>JAJAGP010000130.1:106063-734304 GCA_025084515.1 Ancistrus triradiatus
TCTTCGCACCTCTGCTGTGGTGTGAGGATGTCCCTTATTGCTTGCAATAAACTTGTCTGCCTCTCCTCTGAAACTTTGATTCTGCTTGAGTGTGATTTTTGATTAAGTGATCAGCATGCATTCTGTCAAAAAAACCACGACACTTCATTCCCAGTGTGGAAGTTGAAGGGGGCCATGCTGATTCTTCTGTGTCTGAGGGTCTGAAGAAACTTGGAGGGGAGGTAGGTGTGAGATTTGGCTTGTCTACTTTGATTACCCGGTAATTTCAAAAGTCGTGCTGTTTAGAGCTACTTGGTCAGGCATAGTTTATTATTTGGTGCCACTTATAACTTCTTATCAAGTTTCTGTTTGTTTTGTTTACATTGTATTTAATTTTCTTTTAGTAACCAAATAAAGTTTGCTGTGTTTACCAATAGCGTCCACTTGCAGCACCTTCTCTTTGCAGTCGTAATCATATAACCTGCTTCCTTACTTATTGCTTTGTTGATATTTTTTCCAAAAACCTAACTTTACGCTTTTTTTTCAAAAAGGGGAAAATAATTGGAGCTCAAGCCTTTTTACACCCATTTATCCTGTTATTTGCTTAAGTCTTGAATGCTAGATTAGTCTCCTTTTGATTTTATATTCTAAGATATACATCAGGATTGTGTAACATGAGTGAAGGGAAACTGGTTGGGTTTGTTTTCTAGAACACGTGTTCTATTATTTAAAGAAATAATGCGGTTGAAATTAGTTTCACTTACTCCAAACGTCAGTCAAGACAGGTTTTTTTTTTTTTTACTACCTACCCAATGTTGCTATCAAATGACACACAGCTACCACATTAACATCACCTTTACCACGTTTATAAATTAAATATAAATTCACAATACCATAAATGACATTTAAAAATTAAATACATGACCAAATGTATGTGGACACTCAAACAAATCATCAATATGTGCCTGTTGAGGATATCGTTCCAAACCAAGGACATTAATGTAGACTCGGTTCACACTCTTTTTTTAAACTGTTCTCTATCAGTGTACTCGAAGAATGTACTTAATTTTAACAGTCTGCTCCAAGGAACATTGAACGTGTTGTTGGCAGGTTTTTTTGAGGAAAAGTGTGGAACGACAAGAACAGTATGGGACTGTGCTAGCAACGAAGGTACTGGACTCTGGACCAGAAGGTCCGGGGTTCAAATCCCACCTCTGCCAAGCTGCCACTGTTGGGTCCTTGAGCAAGACCCTTAACCCACATTTGCTTGGAGTGTAAGATTGTATCAATTGTAAGTCACTCTTGAGAGTTTCGTAACACATTTCCTTTTAAAAACAGGACATTTCAGTTGGTTCCAGCTGGTTTATGGTGCTGTATGGGTGCTAGTTTAGCTAGTTAATCCACATTATGTTGCTGTTTATGCTTGGTGACCAGCTAGATTGAGGAGGTTTTGGTTAGAGGACTCTTAAGTACTGGAGGGTGAGACCGGGCAGACATTTGGCCATGGTCTGTAGAATGGAGGGAGGTTTGGGCATAGCAGAAGTAATGGACAATGATGGTGTAGCGATTGAAGTGCTGAACGATGAGCCAGAAGGCCCGTGGTTTGACTCATTACTGCCATGATGCCATTGTTGAGCCCTTGAGCAAGGCCCGTAACCCTGGATAGTGTAATGTACGACGGTGTCAGCTGAAAGTCGCACTGGATAAGAGTGTCTCCCAAATTATGTTTTTTCTTGTTTTGTTTGAATCAATATGGTATTTCTGTTCAAATATGAAGTATTTTAAAAACACTTGTTATCAGTAACCCCTTCCCTAGTCATTATTACAAGATTTGTACCTTCCTTTTAATCTGATTCATGTTCTAGGACTAGTCACATCTGACCAGAACAAAGCAGATGCTAAAAATGACCTAAAAGTCAGTTAAATTGGTTACTTTTGTATGTTTATATACAGTCGTGGCCAAGTAAATATCAATGAGATGACAGAAACCATAGTTACGATAGAGGAAAATACTGAAGATTGACTCGTATTCCGATTTTCTTTCCGTCTAAGAATGATTAATGATGGCATACAGAAACAGTTGCTAAAGAAAGCTAGCAGGGGCTGTTGGCTTGTACCTGGTTCCATTCTCTCACGTCCATTCTCTCTTTTAGCTTTGTGGCGTTGGCCACACAAATATCAATCGCCACAAACTTACTCAAATTGTACTTCATTACAGCCTTCATAAGGGCCTTTTACCAGTTAGTGCAAAGGTACAAGTTCAAGCAAAGACGCTGAATTGCAACTCACCCCACTCAGACTGCAGGTTTGCACAGCATACACCAACCAAGACGATAAGTCATACATCACTAGTGTAAGCCACTGAATGCACTAAAAACGCGCTCTTGCGCTAAATCCCGGGTATAAATGGTACAACACAATTAAAAGCACGCACTGTGAGCTTTTATAACTAATAAAGAGACATATATGCACATAAAACGGGTTACAAGCAGAAGAACCGAAAAATAAACAAGCCACCGCATGCTGAATGTTGGGATCTGGAAATAAACACGCAGCAGCTAAGCATTAACTGTCCAAGTTTAAAGCTCCTTACAAACAGGAACTGAATTCTGAATAATTGTTAGTCAAAGCACTGTGTTGTTTATGTGTGTGGCTGTGTTTAAGTGCACAAATGTAGGCTAAATGGCACAGAACCGCCATTATATGAGACTGATATGGTCAAAACCGATGATGCTGAAAACCAGCTGATCATCGGTGCATCTCTAAAAAAACATCAATTATTTCACTAATCCACCTGGGGCGGTGTGGTGCAGTGGTTAGCGAGGTCTCCTCACAGCTCCAGCGACCGTGGTTTGATCCCGACCTCGGACTCTGTCTGTGTGGGGCTTGCATGTCCTCCCAATGTCCACATGAGTTCACTCCAGGTGCTCCAGTTTCCTCCCAAAGTACAAAGACATTAATTATATTAATTTACTTAGCTAAAATGGACCAATCGACCAGTTTGTGAGAGAGGATAGAACTTGAAGATAAGAGTCAAAGCAATGCAGGGAAGCACACAGTATAAAGGGACTGTAGGAAACAGGCATGACATGACATGAAAGAGAAACCCAATCCCGGACATTTCAGAGAAAAGCGGACGTACGTTAAAGTTGATCAGTTTTAAACAATGCAGCATAAATTCCAAGCCAGTAAACTAGTTCCATAAACAGCATTTTTGCTCTTTTAGCAGGATTTGAACCATACTTGATACATAATTTCAGGGACTTTCTTTATTGAATGCAATGATTGCCATGGACTTCTATAAATAATAAATTTCTCCTAAATTAATTTCCAGGGTCTGCCCTGCCAGTATGCACTTCTTTCATCAGTCAAAAACGGAACATGTTTCAAATGGAACTGAAAAGCTCAAGGCCTTATTGCGTTGCAGTTTGTGTAAATGCAGTGTGTTGACAGAATTAAGCGCACACCCTCACACTATCATATCCTAATTCTTCATGCAGTATGTTACCTGTCATAAGGTCAGTGAAAGTTAATAGTCTACATTGCTTACGCAGCTTTAATTAAACCTGCCAGATGGATGCCATTTGCTCAGTTTAGCCAGTTTTTACCTGCAGAGTGAGTGCTTATGCTTATGCTTACTTTTAGTTTCATACCAGATCCATTCCACAGCTTTTCAAACTGTACATTTCAGCTTGAATGCATTTCCTGCCCAACATTAAAAAGAAATAAGCATGCTAGCATTTTTTGTTTGCTGGCTTTTTTTTACCAGTTGCCCAGCACTACTTTAGCAAATGCTTGAAATTGTATGTTGTAGTTTGGCTTTTTTTTTTTTTTTTTTTGTGGCTTTTTTTTGTTACACTTCGGCCCCAGCCTGTGAGCTTGTCATCTAATGCTTTGTAGCTGAGATGTTAATATAAGCAACAGGATGCAAATTATATCTAGCTATTTGGCGTCATTTTGTATTTAATTGGTCATTTCAAAAAGTGATCATGTGTTATGATGTTCACTGATGATGACGTTGGTGAATGATTTTATAGCCTATTCCTATTGCCTATATACCCTCGCAATCTTCTTCATTACCTATACTTTGCTAGTACCGGGTTGGAACCTCATTTGCCTTCAGAGTTGCGTCAATCCCTCATGGCATAGCATGATTCCAGATTTTAGTTCATCTAGACATGATAGACACTTCATTACACAGTGGCTGCAGATTTGTCAGCTGCACATGTGATCCTGCTAGACAGTGGGTAAAGTATTTGAAAGTATTTGGTCAGCCACTCATTGTGCAAGGTCTCCGACTTAGAAAGATGAGAGAGGTCTGTAATTTTCGTCATAGGTACACTTCAACTATGAGAGACAAAATGAGAAAAAAAATCCAGGAAATCACATTGTAGGATTTTTAAAGCATTTAATTGTAAATTATGATGGAAAATAAGTATTTGGTCAATAAATTTGGTTCAACTTACATTTCCTGTAAGTCTTCACCGGGTTTGCACACACTGTAGCTGGTATTTTGTCCCATTCCTCCATGAAGATCTCCTCTAGAGCAGTGATGTTTTGGGGCAACACGGACTTTCAACTCCCTCCACACATTTTCTATGGGGTTGAGGTCTGGAGACTGGCTAGGCCACTCCAGGACCTTGAAATGCTTTTTACGGAGCCACTCCTTCATTGCCCGAGCAGTGTGTTTTGGATCATTGTCATGCTGGAAGACCCAGCCACGTTCCATCTTCAATGCTGTCAACTGATGGAAGGAGGTTTTGCTTAAAATCTCATGATACATGGCCCCGTTCATTCTTCCCTTAACATGGATCAGTCGTCCTGTCCCCCTTTGCAGAAAAAAAACAGCCCCAAAACAATGATGTTTCCCACCCCCATTGCTTCACAGTAGGTTATGGCCGCAACTCCAGAATTCTTCTTCCTCCAAACACGACGAGTTGAGTTTTTACCAAAAAGTTCTATTTTAGTTTCATTGCTGACCACATGATATTCTCCCAATCTTTCTTTCTGGATCACCCATATGCTCTTTTTTTGCAAACTTCAGACGGGCCTGTGGACATGTGTTACTGGCTTAAGCCAGGGGGGACACGCCTGGCACTCCCAGGATCCGAGTTCCCTCTCGGCGTAGTGTGTTACTGATGGTAGCCTTGTTACTTTTTTTTTTGTCCGAGCTTCCGAGCTCTCTGCAAGGTCATTCATCAGGTTCCCTTCAATGTAGTTTGCTTGATTTTTGCTCACCGTTCTCATGATCATTTTGACCCCACGGGATGAGATCTTGCGTGGGGCCCCAGATCGAGGGAGATTATCAATGGTCTTGTATGTCTTACAATTGCTCCCACAGTTGATTTATTCATACCAACCTGCTTGACTATTATAGATTCACTCTTCCCAGCCTGGTGCAGGTCTACAATTTTCTTCCTGGTGTCCTTCAATAGCTCTTTGGTCTTGGCCATGGTTGAGTTTGGAGTCTGACTGTTTGAGGCTGTGGACAGGTGTCTTTTATACAGATAACGAGGTCATACAGGTGCCATTAATTCAAGTAGCTAGTGGAGGACAGAAGAGCTTATTAAAGAAGAAGTTACAGGTCTGTGAGAGCCAGAAATCTTGCTTGTTTGGGGTGACCAAATACTTATTTTTCACCATGATTTACAATTACATTCGTTAAAAATCCTACAGTGTGATTTCCTGGATTTTTTTCTCTCAGAGAACTTGCACAATCAGTGGCTGACCAAATACTTTTTTTGCCCCACTGTAAGTAGCCATCAGAAGGTACACTGTGGTCATAAAGGGATGGACAATGTCAGCAACAATACTCAGGTAGGCTATGGCATTTAAATGCTCAGTTGGTATTAAGGGGAGAAAAAGGGTATCAAAGTGTGCCAAGAAAATTCCCCCACACCATTACACCAACCTGAACTGTTGAGACAAGGAAGGACGGGTGAATGCTTTGATGTTGTAAATTTGGACCAGGAAATGTTTTCCAATTTTGCTGAATTGGTGCGAATTGCAGGCTCTGTTACCTGTTCTTAGCTGACAGGAGTGGCACTCGGTCTGATCGTCTGCTGCTGTAGCTCATCTGCTTCCGGATTCGACAATTCAGAGATGCTTTTCTACATACCTCAGTGGTAACGAATGGTTCCTAGTTGCTTCTATCAACTCGATCCATTCTTCTCTGACCTCTGGCATCAGTGAGATATTGTCACCCAGAGAACTACCACTCACTGGATAGATTCTCTTTTCCTGAAGAATGTCTGTGAATCTGTGAATTCCTCAGGATTTTTCTGTGAACTTGAGCAGGTCGCCTTGGTCATATCTACATACCTGAGTGCATCAGGTTCTTGACATGTGATTGGCTGATTAGGTGTTTGCATTAACAAGCAGTTGAGCAGCTTGTGGGTAGCTAGTGAGTGTGTAAGCAATATAAGAAGGCAATTAGCTTAATAAACTTAAGCTATGATAAATGCATCATTGTAGGCATGTCTAAATTGTTTAATTTGTAAAATATTGTGATCTAAACTTTTAGGTTTATTTTCTACTGTTGGCAATGCTGCTGGCATCCACTAGGTTTCAAAGTGTATATAGTTCATATAGTTCTCCCAGAGCTATTCTATCTTCATAGTAGTTCTGGCTTTTGTTGACCTAGTATGTGATGAAACCATTTACGGCTTTTTAGTTGTCTCTAGTTGGCCTACTATTGGATGAAACCATTTATGGATTTTCAGTTCTCTCTTGTTGACCTACTATGGGATGAAACCATTTTATGGTTTTATATTTGGTTGTTGTTGGCCTACTGTGGGATGTTTATGGCTTTATAGTATAGCATAATCTTTCCTCTCTCAGGCAGAGCCAATTACACCTGTGTACCAAATATGGGTTTCTGCAGTCACTGGCTCCCAAACACATTTTGGTTGTTGACAAAAAAAGCATGTTTTGTCTGAAACCTGGTTCTAGTCAAAGTTCCATTAGAGTCTAATGAACTCCAGATGCTTAGGTATTGTAGTTGGTTAGAAAAGAAAAGGCGCTTACTGTAACATCTTCGAAAGCCTTGTTGGCTTGGTGGTGGTAGATTCAGAGGCTAGGTCACACAAGTTTCTGGAAATTGCCAACTAATGATACATATTTACACAAAATAATGAAATCTCACCACTCCATCATTCTCCTTACTGTGCTTGGGGGCCAAATATACTTTCACCTTCTTTCGTACAGGTTCATTACAGTCGGGCTGCTTCAAGCTTCCTAATTAGTGAATTAACAGTGTATTTAACAGTGGTATTTTAAGGCATGTAGCAACTTGGGCATTGCCTGATTTCTGAAGGTACAAGCACAGAGTTACCTAGGGTGCAAATAATTCTGGAGCTTACCCTCCTAACTGAGTATAATGCTTGAAGAGGTACCAAATTCTGTGCTAAGGAAGAAAGAATTCCAGCTTCATGTTTACTATCTGTGCAACACACTTTGTCACAGTGTCAGAAACTAGTAATGCACGATATATCGGTAGCCGATGTGTTATTTGCCGATTATATGGTTATCTGAATTGGTCCAATATTAGAAATTTATCTTATATTATGACTGATATTTATTATGTTTACATTATGCATTTGTTTTGGGCTGTTATTCATCAAGCAAAATCTCTGATGTTGTTGACTGTATGATACTATGTACCAGTTCAAGACTAAAGATAAAAAAAAAAAAAAAGCAACTTATGTTTACAGTAATCGTCATGTTTGATTGACCTGTTTTATTGCTTATTACTATTTCATTTTATTTCTAAAATTAATTTCTGATCCAATTTTTGATAGCAGTTCATATATGGAATATAATTTAAGCTTCTTGTAAATACAGAAATGTTAAATTATTGAGTTTTAATATCGGTATCGGCCACAATAACTTGCGAATAATCGTTTATCATATTGGCCCAAGAAATTTAATATCGGTGCGTCCCTACCAGAAACCATGTCAGCAAATGTATTCTGGGGTGGAAATCGCTAGGCAACCTACGATTCAAGTCAATTACGATTCCGAGGGCTCCAATTTGATTAGTAATTGATTAATCGATTATTGATGCATCTTGATGCGTATTTTTTTTTCTATACAGGATTTCTTTATTCTCATGTTGATTACATGACTTCAGTTTTTGTCTCATTGGTCTCAGTAAGCCGACCTTACACCAAGTGACCAACAGACAAATTTCCACTGTCAGAATAAAAAAAAGTCTTGCTAGAGTTGTCACGCTCATGTTACCTTGATCGTTTGGTATACAGTGGTCGGGATAGTCGACTTAACTCCTGTCTTGTCCTTTTCTGATCTTGACGTTCCAATAAAATCAGTAATATTTAATTTTGTCATAAGGCTTGGCTCAGGTGAATAGAAACATGAACATTGTCCACAGCCAGTGTGTAGACCTACAGGTATCTGACCATATTCCAGTTAAACTTCATTTACTGTGTTACATTTATTTCTAAATGGTTTTGGGCCATTTTCTGTGTTATTTGCCTGAGTTCTATGCGAAATACTGCACTCAAGTGTAAGGGAAATGAATACAAAACTAGGCCTATGTACAGTTCAAGCATTAAAACAACATGGAAATGTAATACTGTACATAAAATAATGACATGTGGTGTTTATTTGATCTGAAGACACCATTACAGTACTTAATAATCCAATAAGCCACTTTGTTTATTTTACAACTTGTTTGGCTGACTATGCTGTTTTTTATTTGCTGATGATGATTATTATTTAGGTATTTTCAAAAGATTTGAATCTCAAAAAGGAATCTAGTCGGAGTCTTGCAAACAGCAACCATGAAAGATCCCAAGCCTTTACAAGATCATGGTCTGTGAATAAAAACTTGTCTTTAGATGTGAAAGGACATCAGATGATCTTCTTTTAAAAGTCTTTTCAGAGACTTTTCAAAGTCTTCGAGCGTATCTTCGAGACGCGACGCTGTGTCGCGCCTCCAAAGGGTGCAACATGGCGTGAAGGCCCAGGATCTCGACTGAATATGGACGCAAATCTCTGGCAACAAAAGTGGCGATTGAGTGTGTAATTAAATTGTGAGTGTTTAATTTTTGATATTTGTGAATTGATGTGGAATTGTTCATGTCCACATTGCGATACATCTAAGAATTGAATAGTAGGGCAGCACTGTGGCTCGGTGGGTAGCACTTGCCTCACAGCAAGAAGGTCCTGGGTTTGATCCCAGGTGGAGCTGTCTGGGTCCTTTCTGTGTGGAGTCTGCATGTCCTCCCCGTGTCCATGTGGGTTTACTCCAGGTGCTCCGGTTTTCTACCACAGTCCAAAGACATGCATAAGGTTAATTGAGTACTCTAAATTGGCCCCAACCTCTGTGTGTGTATGTGTGTACACTGCCTGGCCAAAAAAAGGTAGCCACCTGGATTTAATTAAGCAAATAGTTAAAATAAAGAGCCTCCCATTGGAAAATTACTGTACTGGTGATTGTTTCAGCTCACAACAAGTTATTTAATCCTAACTTAAACAACCATGTCAAAAGACTGTGGTAGCTTTGCGGGTAAGGTACTGGACTCTGGACCAGAAGGTCCAGGGTTCAAATCCCACCTCTGCCAAGCTGCCACTGTTGGGTCCTTGAGCAAGGCCCTTAAACCTACAATTGCTTGGATTGTAAGACTGTATCAGTTGTAAGTCGCTCTGGATAAGGGTGTCTGCTAAATGCTGTAAATGTAAATGTAAGACATGTCCTGTGGTTGTGGAAAAGATGTTGAGCTGTTTCAGAAGGGTCAAATTGTGAAAGAGTGGTTCAGGGAGCATGAGCCATCATTTTCACACATGGATTGGCCACCACAGAGTCCAGACCTGAACCCTATTGGGAATCTTTGGGATGTGCTGGACAAGACTTTGTGCAGTGGTCCAAATCTCCCATCATCAATACAAGATGTTTGGGGAAAAATGAATGCAACTCTGGACAGAAATAAATGTTGTGACAATGCAGAAGCTTGTGGAAGTGATGCCACAGCGAATGCGTGCTGTAATCAAAGCTAAAGGCAGGAAGTTGTCTTAAATATTAGGAGGAAGAAACCTTGGGAGGACCAAGACTCAGAAAAAGAGCACTTTTGCTAGTAGTATTCAGTTTTTGCAGGTTTGTTGCATTTGCAGCACTGTGACGTAATGTATATAACTGTTAACCACCTAGCTAAACAGTGATGCAGTTAAATTCACAGTTTTTTATTCCCTTACTGCTGCTACACTTCCTCTGCAACACGTGAGAAGTTTTTACACTAGGGTGTCAGTGTCTGCAGAGCAGTTCTACATCTCTTTAGAAGAGTTATTGTGGGCTTTGGGGATGATTGATGCCGCAGTGACTTTTTTGCAGGGTTATGATGACTTGTTTTAGAAGTGTGGTTTTCCCCTCTGAAACACAGAGTGGCTAAAAGATCAGCGTATTCGTGTTTGGTAGGTTTTTGTTGGTTCCTGTCATCGTTTGAGTGTCTGGTTCCTGATTTGACTCTTCTTGCGTCGTCCGTGTTGTGAAGTGGTCTCAGTCAGGAGTGGATTTCTTTGAATGGAATACCTACCAGTTCATAACAGAGCACCACGGTGGCTTGGTGGGTAGCACTGTCACGCAACAGAGAGAAGTTCCTGGGTTCAATCCCAAGGTGGAGTGGCCTGGGTTCTTCCTGTGTCGGTGTGGGTTTACTCTGGGTACTCTGGTTTTCTCCCACAGTACAGAGATGTGTTTTTTGGTTAATTGGTGTTTCTAAAGTGCCCCTAGTGTGTGTATGTATATGAGTGTATGAGTTTTGTGTCTTACGATGGATCTGTGCCCTGTCTAGGGTTGTTCCAGTCTTGGGCCCTGTTCCGCCGGCTAGGGACCGGCTCTCCCACGACCCTGTTCATGATTAAGCGATTAAGAAAATGAATGAATTAATGAACAGGGTCGTGGGAGAGCCGGTCCCTAGCCGGCGGAACAGGGCACAAGAATGGAACAAGGGCTTACATTTTTCCTCATGTTAATCATCATATTAGCTTCTGTATACATTTTCTGTTCCTCTTATCACATCTCGTCAAAAATAATGTTCCTCCACCAATAAGCCGGAAGCAAAGATGAAAATTTTGTTAATCAGGAAAGACTAGATTTCAGACCTGTAATGCTTTGCCAGCATTCGTGCTAATGGTTGAAACGTGTATAGACTGCAGTAGACTGGCTCATTAACCAGTCTTAGGGTTCCATGGTTGCTTAGAAAGCTCTACATGGAGTACACAAACAAAATGCTCACAATGTAGAACGCTGCTAAGCCACAGGAACTGCAGACATTGGCAGAGGAAACAGCGTTGCTAGTAATGCAGTTCCAAGGAAGTGTCAGCCTGAAGGGATTCATGTTTAGTAATAGCTTCCTTATTAATTATTAAAAAGTTATCTTGGATTCATTGTCACACCCATTTCTGTAAAGTATAATGACAAAACCGAAAGTCAACAATTTTCAGTCAGAAAAAGTTTTAGACTGAGTGAATTTAGCTTGAGACAGGGTCCAAGCTGGACAGTTTGATTATGAACATCCAAGAACCCAGCAATGGCCCTGTTTACACCATTTACAGGACGTTTCATATGTCTTGACTATCAGGATTGTATCCAGACAGTCCTAAGCCAAATAAAAATGCATGTGTCAATGCACTTCAAGATGCATTAATATTGTATTTGAATCTTCCACTTCAGGATGTGCCTTAACATGCACTGTAGCCATGTTAAACAAGTGTAAATGCATCCATCAGGACCCATCTGACTGCCCAATCCCACCCAGTACTTTGGAACTTAGCAAACTTCATCCATGACATCAATTCCTGCATGGCCTGAGAAACAATGATACAAAATAAACCCGCAGAGCTCTACAATCCAGATACAAGACTCATGAATGATGAATTGCAAAAGGGGTCAATGAATGTGTGGCAGCCATGAGACTGAAATCCCACGGTCACTACTGCAGTGCTTCTGGCACTGAACCATCATTATCCAAAAAGGTGTGTGGTACTCTCACCATGTAAGGGCACCAAGTTTCCATGGACAACATGCCAAGGTTACACACAACTGGAAGGGTGGCATGGTGGGTAGCACCGTCACCTCACAGCAGGAAGGTCCTGGGTTTGATCCCTAGGTGGAGCGGTCTGGGTCCTTTCTCTATGGAGTTTGCATGTCCTCCCCGTGTCCGTGTGGGTTTACTCCGGGTACTCCGGCTTCCTCCCGCAGTCCAAAGACATGCTTTAGGTTAATTGAGTACTCTAAATTGGCCCGATCAGAATATATGACGACTAGCTATGAAGTAACCTTGTGTGTCGATGTAACCTTGTGTCTGTCGTTAAAGTGGCTACTGATGCTGATGGAGATGTTAAATAAACCAAATAAGCAATCCAACAAACGTACAAAACTGTACAATACTAGAACTTTCAGTTCTCATTGCTCACTCAGAGGTACACAAATCAACACTGAATTATTCACAAAGTTAATCTTGTAACAGTGATGAGTAACTAAAGGCCTTCTTTCAGTTCTAGTTGAAATTCTGACACTGAATTGGTTAATGCTTCAATTTCAAATTGGTATAACTGCTGAAGGGGTGTTTACAGTGCTGTGTTCACCCACATCCTGTGTGTGTACATTATAGATTTGAACACCACTATACTATACACTACACTATACTATACACCGTATACTTGCACAACTAGCACCACTTTAATTATTCAAATTTAGAGGAGAAATTCATGAGGGTTTTCAAGAAATGATGTTGGAACACTGGGCTAGTGCGATAAATAGATAGACTGTTAGAGATTGACAGATAGGGTTAGGTTAGATGGAGGGTTAGATAGAGGGTTAGATGTATATTGTTGCTTCCCAGAGGGGAAATGGTTGTGTTACAGTAGCAGACATCAATGACATTGTGTACAAATGCTAAATATACTCGATTTACTCAGTTCAGCATCAACACAAAACAGTATGGGTAGTGTACCTCTTGGTGAGACATTGCTAGACATGCCTCTACGACGCATTCAAAGACGTTTTGACAGTTGACGAGCTTTGAGACGTGGCATCATTGGACTGAGAGAAGCAGGATGGTTGTTTTGATGAATTTCCCTGCACCTTGGCTGTTCTGACCTAGCTGTTAGTCTGTGTTGGGAGTAGTAGTTCCATGAGGGCACGCACACGGCGCAAACAGGCTCCAGACTTTCCAGACCACCAGTAGTGAGGATCATTTGATCTGCTGACGAGCATGAGCAGCTCCCACAGTTTTATTGTTCACCATTCAAACACAGCAGGCTCGGACCATTTCCAGGCGCTTGGCAAAAGGAATTTTGTTGTTATGGCACCCGTTATGGGTTCTGCCATTGATAGCCAGGCACCGTCGCCTTCGTTTGCAGTGGTGTCGGGAATGAGAAACCTGGACTGCTCCGGAATGTAGTCTTTAGCGACGAATCCATGTTCAGTTTGGGATCTGACGACAGTCAGGTTTGCGTATGGAGGGCTCATGGTGAGTGCTTCAGTCCTGCCCTTGCTGTGGAGCGACAGAGTGCCCCAACTGCTGGTAAGATGATCTGGGGAACCATCTCGCATGAGTTAGCCATCCCTAGTAGTAATACGAGGGACACTAACAGATCAGTGATATGTCCATGACATCGTGTGGCCATGTGTCGCCTCTCATGGCAGGGCTTGCTGGCATTTTTCAGTAAGGTAATGCTCCCTCACACACAGCATGGGTTTCACTGGAATTTCTCTGCCAGATTGCAACTATTGTTTGGCCTGCTCAGTCACCAGATTTATCGACAATTCAGCATTTATGGACCTTTGTGGGCAAATGTATCATGATGCCATGAGGAACCTGTTCGCCTCCAATGGCCAACCGTATCTCAACTTGTATCCAGGCTAGTGGCAACCCAACAGGTTACTAGAGCCTCCTTTCAGTTGTTTTCCCCAATAAACTTATCCTTTCATCATATGCTTGGACTGCAACCCTCCACAGTAGCTCCACCACCAGAAGGATGCAAATGCATGGATCTTTATATCTCTGCATGATATATGGTCTAAATTGTCCACGGGCCAGAAATAGATTCTTCTCTAGGAGCTGGGTCAGTCTGTGGGGTGGGGGGTGGATAAACTTGTGTTGTAATGAGTGTCTAATTGGTTAGGAGGTGGTTTAGGTTTATTAGTGATTATAGCTATGTGAAGTTTAAAATGTCTTTATTAATAGGCTGTCTGGTTTTCATCTAATGACCTCATTTACATGTTGGGTAATTTCAGGCAACTTGACTACCAGTCTGACATTTTAGTTGAACCCCCCAGGTATTTGTAGACCTGAATTTGTTGGTTTTTGGAGGGATGCCATTTTAGTTACCATGTTGTGTGTAGTTTGCAGCAGTGGTACAGTGGTTTAGAATATGACACTGCCCAGAAGAAACCACACTAAAATGGTTCATGACAGTTCAGATTTCTCTCATTATGAAGTGAAGCAAGTTACCCACAAATACATTTTCCATGACGTTTATTGTTGTTATTATTATTAGCAGTAAGTGTACCAGTATGTCAGGATCTGAGAAGGTGCTGTGGGTATAATAAACTTATCTGGCAGTATGCTGATTGGGCTGAGTCACTTCCAACCGGAGACTTTCCCTCACATCCTGTTCATAAATGCATACAGGATGTGATGTCTGAAAGTCTTATCCATGGATGTTAGTTATAAAAAGTGGTACAGCTGTTATTTAGAACACACAGTAACTTAAATTAATTGCATTAAGATAAGAAATGACAAACACCTCAATGAGTAACTGCACTAATCTGGAGTGCCAGAAACCTGTGCAATTTGTGATACTGTTTTGCAACATCCTCTGACACAAAAAATGCTGCTGCAAAATTACCAGTGTTATGTAACCTCCTCTTTGTAGCCTCTTTGCAGGTACAAACTGCTGTGGTACATGACCATGGGTGTGTCTGAAATCGCACCCTATTTACTATGTAGTGTACTATTTAGTGTCGGCCATTTTGTAGGGTTGTCCGAATTCTCAGTGGACAAATCGATTCCCTATATAGTGCACTATTTATGGTGCATTATGGGTAGCAAAGTATAGTGGACAACCAATGTACACTACCTACGGTCTAATGTAACACAATGCATAGCGGTTTCCTTCGGCTTTACTTGGCAAAGATGACATAAATTTGAAACCACCGGAAAACCTACCGGAAACTCGTACGCTACGGGCCATTTGGAGACACCAGTTAACCTAACACGCATTCCTTTGAACAGTGGGAGGAAACCGGAGTACCCGGAGTAAACCCACACAGACACAGAGAGGACACAGATTTTAATATACAAATACAATTATTTAAAGGATTTTGGCCTCAATTGGATTACTGTATTCTGATTGAACTGTTAATCTGATTATTATTATTAGTATTTAAACTCTCAAGTTAAGGGCATCTGCTAAATGCTGTAAATATGTCCTGAAATGATGGGGACCTCGACTACAAATGCTCAGTGTGGCTCTTTGATTTCTTCACAGTTAAACAGAATCTATACCTGTCTTCTCCTGTTCTTTGGTTGATTGGAATGAAACCTTGCAGTCATACCAGCCCTTTGCGGTTGAAGTTCCCCGTTCCTGGTTGATAGCATGGAAAAATATTGGAAGTTATTATTGAAAAGTCTGTACAATTAGGCCACCGACTAATAATAACTATATATACACTTTAAGCATAATGTGATTATAAGATGTATACACTTTATAGACAAAAGTTTGTGGATACCCCTTCTAATTATTGAACTCTGCTATATCAGCAACACTGTTCTTGTAACACTTTCATAATAGAGAACATACATTTCTGGATTCTCCAGACAATGGCAGTATAATGGGATGTACTGAATACCCCAGTGACTGTAAGTATGACACATTTATAGTCATATTATAGCCACTTCCGACAAGTTCAGTTCATCGACTTTCTGCCCTGCTGTTTGTAAAGGCCAACGAGAATTGGTTTTCCCACTTTGATTGGAACTTGGCTGGCTTGGACAGAATCTTGACCACAACTCCATCAGGCATTCCAGAAAATGCACTGGAATGCCAAAACGAGCGAGGACTTATTGTCAGAAGCCGATTTCACAGTCATCCTCAAATCTAGTAGAAAGGCTTCTTCCAACAAAGGCTATTGTAGCAGCAAAATTAGGGGCAAACTCCATACTAATACCCATGCTTTGGATGTGATTTGGGATGGCAGATTTTCAGTCTGACATTGACTGAAAGATGTTGTACCTTCTGGAAAATTAGCTCCAGAAATAGCCAGAATAATACATATATTCAAATGGCAATGGCAGGTTTTAAGACACCAAACGATATTTACATTTACAGCATTTAGCAGACGCCCTTATCCAGAGCGACTTACAATTGATACAATCTTACAATCCAAGCAATTGTGGGTTAAGGGTCTTGCTCAAGGACCCAACAGTGGCAGCTTGGCAGAGGTGGGATTTGAACCCTGGACCTTCTGGTCCATAGTCCAGTATCTTAACCACTAGGCTACCACAGATATAATTTAGACACTTAAAAAGACTTGTCAGTAGACAGTCTTAATCTGTGGTGGACAATCTGCTCTAGACTGGAATATGCCACGTTTTGTTTTTGTTAGCCACTTAGACATGATTGGAGGGAGGAAAGGGGATCATCTCCCCACTGATGCTACAGCAGTCCCATTAACAGTCATGGTGGCAGCAAAGATGACTGAAAAAAATAGCTTCGTTCATTCCTCTATGTGGATGTGCTCAGACCGTCTGCTGGTGGAAAGAAGTGGACAATGGCTGCAAGTTTCAGGGAGACACTCATTCCAGTAGGGGGCTGTGCACCTTCACTCTATAGAAAAATGTTTGTGGGCGACCAAGAACCTGCATCCAAAGCCAGTGTTAATTTTGTTGGCGAATGATTTTCGTCAACAACCCTTTTTTTCTAATGAAAAACTAAACTAAAATTAATGAAAAACGACAAACTAGGATGAAATGAATTTAAACTTTTGTCAACCAATAAAAACAAGACAAATGTTTGGCAGAGATGACATCCAATCAGATCTGACAAGTTAGGAAAACGTCCAATCATAACTTTATTATATGTGGAAAGGCGGGATGAGTTGGGTAGCGATCCAGTCAGTAATGCAGTAAGACGCAGACGTTTGATCTGACCCCAGGAAGAACCTCGATCTTACCCGTTCTCCGGTAAAAACTAAGTTTAAACGACATCTGCGGTCAAGCTATCAGCACCTAAATGCAAATAAAGTAGGGATATGTTTTCAGTTTGCGACGTGGATATATTTTAACATTGTCTAAAAAGTGTACATATTATCTTTAAGGAGTATTCGGCTAACTGAAACGTTTAACTCGCTGTGGTGACGCCTGATAAAGGGTGAAGCCGAAAGAAGAAGAAGAAGAAGAAGAAGAAGGAGTAGTAGTATTCGGCTAACTTAACTCCGTTTTAATCTGTAATTATGAATAAATGCATATAGAGCATGCACAAATCTGATTTTACAGGATTAATAAAGCTCATAATATATCATTTATTCTAACTTGATTCTATTGTATAATATCTCCTGAGTGTCACCATCGAGTTTGAGGCAGATCTTTGATGGAAATTGAGTTTTTGACCTTTTTACTGTGTACAGTTATTATAATGCATACATATAGACCTTATATCTTAATTAGATCTTATAATACATCATTCATTCCAACTTGATTCTAGTCTAGAATATCTACTGAGTGTCCACACTGAGTGTGAAGCAGATCTACGGTGGGAATTTGGAGTAATAACCACTTTAATGTATATTTTATTATCAATGCATGCATGTAGACGTTTCATTTTAAAAGGGAAATGTTAAAAAAAGCATTTACGTATTGCAACGTTAACTTTTCATATTTTAGTCAGCTAAAACTACTGTAGGTTGTCGACTATAATCTTATAATAATTAGTTGATGAAAACTAGACTTAAATTAAAAACAGCTCCGATGACTAAATTATGACTAAAACTAAATTACATTTTAGTCAAAAGACTATGACTAAAACTATATTAAAGTCTACTGTCCAAATTAACACTGTCCAAAGCATGGGTATTAGTGTGGAGTTTGCATCCCAACCTTTGCTGCTAGAACAGCCTTGAAGTGCATTTTCAAGATGTCTGATGGAGTTAAGATCAAGATTCTGTTCAAGCCAGCAAAGTTCTCAGTCAAAGCTGGCAAACCAATACTCTATGGACTTTAAGGACAGCAGAGCAGAAAGTTGATGAATTGACTTGTTGGAAGCAGAAACTCTAAATGTGTCATATTGAGAGTCACTGAGGTATCAGCCCATTCTACTGCCACTGTTTGTCTATGGAGAATCCAGAAAGGTGCAACCCTAAATCAGAAACTTGCTTTCTACTGTATTTCTGATGCAAGCAGGGACATGCACTGGTACTTCTTACTCTGCTTGTTTCTCCCAAGAGTGCATTAGCTTACCGCCACAAATAGAAACTAACCCGCAACTGTTTCAAAATCCATGTGCAGTTCTCGTGCTGTGGAGGGCAGATCCAGCTCACATAATTCACCTGTTTGGCTCATCATGATCATCTCGATGCTTATTACCTTATATGATCATGGAGCATACATGTATTTCAAAAGAATATAATGGAAGCAAGCACAGAGACTGAGAGATAGATAGTTCAAAGGTTAGGACTTCATCTAATTTAGCTTAATAGTTAACTAGATAATATTAAATAATGATGAAATAAAAAAGTCATTAATTCAGCTTGTGGCCACATGTTACTCTGAGTTCATCAACTGCAACAAACTTGTGTAGAATGTGAAACCATTTACAATACCCGGAGCTACACACTGCACACGCTCTCCCTCCTCTTGTTGACTGAGGATGCCATGTCGCCAAAACTTTCCCACCTGGGACAAGTTTCTACAGTGACTCTGTGTACCAGACTTAATCATGCCTACATGCAGTTTTTACACTGGTCTATTCAAATATTTATAAAATATGTTCTCGACCACCTCGGAACTTGTCGAAAAATTTGTTGGTTCTTGTCGTTTGCTTGGTACTCGGCGCACTTGTTTAAACTTGTGTGAGTCAAGCCGTGTGACTCGTTTCAGCCACTATTCATAATTCATGAATCACGATTCAGTACACAGTGATTCAGGTTCACAGTAGCCCTCAGAGTGGATCTCTGCTATTTGCATCGTGTTTTTCTTTATTTCTTACATCTAGAGTAATATATTCTTAGTGCAAATAAGTCTCCATGGGTCCTAAAAAGGTTAGTTTATAAGAGCCAACCGAAAGCAAAACAGGAATTGAATGCTCCAGAACACAGGCTGCAGTTAGCTTAGCAGCTATGCTCGTGCCCAGAGTTCATCAATAGAGTAAGTGTTTTACTTTTACATTTCACTTTCAATCCATTACTCACTAAATTACATGAAATGTTTCAGCGCTTTATTATAAAATAAGCTCTGTGCTAAAGATTTTTTTAAATGATTTTTTTTCCAGCTGTAGGTTAATGCAAGTGTTTTAAACATTAACTTGCTTGTCATTACTTATCATAGTATCCTTTCCATATTTTCGCTATGATACAGTATCTACCAAACACTTGTTAAACTCCCCAGTTTATGATACATAGAACTTATGATGGATTTGTCAGAACAAGTCCATTAATTCATATAATGCCTTATACAGTGTGGATTTTCTGGGGGTCTGGAACGGATTCATTCAATTTACGTGATTCCTTATGGGAAAAATGGGGGGGAAAAAAACAAATTCACGATGAGAACCGAGGTACCACTGTATTTTGAACTATGTTCTCTCTGTTAATGTGTCTAGCTTCTGTTTATTTAGTCTTGGGTCCCTCCCAAAGTTTCTCACTTATAACGTTTCGGGAGTTTTTCCTTGCCACTGTCGCCCCAGGCTTGCTCAGTGTGGGAGTGGCCTTAGATAATAGAAGATACTATAAAATTCTAAAGCTGCTTTGAGACAATGCTTCATTGTAATAAAAAAAAAAGGTATAGAAATAAAAATATAGACCAGTAGAAAGTAGACAACAATAAAGGAAAACAAATGTTAGTCCTACATGTGTTCCCTTATCTTGGTATCTCATTCTTTCTTGACCTGTGAACTAGATAGTTTGTAACCGACATTATGTAACACCACATTTTAAAGCACATAAAGTTTGGCGACGGACTGTGACGATAAATTTGCTCTAAGCATTTCTTGTAGTTAATAAATATGTAAACCATGTTTCATGTTATGGCTGAGCAGTCAAGTATTGCGAGGTCCAGGTTATCAGTAAAAGTCGGCCAATCGGCAGTCTGCATCAGCCTCGAACACTGTAATCAGTCCATCTTGTTATGAGTAAGGCTTACGTGCATGAAGCCTGGTAATCTTCAAACTCGTGTGAGCACAGACATCCAGGAAGTGTTAGGTAGTCATGTCAGCTTGCATGCAAGATGTGTCAAAGTTTGATTACCTCATTCTGTGTCATTATGGAATATAAACAGAAAAATCTCACATTCTCCTGGTTAATAAAAGCTCATAATGTTAGCTTGTAATTCTCTGGTTGCTCGCGTAGCTTGGTTAGTAATGGCTTTTATGGAGCTTCTCAAACTCTGGAGCAATACAAAACAACAATTCCACTTATTTGTGATTTATGAAGAAAATCGTACAAACCATGGACAGCTCTCCCCTCTCTCACATAATCATCTCCCAATGAGTTACACACAAGCTGAGGTTCATTTATTATATTTACATTCACATTTATGTCATCTAGCAGACGCCCTTATCCAGAGCGACTTAAAACTGATACAGTCTTACAGTCTGAGCAATTTTGGATTAAGGGCCTTTTTCAAGGACCAAACAGTGGCACGTCTGATTTGAACCTTGGACCTTCTGGTATTTACTTCTGCACTTCTGTACACTATTTTTAAAGTTGTAAAAAAGTAGAAGTATGACTGCAGTGACCACAAATTTAAATCAGTGTTATGTACTAAATCTACAAGAGGGAGTTTCAGTACTGAAGCATTCAGACATGTTGTTGTTGTTGTTATTATTATTACTGTTAGTAGTAGTAGTAGTGGTGGTGGTGGTGGAATTACAAGGTAGCTAAACCAGAATGTATTTGATATCTTGGGTTAAATGTCTGTACAAAGTGTGTTATTATGGCTGTTTTGGAATCAGAATTGCACTTGAAGGAGAAAAATACACTACATGTGGAATTAAATCGGACGTGCTGGCTACAGCTAATCTGACTGGAGATTTTCTGAATTCATATGCATGTTTTCCTCATTGAATTTCACACGTTTCTATTTGATTTTGTCAGCCCTAGTGGAAATCCTCATATTCTCATATCCTCATGAATATTAGGACAGCTGTCCTGACTTCAGTCTGCCATTGTTGGGCTCTTGAGCAAGGCCTGTATCCCTCTGCTTAACAATAAGCTGCTATAAATAAGGGGACACTAAATGCTGTAAATATACACAGAGCTTAGTATTCTACAAAACCCAGCAAGTACAGTCTTTGGATTCGTAGTAATAATAATGTGTTACAATTTACATAGCGCCTTTCTAGTACCTAAGACTTAATTTGCTTTATAACCTCTGTTCTCCACTAATCTCTTCCAGTAGTAATGTCAGCTGTATGTTGCTTTGGTAAACAGGTTGCCTCCGTTTCACTAATAAGATCCATATTCTCTTTCATCTTGTGCTCCCTTATATTTATTACCCTAATGAAAAGCTCAAAGTGAGGCAGGTTTTGAGAGACCATGCTGATTTATAGCACTGTTTCCAAGTTAATCATTGGAAGGAAGTTAGACTAGACACTGGAGTGATTGAAACAGGAAGATTGAGTCACAGCATTGCTCCAAAGTGCAATAGCGACTTGGGCATCGTCTTTACCACCACACGTAGATGCATATAAGTCAGAGCAGTTCTCGTGAATGTGTGGCAAGCTGATGATCTCAGGTGAGTGGTGTTTTAATTATAACTGTATATAAAATTGGGATAAAAACACATTCAGGTTATAACCTGCCTTTTAAAGTGGGAGGTGTATATTTGCAGGATTGTCCGTACAAACTGCAGTCTAAAATGCATGTGCTAACTAGTTGTTGGGTGACTGAGCACACTCATTATGTGACTCCTACTGAATGTTACAGTTACTTGTTTGCGGAGATGCACATGACTGTGTGTGTATAGCTTTGGTTATTACGTTTCTGAGTCACCCTGGTGACAAATAGTCAGACAATAGAAAAGAACACAGCAAAGAACTTTTGTTGTTTTATCCTTACCTATTATTATTATTATTATTATTATTATTATTATTATTATTATTCTTACCTATTATAAACTTGTTAAATTGTTGTTAGATTATTAACTGCTTGTGTAAACGTAGTAGATTTGGTCATTTATTGTGACTCTCGTCTCTTTTCTTTAGTCATAATTTCCACTATTGTGATACTTTTACATTATATTACATTAGCTATTTTTGACAAGAGGCAAGTTGGGCGACTAAACAAGGTTACAAAAAATAGACAGTGACATTCTTGCCTGATGCTGACATAATGTGTTTTACTGAGCAGCGCATGTGATCGTACAATTAATTTTACAATGTACATGCAATGTACAGTTTCTATTCATTCATGAACATTTGAGAAATCGTTCGTCATTGACGATTGTTTCTGTGGCGTGAAGCTCATGAAGTCCAGTCTACAATGAATAACAACAAAGTTATTAGGAGATAAATCTATTCACTTTGCTGCCATGTTGGTAATGTCAGCAGGCAGGTATTTCCAGCCATACAAGACCACGCTTCCATCTCTTTGAATGGTGAGAGACTTGTATATCCAAAACTGAAAGAGAAATTAATGTTATAAATGCATATTTAAATTCGCTGCTATAGTATGACAGAAATGATATTACTTTCTTGTGTTGCTGGGTTCATATAACACAGTAACAGAGGTTATTCTGGTTACTGCGCACCCCGCCACTACAAAGGGGCCAAGACTTGCCGACCCTCTCCAATCATCACATTTACTAATATGCCTATTGGTTCTTTGTAATGATGGGACAGAGCTTTTGTACTACTTATTCATATTTCAACCAGTGACATGTCTCCTCTTTGTATTACGTCTCTAACAGACAGGGGCTGTACATCATCTGCATTGCAAGTTTAAAGTAGGATTGAAGTGTCACCTACTGATGTTCTGAAACTTTGTGCCTCTGGGGTAGAATTTCATTGCTGACAACACATTTGTCACATTTTAAGCTTGGTGAGGGCAGGAGGCGAGATTGGCAGATTTTCGAGGTAAAGTGTATGGAAGGAAACGTGTGTGTATGTATACTTTTTATAGATGTTTTACTTCGTATCTGTATATAATACAGCAAATACAAATGCATCCTTGCATTACTGTTCTTTCCCTATTTATTGGTATATTTCTCAATTTTATATTTCCTTATTTAAATTTGTGTACTGTCCTATATTCCTGCTGCTGTAACGATTCAGTTTCCCTCAGAGTTAATGAAGTCATCTTTCTGTCTATCTTATTGTCAACACCTTATTTCCTATATGATTGACTGAACGTTTGATGCGATAATTTATTCATAATTATTAGTGGAGATGCACTGAAACATCGGCCACCTAAACTTTGATTTGAAAGCAGCATTTTCAGTTTTCAAATACAAGATATAATTTTGACAGGAAAAAAGTTTAATGTTGTGCTGGTCCAGAGAGCAGAGAGGAACACATTGCACACTGAGCACATGTATGATGTTTAAATAATATCTGCGAGAGTGGAGTTTTATCATTTGTATTAGCATTGGAACATAACCCTAAGGGGACACAGAATCTACTTTCTTGGCGAAACAAACCAAGCACACAAGTCAAGTAGATCCTCATATCACCGAACCAAAGTCTCAAAAAATCCGCTTGAGGCTCATGGGTGTGTGAGGGAGAGGGAAAGTCTTAAGAACATATTATTTAAAATAATTTTAATGGTGATGATAATGAAAATAGAATTCAAAACTGCTGTGTGTTTCCTTCTGTCCTGCACTGGCCAGCACATGTATTGAGAAATACATGTGTGTTGGCACATGTCCTGTACTGGGAAAAATGATGGCTGTGTGGAATTATTTATATAGGCGAGTTGTAGTCATGTTCATGTGAGCAATCCATACAACACAGTACTGTGCAGAAGTGTTAGTCCACCATTAGATTTGTTGTTTTAACATTGGCATAATGACCATGTATAACTTTTTGTTGATGACCCAAAAATTTCTAATTTTAATTTGTCATTCCATAATACACTTCTCCACTTATCTTCATCCCAATCTTTGTGAGCCTTGGCACCCCCTTCTGAAAAAATAGGTTCTTGACTTTCCAAAAAAATTCCTGATCAAGCTTCTTTGGGCTGTAGAAGAATTTATGTGTGTGTATATATATATATATATATATATATATCTATTATTATAATAATAGTATATATATATATATATATATATATATATATATATATATATATATATATATATATATATATATACACACACACACACACACACACACACACACACACACACACACACACACACACACACACATATATATACACGCACGCGCGCACACACACACACCATTTGTTTCTCTACGTACATTGTTGGTCACCTTTTAATCTGCTCTCTAATGGTCAGGACCACCACAGATCAGCTACTACTTGGGTGGTGGATCATTCTGAGCGCTGCAGTGACACTGACGTGGTGGTGTTGGTGTGAGTTGTTCTGGTACGAATGGATCAGACAAAGCAGTAAACGCATAGCATTAATGGCTTTGGCTCAAAACAATGGTCAGCTGCTCATCATCTAATTTATTGCCAAAGAAACACATACAATGGGGCAAAAAAGTATTTAGTCAGCCACTGATTGTGCAAGTTCTCCTACTTAGAAAGATGACAGTGGTCTGAAATTTTCATCATAGGTACACTTCAACTATGAGAGACAAAATGAGAAAAAAAATCCATGAAATGACATTGTAGGATTTTTAAAGAATTTCATAGTAAATTATGGTGGAAAATAAGTATTTGGTCAATAACAAAAGTTCAACTTAATACCTTAAAATCTCATGATACATGGCCCCGTTTATTTTTTCCTTTACACAGATCAGTCACCCTGTCCCCTTTGCAGAAAAGCAGCCCCAAAGCATGATGTTTCCATCCCCATGCTTCACAGTAGGTATGGTGTTCTTGGGATGCAACTCTGGCAAACGTCAGATAGGCCTGGACATGTACTGGCTTAAGCAGGGGGACACGCCTGGCACTGCAGGATCGAAGTCCCTCTGGGTCTTCTGTGTTACTGATGGTAGCCTTTGTTACTTTGGTCCCAGCTCTCTGCAGGTCATTCATCAGGTCCCTCCATGTAGTTCTGGGATTTTTGCTCATCGTTCTGATGATCATTTTGACCCCACGGGATGAGATCTTGAGTGGGGCCCCAGATCGAGGGAGATTATCAATGGTCTTGTGTGTCTTCCATTTTCTTACAATTTCTCCCACAGTTGATTTATTCACACCAACCTGCTTGCCTATTGTAGATTCACTCTTCCCAGCCTGGTGCAGGTCTACAATTTTCTTCCTGGGGTCTTTCGACAGCTCTTTGGTCTTGGCCATGGTTGAGTTTGGAGTCTGACTGTTTGAGGCTGTGGACAGGTGTCTTTTATACAGATAGCAAGGTCAAACAGGTGCCATTAATACAGGTAACGAGTGGAGGACAGAAGAGCTTCTTAAAGAGGTCTGCGACAGCCAGAAATCTTGCTTGTTTGTGAGTGACCAAATACTTATTTTCCACCATGATTTACAATTAAATTCTTAAAAAAAAAAGTGATTTCCTAGATTTTTTTTTTGTCTCTCATAGTTGAAGTGTAACTATGATGATACCTATGAAATTCCAGACCTCTCTCATCTTTCTAAGTAGAAGAACTTGCACAATCAGTGGCTGACTAAATACTTTTTTGCCCCACTGTATCATAATGATTTGTTTCATATATTTCACTCATCTGCAGTTTTGGTAGAAACAATCTGTCTTTTAGGAAACGTTTCATTGCCGTTGCATTGTAATCCAGGTTGAAAAAGGCTCCAATTCCATGGTAGACTTTGAGTTTTTCTCATTCCAATCAAATCATGTACATTTAGTGTGTAATATTCACACCCTCGCAATTTGGGGGCAGATAGCTTGACCTTACTGGCGAAAAAAAAAAGTGTAACTGGGACATTACCGTCAAAACTAAAACTTTATCCAGTCAACATTTCAGTCCACTGAGATCAGGCCCAGTAGAGCCCAGTTCTTAGATTAGCTCTAAGCTGATATGTATTGTGCATATTTCAATATAAAGTAACGCTTTATACCTGTTGTTATAAGAGTAAATTTAAAATTGACCATTTAATCCATTGCTCTCCAGATAACATGAGAATACAGTTCTCCTGACATCCAGTCCTGTTACATAATGCAGTGTATTTTTTAAAGCCTCCCCTTGTAGATACAGGAACGTCTCTAAATGATGCCTATGTGCATGCTAGAATACTAGGTTGAAGAGCAATGATCCAAAAACGTTTTTTTCAGCACATCTCCCTGTGATGTGCATTGAGGTGGGACTAAAATGATCAGAACACTACCTGCAATTTTCTTTGAGAGGAAGGAATGTACAGACATGGTCAATCTGGAGTATCCACAGAGTAGCTCCAGTTAAAGAGGAAACAGGACCCCATTTTAAATTTAGCTCAATCCAAAGATGACTGTTCACATTTTGTTTCCATGTCTGTTTTCCCTTAAATAGACATTTAAAAATATATCAACTTCCTTTATGGGAAATACAATACAATTTAAGCCTTTTTGCATTCCAGAAATGTTTTAGCAGTGCGAACGTCCAAATATATTGTATATGCCAGTAAAATGAAATTGAGTTATATTTATATTAGAGTATTCATTTAGAATTCTGTGTCAAACAATTTTAATGGTCATCTGTTGCAGCCTACAAAAATGACTTCCTTTCACTTTGTTAAAAAAAAGAAGAGTGGGCAGGATGTTGCTTCACTGTAAAGATCCCAAGTGAA
Source organism: Ancistrus triradiatus (assembly GCA_025084515.1). NCBI lineage: Eukaryota > Metazoa > Chordata > Actinopteri > Siluriformes > Loricariidae > Ancistrus > Ancistrus triradiatus. The sequence goes on from JAJAGP010000130.1 coordinate 133,143, forward strand.
GTATTTAGACTTCATAGACTGTCTTTATGTTTTTGTGGGTGTGTGTGGTGTTGAATGTGGGGAAAAAATGATATTAAAAAGGTGTAAATTAAGCTCTGATGTGGATGAAATGAAATATGAGTAACTTGTACAATATCGAATTTTATGTGTACATGCCTAACAGGTGAAACTTGTTCAACATCAAGTTAAACAACGAGTTGCCAATGACTTTAAAATATGGTTATTAATCATAGAATGGGTGATGGAATATTTTAGAAGTATAGAAGTAACTATACCATTTTAAAATCTAGAACTCAACAGCACATTGGTTAGATCATTTTTGAAACAAAAAAACCCCAAAACATTTTATAGCCATTAGCCACTGATCCACTAATACTTTAAGACCAGTCTTTAGACCTTGGCACATAAACAGTGTTTAACAATTAATGATGTTGTCAAATCTGTATTAAGGACATAGCCATTGTGCTTTTTCATTCTGAATGTTGTTGAATTTTTGTGGTGTAGTTGTTAAGAGGAGCTTATCGGCCATTCACAGTTTTATTATGCTGTTGTGTTGATGATAATGGCCTTTGCGGACAACAATAAAGACTAATCATGCTTGTTTTACAGTTCATGGGGCTGAGATAAATACTCATGCTGTGAGTGTTCAGGTTAAGCACAAAGTTTTGGTAAATAATTGGTAGACCTCTGTCATTTTCAGTGGCTTTATGTTGGTCTGTCAGTCAGGTCTGTTGTCACTGGGTGTATTGAGAGTCAACAATGCATAGCATGAATGGCTTTCACTCAGAACAGCTGGTCTGCTGCACGTCAGCGTCATTTGGCTTTGTGTCTTAATCCGTAGCATTCTGTACACGTTTACACTAATAAGTAGCCACTAATGTTATCTCTTCTCATCTTTCAGGTCATTTGTCAACATGGCTAATAAGCCCGAAGCCAGTAACTCCGCTCACGCATTTTTTGACCGCTTTGTGGCTGCTCAAACCTGTAAAGACGTCCAGCAGAACTTCGCCGAGCTTTGTCGCCATCTAGAGTTAGACCCTAAGGACTACAGGCACTTCTATAGCAAACTGAAAGAAAGGCTTAACTACTGGAAGGCTAAAGATCTATGGCAGAAGATTGATAAGAGAGCCGCTCATCCAGACTTTGAGGGCAAACCCTGTGCCACGACTAAGGTATCATCATATCATCACAATGTGGTAGTTGTGTTGTGTACAGTTGTGTGCAAAGGTTTGGGTTAGTGATTGACCGATTAATTGGCTATACCTGGGTTCAGGAGGTTGATAATCAAAAGTAGTGACGTGAATGCAGAGGATCTTAAAGTGACTCTGTGTATCGGACTAAATAATGCCGATATGCATATTTGTTATGTTATTTTATTCAATATGTCATTTATCTCTTAATATTTACTTAGTTTCTGTTTGTTTGACTATTGCTATAGTCTTATTTGACTAGATCAGTGAGATTCATTTCTTTATTTCTTATCTAAGCTGCCCAAGGAAGTTGGGTCCTTTTTAGAGTCTTGGTCCTGGCAAGGTTTCTTCCGTATAATGTTTAGGAAGTTTTTCCTCGCCCTAGGCTTGCTCAGTTTAGGATTGGCTCTAGATATTACAAGATGATGTAAAATTGCAAAGCTGCTTTGGGATGCTCCACTGTAAAAAGCGCTATAGAAATAAATCTGACTTGACGCATTATAACTTGCAGCTCATAAACAGGGGCTATTGAGTGACTAATAACAAATAGATGCTGAGAGAACATTCAGTGAGAGTGGAGCCAATAATGAGTAGCTGAAAACGTGGTTTCCAGCATGACAACTTGCGGCTCATAAACTGGGACTATTGAGTGACTGAAAACAAAGAGAACATTCAGTGAGGATTTGGCTTTTTATGAGAAACATTACAACTCGCTGCTCTTGGGACTGGGATTAAAGACAGAAAGATGATGCTACTATGTGCAATACTCTTTCATTGTTTATTAATTTTACACATCTCATATTTTTGGTCTTTTTTCCCTCAGAAGTGTGTTGTTGTCTGGTAATAAATGTTGAGGTTAAGTGAAATAAAGCTTTGCATTTATAGGTTAAATGTGTTCATTTAAGTTCAGCAATTTTGTGTCATTTGTTATTATTAGTTTTATCAGCTGGGAAAAAAGTGATATTGGCGTTATATATACCCTGCCTTCTAAGAATGGGCATTGGCCATTAAAAACCCGTATCAGTTGACCACTAGTTTGGGCATCCCCGATTAAATTACACATACAGGAATGTGCCGTTTAAGGAACGCATTACGTTCTGTGAAACAGGTTGTTGATAGAAATGGATGTTTGACCGAAGCCAAAAATGCAATTGATAGACAGTATTAGAAACAACATGGAAGATCAGCCACATGAAACAGAAACTCAAGGAGTGAATGTGAACCAGTTTATATAGTTATAGGTGAGAGAGAACATGCAGGTAGTGTGGTGGACAAACAAGGATCCTCCCAATGTTTATTCATTATAACAGTTTTCCTTGCCACTGTCATCCTAGGCTTTCCCAGTTTGGGAAGTTAATCGAAAATTGTAAGGCTGCTTTGAGACAGTTCTCCACTCTGAATTTGATTTTGACATTTTGACTTTTTTATTTTTATTATTCTGGTTCCTGTCTTTCAGTGTTTAGTTCTAGGAGCAGGACCATGTGGCTTAAGGACAGCTGTGGAGTTGACTCTGCTCGGTGCGCAGGTGGTTTTGTTGGAAAAGAGAAATTCTTTTTCCAGGAACAACGTCCTGCACCTGTGGCCCTACACCATCCGAGATTTACGCAATCTCGGGGCCAAGAAGTTTTATGGAAAATTCTGTACTGGCTCTCTCGACCACATTAGTAAGTGCCATTATCTTGATTCTGTTTGCCGGTTATTCACTTGCGTAGTAAAATACAAAATGAACAAACACTGTTTCTTTGTGCTATTTACATTTATGTATTACTTGGATGCTCATGTGTGTATACAGTCATTTTTCAATGTGTTAAGTGCACCTACCTTTTATTTACATACATGTATCCAGTTATTAGGTAAACCTTACGGATTGTGCAATTTATTCAACTCAACAATCTCTACTATTTGAAACAAAGTCCATAACTAAATGGTTTGCCAACTTTGATGGTGAATTTTACTATATACCACCTATATACAGTGCTGTGCAAAAGTCTTAGGCCACCAGAGTGGCACGGTGGCTCGGTGGGTAGCACCATCACCTTACAGCAAGAAGGTTCTGGGTTCAATCCCAAGGTGGAGTGGCCTGGGTCATTTCTGTGTGGAGGCTGTATGTCCTCCCTGTGTTTGTGTAATTTTTCAATGAGTGCTCAGAGTGTATATAAACACTCCCCGGCCAAAAATAAAAGGTCACCACCTGGATATAACTAAACAAATAGTTAAATAGTTTAACATAAGAGCCTCCCATTGGATAATTACTGCATTGGTGATGATGTTTCAGCTGCCAACAAGTTATTTAACCCTAACTGATGCAGTGAGGAGCTTCTCATTTGTTAAACAACCATGTCGAAAGACACATCCTGTGGTCGTGGAAAAGATGTTCATCTGTTTCAGAAGGGTCAGATTGTGAAAGAGTGGTTCAGGGAGCAGGAGACATCATCTTCACACATGGATTGGACAGCAAAGAGTCCAGACCTGAACCCCATTGAGAGTCTTTGGCATGTGCTGGAGAAGACTTTGCGCAGTGGTCCAAATCTCCCATCAGCAAAACAAGATCCTCGGGAAAAATTAATGCAACTCTGGACAGAACTGCTTCTGCAATGTCACATTTATTTCTGTGCAGAGTTGCGTTAATTTGTAATGCAGTTACAAAGTCTACTCCAGCACATCCCAAAGATTCTCAATGGGGTTCAGGTCTGGACTCTGTGGTGAAGAATCCATGTGTGAAAATGATGTCTCATGCTCCCTGAACCACTCTTTCACAATTTTACCCTTCTGAAACAGATTAACGTCTTTTCCATGACCACAGGATGCGTCTTTCGACATGGTTGTTTAACAAATGGGAAGTTACTGTCTGCATCAGTTAGAGTTAAAGAACTTGTTACCAGCTGAAGTATGTGTGTCCCAAGTCCAAGACTTGAAATGCACAAGTCCAAGCTTGATCAGGAATGGCTTTTTTGGAAGGGTAGCAGCCAAGAAACCATTTTTCTGAAGGGGAACAGGGTGAAAAACCTAAGATCTGGTAAAGCTTGCAAAGACTGGAATGACGATCAGTGGAACACAGTATTATGGAGTGACAAAGCGACAAACTTTATGGGTTCAGTCGCCAACAGTATATTATATATGGTCATTATATCATTGCCAAAACAGCAAATCTAATGGAGGCCTGAAACTTTTGCACAGTACTGTGGGTAGAAAGTAGTTTGCTTAAATTGACAACAGTGTGAATATCGCAAAAAACAGTGTAGAAGTTCAAGAAATAATGAGTGACAGTGATTTGTTTTTAGAAGGAATTTGATCTCTTGGTTCCTCATCCCCCAAAGTGCAGCTTAAGAGCCCTAGTTTATACAGCTGAAGTAGGGTTATATTGTGTTTATTAATTAGAGATCCCATTTGTATATGCAGGCATTCGTCAGTTGCAGCTGATTCTGCTGAAGCTGGCTCTGCTGTTGGGGGTTGAGGTTCACACAGGAGTGGCCTATAAGGGTCTGGTTGAGCCTCAAGCCTCAGGAACAGGTGTGCAATTCATATCTGTACTAAAACATGCTGCAATATTGCTGCATTTGCGATGAGTGATTAGTAATGAGCTGTGAGAGCTTTTCTCTCTTATTTTCAGGCTGGAGAGCCTTGCTGCATCCTGAATCTCACCCTGCTTCTTCCTATGAGTTTGATGTCTTTATCTCAGCTGGAGGAGGACGATTTGTACCTGATGGTAAGATTGTTTTAGTAAAGACTCACAAAGTTGACCTCAGCTATGCACTCAGTGTAGTGTAGAGAGAATTCTCATGTTCTGCAAATGTGACTGATTGGCATGACGTCCATTCAGGAGCAGTCACACATCTTTACTGGCCCGCAAAATCCCCAGATGAGAATAGTCTTGAAAATATGTGGGACTACCTGGAAGAACAAGTAAAACTCCAGTTACGGCATGCATGAAATCTGGCCAAACATTGATGACCCTGTACATCCAGAAACTTGTTCAGTCCATTCCAAATTGCAGTTGTTATTCAAACTCATGGCAGTATTATAGACCTGTTTCAGTAACAAGTGACTCATTTATTTTGTCCAGTGAGCTTATGAATATTAATGTTTAAGTGTTTAAGGAGGATTTTTCCTTTAATGATTAAGAGTCCTTACCAAGGAAGGGCGGAAATACATATTGGTTTACTTATAACCACAGATTCTTTACTCTAAATATAAGCTCCAAAAGGATTAAGAATGTGGTGCATAATGTATTAAACTAATAACTCTAATACAGATGTGTTTAACATGGTATACTCCCCTACTACTGTATAAACCTTGACTCCTTAGAACTACATTTAATTAGAAGTTGCATACTTAAGCTATTCAGTAGTAGTCTGATGATTAATCATCTGTTTCTGTATTAGGATTTAAGATAAAGGAGCTGAGAGGGAGACTGGCCATCGGGATCACTGCTAACTTCGTAAACCACCACACTGCAGCTGAGACTCAGGTGCCCGAGATCAGCGGTGTGGCACGGATATACAACCAGAAATTCTTCCAGCAGCTCCAAACAGAGATGGGTATGGATAAAAGGACAATGAATGAGTCTGTAAGGTACAGTCTAAGATCAGGTCGTTAATACATGATGGTTCTCTTGTTTCTGTCCTCTGGATTGACAGGTATTGATCTGGAGAACATAGTCTACTATAAAGATGACACTCATTACTTTGTCATGACTGCCAAGAAAAACAGTCTTTTGAAGAAAGGGGTCATCAAGCAGGTGAGAGACACACAGACACACACACACACACACACACACACACACACACATACTTGTCTCACTATAATTGTGAGGGCATTCCATTGACATAAGGATTACTGTAGCTAATTAATGCTACACCCAGCCCTAACCTAAAGTAAATCTTTCGGCTCTTTGGGTTTTTCAAATATTAAAAAATGTTGCCATATTTAAAAAAAACAAACAAAAAAACAGTTAGTCAGGGTCTGCAAAACATTATGTCCTCACAAGTCAGAATTGTACAGTACTGTGCTGTACAATACAGTAGTTATTTATTATCTTTGTAACTTTTATAAAACTTAAAACCGTAAAAAAGTATTTAGTTAGCCACTGATTGTGCAAGTTCTCCTACTTAGAAAGATGAGAGAGGTCTGTAATTTTTATCATGGGTACACTTCAACTATGAGAGACAAAATGAGAAAAACAAATCCAGGAAATGACATTGTAGGATTTTTAAAGAATTTAATTGTAAATCATGGTGGAAAATAAGTATTTGGTCAAAAACAAAAGTTCAAACACAATACTTTGTAACATAATCTTTGTTGGCAATGACAGAGTTCAAACATTTACTGTAAGTCTTCACCAGGTTGGCACACACTGTAGCTGGTATTTTGGCCCATTCCTCCATGCAGATCTACTCTAGAGCAGTGATGTTTTGGGGCTGTTGCTGGGCAACACGGACTTTCAACTCCCTCCACAAATTTTCTATGGGGCTGAGGTCTGGAGACTGGCTGGCCACTCCAGAACCTTGAAATGGTTTTTATGGAGAGACTCCTTTGTCATGCTGGAAGACCCAGCCATGTTCCATCTTCAATGCTCCCACTGATGGAAGGAGGTTTTGGCTTAAAATCTCACGATACATGGCCCCATTCCTTTTTCCCTTAACACGTTTCCACCCCCATGCTTCACAGTAGGTATGGTGTTCTTGGGATGCAACTCAGCATCTTCCTCCAAACACGACGAGTTGAATTTTTACCAAAAAGTTCTATTTTGTTTCATCTGACCACATGATATTCTCCCAATCCTCTTCTGGATCATCCATATGCTCTCTGGCAAACTTCAGATGGGCCTGGACATGTACTGGCTTAAGCAGGGGGACACGCCTGGCACTGCAGGATCTGAGTCCCTCTCAGCGTAGTGTGTTACTGATGGTAGCCTTTGTTACTTTTGGTCCCAGCTCTCTGCAGGTCATTCAACAAGTCCTTCCATGTAGTTCTGGGATTTTTGCTCACTGTTCTCATGATCATTTTGACCCCATGGGATGAGATTTTGTGTGGGGCCCCAGATCGAGGGAGATTATCAATGGTCTTGTATGTCTTCCATTTTCTTACAATTGCTCCCACAGTTGATTTATTCACACCAACCTGCTTGCCTATTGTAGATTCACTCTTTCCAGCCTGGTGCTGCAGGTCTACAATTTTCTTCCTGGTGTCCTTCGACAGCTCTTTGGTCTTGGCCATGGATGAGTTTGGAATCTGACCGTTTGTGGCTGTGGACAGGTGGCTTTTATATAGATAACGAGGTCAAACAGGTGCCGTTAATACAGGTAACGAGTGGAGGACAGAAGTAGTTGTTACAGGTCTGTGAGAGCCAGAAATCTTGCTTGTTTGTGAGTTACCAAATACTTATTTTCCACCATGATTTACAATTAAATTCTTTAAACATCCTACAGTGTGATTTCCTGGATTTATTTTCTCATTTTGTGTCTCATAGTTGAAGTGTACCTATGATGAAAATTACAGACCTCTTTCTAATTAGGAGAACTTGCATAATCAGTGGCTGAGTAAATACTTTTTTGCCCCACTGTATAAGACAGAATTTAATTTCCTATTATAATTCTTCAGCGCTGTGAAAGTGAACGGACATTGATTGGATGGACGTTAAATGGCGCATACCTTTATTTAACATTATCAACCAGTATCGTCTTGAGCTGATACATTTTGAAAAACCCTTAACGAACATTAAAAGCATAAAATAGAGAAGAAAAGTGTACGAATAACATTTGCAGTTTTCAAATAACAGATTTGACTTCTCTTCTCAGGACTGCAGCGATGCCGAACAGCTATTGGCAGCCGGCAACGTAAATAAGGAAGCTTTGCACAAATATGCCTACGACGCCGCCCAGTTCTCCACCGGCCGCAAGCTGCCGAACCTTGAATTTGTGCGGGACCACAAGGGTCAGCCGGACGTGGCTATGTTTGATTTCACCTGCATGCATCGGGCCGAGAACTCCTCCATGGTGAAGGAGCGCAGAGGCAAGAAACTGCTCATTGGCCTGGTCGGAGACTGTCTAGTGGAGGTATGTGAGAGAGAAACACATGCATGCCTTCACAGTGTAGTGAACTTTCACCAGAAGTTAATTGATTCCAGAGAACTGAAAGTAAGGTTGTGTTAACTCTCAAGGTCTTTTCACACCGAGTCCGATTTTTATGGATGGAAAATAAGCACGTCATGCTTTGAAAAAAACGCGTATATTAGTGCATTCCTTAATGCTGAGTCCGGAACAGACGGACTGTGACGCTGCGTAAACTTTTGAATCGGAGCCTGTTCTAATGTCTGTGTTGTTCGGATGCGTTAAAATCAGGCTGACCAATCAGAGCTCGGTTGTCAGGCAGAACAGCTCATCCTGTTAGTAGCAGAACACAAGAGCTTATAGGACAAGCAACACGCCGACTATAAAATCATTGATATTAAAGAAAATATCTGGCGGAATAGAGCTGAAAGGCTGGAGAGTGATGGTGATAAACCTCACAGTGACTGTATGGAACTGGTTTTGTGTTTAGCTAAGTGCATTCTAGTCTGTTCATACACACAAAAACACAAACTATAGCTTCATGCACTAATTTCGCTCATATTTGTGATGCATTAAGATAAGAGAAATTAAAGAAAGCGAAAGCGAGCAGGGAGTTTCCAGAGTGTCTAGACAAAAAAAATGTAACGTACTTCATTTGAAGGTCCCACTACGTTAAAATTACACTATGTTAAAATTAATTCGTGCGAAAAATTCTCGGTGTGAATAGGGTTTTAGAGGTTTTGAACTTGGTAGTTCTCTTCAAACTATGATTACCACAATTGTGTTTACTTTCCTTATATGTAGCCTTTTTGGCCCCTGGGGACTGGCATTGCACGAGGTTTCCTGGCTGCTTTCGACACAGCTTGGATGGTGAGAAGCTGGGGGAAAGGAGTCCCCCATATGCAAGTCCTGGCTGAGAGGTACTACAGAGCCAAGTCTTCTTTGATTAATGATGTAGCTACACTTTTGAGAATTTGCAAACAAGTCTTCTTGCAGCACTCTATAAGCACAAGCTTATACACACACACACTACACTTTATTAGATACAGCTTACTAGTACTAGGTTTGACCCCCTTTTGCCTTCAGAGCTGCCTTAATTCTCTGCGGCATAGATGCAAACAAGGTGCTGGAAACATTTCCTCAGAGATTTTTGGAAAATGTTGACATGATAGCGTCACGCAATTGATGCAGGTTTGTTGGCTGCACGTCCATGATGCGAATCTCGTATTCCACCATATCTCAAAGGTGCTCTATTGGATTGAGATCTGGTGGTACACTGTGGTCATAAAGGATAGACATGATCAGCAACAAGTAAACTGTGGTGCTCAGTTGGTATCAAGGGGCCAAAGTGTTCCAAGAAACAATCCGAATGTCGCAGGAGAATTCAAGACCCATCGGACCAGGCATCATTTTTCCAGTCTTCTGTTGTCCAATTTTGATGAGCCTGTGCAAATTGTATTCTCAGTTGCCTGTTCTTAGCTGACAAGAGTGTCACCCGGTGTGGTCTTCTGCTCCTGTAGCCCATTTGATTCAAGGTTTGACATGTTGTGCGTACAGAGATGCTCTTCTGCAAACCTTGGTTGTATTACTGTTACCCTTCTATCAGCTCGAACCAGTCTGGCCATTCTGCTCTGATCCCTGGCATCAACAAGGCATTTTCATCCAGAGAACTGCCACTCACTGGATAGGTTCTATTTTTTGAACCATTCTCTGTAAACCCTAGAGATGGCGCTGCATGAAAATACTAGTAGATCAGCAGTCTCTGAAGGACTCAGATCATCTCAACAACCATGCCACGTTCAAAGTGACTTAAATCACCTTTCTACCCCATTCCGGCTTGAACTTCAGCAGGTCATCTTGACCATGTCTACATGCCTGAATGTGCTGAGTTTCTGCCATGTGATTGGCTGATTAGATATTGGCGCTAACAAGCAGTTGAGCAAGTGTACCTAATAAAGTAGCCGGTGAATGTATATAGCTTAATACACCACACTAGGAAGGAAAGATGACCTTATTTCTTATCTGCCTTCTTAATAAATCAGGGAAAGTCTGTATCAGTTACTATCGCAGACCACTCCTGAGAACACAAGCAAGAACTACTCGGTGTACAGCATCGATCCCGCCACCCGTTACCCCAACGTCAACACTTCCTCCATAAAGCCTGCGCAAGTAAGTGCTTTGATCCAGTAGCAGTGCATTAGTACACACATTGCAATTTACCTCCATAGTATAACAACTGACTGAAAGATCAGGTGTGAATTTTATGTTGTTTGTGCGCATTGTGTAGGTGCAGAACCTTTATGATGTTGAGGAGCACTCGGACAGCATCAAGCTCAGCAACAAGAAAAAAGTGCCAAGCAATAAAAAACAAGGTCGGACATACAACACAAACAGGCATAGTCTTAATATTATTACATGTTAATTAGATCCTTGTTTTACAACTGCTCTGTCCTGGTCAGGGTTGCAGGGGTTTTGGGTATGGGGGCATGGGGGGCCAGGGATGCTCCACCCATCCACTCTCCTTTTTCTCAAATATGGTGTATTATGTGACCCTGATACTGGGCACCTGCAGTAGTGGGTTTGTAATGGACTGTTGCTTTACCACCCAAACATCCTAATAGGCATTAATTCTTTCTTTCATTTTCATAACTGCTTAATCCAGTTAAGGGTTGCGGGAAGCCCGTGTCTAACCAGCAGCACAGGGCATAAGATGGGATTCAACCCTAGACAGGGCACCAAACCATTGCGTCCACGCAAACAGACTCACTCAGTCATTCGCACTGGGACACTACAGACCTACAGTGCTGTGCAAAAATCTGAGGCCACCATTAGATTAGATAAACCGTTGTTTTAGCAACTGTATAATGACCATATATAATTATTTCTTAGAACATAACTACAGTGGTGCTTGAAAGTTTGTGAACCCTTTAAAATGTTCTATATTTTTGCATAAATATGACCCAAAACATCATCAGATTTAACACAAGTTGTAAAAGTATGTATAGAGAACCCAGTTAAACAAATGAGACAAAAATATTATACTTGGCCATTTATTTATTGAGGAAAATGCTCCAATATTACATGTTAGTGAGTGGCGAAAGTATGTGAACCTCTAGGATTGGCAGTTAATTTGAAAGTGAAATTAGAGTCAGGTGTTTTCAATCAATGGGATGACAATCAGGTGTGAGTGGGCACCCTGTTTTATTTAAAGAACAGGGATCTATCAAAGTCTGCTCTTCACAACACCTTTGTGGAAGTGTATCATGGCACGAACAAAGGAGATTTCTGAGGAGCTCAGAAAAAGAGTTGCTGATGCTCATCAGGCTGGAAAAGGTTACAAAACCATCTCTAAAGAGTTTGGACTCCACCAATCCACAGTCAGACAGATTGGGTACAAATGGAGGAAATTCAAGACCATTGTTACCCTCCCCAGGAGTGGTCGACCAACAAAGATCACTCCAAGAGCAGGCGTGTAATAGTTGGCGAGGTCACAAAGGACCCCAGGGTAACTTCTAAGCAACTGAAGGCCTCTCTCACATTGGCTAATGTTAATGTTCATGAGTCCACCATCAGAAGAACACTGAACAACAATGGGGTGCATGGCAGGGTTGCAAGGAGAAAGCCACTGCTCTCCAAAAAGAACATTGTTGTTCGTCTGCAGTTTGCTAAAGATCACGTGGACAAGCCAGAAGGCTATTGGAAGAATGTTTTTGTGGACAGATGTATCATGTAGTATCATGGTTTGGGCCTGTTTTTGCTGCATCTGGGCCAGGACGGCTTACGGCTGATGGAACAATAATTCTGAATAATATCAGAGAATTCTAAAGGAAAATGTCAGGACATCTGTCCCTGAACTGAATCTCAAGAGGAGGTGGGTCATGCAGCAAGACAACGACTTTTAACATGGAAGTCGTTCTACCAAAGAATGGTTAAAGAAGAATAAAGTTAATGTTTTGGAATGGCCAAGTCAAAGTCCTGACCTTAATCCAATTGAAATGTTGTGGAAGGACCTGAAGTGAGCAGCTAATGTGAGATAACCCACCAACATCCCAGAGCTGAAGCTGTTCTGTACAGAGGAATAGGCTAAAATTCCTCCAAGCCGGTGTGCAGGACTGATCAACAGTTACAGGAAATGTTTAGCTGCAGTTATTGCTGCACAGGGGGTCACACCAGATACTGAAAGCAAAGGCTCACATTCTTTTGCCACTTACAAATATCTAATATTGGATCATTTTCCTCAATAAAAAATGACCAAGTATAATAATTTTGTCTCATTTGTATAACTGGGTTCTCTTTATCTACTTTTAGGACTTGTGTGAAAATCTGATAATGTTTTTGGTCATATTGATGCAGAAATATAGAAAATTCACAAACTTTCAAGCAACACTGTACATGGTAAATCATGGAGCACCAGATGTCCAAGTCAGGAATTGAACCAGATGCAATCCCACCCCTGCATCTTAATATGCTCCCACTAAATTTAGAAACCCTTTTAAAAGCTGTTGTTGTGCTTTGTGCTTCTGTGTTATCTGTAGAGCATTGCTGGTTAAAGTACAGCCAGTGAGTAGGAGTACCAGCGTGTTACTTAACTGCTTCTTTGTCAAGGTAATACTTGTGAATAATGTGACCTGTGTGTTGTGAGCAGCCACCCTGCAACGTGTGGCAGACCTGCTGAGCTGGTGTCAGAAACATACAGCCTGGTGCGACCGAGTCAAGGTGAACGACCTGACTCAGTCCTGGAGATCTGGCCTGGCGTTGTGCGTCCTGATTCACCACTTCAGACCCAAACTCATGTAAGCCTCCTTCGCTCATTATATGGCTTGTGAACACACATTCTGTAAGACTATAGAATTGTTTCATGTGATCCGGACGTTGTCCGAACACCATATTTAAAAGCTACGCTCACCAGTCACTTTATTAAGTACACCTCCGTGTTTCTACACTCATTGTCCAGTTGATCAGCTCCACTTACCATGTAGATGTACAGTACTTTGTAGTTCTACAATTACAGACTGTAGTCCATCTGTTTCTCTACATACTTTCTTTAATTCCCTTTACCCTGTTCTCTAATGGTCAGGATGCCCAAAGAACCACCACAGATCAGGTACTATTTGGGTGGTTACTCATTTGGAGCGCTGCAGTTACCTGATTTCCTAACCACACATGGTTGCCAGGTCCGCCTATTCTGAAGATTTGGCTTTATTTGAGATCTTTTTTCCAGTTATTGTGACATGTTTTTTTCGTGGGATCTGGCAACCCCGGCGTGCCACAGAATTAAAGTCTGCGAAATAGTAATTGAACACTTTGTGGAGAGACTGAAACACGGTATTTAATTGACAAAATTAAGAATTTGATTGTTTAATATTAAATTTTCTTTGTCACACATTTCTGTGAGATTATTGGCTTGTTGTTAAGTAGAAATCCGATTATTACCCAAGTCGTGTAAACCCGGAGTTTTCCTATTATGTGATTACTCAATGCATGTATACTCATTGATCAGATCACTGACAAAATCTAATTTTCTGCAGTTATCGGATTATTATGTGCATGTAAACGCACTAGTATGGTGGTGGTGTGTGTTGTGCTGGAATGAGTGGATCAGACACAGCAGTGCTGCTGGAGTTTGTAAAACCCTGTGTCCACTCATTGTGCACTAAAGTGTAATAAAGTGAGCTAATTATTAGACGACAGGCAGTATGGCCAATCAGAACGTCTCAGGTGATACAATATTGTACTGACATCACTGAAAGTAGGTTGGTTAATACAAGTATGCTGCAACAAGATAGGAATTTAAATAATCGAAATAGTGTTCCTGCTGTTATATATTAAAGCAATAAGGCACGAGAGGGGGTGCATTATTGTGAATATATCACAGGAAAGAGGCGTTATGGTAACGCCTCTTTCCTGTGATATATTCACAATAATGCACCCCCTCGAGTGCCTTATTGCTTTTTATACCACAGTTCCGTTATCGTTTATCATTTATTGTTAGATTTTAAAGATAAAAAGGACAGAAAAAACGATTTTAAAAAACGTTTATCACCCTTCCTCGAGGGTAAAATAGTTCCATTCTATCGTTATCGTTACCTCGCGGCATTTAAAGTCTAGGAACAGAATTACCCATAACTGTTTATTATGCAGACAATAAAAAACACAAATATATCGATTGGTAAGTTTTAATTTATTAAAGAGAAGTTTATTTACATTCAATAAAAATGGGTCGGGTTTACAAGGCAAGCTGTTACTAAGATCCACTGTTCTCATACTAAAATCTATAACCGACTGAAGCAAATCGGAGTGAGATCCCGGTGTTCTAACCAAAGTCTAGGATCCCGTTTGATTAGTGATTATAAATTTGTATGATGAAGCTCTTAATGTTAATCTTATCAGTCAGAAATGTAACAGCAGAGTTACAGAGCATCAGCAGCTTCTCTGGGTTAGAGCTGGACTTACAGATGATAAACCTGTCAGATCAATGGACGCCCGATTAGCCGTGCATGGTGTTTAATGAAAGATGCAGAGTTTAAGTCCAGCAAACGACGTCTTTATGAGGGATGAAGCTGATTCAGGTCATTTTTTGTTGATGGGACCAAAACTGATCTTCAGTCTCGTTGCTCTTCAGTCGAGCTGTGAATTCATTAAGAGCGCGGGAGACGATTGGTTTAAAGTACTGACTTCGTTTCGCTTTTCCAGCGCTTCCAAATCCTAAAGGTGATAAACCTTTGGCTCAGGTTGGTCATTAATAGCTTCATCTTCCAAATTCATATCGTTTTCAAAACCAATAGATTTTATAAAGTAATAACTTTCATTTCGGCAGTGTTTTACTCGTTATAACTTGGCTGCTTTTTCTGGCCGGCGTCGGTGCCAGGTTACGTGTGTGCCGCGGATTAATACTTATAGAGCGTCGGTCACAGTGCCGTTATGGTCAATGTCACGGCGGAAGACGTCTCTCAGATTGCGGGTCGGAACTAACTGTGGTGTAATCTCTTATATACTAGATATTTACAATCTGAACTGTTTTTCCAGATCAAAATGCGCTCAGATAACAGGGTTTTGACTGTATGTCTTTTAAAACTGTTTGATCAGGATCTGTAGCTAATGGTAAGCTGTAATATGTAAGGTTACAAAACCATCTCTAAAGAGTTTGGACTCCACCAATCCACAGGCAGACAGATTGTGTACAAATGGAAGAAATTCAAGACCATTGGTTTAAAAGAAAAGCGTTATGTTTGGAGAAAGGAAAACACTGCATTCCAGCATAAGAACCTTATCCCATCTAAGAAACATGGTGCTGGTAGTATCATGGTTTGGGCCTGTTTTGCACAATGAACAATGAATTCTGAATTATATCAGAGAATTCTACAGGAAAATGTCAGGACATCTGTCCAAGAACTGAATCTCAAGAGAAGGTGGGTCATGCAGCAAGACAATGACCCTAAGCACACAAGTCGTTCTACAAAAGAATGGTTAAAGAAGAATAAAAGTTAATGTTTTGGAATGGCCAAGTCAAAGTCCTGACCTTAATCCAGTTGAAATGTTGTGGAAGGACCTGAAGTGAGCAGTTAATGTGAGGAAACCCACCAACATCCCAGAGCTGAAGCTGTTCTGTACGGAGGAATGGGCTAAAATTCCTCCAAGCCGGTGTGCAGGACTGATCAACAGCTACAGGAAACGTTTAGCTGCAGGGGGTCACAGCAGATACTGAAAGAAAAGGTTCACATACTTTTGCCATTCACTAATATGTAATATTGGATCATTTTCCTCAATAAATAAATGACCAAGTATAATATTTTTGTCTCATTTGTTTAACTGGGTTCTCTTTTTATCTACTTTTAAAATGATGTTTTAGGTCGTATTTATGCAGAAATATAGAAAATTCTAAAGGGTTCACAAATTTTCAACCACCACTGTACATTACAGATGGAGAAAATAAAAATTGAATATTTGAAGGATATTTTATTGCTGCATAACAAAAGTTATAGTTAAGTTCAGCCCAAAATGTGTTGACATTGATTAAAATATTTTGTAGCGTTAAGAAAACCAAGCCTGCCACTGCATTTAGTTTCTTTTTATTTTGTTATTTAAATTTTTTTAAAGCTGTGGCTGACTGTCTGTGTTCTGTTGCAGAGACTTGTCCTCTCTGGATGAAAATAATGCACTGTACAACAACCAGCTGGCGTTTGACATTCTCCAGAGGGAGTTTGGCATCGCGCCCATCATGTCTGCCAGTGACATGGCCTCTAGCAAGGAGCTTGACCAGCTGTCAGTGGTTCTCTACCTCACCCAGGTCCACGATGCTTTTAGCGAGATACCTCCACCAGCAGGTAATTGTTTAAGAAGTATTAATGCGCGGTGTAATTGTATTACACAAGTCTGAGTGCTCGCATAAAGCTTGTGCACTGATATCTACCTTCATTTAAAAAAACACATCAGTCAATTCCCAGTTTTAAAATTTGCATTGGATGAATACAATTACTGGCTGTGGCCCGTCTGTTGCAGATGGTCATCTTATGCTTGGTGCACCTTGTATATAAAAATGAAGAAATCAAAATATATACATGTAAGGTAGCTTTTCCATTCCAGTATCTGATGAATTCCAATTTACATGTACTTAATAATCCAATCATAGTCAGATTTCTGCAGTTATCAGATTATTTGGGTGGTCATGTATACAGCACACTCCAATCTAGAAATCAGATTAAAAATCCGATAGAGATCTGGATTTTATCTCAGTAATCGGATTTCTTAAGGCATGTCCCCCCATAGTCCGATTTCTGTCGTGTCTCAGAGTCCGAGCATGAGCACAGAGCGGCTAGCAGAAAGCAACCCGGTTGCCAGGTCCCCTTATTCTTACAGATTTTACTTGTTTTTTGGGATCATTTAGATAGACCTGGTGGGGGATTTTTCCCGCGGGATCTGGCAACCCTGCATTAAACGCACCTCCCGCTAAACGGCGGGATTGCCTATAATCTGATTACTGAATTGCATGTATTCTGACAAAATCTGATTTTCTCCAGTTATCAGTTTATTAAGGGCATGGAAACGCACTCACTGATCAGGTGATCACCTGAACCAAATCTTATTTATTGAGGAAAAGCAAAAGACGCATGAAAACTGTGATTTAAATATTGGTTTTGAAGTTTCCTGAGAGTTTCCTTCTGAAGTTAAAGTATTAGTATTGTTTTATTAAAAATGAATTTCAACTTTTCTTTGTATTAGTATTTGTATTCTTAATTGAGGTATGAAAACACTGCATCGTCTTTATTTTGACCAGTTGTCATTCACTTTCGAATAAATGCACTTGTCATTACTGCAAATAAATATTTTATTAGGAATTTGTCAGTAATTTATAAGATAAAACAAAAATGTTCCATTTCACTCACACATACAGTATCTACTAATAGAAAATCGAGAGAAACTGATCATTTTGTAGTGGACTGTTAATTTTTTCAGGAGCTGTATATAGCAACTTATTACTGGAGATGCATAATATGGACAAATGCCAGTGGACACCTCTTCTAAGTAGTCTGACACACTCACTATTCATATGTTCTTACAGACATGAAATCTTCATGGACATAAGCAGGTTTTCCATCCACCAAGTTTTCCTATACAGATGCACATTTTAGTTCTAAATTGTAGACTGTAGTCCATCTGTTTCTCTAAATTCTTTGTTAGTCCTCTTTACCCTCTTCTGTGGATGCCACAGTGGCTTGGCGTGTAGCGCTGTCGCCTCACAGCAAGAAGGTCCTGGGTTCGATCCCAGTGTGGTATGGGTTTTTTCTGTGTGAAGTCAGCAAGTCCTCCCCCTATCTACATGGGTTTACTCTTGGTGCTCCGGTTTCCTCCCGCAGTCCAAAGACGTGTATAAGGTTAATTGATTACACAAAATTGGCGCCCATCTGAGTGTATATACATGTCTAGTTTCGGTATAACCTTGAGTGTTGATGTAACCTTGTGTCTGTCGTTGAATGGCTTTTGATACTGAAGATTGAAGTTAAATAAACCAAACAAGCATCTGACCTCCACAGATCATGTACTATTTGGGTTATGAATCACTCGTAATATTATATTCTATTCAGTTTATCGTAGTTTCTCTTTTTTCGCTCTGTAATATGTATATTTAGCTTTGGTTTATTTAAACAATCACTATAGACTTAACTTGGGTGGGGGCTGGGTCCTTCTTTGAGTTTGATTCTCCCACTGCCGCCCTGTTCTTGCTCATTTAAAACTTTTGGCCAATATAATTGCAAAGCTGCTTTGAGAGAAAGCTCTGTCATGAAAAGCGCTATAGAAATAAATGACTTTGACTATAACTTTTGTAAAATAAATATTTTATACCTTTGTAAGCACTGCAACTGGCTGAATCCTGAATCTGCATCCTGTGGGTGCCAGAGCTCCCACAATCATGACCAGGAAATGAGTGTAGACCAATTAGGCTTGCGTTTCCTAAAGGAAATACAACAGTGTTTGCAAGCTGTGCACACAAGAACAGTGAACACCCTCATGGTAGATAACCCAAAGTCATGCCCCCTAATGCAGATCGGTGGCTTATTATCAATGTTTAAACAGAAATAAATAAAAAATAACCCTCTTTCTTGGCTGGAAACAGTGTCTGTATATCAAACATTTAATCACACAAATGTGAGGAAGAATAAAAAAATGGATTGCGATACAGTGCTTCAATGGCACTGAAATTACACAGAACAGCAGGAGAGTAAGGTTTCGTCTGACACAGCGAGTCGTGAAGCAGGGCTTGTAAATTACATGTGATTTTTACAGCAGCGGAAAAGCATGTAGCTGCACAATAATTACAGTCTATATAATTAGGAGTATCCGTCACAACTGGAAGTATTGTTCAGTGTCAGTGAGCGCAGTCCCGAAATATAGTACTCAATATAATCCCTATTCTGGTTGTGTCTGGTTGTGTTAGAGTTCCAATGAGATTTTCCAAATAGATCCTCAAAGTAAAGACGTTTCCTCTAACAGTGCCCTGTCATGCTAACGCTGTCCCTTTAAGAACCCTTTTCCCAGAGTGCTCTGCTGTGAACAGGGCTGTGCTGTGCTGTCTGGAGCTCAGATGCTTCTGCAGCATTACACGCAGCACTGGCAGACGCAGGACTTAGGAGAGAAATGGCTCATCGGGGCTAGGGTGGGACTGTAACCGCCTTCACAGCTGACACTCGCTTGCTTATACTGATCCACACTAAAGAAGGAGGGGGACACGTTATCTAAGGAGAAAAGGTATTTAGATGAGCTTTTGGAGGCTGGGTCTTGGAGTAGGAGCAGAATTCAGGGTTTGATGCTGTGCTTGTGTGGAACATCAGCTGTGCAGGTAGAGCTGTCACTCGGAGGAGTGCATGTGCAGAGAAGCGAAGGCATCTGCTCTAGAGGGATGTTTTCGTAGTGATTCTGAAAACTGATTTGTGATCGTATTATTTGTGCAGGATTTAAAATTGAGCTGAGCTCAGGGATTAGGGGTATAAATGTTTAAATGATGTTACGTCCCTATAGATGAGTCATGACTGATATACTCTAAAATACTTTGGGGTTATTGTTTTTACTGTTGTCCTTTATATTGTTCAATTTTGCATTGCAACTACTAATCTAAATTCAGTCTTATGCAAAAGTTTGGACAAATGACATGTTTGTGTCTTTGAATCGTTGCTTAAAGGTGTTTTCTTGGTCGTTTTTGCAAAATTTGTTTTGTTCCAGAATATTCCTAGGGTTATCGTATAAGCATGTTATGGTTGCGATCTGCAATAATACATTCCATTCACTTTAATGGCCGAGGTCTTAAGAGTTTTAATATGAAAAGGAAATCTGTCTTATACAGGGATACCTCGGTTCTCGTTATTAATTCGTTCCAGAAGGTTTGTCGGGAACTGAAAACGAGTACTGAGCAAATTTCCATAAGGAATCATGTAAATTGAATGAATCCATTCCAGACCCCCAGAAACCCACTCTGTATAAGGGATTATGTGCATTAATGGAGTTGTATTGTTCATATATGCCCTGATTTATGAAGAGTATATTATGTTCCGAAAAATCCATCATAAATTTATCATGAACTAAGGAGTTTAATGAGTGTTTGGAAGAGCGGGCTATACTTTATACAGTGGAGCCTACGATAAATAATGATAAGTTAATGTTTAAAACACTTACATTAATCTACAGTTAGCCAAAATCATTAACACAAAGCTTATTTTATCATAAAGTGTTGAAAAATCTAATGTAATTTATTGAGCAATGGATTGAAAGTGGTAAAGTAAAAGCAACACTTACTATACTGGTGAACTCTGGGTGCTAGCATAGCTGCTAAGCTAACCGCAGCCTGTGTTCTGGAGGATTCAGTTGCTGAATTCCTTTCGTTTGGCTCTAAACTTTTAGGAGTCTAATTTGCACTAAGAATACAGTACTGTAGATGTAAAAAATAAAGACAAAACATGATAAACACAGCAGAGCTCTTCACAGAGCAAGGGTTATTGTGAGACTGAATCACTGTGTACTGAATCGTGAATCGGGTTTTGGTTGGAATGAGTCGCACGGCTCGACTCATACAAGTGCACATTTGATTGAAAGAAAACTAGTACGAGCATACCTTTGCAACACCTGCTGACAGAAAAGAGAATTGCAGTCTTGAAAGGGCAGAAAAGACCCTTTTTGTTTTCATCGAGTGTTTCAAGTTTTATTAAAGATACAAAATTAACTATTTTATTGTACAGTGCTGAACTGAACGTTTTCATAATGTGTTTTAATAAATATTATTGTTTAAAATAAAACACTATATGGAAAGTATCTGAACTACTATGTGACTAAGTTGATGTCCAGTCAGCGTCCTGTTTTACAGAACCTAATGCGAATGTTAAACGGCGCATACCTAGCCCATTCCAATACCTTTATATTTCTTTTCAGAAAATAATTCAAGCTTTTCCTCATTCCAGGATTTGTTCCTCTTTTTTTCATTCCACCCTGTTCCAGCATTTGTATTTGTTATTTAATAGCTTCTTTCATCTGCGCAGTATTTCCAGTGTCACAGGCTGGCACACAAGCCCAACTCTTAATAGAACCACACTCATGCTTAACAGTTGTCATCGTGTTCAGGCAAATGTTTGTAGACACCCAAAAAATTACATCCAAAACATGGGTAATGGTATGGAGTTTGCCTCCCACTTCTGGAGCCTTTGTTCTTTTAAGAGGGCTTTCCACTAGATTTTGGAACATGACTATGAGGTGAAGGTTCTGTGCAAGCCAGTCAAGTTCTCAATCAAAGTTGGCACACCAATTCTCTTTGGACTTTAAGGACAACAGGGCAGACAGTTGATGAACTGACTTGTTGGAAGCCTATAAGTATATCATATTGAGGGTTACTTGGGTATTAGTACAACCCATTCTACTGCCACTGTTTGTCTATGGAGAATCCAGATGTATGCTTTATATGAATGTGTTACACATGGGTGTTGCTGAATTAGCAGAGCTCAATAATTAGAAGGGGTGTCCACAAACTTTTGTCTACAGTGGTGCTTAAGTTTGTGAACCCTTTAGAATTTTCTATATTTCTGCATGAATATGAGCTAAAACATCATCAGATTTTCACACAAGTCCTAAAAGAAGATAAAGAGAACCCAGTTAAACAAATGAGACAAAAATATTATACTTGGTCATTTATTTATTGAGGAAAATGATCCAATATTACATATTAGTGAGTGGTAAGTATGTGAACCTTTGCTTTCAGTGTCTGGTTGTGAAGAGCAGACTGATAGATCCCTGTTCTTTAAAAAACAGGGTGCCCAGCCACACCTGATTGTCATCTCATTGATTGAAAACACCTGACTAATTTCACCTTCAGATTAACTGCTAATCCTAGAGGTTCAGATACTTTTGCCACTCACTAGTATGTAATATTGTATCGTTTTCCTCAATAAATAAATGACCAAGTATAATATTTTGGTCTCATTTGTTTAACTGGGTTCTCTTTATATATGTTTAGGACTTGTGTGATGTTTTTGGCCATACTGACACAGAAATGTAGACAATTATAAAGGGTTCACAAACTTTCGAGCACCACTGTATAGGGTACCTTTGGTAATTGTAGCCAAAGAATTTAATCTTTGTCTCATCGGTTGACTAGTGCGTCACCAGTCCTGTACAAGCCAAATTTCCTGCAGGTCCTTAGCAGTGTTGTGAGGGGTTTGGTCTTTCAGACCTGCTTTTAGCTTGAAGAGTACCTTCCATTTACTTTGAGATTCCATACAGTAGAAATTGCAAACACGAAAAAAATTATAGCGCCTGCTACTTCGTGGGTCTCAGCTGTCTTTATTTATAGGTCCTTAGTCAGCTGCTTAGAGGAGCATATGGCGGTTGAGTTTATGCACAACGCCCCAAGAGGCTTGAAGGGTCACAGCATTTACGTTAGGTTAAACTCAGTTTGTACTAATACTTTGCTGTGTGTTCCCTGCAAAGGTTTTATTAACTTCTATTCAATAAGCAGTTCAACAGAATACGCAAATGTTGAAGCGTTGTAACGTGGAGGCACCCTTGGTCTTCATCACATATACGCATACACACAGTCCCAGTTCAAACCCCTAAAGTGTAGAGACTCTGGAGCCACTGACAAGGCAGACCGTATACGTAAACTTGGAATTATGGCTCCAAGTAATGTTGATGGCCATTACTGACACCTGACCCTTCCTAGTCATTACAGCACTTGGCCCTAGGATGTGGTGGGAGTTCCCCCACACAGCTCCGAGTCTCTCTTTATATATGTGTAGATGTTCACCAGAGGATCCCAGGTCTCAGCGCTCATCTGGGTGGGGCTGGGTCTGTTTGTGATGCAGACAAGGGGTGCCCCCACTTTACAAGCAACTTTGCTCAAAGTACAGTGGTGTGAACGTGTTTGGCCCTTCCTGATTTCTTTCTTTCTTTTTTTTTTTTTTTGCTTGTTTGTCACACTTAAGTGTTTCGGAACATCAAACCAATGTAAATATTAGTCAAAGACAACACAAGTAAATACAAAATACGGTTTTTAAATGGTGTTTATTAAGGGAGAAAAAAATCTAAACCTACGTGGCGCTGTGTGGAAAAAGTGATTGCCCCCTTGTTAAAACGTAACCTAACTATGGTTTATCACAGCTGAGTACACTGTCTCTAGCCGGACAAAGGCCTGATTATTGCCACACTTGTTCTCAATCAGGACATCACTTAAATAGGACCTGCCTGACAAAGTGAAGTACACCAAAAGATCCTTAAAAGCTACACATCATGCTGAGATCCAAAGAAATTCAGGTACAATTGAGAAAGAAAGTCATTTAGATCCTTCAGTCTGGAAAGGGTTATAAAGCCATTTCTAAAGCTTTGGGACTCCAGCGAACCACAGTGAGAGCCATTATCCACAAATGGCGAAGACATGGAACAGTGATGAGCCTTCCCAAGAGTGCAGCAACGACTCATCCAAGAGGCCACAAAAGACCCCACAACAACATCCAAAGAACTGCAGGCCTCACTTGCCTCAGTTAAGGTCAGTGTTCATACCTCCACCATAAGAAAGAGACTGGGCAAAAATGACCTGCATGGCAGAGTTCCAAGACGAAAACCACTGCTGAGCAAAAAGAACATCAAAGCTCGTCTCAATTTTTCTCGAACACATCTTTTGGGACTTTTGGGAAAACATTCTGTGGACTGACGAGACAAAAGTTGAACTCTTTGGAAGGTGAGGTGTCCCGTTACATCTGGCATAAAAGTAACACAGCATTTCAGAAAAAGAACATTATACCAACAGTAAAATATGGTGGTGGTAGTGTCATGGCCTGGAGCTGTCTTGCTGCTTCAGGACCTGGAAGACTTGCTGTGATAAATGGAACTATGAATTCTGCTGTATACCAAAAAATCCTATAGGAGAATGTCCGGCCATCTGTTTGTGACCTCAAGCTGAAATGAACTTGGGTTCTGCAGCAGGACAATGATCCAAACACAGCAGCAAGTCCACCTCTGATTGTCTGAAGAAAAACAAAAAGACTTTGGAGTGGCCTAGTCAAAGTCCTGACCTGAATCCTATGGAGATGCTGTGGCATGACCTTAAAAAGCATGTTCATGCTCAAAAACCCTCACATGTGGCTGAATTACAGCAATTCTGCAAAGATGAGTGGCCAAAATTCCTCCACAACGCTGTAAAAGACTCATTGCAAGTTATCACAAACGCCTGGTTGCAGTTGTTCCTGCTAAGGGTGGCCCAACCAGTTATTAGGTATAGGGGCAATCACTTTTTCCCACAGGGCCATGTAGGTTTGGAATTTTTTTTTCTCCCTTAATAATAAACGCCTTCATTTAAAAACGGCGTTTTGTGTTTACTTGTGCTGTGTTTACATTTACAGCATTTAGCAGACGCCCTTATTTGACTTACAATTGGTACAGTCTTATAATCCAAGCAATTGTGGGTTAAGGGTCCTGCTCAAGGACCCAACAGTGGCAGCTTTGGCTGAGGTGGGATTTGAACCCTGGACCTTCTGGTCCAGAGTCCAGCACCTTAACCACTAGGTCCCACAGTCCCACACTGCTTGACTAATATTTAAATTGGTTTGATGTTCCGAAACACTTAAGTGTGACAAACATGCAAAGAAATAGGAAATCAGGAAGGAGCAAACACTTTTTCACACCACTGTATTTATGACTGAATTTGTCTACATATGATTATAGTTGTGTAATGCAGGCCAGCACAAAAAATGTGCTTCATGTAAGTGATGGTTGACATGTGGCCTCATTTCCAGAACATCATTACAGGTCAGCTCATTCTTGCTAGAGTCTTAATTACATAAAAACCTAAAGTACCTGGGTTATTTCTACAGGTTATTTTATAAATGGATAAAGTACACTATAATCTTTACAGACACATGAAAGGCCAGTCTATAAAAATAATGGCCTGATTAATATTATTATCGTTATTTTTGTTTTCAAAAGTTGTGCTTCCTGAGGACAATGTGAGATTCATAGATAAGCTGAATGCAAATAATTTCAGAGTTGCTGTTTTTTTCACTTTCAATACATTATTCAATAAATTCCATAAAGTATTTGATACTTTATTATAAAATAAGCTTTACGTTAATCACTTTGCCCAGGCTGTGCTTTAATATATACAGTATATATCAAACTCCTCGATTTATGATAAACTCAGCTTACGTTGGATTTGTCAGAATGTATCCCTAGTTTAAACACGTGAACTTCTTGTAATTTACTTTAGTTTTTGACAAAAAGTCCCTGGTCATATCATTTAATTCTGGCTATTCTCAGAAGTGAATAAAAAGGCAGGAAAAAAAAAAAAGGATGCAACGTCTGGATCAGTGTAATTTTCCACATCTGGTTTGTGCATCGTGGCGTCTTCATCTGCCCCTAAGCTCCATGTCCAGTGTTTCCACTGGGAATATATTTGCCACCACAGCAAATCCAACGCCTTAGTGATTTCCACACCCTGTGCATTCATGATGGAGTTTGGTTGGTTAACGACAATAATAAGCTATATTACAATGCCGTTTAGCAGACGCTCTTATAAAACTCCAATACAATGTGCTTACTTGGGTATTTTTAAAGGAAAAGAAAAGATGAGGTAGGTAAACAGAGCAGGTGTGGGGCAACAACGCATATTAGTCCTTGAGCTCTTAACCTGGGTTAGCTTAGCACCTATCCTGGCAGTAACGATCTTCCTTTTCAGTAACAATTAAGTCTTTAACTACTAACATAAAATAATCTACATACAGCGGTACCTTGGTTGTTCTTTTGTTCCAGAAGGCTTGTTGAGAACCAAAAACTTTTGTCCCATAAGGAATAATGTAAATTGAATTAATCCGGTTCCAGTTCCCCAGAAAAAGGCATTATATGCATTAATGGAGTTGCATTGTACAGGAGCTCCCTGATTTATGATGGGGATACGTTCCGACAAATCCCTCATAAGTTAAATGCATCATAAACCGATTAGTTTAACGAGTGTTTGGTAGAGCAGTCTGTACTATATCATAGTGGAGATAAAGAAAGGATACTATGATTAGTAATGATGAGTAAGTTATTGTTTAAAACACTTACACTAACCTACAGTTGGCCAAAATCATTATCACAAAGCTTATTTTAAATAGTGTTGAAAAATCTCATTTAATGTAGTGAGTAATGGATTGAAAGTGAAAAGTAAAAGCAAGACATTTATTCTGTTAGCATAGCGGCTAAGCTAACTGCAGCCTGTTTCCGTTTGGTATCCTTTCAGTTGGCTGTAATCCCTAATCTTTTTAGGACCCATGGGGGTTTATTTGCACTAAGAATACAGTGCTGTAGAAGTAAAAAATAAAGAAAAACACAATAAACACAGAGTAAGGGCAACACACTGAGCAAGGAGCATTGTGAACCTGAATCACTGTGTACTGAATCATGAATCGAGTCTCTGCTGAAAGGAGTCGCTCTGCTCAACTCATACGCAAATGACGAGAACCGTGGCAAAAAATTTTCTAGTGAAAAAGCGTTGAGAACCGAAATGGTCTAATTCTGAGGTGGTAGAGAACTGAGGTACCACTGTGCACACAAATAAGCCTTCATTCTGAATTAAATTTCAATTCTGAATTTTTCCCAAGCGAGAGATATGTAGTATGATATTCTCCTGCACTCTCCTGTTACGAAGTCGGCAGTGCCATAATCTAGGGAGTCACATGGCGTACGTGAGGAGCGCAGGGAAAAGTAGTGGTCGCAATTATAATGGTTTTTGTTTTTCACTTTCAATACATTATTCAGTAAATTACACGAGGTATTAAATTCTATATTCTAAAATAAGCTTTATGTTAAGGATTTGGCCCAACTGTAGTTTAATGCAAGTGTTTTAAGCACGTTTAAGGTAGACTAAGCACTCCGTTGCTCTACGTAAAACTAATCCTGCCTGTATAAGGCTGTGTCTCAAGGGCATTTGCTAACATGTACTCATGTGCTCCACAGAGCAGTCCAACACAAAGTCTCTCTCCTTCTCCAAAACCCGCTCTGCCGTCTTCTTCCTGAACAAGCTCAAGCACAACACCCTCCAGAGACGCAAGGTGGGTACAAAGCCTTGTTCACTGTGAACACTGCAGATTTTTAAGGATGGCTTAAATGGAGCATGAAGTCATGTGCCTCCGGCAGTTCGGCTAGAGCTGTGGAATTAATTGAATTTGATTCGTGAATGCCTTTTTGGCGTTCTTTAATTAACTGAACAAGGACATGTAGAATCATTTTGAGCTCAACCAAAGTTCAGTGCCAAATTCGTTAAACTCAGCTATTCTATGTTGTAACTTTAAGGACATGCTCTGAGAGTTTTACCAGATTTCTCCACCACATTAAGACACAGTTTCATTAAGCTAATACGAAATTTCACTAGATTATGTAGGTTACTATGTAAAGTATACAGTCTATACATTCCCTATGACTTTTATTTCCTTGCATACAGTATGAACCCAAGATATTTTAGGTTTTTTTTTTTTTTTTTTTTAGTTAGCTTAATTTCATTTGTTAATAAACCTCAATTCCTGCATTTCAGGCCTGCAACACATTCCAAAAAAAGTTGGGATAGGGACAGTTTAGGGCTAGTAATCAGGTAAATAAATAAAGAAATAATTTGGTACAAAAGAAGAATCCACAAAAGGCTGGGTTTTTGAGCTTTGACTTGTTTTGCATTGTCTTCTTGGAAAAACACGTCCCTGGAAAAATGTCGTATTGAAGACAGCATATGTCGCTCTAAAATCACAGAGTACTTTTCTGCGTTAATGTTGTCATCACGGAAGTGTAAATGACCTTTACCAAGACCCAACACCGTACCATGACGGAGTCTGACCTTTGGATTTGCTGCTGATAACATTTTGGATGGTCCAGTTTGTCTTTGGCCTGGAGCACACGGCATCCATTTCTTCTAAACAAGCTCTGGGATGCTGATTGGTCTGACCACAATACACATTTCCACTGTGTGATGGTCCAGCCCAGATGCCTCTGAGCCCAGAGAAATTTCTGGACATTGTTAACATAAGGCTTCTTTTTTGCACGGTAAAGTTTTAAGTGGCACTTGTGAATGTAATTCTGTATTGCAGTGCTTGACAAAGGTTTGCTAAAGTAATCCCTTGCCCATGTGATTCTATCAGCTATTGCTGAATGACAGTTCTTGATGCAGAGCCATCTAAGGGATTGGAGATCACACCTCTTCAGTTTAGGCTTGTGCCCTTGGCCTTTATGCACTGAAATTCCTCCAGATTCCTTGAATTGTTTAATGATATTATGCACTGTCGAGGGAGAAATATACAAATCCCTTCCAGTATTTTCTGAGGAACATTGTTATTAAACATTTAATTATTACTTGTCCTAAATTGCCCAACCTTTTTTGGAATGTGTTGCAGGCCTGAAATGCAGGAATTGATGTTATTAACAAATGAAACGAAGTTGACCAGAAACAACCGTGAAACATCTTGGGTTTATAGTGACTGCAAT
Organism: Ancistrus triradiatus; assembly: GCA_025084515.1. Taxonomy (NCBI): domain Eukaryota; kingdom Metazoa; phylum Chordata; class Actinopteri; order Siluriformes; family Loricariidae; genus Ancistrus; species Ancistrus triradiatus. The sequence goes on from JAJAGP010000130.1 coordinate 161,854, forward strand.
TAAATAGAAGTCAGAGGAAATGATAGGAACGCTGCATATATTATTAATCTGCATTTTCCATACCATCCCAACTTTTTCTGATTTGGGGTTGTGTAATTAAGGGAGATTCTTCACAATTTTCTTCTTAAGCCTGAAGCTTCATATAATGGATATTTAAATGTAATATCACTGATTTAATGTAGTATAAACCTAAATAAATATATTGTATTTTATTTCAAATGCTGCTTTAAATAACTGTGAAGATCTGCTGTGAACTACAGATTTCAAATAAATAATCAAGGCCTCCATTTGACTGTCAGAAAGGCAGATTTCTTAAAGGCATTTGTATATCTGAGGTTTTTATAATAATAATAATAAATGATTTTATGATAATAAATCAGGATTATCATTTTGCTCTTTCTGGTGCAAACCTAGAAGAGCATTGTAATGAAGTACAAAATAATTGTACTCATTTTATTATCTCTTATTTTGCATTATGGCCAATTTCTACATAACTACAGAGCCACTTCACATAAACACCGGCAGATGAAGTGAAAAGGATGTTTACGTCTATTCCGATTATGTAACATGAGCTGTAAACGAGGTCATGTGACTTGTCCCACAGGAGCGCCAGACAGCCGAGAGGGAAGAACGGGAACGAAACATGAAGGCGGAAGAAGAAAGAAAGGATGTGAGTAATGTCTTTAAGTGGAGCACATGTGTGTTGTGAAACATTTCTGACCCAGGTGCCAAAAGATTCCTGCAGGGCAGTGTGGTCACGCAGCATCCTTATGGTGCAAGGTCATTTCTCTCTCTCTTGCTGAGCAACACAGACATAAAAATAAAGCTTATGAATATGGATCATCTGTTTAGCTCCTAATGACCTCCTTTGGATAGAGAGAACTTCTTTGCACATGCCGGGCGGAGCATTATGAGCACTTTAGTTTTTGTTCTGCATGTCATGTTTCTGCATAATGATTGCTTTCCTTTGAATTAGATTTTTATTTGAGCCGGATTTTTTGTTGTTGTTGTCATGTTAATTTCATGCTGAATGCAGCACACAGTAGGTGACCGGATGGCAGCGTTAACATGATTGTTGTGTTTTGTCTTGTGCCATAGCTTGTTTCTGCAGTGCCTGCCCCTGAAGTGGGCAACAGCGAGCTGTGTTACTTCTGCAATCAGCAGCTATACTTGGTAGAGAGGGGCAGCGCCGAGGGCAAGTTTTTCCATCGCAGTTGCTTTGCGTGCCACCAGTGCGGTACCAGGCTGCGCCAGGGCGGATACACCTTCCACCCCGAAACAGGTGAGCAGTGAAACAAATTTACTTAATTGTGGTAGCCTAGCAGTTAAGGTACAGGACTATGGATAAGAAGGTCCAGGGTTCAAAACTCACCTCTGCCAGGGTGCCACTGTTGGGTTTTTGAGCAAGGCTCTTAACCTGGAACTGCTTGGATTGTAAGACTGTATCACTGGATAAGGGCATCTGCTGAATGACATCACTGTATGGTCCAGTCCTTTGCAGCAAGACACTTGGGTCACAAGTCAAGTCAAATTTATTTATACAGCGCTTTTATATTGCATAATATATTTATGTATAATGACAGTGCAATATATTGGCTCAAAGCCCTAGTTGGGCAAGCGACAGTGGCAAGGGAAAACCCCCCTAACGTTGCAGGGAAGAAATCTTGCGAGGACCAAGACTTAAATAGGGACCCAACCTCCCTGGGCAGCTTGGATGTTAAATATAAGAATTATATGTAAAGAAAATACAGTACGTAAAATTAGAATAGAATGATATATAGGCTAAGATGAAGTAAAGCTAAAATGGAGGATAAAAAAACTATAGTATATAGAGTAAGGAATGAGTGATCAGGGACAGTTAGTCCAATAAGAAGAGTCACTGTGTCCTCGATGGGAAAGATTTGTTGGAAATGAGTGCTCAGTGAAACGGGAGGAGGGGAGGGAAGTTATTACCCTCTGATGGGTACTGAGGACTGGAACAGAGAGAGTCACCACAGGATTACAGTACGTTCAGCTGAGTAGGAAAGGCATTGTTGTCAACTGCAGCACTGAATCTAAGGGCTTCATCCTCAGGTCGATGGAGGCAGTGAGGAGAGGCAGTGATGTTCTTGCAGCAGTGAAGTCAGTCTGGATGCTCACAATGTTTTAGATGATGAGCAAGATTAACTTGATTATGGTTAATAAAACAAAGTACCGAATGTACTTTGGTACATGTTGTTAATTCATTCCAGAAAGCACGTCGAGTGGCGAAAGCAACGAGTACTGAGAGTATTTTTCCTATGAGGAATAATGTAATTAAATGAACCTGTTCCAGACCCCCAGAAAATCCACATTCTGCAAGGCATTATATGCATTAATGGAGTTGTATTACCTACTTAAACGCTATATATAAACAAAATCAAACAAACAATAACTCGATGAAATAAATGTAAATTTAGGGTGGCTTGGTGGATAGCACTGTCGCCTCACAGCGAGAATGTCCTGGGTTCAATCCCAGGTTGAATGGTCTGGGTCCTTTCTCTGTGGAGTCTGCATGTCCTCCCCGTGTGTCCGTGGGTTTACTCCAGATACTCCTGTTTCCCCCCACAATCCAAAGACATGCATGTTCGGTTATTTGGTGTCTTTAAAGTACCCCGTGTGTGTGTGAGAGAGAGAGAGTGAGTGTGCATGTGAGTGTAGGTGAGCGATTGGCGCTCCGTCTAGGGTAGTTCCTGCCTTATGCCGCCGGCTAGGCATCGTCTTTCCCCACAGCCCTGATCAGGTTTCAGCGGTGAAGAAAATGAATGGAATTAACATTGTACTTTACTTACCACATACCGTTCCTGCTGTTATCACCTCTTAAGAGTTCTGTCTGTTTTCCTTTTGGTTGGCTGTTATCACTAACCTACTTAGGGACCACATGGTGACATATTTACACTAAGAATACACTAAGAAAAAAGAATAACTATTATGAAGAAGAATGCACCCTTTAACATCCATCCAATCAGTGTCCGTTTGCTTTAATGACTGAGGTCTTAACAATTCTAATAAGTTATAATGGGAATAACAATCTGTCTTTTAACTCTGGACGCTATGACTGGAGTAGAGGCGGGAGTTAAAGAGCAGACGTCAGTCAATTTGTGTGTGTGAGAGTCTATCTTACCAATCGTGTGCTTGCTTGTTAATTGGTTCGCGCTTGGACTACAGACCGTTCTTACCCGGTCGATGTGTTTAGAGACTTTTCTTGTGTAAGTTGGTGTTCATAAGTGCATGTGTCTGTCCTATTGTAGGTAGTACTGCTTTGTTTGTCCCTCCATTACCTATATATATCCTCTAACTGTTTGGCCGGTTGATCTTGGTGTCTTTTCCTAATACTTTCTATGACTGCATTTTTGGCTTCAGAACCATCAAAATCCTAAAAGGTCCATCATACTACAGTATCTTCTTAAGTTTTATGGCTTTCTTGTACACAGTGTTGTAACTGTACATTACTGTATGTTGTGAATTTCCATCAAATAAAAATGGGGTGGCATTAGGGATGATATGTGGATAGTAGCATAGTACGTTTTGTATCTCTGACGCATTCACGTATGGTTTGCGTGCAGGTTTCTTGTGAAGATACCCTTTATATTTACTTTACATTAGCGAAGGAAGTGGCTATGTTAAGGATCTTGTCAATGTCTATTGCAGTCAATCCGGTTGCTAAATGGCGCATACCTGTATTAATATCATTATTAGTGATGTGGATTCAAGTCCGGGTCCCTGGAGCTGTGAGGTGACAGTGATAACCAATGCGCCACCGTGCCCCCCTCAATGAAGACCACATTTGGAGTAATCATCTCAAAAATCCTGATAATTCAAGGGACCACAAATCTTATTTGGACTGTATGTGTAACAATGGATTGTAATGAGATTTCCTGAAGCTTCCTGTTTACTGCACTGAGTCGTGACTTCCTTTATATTCTAAACATCATTTTAAGCCAAATGTGTCCGTTTTACCCTAACAGCTGTTGTACTTGTCGCGTTCATGTACGTCTCCCAAAATAGAACAGCACCATAAAGGTTAAAAATGCATGAATATTCCCCAGTCCTGTCAGCACAGTGCTGCACTGTTAGCCTGCTAGCATGCTAGTGAATGCTGTGTCGTGCTATCTTCAGCTGTTTACTTGTGCTCTGTCCACAGGGAGGTTCTATTGCGAGCAGCATTCAGATCCAACGGAGCAGAAGCAGGACTCGGAGCAAGCAAAACCACCAGCAGTCATGGAGGTATGGACCATATCACTGCTAATTAGACTGCATTACTTTCCCCATCCATTACATCTGTTACATTAAGCTAACAAAGTTGACTTGGTGATATATGAGGGAGGTACTAAGAGGTTTGCCTTACTTAATGATGAAATAGTACTTCCTCTAAGAAATTGCAAAAGGTTAATGCAACCTTGGCAGAAGGGTTGGCTCAGATTTTCACTTGTGTTTCACTGAGCATGGTGTAATCTGTGGAGAGAGAGTATAGAGGAAACGTTATGAAATGTGAGCTTGTGTACAGCGTGATGAAAGGGGAAAGTTAGATGTGTTTAGATGTTGTGCGTTAGGTAAAAACCCCTTGTTTGTGGGGTTTATAATGTTTTATCGTAAGACTCTTCAGGACTCGAGCCAAATTATTTCTATAGTGCATTTTACTATGGAGCATTGCATTCCAGCATAAGAACCTTATCCCATCTGTGAAACATGGTGGTGATAGTATCATGATTTGGGCGTGTTTTGCTGCATCTGGGCCAGGATAGGTTGCCATTGTGTATGGAACAATGAACTCTGGATTATCCCAGCAAGTTCTAAAGGAAATGTGAGGACATGTTGATGAACTGAATGTCAGTAGATTGTGGGCCATTCAGCAATAAAGTGATCCTAAACACATGAGCCATTCTTTTTTTCTCTTCCTTAATCCAATAGACATGTTGTGGAAGCAGTTCATGTGCAGAAACCCACAAAGCTAATGTGTTTAGTTGCAGTTATTGCTGCACAAGGTGGGGTAACGGCAGATACTGAAAGCAAAGGTGCATAGAATGTAGGGAATAGTGAACAGGGGACAGGTTTGGATACAGCACATAACTGTGGGTGCTTCCGAATGTCCCACATAGGGGAAGATTATACAGAAAAGAACACAATCTACACCGTGATAGATGGTGGAGAATATAAAGGGTCACACCTGCTCAGTTACCTTCAATCTTGTTCACCTACTTCATGTCCCAGTGTTTGTTCTACCTCTCTAAAAAGGACAGCTCTAATCAAAAATAAATCCCCTTTTTTTTTTTTCATTTCTTTTCTTTTTTTGGCATGGCAGATGGAATGAATGCAGTATTATGGTATAGGTCTTTTTGGCTTTTGTTGCCACACTCATTGGCAGTTCGCAGCCAGCGGGGGCCAGTGCTCATATGACTGCAAGCTTGACACGGCCCCCCCAAATGAGGAGTGAGTCAATTCATTAACAGAGATGCACCGATCGATCGGCTGGTGACTGGAAGCGGATGTTGTTTTTTTTGTTTGTTTGTTTGTTTGTTTTTTGGGGGTTTTTTTTGTGTTATCGACGATAACTGATGATCTGCCGATCAGTCTCGTATAACCGATTCTGTGCCGGTCACATTTACATGTGCCGGCACAAACACAGCCATGCACAAACAGCACGGTGCTTTCACTCATTTTAATTCAGAATTCAGTTCATGTGGGTACAGAGCTGTAAACACGGCTCAGCCACTTGTGGTTTGTTTTAGACCACTGCTGATGCATGTTGATGATGAGGAAGTGTTAGATTTTGGCTGTGTTTGAGTACTACTTGGTCAACTAAATAGTCTCTCTATATATAGAGAGCAATACTAATGAGGGAGTAGGGATACTAAGGAGGAAATAGGGATCTATTTTGGACACAGCCATGTCTTCAGCGGGGAATTCACTCTTCATGGCGAAAATAAGCCATGGAGGAAAAATATGAACAACGAATTTATTAAAACGTTTAAAACAGCATCACCCCACTGAAGATGTGGAATTCAGCCAACCTAACAAAGGCAGAGAGGTTAGAGCTGGCACTAGCACAGAGCCACGCACAAGCCATGCACAGCTTGCTTTCTTTAGCAGCGAAGTAGTTTTCATTAAAAGTATGCTGTATGCTGTCATTTATAACTCTCGGACAGAAAGGGAATCGGAATCGGACAAAATTGGACTCTGCCCTGAAAATTGAAATCGGTTCATCTTTAATAATTAATCCTCTTAATGCCTGCAATGCACATTTAGATAGAATGTAATTGGCCCCTCACTTAAAACCACTGGCCACACAATCTTTTTCTGATTGGTGTTGGTGGGCTTTCATGTGAAGTTTGTTTGGACTTGTTAAGGTGGATTATTGTAATTAAATAATTTGGTATATGTGTATTGTTTGTTTATTTAGTTTATTTAATGTTGCTCTTCAGCATCGATGGCTATTCAACTAGAGACACAAGGTTACATTAACACTCAAGGTTATATCTTAGGTTGGGGCCAATGTAGCATAATCGTTTAACCTTATGCATGTCTTTGGACTGTGGGAGGAAACTGGAGTACCCGGAGTAAACCCACACGGACATGCAGATTCCACACAGAAAGGACCCATGTTGTTCCACCTGGGATCGAACCCAGGATCTTCTCGCTGTGAGGCGAGAGTGCTACCCACAGTGCCACTGTGCCGCCCACAAATAGTATGGTACAAAATGGAAAGGATGTGGCAAGGCAAAACTGCTAATGAATACAGTTAAAGAAAATGACTAAAAAGTTGGAAATGCCACAGCATATCTGAAGCATAAAGTTAATTTACAGTATTAAACTGATTTGTTTGCCATCCATCCAGGAGTATAACAAGAACGGGCAGAGGGAGCAGCGAGGGGAACAGAACGGCCAAAACAAAGAGAGCGGGAATGAGCCTCTACTGCCATGCCGCTCTGTGAAAAGGAAAAGTTCCTATAAAATCTCTATAGATCCAGATTGCCTTGAAACCACAGAGCTGAGCAGCTCCACGGACCCTAAGGACCAGCATTCATCCAGTGCTGTCAAAGACTCCCATATATCTGCTGCACTTAAAGAGAGCCAGTCAAAGCAAAGTGATGCTAATCACCAAAATGCCGAGTCCTGTCCCACTGAAAACCCTGTTCCAGCGCCACGCAATTCTCGAAAGCCCACCCCTGTGCCAGTTCCCAAACCCCGCACTGTCCTTAACATAGAGACCCCACTTCCTCAATCTAAAGAGAGTCAAGGACAGTCAAATTCCGCCACGCCAGTTTTAACGCCAGCAAGCAGTGCCGATAATGATGACGACCCTCAGTCTTCACCCTGCCAGACAAAAAATGGTGAGCACAAAGAATCCAGAACCAAGAAACCGCTCAAAAAGCTACATCTGACAACTGAGGAGAAGAACACCCTCAGCTTCAGCCAGGACTCCGACTCGGAGACGCCAGCATCCTCGTCGTCTACTTCCTCGTCCTCCAGGCCACAGGATGGAGGTGGAGTGGAAGAGGAGGGTTATTCTAGTGGGGGTGCAGCGTGGAGCCAACTACGGATGAAGAAGAAGCGCCAGGGTTTGAGGAGGAAGGACGAACCTCAGAGAGACAAGGGAAAAGTCAGGTCCAAGTTTTCACCCTGGAACCTGTCCTCACCCAGGCTGCAGCACCGTTTCAGCGTGCTCTGCGTTCATTCAGCAGGTATGGAATTACTGACATGCTAAAGCCATTTACCCAAAAGTCGCAGACCTTGCTGAAGATGAAGGATTATGAGAAGCTAGCTAATTGTGTTATTCACTGCTTTTCTATTGGCACAGTATTATAAGGCCTGTATGTAAACTACCATCCCAAATCAGAAAGGTTGGGACAGTATGGAAATTGCTAATATAAAAAGGGTTTCTTGTATTTACTTTGACTTTTAGTTTGTTGCGGACAGTACGAACCAGAGGTATTTCATGTTTGGTCTAGTCAAGTTCTTTTCATGTATTAAAAAACATCCATTCCTGCATTTTAGGGCTGCAACACATTCCAAAAGAAATTGGGACAGTAAAGAATTTACCACTTTGTAACATTGCCTCCTTCTCACAATATTAAAAAGATGTTTTGACACTAAGGATACAAAGCAATGAAGTGTTTCAGGTTTTGTCCCATTCTTCAAATGCGACAGTACAGAGTTGTTATTGTCACATTCTTTGTTTCGAAATTCTCTACACATTCTTTGTTGGGGACAGGCCAGGACTGCAGACAGGCCCTGGAAAAGATGACATCTTAAAGGCAGCTCTAAAATCTGAGTGTACTTTTCTGCATTAATGCTGCCATCACAGAAGTGAAAATGATCTTTGCCAAGGGCACCGACCCAATCCCATACCATGACAGAGCCTGGCTTTTGGAATTGCTTCTGATAACAGTCTGTTTCATCTTTTTCGGAGCACACGGCATCCATTTCTTCCAATATATATCTGGAATGTTGATTGATCCAACCACAATACACATTTCCACTGTGTGATGGTCCATCCCAGATGCCTCTGAGCTCAGAGGAGTCGATGCCGCTTATGGACATGGTTAACATGAGGCTTTTTTTGCACAGTAATGTTTTAAGTGGCATTTGTGAATGTAACTCTGTATTATAGTGCTTGATAAAGGTTTGATAAAATAATCCCATACTCATGTGGTTCTATCAGCTATTGATGAATGATGGTTCTTAATGCAGTGCTGTCTGAAGGATCAGAGATCACGGGTGTTCAGCTTAAGCTTGCGCCTTTATGCACTGAAATTGTTCCATATTCCTTGAATCCTCCAATCTTTCTTTGAGGAACGTTGCTTTTAAACCTTTCAGTAATTCTCTCATTCATTCATTGACAAACTGGAGGTCCTATGCCCATCTTTGCTCCTCTTATTTCGTTTTTTAACTCCTTAGTAGACCTGAATTGCCCTCGTCCCAACATTTCTGGAATGTGTTGCAGGCCAGAAATGCCGAAATGGATATTTATTAACAGTTAACAATTATTATTAGTCAAAACATGAAATATCTTTGGGTTTATACTGTCTGCAAGGAAAGTCAAATTTGCATTTTCCGTGATGTCCCTACCTATTCTGATGTATGCCTCTCAGCTGATGTATTATTTTATCCCACCAGTGCAAGATCAGACCGATATAGGCGATGAAGTCGATGCTGATGACGATGAAGATGATGACGACGACGACGACGAAGAGCACAACGTGCCTTTTAGTGTGGATCATTTCGAGAATGGCCAGGTAGGATGCTGCACAAAACTAAGTCATACACATTCCCCACTCAGCACAGCAGGTGCTGGATTTTGCAGAGATACGTCCTCTGCAAAAGAACTAAGCGTTCTTGCACAATACGTTGAATATCAGAATTTTTTTTGTTTTCTCTCAGGGCAAAAAACGCTGTCCTACTTACAACACCAGCTAAATATTGAATGATTTTATATCACATGCCAGTGGCTGAATGTTATAACTTGATCTGTGGGTTTAGGATGTACCAGTGAAACTGTCCAAGGAAGAGAAACAAGACCTGATGAAGATGAGGACTCTGGAGCGAAGAGCAAAGATGAGTGAACTGCAGCGCTTGCGTAAAGCTCAGGTTAGACACGACACAGAATATGACTGTCGTACTGTATTGTGATACTGTATCTACAGGACATAGAGTATATATGTGCAGTACACTCACACACCGATCAGTAAAACCACACAGAGAGGAAACAAATAGTGATGGTTATCTCATTACAACAGCACGTGTTATATATGAGAAAGCTATATGGATGCTGCACTGTACCTGGTATTAACTAAATAGCCAAGATACTGCAGTGTTTCCATACACTGATTTATTGAATGTCAGCATTGACCACCACATACTGATTTTTTTTCTTTATTTACTGTTTCAGATGGGTAAAATCATGTCACTGTAAAGCTGTGTGCAGTGCATTGATTGTCAGCCCTTCCTTCCTTCCCAACCTTCTCACACACATGCACACATTTGTTTTGCCATCCTTGTGAGGACTTTCCACTGACATGAATGACAAATGCAGTGAATTAATACTACACCTAACTTTAACCTCAGTATCCTAAAGCAAGTCTTTTGGCTCTTTTGGTTTTTTAAATAAAGGTTTCCATTTTTGGTAAAAACAAAAAAAGCAGTTAAAGAAGTGAGGATTGGAAAAACGGTCCTCACTAGTATAGCAAGGGACATTTGGTCCTCACAAGTATAGCAAAACAAGATACACACACATGCTCAAACATTCGAATTTGAAACTGTCACTCGGGAGTTTGTTTAAGAGGCATGTTTAAGGGTTGCTGATGAGAAGGAAGTGTTTCAGGTTTCGGGAGTGTTTTGAGTGTTACTTAATACTCCTACATTACTGATGAGTCCACCACTACTAAGGGGACAGTGATCCATGTTGAACACAACCATGTCTTTGACATGAAAGCGTGAAGAAAGCTAAAGCTATCGAGAATTTTTTTGTTTTTGTTTGTTTTTAAATAGCAACAGAGCATATATCTCCATAATACTCCTTTCCACTGATCCATCATTCCAATCTTTGTGAGCTTTAGCACATCTTGGCATTTTCTCCCTGTTCCCCTTTTGAAAAAGTGGTTTCTTGGCTGCTTCCCTTCCAAAAGGAACATCTCTGATCAAGCTTCGTATGAGTATAGAAGGGTCAAAATGGCATCCCGATGAAGCCATAAGAGGAGGTCACACTAAATACATGCCACTGTAGCCTGTAGAAGCTGTTTTTTATGATTTTGTTTTTCAGTTTTTAATACTGGATAGACATTCCCTGCATTTTCTGGTTGTGTTTCAATTAAAGAGACTGAGAAATAATTATATATGGTCATTGATAAAACAATGGTATATCTAATCTAATGGTGGCTTTTGCACAGTACTGTATAAAAACTGAATCTACCTCAGCCAGTCACATTAAACTATATTGTTGTGTATCAGTCAACCTCCATTAAGTGGCATAGCATGTTTCGTTGATTGCTCTAGTTTTACCTGCAATCTGCGTTGTTTGTCCTCTCAGTAACGGTGCTCCTGCTGTTTGTGTGATCTGTAGTCTATCCAGAGGAGGCTGGAGGAGATTGAGGTGACATTTAAGGATTTGGAAGAGAAAGGAGTGGTGTTGGAGAGAACTCTCAGAGGACAGGCTGGTACGACCTTTCAGCTTGTAACACATGTATACCAACGTGCTGCTCAAGACATACACTGTATATTTTTGCAACACGTTGAGATAGTAGTATTGTAATTATTTAATAATTTGATTTATTTGAATATTTATGAATAAGTGCAGTGATGAGTTCAGCACCGGGGTAGGCATCACATAACCGCAGTAATGCGGTAATATGGTTATCGTTGCTACATACATATATATCTAGACGCCGCATTGGCTTCTTCGGCTCGTCGCTGCGATTTGTCAACACATCCACCATATTGGTCTAGACAAGACTGGCTTGTATACAAATACAAGTGAACAAAGGAGCTGCATTTCTCTGGTTAAAATGCACAGTAGAACTAATTATTTCTGAACCGATTTTAATGAGTCGTTTTTATATTTCAAGATTTTTCGATCTACGTGGTGTACAAAAAAGTTTTGACTCCAGTCACTTCGAATCTCGATAGAGTGGAGTACAGCATTAGACAAGTTAACTATTTGGATTATTTCCCTTGGTTAATACATGTGGAACGTCCCTTTATAATTTAATGTACATAAAATGTGTAGAAAGTTTTATGTTCTCGAAGTTTTGTCTATGTCCACATTATTTGAGCTTTTCTTTTTCTTTTAAATAATAGATTAACAATAGTAGATCTAGTATATGTAGTATACATAGTAGTAGTATAAATCAGTATATAGAATAGTGTATTATACAACTATTCTATTACTATTTATACTTGCACTATTATATGTACTATTGCTCATCTGTTACTATTAGTGATTTATTATTTAGTAGACTAGATTCAGGCATGTTTATTTTTTCCCCAATACAATCTTTGGAGAATTATGTGGAGAAGTTGCCTAACCATTTCTGCTTCTCTCTCTAAGGCTCTGATACCTCGACTGGTATGATTGACCAGTGGATCGAGTTGGTCCAACAGAAGAACGCTCTCGTTTCAGAGGAATCTGATCTCATGGTGGCGTAAGTCTCGATCCTGGACATGCTTTCACACCAGCTCTGTAAATCTGTCTCTGCGTTTTCCGATTTCTCTGAATGTTTGTTTCTCCATTAAAGAAAGCTTTTCAGGAAACCACTTTCCTCCTCTTGTTGCTCCTGGCAACCTTTATTGTAAACGTCTAGCGCTGGAAAACAGAAAGTGCTGCCTAATGAGATGTATTAAAGCTGCCTTCAGCATGCTGAATATGTAGCATATATTTACATAGCAGAACACAAAACCCATGCCACCATACTAATCCTCATAGCACAGGGCTAATATATCTGTTTTATCTTTGGTATCCAGGTCCCGCCAGCTGGAGCTGGAAGACAAGCAGAGCATGCTGGAGCTGGAGCTAAGGCGCTATATGGAGATAGATGGTATTATGGAATACTTTGTACTCAATTTTTGCACATTTCTTAAGCCACATAGCTAAACAACATATTATGCCCACCTGCCTCCAGTGAAAGATGTGTGATTTCTATTAAAATACGGACTCCGTTGTCATATCCGTATAACAAAATAGATATTCGTACTATTGTGGTCTCACTGTCTGGCGCATACCTGTGTGTAGATTCGGAGAAGACAGCAGAGCAGCAGGCAGAAGAGGATCAGATCCTACAGCAGATGCTGGAAGTGGTGGACACGAGGAATTCTCTGGTGGCCTTCTTGGAGGAAAAGAGGTTAAAGGAGCTGGAGGAGGAACATCTGAGCGCCACACTGTTGGAGACCAAGAGACTTTCTACCTCGGGCGCTCAGGTACACTGGGCATGAGAGGGCGCTTGCACACACTCACGCACAGACTTGACAGATTTCCAGCCGCTCTTGTGCTGGAACTTTGACGTCTCAAACCAAAGACTAGTGAGCCTATGACTGTGTGCACTTGGACGCACTCGGGTTCCGTCGCTGGAGAGTGTGTAAAGGGGGTTCATACTGAATGTGGCTTCAAAAGACACTTCAGTGTTGAGAGTTTTGCATTTGACCACCCCAGCCTTCACTGCCCAGTCACAGCCTAGTGGGAGATCAGTGGAAGGTTCTTATTGTAGCTAGACTTCCGTTTAAATATGACACGCACCAGGAACTGTATGAGAGCGCTGAATATGAGATGTTGTATTTTTATGCTGTAAAGATAAAAAAGCGGGGTTAAATGTGTATCCATCTGTCTGCCTAGAGCAGACAGCTATTCCGATGGATAAATATTCATGGTGCCATTCTTAATTTATGTTGTTTATTCTTGGTGTTTATTCTTAATTTTGTTAGAGATGGTATTTCACTTCTCGGCAAAATGCCATAATCAGAACGTGTCCGTGCAAATGCTGTGATCTGGTACATTACAGTATATCGTGGTATATAATCATTTCCCACAGGACACGATGTTAATTGAGGTGAGGATGAAACTCAGGGTCTGGTAATGTTGAGATATGATATGGCGTGCCATGTAAGCATCACTCTTCATTTAATCCGGTGTTGTGTTTCCATCTGGGTGGGCCAGAAGCTTGGATTTGTTAATAATAGCTGCGTTGCCCAGTGTTTTCTCTTCTCCATCAATGTATTTTCTTTCAACCTGATTACATACAGTATTGCCATAATAATAAATACAATATATGAAGCACCTCTTGAATTTTTTTTTTACTACTGGTGGTGTGTTGGTCAAATGATGGCATTACAAGACCCTACAATGGATTGGCATCTCTTACAGGGAGGTTTCTTTGTGGAATTCTGTGTTAAAGCAATGGTTAAATCTCGGGCTGCGCGATCTGTATCATCTACGATAATGATAACGATGTGCGAGCTGACTATCGAGTATGTCATTCTGCCTGCAGCGTTCTAGTGTAGGCACCACAAATCAAGCTAGCGTTCTACCTAGAAACGCATGACTGAAGTTAAAAATGAGTGAACAAACTGGAGACAAAATACAGACCATTTAATTGCTTGACGTGGCTCATCCTCACTCACATGGACGTGGTTTCCAAAACTGTCTGGAATCAGCTGCCTTTAAAGACAGCTTGACAACTAATTTATTTTTACCATCTGCAAACTAACCACTATGCAGAATATGAAGATGATGACAAACTTCAGGAGTCAGCCTTCCATGGGAGGCTTAATTCCATGGCTGAACCAGCACAAAAACACATTCGGCAATCCTTAATGATTTTGCCCAACTGTAGTTTAATGTAAGGGTTTTAAGCATGTTTGAGGTATGATATGCACTACGATGCTCTTGTGTGCTCGATTTGGAACTCTGCAGTGCGTGATGTAGGGAGTTATGTGGTGGGAGTGATGAGCACTGGGAAATGTAGTGAGAAAAAGCCACTGAAACATGTTTAAGTTAGTTGTGCTATATGTCGTATATATTAAGCTTCTCGGTCTGCGATAAATCTAACTTACGATGGATTTTGTCGGAACGTATCCCCATCATAAATTGGGGACTACTTGTATATGGCAACCCATCTGATGCAGTTAAATTAGTATTAAGTCTCACAATCATCTGCATTTGTTCTAGACAGAAATAAACACTGTCACCATTAATGCAAAAAAAAGGTCAATTGTAAAACCAATATACAGTGGGGCAAAAAAGTATTTAGTCAGCCACCGATTGTGCAAGTTCTCCTACTTAGAAAGATGAGAGAGGTCTGTAATTTTTATCATAGGTACACTTCAACTATGAGAGAGAAAATGAGGGGAAAAAAATCCAGGAAATCACATCGTAGGATTTTGAAAGAATTTAATTGTAAATCGTGGTGGAAAATAAGTATTTGGTCACTCACAAACAAGCAAGATTTCTGGCTCTCACAGACCTGTAAGTTCTTCTTTAAGAAGCTCTTCTGTACTCCACTTGTTACCTGTATTAATGGCACCTGTTTGACCTCGTTATCTGTATGGAACTGATAATCTCCCTCGATGAGCTTTTGTTATTGACCAAATTCTTATTTTCCATCATAAATTACAATTAAATTCTACAATGGGATTTCCTGGATTTTTTTTTTTCTCATTTTGTCTCTCATAGTTGAAGATGATGAAAATGACAGATCTCTCGCATCTTTCTAAGTAGGAGAACTTGCACAATCAGTGGCTGACTAAATACTTTTTTGCCCCACTGTACATATACAGTGTTGAATTTAGAAAAGATTGTCACATTTCTTTTGTCTTGACACATTTTAAATTGTAACACGTTCTAATAAGCAGCTCCTGTGGAATGAAGGTAATAACCAACTTCTGGAAACAGCATGTGGACCTGGGTTCAAACCAGTGCAACTTGACAATTGACTAGTGGTCATCCTGGGTACTCATCTGCATCCGGTGAAGTCTGGGATAGTCATGTGCCCTGGAGGTAAGAGCCAACTGCTGGAAACAACAGTTCCCAAGGACCTGGGTACAATTTTGTGCAATGTTACAGGTAGGTGGTGGTGCTGTAACTTCGGGCCAAATGGAGGCTGGTTCTATTTAAAATGTTTCAAATGTGGCAACTGAAATATCTTAAACCCAATCATCTAAAATCTGAATCTAAAACTGGGAGGTGTTTGAAATGGAAGGCTGCTACACACAGGGATACTGAACTAAATAGATTAAACCTTACTAACAAACCAATTAACTTGGAGTCTACTTGCTCTTACAGGTGTTGAAGAAACAAGCACATCAAGACGGACGTGTTACCAACAAACCCACGTCTGGAATTACAATTCACTAAACGTAGCCTTGCATTCCGGGTGTTGCTAAAAAGGTACCAAGGGATGGTATATTCAATATTTCCAGAAAGTTACTGTGAATTTCGCTTGCGATATTAAGGGAGTGTCTCCTTTAGAGGTAGCTATTAGCGGGAGTGTCCTTGATTGGCCAGTGTATTGTTTATTAATGTTTTCTTCATATTAATTTACTCCGTTAACATAAAAATCTATAATGTGTGCATTGCAATGCCACACCACTGTTTTATACCACTGTTTTAGCTCACTGTTGAACCTCATTTATGAAATTATTTCACAGAACTATGGGAGCGCTAAAGCCTGTTTCACCTCCTTCCTGCACCTATGCTATGGTTATCCGGTTTAATAAGAAACTTTAGCCACTTGAAAAGCTATGAAACTAACGTCAGTACAAGGATTAGATTATATTAGAACCAAGAATGCATTTTTTATCGAGTAAAATTCGATTTAAAGTACTATTTAGCCCCTATTTTTGTCATTAACCACTAAGAAGGACGGATTAAGTAGTAGGCTAAAGCTGTAACATGAAGCTGACGGTAGAATGACATTAAAAGTTAATACATATGACCTACATACATATATTTTATATTAAAGGTATATTTTATAATATATAAATGTAGGGTATAGCGTTTCAAGCCCACTAGCATAACATGAATTGTTTTTCCTGTGAATTGGTTCTAGTCTACACAGTGCACAATAACCACTAGAGGGCGCTCCATAGTCGTGTAAGAAAGACGCGCGGACCGTTATGTAAACACAGGGAAGATGTTCTCCGGCTCACACAAATTTAAATACGAAACCGTATTACAGATATTTTAACCGAGCTAATTCCGAACTGCCAGCCTGCAAAGCCCTTCCAAATGGCCCAGAAGTATCACAAGGATGTGATACAGGTTGAAAACAGCATGCAGCTAAATTCTGTGGCCCCCCAAAGGGAGCCACACGGCCTATGTTTTCCATCACTGGGCCAGTAAAACTAATCGAGGTCTCCAATGTTCCAACAGACCCGTGACTTGCATGCAGGTCATAAAAACTTGCAGGTAAACCTCTAAATGGGGAAATAAACAGGCGTTTATGTGAACTTGGCGCCTATAATATACTAGCAGCATCTATTGAAATGATCTCTGATTGTTTTAATTTGTTAATTGTGTGTTCTTCCTGATAGCTGTTGAATAATATGACTTGTCTTTTGGGATGAAAGAAATCTGTTTACAACACTAGTTTGTCTGGTTATTACAAATATAATCAGAATCTAACAACTGGATAACTGTGATGCACCATGGTACATGTGGTAAACTGTGTGTCTCAGGTCAAAAGTAAAGTTATTTATATGGTGCTTTTTACAACGGAGCACTGTCTCAAAGCAGCTTTACATCATCTAGTCCCACAGCCCAAACTGAGCAAGCCTAGGGTGACAGTGGCAAGGAAAAAGTCCCCAAATGTTGTAAGGAAGAACCTTTGGAGGACTAAGACTGAAAAAGGAACCCAAGGTCCTGGGCAGCCTAGACAGTAAAGGTAAGAGTTAAACCACATTAGGTAATTAATAAGTTGATAGCAATAGTTGAAAGAAACAGGAACTTGATAGAATGATTGAAACAAACAACATATTTAAATAAAATATAATGGATACAATAAAATGTAATAATGTATAGACCATGATAAATGAACGAGAATACAATATTATGAAAAGAATAATAAAATGTAAAATTATACAATCACTAGATAGATGGATACTTTATTGATCCCAGAGGGAAATTCAAGAAGTATATATCAAATATAGAGTCACTGTAGGATCTCGTGATCTCAGCGAGAAAGTTTTGTTGGCATGGCATCCCCAGTCAGCTGGAGAAGTCTGGAATGGTATGAAGACTGGAACCGATGACTGAATAACAGCTTGAGTGGAACTAGAACTGGTACCGGAAGAACATCTTACTGTGAGGGCTGGGACTGATACCAGAGGAACAGAGAGAGAAAACAAAATATGTAGTTTGTGTGGGCGTGGGTGTGGGTGTGGGTGGAATCTCCAAACGACCGTTCGCTTGCAGAAAGTGGATGAACAAAACAAAGCAGCACCATCTGGGAACTGCTAATGGAAACTGTTAACCAGCACAGTGGGTGCTTATAGTTATTTGCCTTTTCCAAATGATCTGCGGCACTAATGATGTTATTGGGTTTGTATAATAATCTGACATCTATGGCTGTTTATATCTTTGTCATGCTTTGCTGAGAGATGTGTGCATGTACAAGGCTCTTGCATTAGTTATTGTCAAGTAGATCAATCCTACAGTAAGAGTTAATGGACTCACAGATTAAACAGACTCACACATTAGAGACTCTGGAGACTCAAGTCTTCAGTCCAACCCACACACGTCAAAGACTCGAGGTTCAACTTCAACTTGCATGTCAGTGACTCAACTCGACTCGGACTCTTAAGC
Organism: Ancistrus triradiatus; assembly: GCA_025084515.1. Taxonomy (NCBI): domain Eukaryota; kingdom Metazoa; phylum Chordata; class Actinopteri; order Siluriformes; family Loricariidae; genus Ancistrus; species Ancistrus triradiatus. The sequence goes on from JAJAGP010000130.1 coordinate 180,158, forward strand.
CAAAGACTTGACTTGGACCCGCATGCCAGAAACCTGAGACTTTACTTGAACCTATATGCCAGAGACTTGAGGCTCGTCTCAGACCTGCATGCCAGAGTCTAGGGGCTAAATTCGAACCCTTATTTATGTCCCTTATCCAGGGCAACTTAGAACTGATAGACTATTACATTTCAAGCAATTGTGGGTTAAGGGCCTTGTGCAAGGATCCAACAGTAGACAGCTTGACAGAGGTGGCATTTGAACCCTAGACCTTCTGGTCCATAGTCCAGTACCTTAACTGCTAGGCTACAGTAGCATATAGGCTACCACAGCCCTAGCTTGCAGATGATGTTTGTACCAAAGTACCTAATGAAATGATTTAAAGGATTAATGCTGTAAACTTCGTGTTAATGCAAGTTATGTTTATTTGACAGCGATATTGAAATCCTCTGTGACCATGGAGAATAATCTGGCTCTGAATTGTTCCACAGCACCCCTACAGGACCCAAGAAGACCAGAAGAGTTACAAGAAGAGCAGGTAAGTTTCAGACTAAGCACATGTACTTACTATGTATTGTGCTGGTTTGGTAGTTACCGTGTAGAACTTACTAATGGTTCCTTAGCTGTTGCTCAGACTTGCACAAATTAGGGGAGAAGGCATTGTACTGAACAATGCTTCAGGTCATGCCACAGCATCTGTTTGGTTTTGGCCTGGACTATAGTGTAAGAATTTCAAAACGTAAATTTTTCATAAGTGTCTTTGGTCATTGTCTTGTTGCACCACCCAACCTGTATTAAACTTCAGATGATAAACATTCCTTAATATAGGTTTTATAGGCATTGTACCATTGTACCATTGGTTGGTCTCGATGTACAATGCCTACAATGTCTCAATGTCTACTGTGGGACTGTGGTAGCCTAGTGGTTAAGGTACTGGACTCTGGACCAGAAGGTCCAGATGATAAACATTCCTTAATATAGGTTTTATAGGCATTGTACCATTGTACCATTGGTACTGTGTGATACTGGACATGTGCTTAGTCTGAAACTTACCTGCTCTTCTTGTAACAGTAACATGGTGGGTCCTGTAGGGGTGCTGGCGAGCCTCAACCTCTGGACCAGAAGGTCCAGGGTTCAAATCCCACCTCTGCCACGCTGCTACTGTTGGGTTCTTGAGCAAGGCCCTTAAGGATTGTAAGACTGTACCAATTGTAAGTCGCTCTGGATAAGGGCATCTGCTAAATGCTGTGGTGATGTTGCTTGTTTGAATTCTGACGATTCTCCACTAAGGTTGGGTATCTAAACCGAATTTGGAACCGGTTCCAAAATTCCAAGAATTGGGTACCCGTAAAGAAAATAGAATTTCGATTCCACTTACCAGTTCCTACTAACACATTTCATGCCTCAAATACACCTGTATTAAAGAGGCGTCTTTCCGCCAGGACCGGTACGTCATGTAATCATGTGTACATGATTAGTTTTGAAGTTGAAATGTTTAAAAAAAAAAAAACACTAGCCAACCCTATTCTCAACCATTCTTCAGTGCTGGTATGAGATTCTGTTGATGTTCCAAGCATGATATGCCAAAAAGATCAAATATTTGTCTCATCTTTCTACAGAGGCAAGATACTCTTTTGCAAACTTGAGATGTTTTGGAAGCCCAGTGGATTTTTTATGGCCCCTTCCATTATTACCATGTCTGTTCAGTGATTTTCCTGTACTAGACACATGAATGGAGGCTTTGGCCACCACTTTGTAGGTCTGTTGCTGTTACTGAAATGTTCTTTTTCACTTCCTTTACACATTGTGCTCATCGTGTTATCTTCACAGGACGCCCACTTCTAGGTGCAACAGTACTGAATTTCCTCCAGACCATTTGACCATTTGTCTTGCTCTGGTTTCCTGACCAGCCTTGTTTTTAGAGATGTATTTCTAGCCTTCTCCGCTTCATTCATCTTTACAAACAGATCTTTTTTGAGAAGATATGGAGATTTATCATTTTTGTAGGTTGGGCATCTCTAGTATTCAAAATTTCATCTTGGTAAATGAAACACCTGGCTTGAAGACAATTTAGATGAAGATCACATTTTATGAGTAGCTATTTCATGTTTTTCTTCAAACAGAACATGGTTTTTAGGGTACATATAGTGGATTGGCCATGGTGAGACAATTACAATAGGCTACATGCTGTCAGTTTTGCAGGTGCTTCAGCAAGACAGTGATACACCCAGCATCTGTATTCTGTAGCAGCGTAATGAAGATTTGGAGCACTGTTTATGTAAGGGCTTAGGCAACTGACTTATCTCCTCACTGCACATCGCTGGTTTAACTCATCTACTGATTATGTAAGTAAAGCCAACAACATGTTTGCTGCTTACTACATAAGATCTTTGTGGTGCTCCTTAAGGCATCATAACAATCAGAACGAGTTTTAGGAAATAAGCAAGTGAACCTACAAGTATAAGAATTACACATGTACTGGACAGTTCTGACACTGACTGGTCCTAATTAGAAAAACAAACAGGCATGTGGGTTCTTGAGCATCATTCTTTGGTGCAATCACTGGATCAATCAAATTTATATTACTTGTTTTAATATTAGTTTTCTCAGGACTAGAGTTGTCTCAGCACCACTGTTTCACGTCTGATACTGCAGCTTTGGCTGTTCACCAATATAGATATCAGTTTGATACTTTGTTTTACTCTTGAACAAATAATAACCACTCTTCAAAACATTTGAGTTGAATTTTTCTTTAAGGTTGAATTACAGTACTGTGCAAAAGTCTGGGGCCACCATTAAATGTGTTGTTTTAGCAGTTAAATTGGTCATATATACTTATTTCTCAGTTTCTTTATTAAAATACAACCAGAGAATACAGAACATGTGTATGCAGTATTAAAAAGCCAGTACTAAACATCTTCTAAAGGCTTTAGTGGCAAGTATTTAGTGTGACCTCCCCCCACACATGAGCAAGAACCTGGTTCAGCATCTGGCAAGTTCGTCAGGATGCCAAGTTGACCCATTTGCAGTCTGAAGAAGCTTGATGAGGAATGGTCTTTTTTTGGAAGGGTAGCAGCCAAGAAAGCACTTTTTAGTAAGTGGAACAGGGTGAAAAAGCTAACATATGCTAAAGCTCACAAAGACTGGAATGAGGATCAGTGGAAAAGAGTATTATGGAGGGATGAATCCAAGTTTTTGGGTCCAATCATCACAATCAACAATATAGCCATTATAACATTATTGCTAAAAGAACAAACCTAATGGTGGCCTAAGACTTTTGCACAGTAGTGTACTTCCACACCACTGAAATAACTATTCTACAGGCAGCCATCTCCAATTCAAGTAGGGGTGTTTTTAAAGTAACCAAACACACCTCTTGTAAAGATCTCAGCACTTGTTGTTCACACCACAACTCCTTCAGAACTCATGTCACTGTTGTTTGGCTCTGGTGTGTGTTTTGTTTTTTTTACTAAACCACTGAGAAGAGACAAAAAAATGTGAAATATTGAAACTGAAAATAGCTCAAGGAGAGAAGAACGAGGAGGAGGATTGGCATGTTGATGCACAACTTTAGCATGTTCTCCACACAGGTTAAAAAACTAAATGTGGAACCTTGGTTCTCTTCATTAATTCATTCCAGAAGGCTTGTCGAGGCTTGTTGAATGTAAATTGAATGAATTTGTTCCAGACCCCCAGAAAATCCACACTGTGTAAGGCATTATATGCATTAATGGAGTTGTATTGTACAGGTGCTCCCTGATTTATAATGGGGATATGTTCTGACAAATCCAAGATAATGTATCAGGAACCAAGGAGTTTAATATAGTCTGTACTGTGTTATAGTGGAGCTGACCTTATTGTTTAAAACACTTACATTAACCTACAATTGCCTAAATTCATTAACACAAAGCTTATTTTATAATAAAGTGTTGAAAATCCCATGTAATTTAGTGAGTAATAGCTTGAAAGTAAAAGCAAAACACTTACTCTATTGATGAACTGATAGAGTTCTGGAGGATTCGATTCCTGTTTTTCTTTCAGTTGGCTTCAGATGTAAAAATAAAGAAAAACACGATAAACACAGCAGAGATCTTCGCTAAGCAATGGCTATTGTGATTCTGAATCACTGTGTACTGAACCATGAATCGAGTTTCAGCTGAAACGAGTCGTATGGCTCGACTCATACAAGTTTATGCAAGTGCGCCAAGTACCGAGCCAAATTTTTCTAGTCAAAATGCATTGAGAACTGAATTAAATGAGTTTCGAGGTGGTCGAGGACCGAGGTACCACTGTACTGATGAGATTTCAAACAGGTGATGTAAGCAGGTGGTTGAAATCATGATGACTCAGGGTATAGACCCAAACTGCTTGAATTCGTTCAAAATAGGCTTGAAAGGTTTAAAATGAAGAACCTGTAGGATGAACAGTGGTGATCGGTGATGTGCACAACTTATTTAGGCTTTAGACACACAGTTGGTGATTCTACCCAAAGCAGCTCTGTCACCTCATATAACCAGCAGCTGTCATGAAAGCTAGACCGCTGAATTTTTCCTCTCCTCCAATATCCTAGCCAGTGTCGTCCTGAAATCGATGTTATGATTCGAGATGTTCCTACTCAGGAATGTCATTTTCATCTGTCAGCGCATTAACTGTTCTCATGTCTTCCTCTCTAATTCACTCTCATAATATTAAAGCCTGCAGACCAGAAGCTGAGAGAGAGAGAGAATAATTACATGCAAACCCCTGATCACATGCTGTAATAATGGCTGAACAAAAAAGAAGCACCATCTGGAAGCTCTACAAATGGGAGCTGTGAGCCAGCACATGATTGTTGGCGTATTAGACAAGTCTTTTGCTTTATTGCAGAGCTGTGGGCTGGGGAATAGTGATAATGGAAAAAGGTTTAACATTTTGACAGTTATTGTGTATTTTACAACAACGTTATACAACATCCAATCAGAAATCGTTGGGTCAGTATTGAAAATACTATTTAAAAAAATGCTTTTATTTCATTGCAGACAGTATGAACCCGAGGTGTTTCATGTTTTGCCTGGTCAACTTCATTTTGTTTGTTAATATATGTAATGTAAAAATGTTGGGACGGGGACAATTTAGGGGTAGTAATGAGGTTAAAAACAAAATAATGATGTGCTTTCAAACAGATGATGTTAACTGGTGATTGTAATCATGATTTGGTGAAAAAGCAGTATCCACGAATGGCTGAGTCTTTGAAGAACATGAAGATGGCCAGAGGATCTCCAGTTCTGGTCTGGAACAACATATGGCAGCATATTTTTATATGTTATTCAAAATAAGTCTTTATAGTAAATTATTAAACCTACGTAAGTAATTAAATTTGTATAAAGCAGAATATTTTTTCAGATACAGTTATTTAAAGTAACACTTAAATCCTGGCAGGGCAGAATAAACTTCAGTACTTATGTAGTACTTCTACTGTGCCACTGCTGGAATTCATCCACAGGTAATCATAACTTTAAAAAGCCATTGGGTGCACAGTATTACAACTATTTTTCTTATATTATTAATCCTCAACTCTTAATTCTTAACTCTCCAGCCCTCTCTTACTCAACATCATGTGTTGCTTATATAAGACACCACAGCACAGACTAATCCTTTAAACAAATGGCATGCTTCATCACCGCACTGTACCCTAACTGTGGGGGTAGCTGTAATCTAATCCGAAGAGTTAAAGGAGTCACATTTTTGACCATCATACTGTATAATTGTTTAAACTTTAAGAACAGTATGAAGAATATATTATGTAAGTTGGTGGAAGTGCAATAATATTCACCCATAGAACTCCAGTGGTGGGATAGCAAATCACCCAACCAACTTTATGTAATTATTATTTGCTAATATTTGAACATGAATATTCTGTTCATAGTGCTGTTCAATGGTGTGTCAAATGGTAAGATTTAATACAAATGTTTTTAATTCTGTTTTTTACAGAACATCTTAAAGAGCAAACTGGTGATTCTTAATGGTTTACAACCATGGTCTTTTCTTTGACGCATGAAGTAACCTAGTATGTGACATTCTCAGAGGTGGTAAGTAACGAAGTACAAGTACTTTGTTACTGTACTTAAGTATGTTTTTAATCTGTACTGGATTATTTCTGTAACTTAATACTTGTACTAGCTACATAAAAAACAATCTGTTCATTTTACTCTTACATTTTTCAGAAAAAGGCTTGTTACTTCAGTTTTTATTAATTTGTCTATTTTTTTACCTATTCTTTTTGTGTGTGTTCAGGATAATGCATTCTACTCCTAAATATAATAGTATACGCTTTACACTATTTTTTTTATTAATCAGACATTAGAGGTTTATCCATGTTCCTAAGAGAGTAAATACTACTACTGTGATTAAAATAAGAGGTATATTTTAAAAAACTATATGATATTTCTAAAAGTTTTGCATACGGGTTTTTTAATTAAGTAATATGGTGTTTAAAAGAAGAACTGCTTTAAAAAATCTGGTGAAGCTGCAGTTTGACTGTTTCATTATTGTTTGTTATAAATAATATGATATACTGCATTACTGAAAGTTGGCAAGTCTAGTTATGAGCAGTTTAGCAGCATTTATTACAAAAATCCAAAGTATTTTGTATATTTTGGTTCCTCATGTCTGATTCAGGTTTTTCCCCCTCATTGTCTTTGTACTGTGGTTAGCTACAGATGATCATTTCATTTGTATGATTTTTGCAGATTCATGTTGTTCATGTTGTACTTATAGTTGTAGTACAAACCATTATGCACCTTCAGTGTCATGGATGTGTACCTCTTTCCCTATATAAAAGACATCCTGTTTCAAAAATTGAGTTGGAAAGGCTTTTTAAAGAAATGCGTTTACTACTTCAGTAATACTTTTAATACTTCAGTTTTTATATATTGTAATGTTTTTCATCAGATAAGTAGTACTTTTACTTCAGTAAATAACTTCTGCTACCTCGGGACATTCTACAACCCCAAATAATAAAAAGTTGGGCCAGTTGTTTGTTAATAAACATCCATCCCTGCATTTCAGGTTTGTAACACATTCCAAAAAAAAGTTGGGACACAGGCGATTTAGAGCTAGTAAAACAGCAGCATCCAGGATGGGCAGAGTCGTTTATGAGCTAAGAAGGGCAGTGTATCAGTTTGACCAGTTTGTCAACAAATGCATGAGAAAATTAGTGAAATATTTAAAAACAATGTAGCTCAAAGAAATATCGGACGGGATTTGCATATTTCTCCTTCTACAGTGCATAAATCATTAAACGATTCAAGGAATCGAGAATTTCATTGTGTAAAGGCCAAGGGCGCAAGCTTAAGCTGAACTCCCTTGATTTCCAGTCCCTCAGATAGCACTGCATCAAGAACCGTCATTCAACAATAGCTGATAGAACCACATGGGCAAGACATTACTTTATAAAACCTTTATCATCCACTACAATACAGAGTTGCATTCACAAATGCCACTTAAAACTTTACTGTGCAAAAAGAAGCCTCATGTTAACCATGTCCAGAAACGGCATCAACTTCTCTGGGCTCGGAGGCATCTGGGATGGACCATCACACAGTGGAAAACATGAAATATCTCAGGTTCAATTGAATAGGAGAAACACTGTTTTTTTTATGTATTTTCCACACTGTCCCAACTTCAGGGTTGTACAATGTATGGGCGCTAAAATTAGTGAACTAGCATTACGGGATGTTTTCTCAAACCTCTTAGTGTGCTTTGTCAGTACACTACAGCTCTTGCCTATGTGAAGAGACCATGTAATCAGTGCCTGCAAGACAATAGAACCTATACATCCCACCAGGTCTTTTGATGTACTACATAATAAATATTCATTAGTAAAGTAATGTTTACTTGAACATTTTCATAGGGCTTGCAGTAAATGTGTTATAGTTGACACCAGCAATGCCACATCATTTGAAACATTTCTCTCCGAGCTTCAATCGGCGTTATACAGGAAATTACCCGTGTTCACGATGACACACTGTAATTACTCTACGTCCACATGGAATGTGAATAATAATCTCTATTCCCTAAAATACATCACTGCAAACAAAGAACTACCTAGAGGACTCCGTATTTAGGTCAGTGAGCAAATTTCCGATATGCCTCCCATGGCAACGTCAAACACAGAGCTTTGTAATTAACAACTTGTCTGAGATGATTCCCAGTCCATTCACATGTACACCAACCCTCCAGAGACTCTCCAGGATGTGGAGGTAACGAGGTCAATCCTACTGGGATGCTGTTTTGCTTCAGCAGTATCATGCATATACTGGTCACAGAAATGTAGTCTTACATTGTTGAACCATTTGAAACAATTACTTGTGAACTTTTATCAAGTATCACAAACAAAGTCCACAAACTCTGTGAACAGCATATTTTTTATATTATTTTTTAACATTTACAGCATTTAGCAGACGCCCTTATCCAGAGCGACTTACAATTGGTACAGTCTTACAATCCAAGCAATTGTGGGTTAAGGGTCTTGCTCAGCTTGGCAGAGGTGGGATTTGAACCCTGGACCTTCTGGTCCATAGTCCAGTACCTTATTCGCTAGACTACCACAGTCCCACATTACTTTGTTTCATTCTTACATTTATCATCTACACCACCCAAGGAGGATGGGTCCCTTTTTGAGTCTTGGTCCTCCCAAGCTTTCTTCCTTATAACGTTTAGGGAGTTTTTCTTTTCCACTGTCGTCCTAGGCTTGCTCAGTTTGGGATTGGCCCTAGATATTAGAAGATGACCTAAAAGTGTAAAGCTGCTTTGAGACAATGCTCCACTGTAAAAAGTGCTATAGATAGAAATCTGACTTATGATATGGACTACACTGTAGTTCGCCTATAAAAGTTCTCAATATATAGTATATACTGTAAGTGCTAAAGCATAATAATTAATGGATTTCTTCATTTATCTAACTTGTGCATTTAAATGCACTTAATCTGATCATAGTTGGATTTCTGCAGTTATCTTGATTATTCAAGTGGTCATGTGTACAGCATACGCCGATCTAGGAATTAAGGATTAAGAAAGCTGATAAAGAGAGCGTGTTTTTATTTCAGTAATCTGATTTCTCATAGCATGTATACCAGTTACCCGATTTCAATCAGATTTGGTAGTCTGCACAAAACGCGCACAAAAAAACAAGTTTGCCAGGATCTGCTTAGAGATTTTGCTTCTTTTGGGCTTATTTACATAGACCAGGTGGTAGATTATCTTGTTGGATCTGGCAACCCTTGAATTAAACGTAGCACCCGCCAAATGGCTGTCGAACAATTTTTGGAGACTCTGAAACGCAATATATAATCAAGAATATGAAGAACTTGATTATTTTATGTTAAAAATTGAAGTTTACATCACACCTTTCTGTGAGATTGGCTGGTTGCAAAGTAGAAATCCAATTATTGCCTTGAGTTGTTTAAATCCAGAGGTTATCTGATTACTCAAGTGCATGCATACTCCTTGATCAGATTAATGACAAAATCTGATTTTCTGCAGTTATTGGATTGTTAAGTGCATGTAAACGCACTGAATGGCATAAGGGTACTTCTATACTAGTCAGAACATTCATACTGGGGCAATTTAGAGTGACCTATTAACATAATGCATGCACAGTACTACAGGGTGGGTCATTTATATGGATACACCTAAATAAAATGGGAATGGTTGGTGATATCAACTTCCTGTTTGTGGGACATTAGTATATGGGAGTGGGAAAGTTTTCAAGATAGGTGTTGACCATGGTGGCCATTTTGAAGTCGGCCATTTTGGATCCAACTTTATTATTTCCAATGGGAAGAGGGTCATGTAACACATCAAACTTATTGAGAATTTCACAAGAAAAATAATGGTGTGCTTGGTTTTATTCTTTTATGAGTTGTTTACAAGTTTATGACCACTTATAAAATGTGTTCAAAGTGCTGCCCATTCTCCCACTCTTGACACACTGATAGAAACACCGCAGAAGAAATGCTCTCCCGATCTGACCTGCTTAGACTTTTATCTTTGGGGTCATCTGAAGGCAATTGTCTATGCTGTGAAGATACGAGATGTGCAGCATCTGAAACAACGGATACTGGAAGCCCGTGCTAGCATTTCTTCTGCGGTGTTGCTATCAGTGTGTCAAGAGTAGGAGAAGAGGGTTGCATTGACAATCCAACACAATGGGCAGCACTTTGGATACATTTTATGTATATTTATTTATGTATATTTTGTATATTTAGAATGTGGGAGGAAACTGGAGTACCCAGAGTCCCACTTATTTGCACTAAGAATAAATGTCAAAATAAAAACACTCAAATTTACAGCGGATTGTGAGTGTGTGCTCTCATGTTTCAGCTGGAAAGTGCATACGAGTCACACGTCTCGACTCATACAAACCAAGACAACTTTTTCTCGTGAGAATGTGCCGAGAACTGAATTTGAATCGTTGCAAAGTGGTTGAATCGAGGTATGACTGCATTTGCGGATGTTCCTTAATCCATGCGAAAAATTTACAGAAACTGGCTCCGACTTAAGATGTGAGTTGCTCATGCTTTTGGAAAGATGCTGGGGAATTATGGGAAATGTAGTATCTGTAGTGAATCTGTGTGGTGGTCCCTCAGCAATCCAGCATAAAATTGACTTCTTATCGCAATGACTTTACTGGGACACAGCAACATTTTACTGGGTCACCTGTCCCAGTAAAGTGGGTCTGGTTTATAATATGAAGCATACCGGCATGGACTATCAGTTACTGTCCAACTTGCACAGGTGGAACCTTCTTAAAAGGGTGAAGGTTGTTGTTAATACTCATGCCTTTATATGTATGTAATGTCCATAAACCTTTGGCGATATGGTGTAGGACTTGGGTAGTTTGGGGTCAAACTACCCTGAAATATGATGCAAGCCCTCACTGTTTGTCTTGTTAGAATTCCTACAATCTCCAGTCCAATGACAGTCTTGGGATTTCGAGAGGGTTCTCAGGTTGGTCTAAGCGCGCACCTGAGACTGACGCACTCTGCAGCTCCTCCTCTCATTACAAGGTTGAGTGTAAATCTCATCCCCGAGTCTCCAGACGAGAGAATCTGTGCAGAGCTCAGTAAAGCTTGTAGCAGGAGAGTCAGAGCGGAGAACCTCGTCACGCACTCGGCTCTAGGTAAGTCTAAGCAACGCGTTAAGCTCTTCATTCATTCATAAAGCTGCAGCGATCAGACCGAGCGCCTGCCTCCCTTTATAACGTTACGCCCGTGTGTGCGATTGCTAGCCCACGTAGTCCGTCGGGTATCGTTGCGAAATTGGCAGGGAATACAACTCTCTCCTGGTGTAGCTTGTTGTACTGTGAGTCCACGGTCATGCGCTCAGATTTTGTGCGTCTCAGTGCCTCATGTCGGTCTCATTGACGTCTGAACATCACTGGCTTTGGTTTTTCTGTCCTTGCTGCTCTGGCACCAACCAGCAGACCTGTACTAACAGCTGGACCTGTTATAGACCTGAAGGTAAGGTCAGAGACCAGTGAACTAAGTAAGAAGTAAACATTAGTTATCTAGTAGGAATGTAACAGGAAAATGTCATTTCTTAAAGTAAAAACACTAGTGGATTGTATAGTCTTGTAAGGTGTGCAAACTTTTGCTCATGCCAGCATTTATGTAGACTTTCCAGTATGTTTTAGATGTCCGTTAATATATCATGCTTCATTGTACATTGTTCTGTTAAGTGGTCAATGTAGAAAATCAGCAAATCATGGGCACTCGGTTGAGGTAGAAGTCTAATATGCCAACCCACCAACACAGGGACTAGGGTGCAAGTCCCATTGGTGCCGTCTGCCCAGCTTGGGCATAACGTTACCAGGTCCTGGCACTGCCCTGGATTGGTATCCTGTCAAGGGCAAGATTATGCCTGCAGCCTGTGTCCTCTGGGGATTTGGAACCCTGTGACCCTGACCAATATGAGCAAGGTTAAAAAGAGAAGGAAAAAAACAATGAATTTGTTCAGGAGTGCCCAAACTTGTGTTAATGTGTGTTTGACATTCTGCCATGGTATATAACTAGACAATGTGAAATATTGCTATACAATAAATACAGCATATAGGATTTAGATGTATTTAATCCCAAATATAATGTGTGTGTGTGTGTGTGTGTGTGTACAGTACTGTGCAAAAGTCTTAGGCCACCATTAGATTTGCTGTTTTAGCAATGGTATTATGACCATATATAACGTCTTGACGATTGGGCAAAAAAGTCACTCCTACTCTTTTCCACTGATCTTCATTCCAATCTTTGTGAGCTTAGCATATCTTATCCTGTTCACCCTGTTCCCTTTCTGTAAAAAAGTGGTTTCTTGGCTGCTACACTTCCAAAAAGACCATTCCTGATCAAGCTTCTTCAGACTGTAGAAGAGCCAATTTGGCATCTCGTTGAAGCTCCCAAATGCTGCTATTGCTCAAATGGAAGGGGAGGTCACATTCAATACCTGCCACTGTAGCCTATAGAAGCTGTTTAAGTTTTTTTGTTGTTGTTGTTTTCATCTGCATACACACTTCCAGTATTTATTATATTTGTCATATTATTATATGTTTGTATTCTAATAAAGAGACTGGGAAATAATTATATATGGTCACTATACCATTGCTAAAATAATGATGGCCTAAGACTTTTGCACAGTATCTACTCTATGTTCAAATGCTGATATATACACATATATAAACTAATGGTGGTCTAAGACTTTTGCATAGTACTGCATATATTTATTTAAATTTAGTTTGAATCCATAGAGAATAAATAACGTATACGTATTCAATTTTAGTGACATTATGGACATTGAATATTGGTACAAAACCATTTACCATTTAATTCTTTATATATTTCAGGTATATATTTCAGAGCTCCTTCATTTTGTTCTTCAGTCAGTGTTCAGTGCTCTTCAATTTTAGACGGGTTAAGTTTGTCGGACATGACCTAAGGATATCTGATTTGCTTAATTGGATGTTCTTTTTGGCTGCGGGTAACCCAGTTCTAGTCTTTTTCAAACCATTTTGTCATGCTTTAATCACACACAAAAGTTGAATGTTTAAGAATTATCCTTTTTTATATCCAAAATCAATGCCTGTTTTATTACTGATGATTGAAATCATTTATTTATCTTTGACTTCTTGACGTGGGAGGGTTAATTCCTTTGGGGTTAAGTGAATCAAGATTCTTTACGCTGTTATATAAGAGCAATGAGGCCATGTCCGACAGACAAACCAGGCATTTGTATTAGTTTCTAATCCCTTCCAAGCCTTTCAAGTGCTCATTGGCTAACTCGGTTCCATTCCCATGGACTTTGTTTCCATATGCCTTTATCCTTCACAGTGTTTTTAATTATTGCAAGTGACAAACCTAATGTTAGTAATAATGTATAAAATATATTTCATCGAATGCTGCATTTGTAGAATGATTCAAGCATTAATTCAGGCTCTTTCAATGCCTTTTCTCAAATAGTAGATTGAAATATTTAAAATTCAGCAGTATGCTCAAGTATTAATCTCTGACATTCAAGTCCAGTTCTCATGTTCTATGTTTTTTTGTACATATAAAACAACCCTAACTAACACTGAGGGGAGATTAACTCAAATGTTATAATGCTGCAATTATTTGTGGACATTTGGAAAATATTTAGCCTCCAACAAAAACTACTCAGTATTACAAGCATGTCTTTCATTACGTTTCACGTCAGTGCTGCTTAGCCAGTGTCCTGTCCAGACGTGGGCTCAGACGGTGGCCTAAATGACAGTGATAATGAGAATGAGCAGCACTTTAACCTTCATCACCTCATCACGTCATTTAGTTACACCTGGATAAGCTTCCTTTCAAGGGGTTGCACAGATTTTTTTTTAGTAAACTTTATAGTTTTTAGCATTTCAAATGACTATACATTGTACTCCTTGAGAGTGGCCCAATCTGAGCTAGCTGTCACCTCTAGGTCTGATCCCTTGTCTGGCCCGTTAACGATTTGTTTGAGATTAATGTTTGAATGATGAGACTACAGGGAGGTAACTGATATAAATGATACCCATCTAATTGAAATTAAGTATCTCAGAAGTGGAAAGAGTAACACCTTTACAAGTTGAAGTTCAGGGTAGAGTCAAGTTAGATTTATCTACCGGTATATAGCGCTTTTTATAATAGAGCATTGTCTCAAAGCAGCTTTACAATTTTACATTATCTTTTAATATCTACATCCAATCCCAAATTGAGCAAGCCTAAGACGACAGTGGAAAGGAAAAACTCCCTAAACGTTATAAGGAGGAAACCTTGGGAGGACCGAGGTATAATGCATCATTTTAGTGCAGACCATCCCATAAAACATTTTTAAACAATAAAACCACTGAAGGTCTTTATTAAAGCATAATAAGGCTGTTGCCTTTCTTGCACTTGAAGGCAAAGTGGTCCTTTAAATATGGCCAGGGGTTCACTTTAAGTTTAACTTCAGAAGAACTCGACAGGGTTTTACTGTCGGCTGGGATTGCACTTCTGGTGTCTGACTCGCCAGTCTCCATATTTCTTGTGATTTTTAGTGCCAGTTTGTTCTCCTGCCCATCATTCACTGGAGTCATCTCTGGGGCCCTTTTTTCTTTTATTTATTTGCATGTTTTTGCAATTAAAATATGTGATTTAAAAATAAAATTACAGATTTACATTTACACCACTTAGCAGATGATCTTATCGAGAGCGACTTACAGCTTATACAATCTTACAGTTCAAGCAGTTATGGGTTAAGGGCTTTGCTCAAGGACCCAACAGTGGCAGCTTGGGAAGGGCTGGATTTGAACCCTGCACCTTCTGGTCCATGGTCCAGTACCTTAATCGCTAGGCTACCACAGATTTAAAAAAAACTACTCAGTTACAGTCCCGTGAGTAAATGTAATTAGTTACTTTCCACCTGGAGACATATGGGTCTAGATATTCATTTCGCTCACATATGAACAAAGCTCATTTCTTTATAGGCACTCCTGGGCAAAAAAAAAAAAATGGACCGAACACAAAATTTAAAATCAGTGTTTTTTTTCACTCAATGATAATGACCTCACAGTTGATGAGTAGTTTCCCTGTTTCACTGTTTAATGTGAGACCAAATATTCCCTAATATTCAAATTTGGACTATGGTAAATTACCAACTAATGACCTAATATTTTAAGAGAGGAAAAAAAAACAAATGATATTTTGGAGGATTTTGAACCCCTGCACACATTAGGTTGAGATTTATATCAAACATTGAAATCTTTTCATGATTTTACCTTTATGTACAAGAAGACTATGTATGTGAATGTCCCGCATTTTCTTAGTTCTTACTAAATTTCTGACACACGTTATTAGGACCATTAAAAGCTTAATAGTTTCCAATTTCAGGTTTGGCCTATTTTATTGCCCAGTGGTGTACAGTATACAGCCAAAAGTTTGAGGGCATCCCCCATTCTGTCTGTTTATGGAGACTCTGTACCTGTATGCTTCATATCATGTCAGATTTATTTTATTTCTATAGAGCCTTTTACAATGGAGCAACGTCTCAACACAGCTTTACAATTTTTAGATCATCTGCTAATATCTAGGGCCATTCCCACATTGAGCAAGCCTAGGGCAATAGTGGCAAGGAAAAACTCCTTACACATTATAAGGAAGAAACCTTGGGAGGACCAAGAATCTAGTGAAATAAGTCTGTAGGAGTAGTTAAAAAACAGAACCAAAATAAATATTAACAGATAAATAAAATACTGAATATGAGCCTGCAATTAGTAGGTGTGGCTGAAACAAAGAGGACTAATTAGAAGTGTCTACATAATTTTGGCCTAATATTGTATATCTGAAATAAGCAGTTATGCATCATTTTACTGCCATGTTATGTAGTATAATAACTATTAAGAGTTAGAGGTGCTTTGTTCTGTATTTAAATGACATGCTATGATTTTGGGTGTCATAACAATGAACTTTTGTTAGCTAAATATATCCAATTATCCAACATACAACATGTAAGACCTTGGATTTATCTCCCTTTTATATAATATTTTTAAATAGGTAATGAAAGCCTAGAATATGAAAATTAAATTAATATCACAGGTTCATGTGTGAGCATAAAAGTACAATTTTAAATACTTAAATAGATTCAATATTTGGGAAATGGCATAGAAGTACACCAATTGAAATGCTTTAGGATGTGACCGTTCAATTGGACTCGCCCTTTTGGTTTGTCCTTCAACCCTCAGTGCGGTAGCCAGAGCTTTGATTGATCTCTTTATCCCAATTTCCTGTGTTGTAGAAATCCCTGTAGAAGCTTGTGCTGAAATGGGTCGCAAAGAGGAAGACTATGAATGGAAGAAGAGCACCAATAACATAAGAGATGTGTTCGACCTCATAGAGGTGCTGGGATCGTAAGTACACTGCTTTCAAGTTTTCTTCCTAACATTCTTATATGGGCACAATAATGTAAAAATGCTACGTGACAGTAGATGGAGGTTTCAGAGAAACGCGTATGTGATCTCTGAGCTTAATTCGAGCTAACGAAATATAAACTGTAATAACTCTCAAGATGTTATGATTTGAAACTCATCCAGACACATTCTGACACACCATGCTGGCATGTGAATGAGGCCTTCTTTGGGGTGCTTGATTATGCGAGTCAGGGTGAGCTGTTTTATCTGTAAGCTTTGTCTTGAGCTCACGCAGACATTTAGAGATTAGTCATTCATTCACTGAGTGCTCAGCGCGCTCTGCAGTGGAACAACCTCCCACGTTGTACTGCCGGTTAGATTAGCGCGTTGCTGTCGCCATGTAGAAGGATTATCATGCAATTGCAGGTAGGAATTAGGGCTACAAAGCATACCTGAATAAAGTCGGCACTCTCGAATGGAAACTAATGAACTAACTCATTGAAGCCAAGTCTTATATAAGTGGGTCATAGACTATTATCCAGTAGCCAATTAGCTGCTGCGTGTGTCCCTGGGGTTGTATTAGCAGTGACTTTAGACTAACGCCACAGAGAATATGGCCACCTGATTTTATAGGGTGAGGATTAAGTACTGATTGTGCTGACTAAAGTAATTACACTCACTGATCTCTTTATTAGGTACACCTAATTGTTTCTTGCACTTGTAGTTCTACAATTACAGATTGTAGTCCATCTGTTTCTCTGCATGCTCCGTTAGTCCCCTTTACTCTGTTCCCTAGTGGTCAGGGCCTCCACAGGACCAGCACAGATCAGGTACTATTTGGGAGGTGCATCATTCTCAGCACTGCAGTGACACTGATGTGGTGGTGGTGCGTTAGTTTGGGTTTTGCTGGCAGGATTGGAGCAGACACAGCAGTGCTGCTGGAGTTTTTAAACATGGTGTTCATCACTGAGCACTCTGTTAGACATTCATTCTTCATCAGTGCTCACAGGATGCTGGTGGCTATACATTTTTGGTCGGTGGACTATTTTTAGTCCAGCAGCGGCACTCGGGTGTTTAAAAACTCCAGCAGCACTGCTGTGTCTGATCCACTCATACTAGCACAACACACACTAACACAACACCACCACGTAAGTGTCACTGCAGTGCTCAAAATGATCCATCATCCAAATAGTACCTGATCTGTGGGGGTTCTGATCATTAGAGAACAGGGGACAAACAAAGTACATAGAGACACAGATGGACTACAATCTGAAATTGTAGAACTACAAAGTGCCTCTATATCTTAAGTGGAACAGATAATATGGACAATGAGTGTAGAAACAAGTAGGTGTACCTAATAAAGTGATCGGCGAGTGTATAAGTTATAGTTGAAAGGCAAAGGTTTTGGCACTGTTGGTCAAACCACATGATAAAAAGGTCTAGACCTCTGCAGGAACAAACCAAAATGTGATATTTCTGCAAATGTGTATTAAAATGTATTGGAAAATAAAAATGGTTGGGCTTAAGGTCTCAACTTAGTTCACAGAATACCATACAAAATGGACACCCTGAAGTTTTTTTTATGTTACTTGATCAAATGCCTTGTAAATATATACTCCTGGGTCCAAACCTAAAATTGTAAAATATACTCGTCAGACATTTACAGCATTTAGCAGACACCCTTATCCAGAACGACTTACAACTGATACAATCTTACAATCCAAGCAATTGTGGGTTAAGGGTCTTGCTCAAGGACCCAACAGTGGCAGCTTGGCAGAGGTGGGATTTGAACCCTGGGTCTTTTGGTCCATAGTCCAGTACCTTAGGCTACCACAGTCCCAAACACAACGCCCGAACAGGGACTTGAACCCTGGTCCCTCAGATTAAAAGTCTGATGCTCTACCGACTGAGCTCAGTCACCAGTATTCATTTCAATAATTTAATTTCGGCCACAGTTCCATCGAGAATGTCCTGTAGACTGGGCTTCATTCCTGTATGGCCATGTGCTTCGATACGCCTGCAAATTCAGCTACTTCTTTCACACTATGGCCTTTGCTTTACGACCCATTGTCCACACATCCAATGAGACACTCACTGCACTGTACCACCTCTTCTCAATCTATGAATCCCGTCGTACAACCTGCAGTTTTTTATAGCCCGATCATCCTTGTACAACTCCTCTTGAAACTATTCCAAAACTATGAACTCCGCCTGAAATTGTTACCTTAAAAACGCAAGGTGACAATTTTGTCTGGGAGAGTATATTAAGCTTTCAGTGGTCCTAACAACAAATCAGTGGTCAGAGAAATAGCAAGAAAAAAATGCACTCCTGAGACCTGTGCCACTATTTACTTGTCATGCTTGTTGCTGCAGTGAATGTTGGAGGAGGAAGCTGGAAACAGAGAAATTCACTTACATAGTCTTCTTGCACACAATAAACAAAGATTAGAAAGATAAAAGATTTAAATGTTTGATATAAAACTCAAACTGGCTGGCTGTTTAATGTCTTCCAAAATATCTGTGGTAGACTAGTGGGTAAGGTACTGGACTATGGACCAAAAGGTCAAATCCCACCTCTGCCAAGCTGCCACTGTTGGGTCCTTGAGCAAGACCCTTAACCCAGAACTGCTTGGATTGTAAGATTGTATCAATTGTAAGTCGCTCTGGATAAGGGCATCTGCTAAATGCTGTAAATGTAAATATCTTTTGTCTTAAAGTATTAGTCATTAGTTGGTTTCCTCAGTCCATCAGGCTCATGTTTTGGCCTGGTCCATATTTGAACCATGTAGAGAATATTTGGTCTCACATTAAACCCAAACTAACTGGGAAACATTTTCCAACTACTTCTCAACACTTTGAAGCCATTACCATTGAGTGGAACGACACTGATTTTGAAATTTTGGGTTTGTGCCCATTTTTACATTTTAAGCATGAATTGCAAATATAGCTTTCTCCAAGATGCTTAGAAAAACCTGCCACTTAATTGTCTATTAAAACTGCACAGTGCAATTAAGATAAATAATGCAGTTAAATAAGGCAAAAGGTGGTCCTGCCAGATGATGGTTTGGTTTAGATGTTAATAATCTCTGCCCTGCTCTTTAGTTATTTAGAAATTTATTACCGAATACATTTTCAGTTAATAATTTTTGAAGGCACAGTTGTTTTTACAGACAGAGTGCTCAACATTTGCACAAGTCTGTACACCTCAGATTTAATCAGAACCTCAGAATCAATACTCACTATTCGCTTAATGTTCTTTAAGATTAACATATCATTGCACCAGGTTTCTCACACATTGGTCACCATTAATATTTAATGCTTCTTTATACTTGACAGTGAAGGGTGAATGAAGGAAACCGCTACTGTTTTAACACCCCATAAGTCCCTATCCTTTCCATCTATTTTTAGAGACAAGCTGTGAGACATGGCAGGCTGTGATGAGCTGTGCTTGCTTAATGGACAGGAATGTGAATTACTTCCAGAACCATTCACTAGATGTAAAGAGTTTTTGAGATGTTTATTCGCATGACCAGTCGCTAATGGACCTACAGTTGCTTTGAACAAATTGTTATTTTTACCATTTTTGATGCTCATGGACCTTGCTTGTAGCACTTACTCTACAATGACCAAAGTAATTGAATTATATGACAACAAAAGGATGGTATACTGTAATCTAATAAACAGCAAGTGACACAACACGTGAACTTCTGCCATCAGAGTTGACCTTACCGAATGAACTTGCATGGAAACAGCATATAGTTGGTAAGTAAGTAAGGGCAAAAAAGATGGGCCAAACCTAAAATTGCAAAATAGTAATCTTTCCATAGTCCTAACAACAAATCATTGGTCAGAAATGAACAAGAACTAAGAAACTGCATTCCTGAGACCTGTGCCACCTGGCAGCATGGCACAGACACATGAAAGCCTACCTGGAGTTCACAAAAAAGCACCTAAAAGGGCTCTCGTACTGTGAGAAACAAGATTCTCTGCTCTGATATAAAGATTGAACACTCTGCCATAAAGCACAGATTGGAGGAGTGCTGCAGGGATGGTTGATCTTCCAGAAGTTTCTCCCATCTGCACACAGGATCTTTGGAGCTCAGCAATTGGGAGTAACCATTGGGTTCTTGGTCACCTCTCCTATCCAGGCCCTTCTCCAACTATTATTTAGTTTGGTGGGGTGGCCAGCTCTAGGAAGAGTACTGGTTGTTCCAAACTTATGAACAAACAAAGAATTATGGAGGTCACTGTGCTCTTGGGAACTTTCAGTGCAGCAGATTTTTTGTAACCTTCTCCAGATCTGTGCCTCCACACAATCCTGTCTCTGATTTCTACAGGCTTGTTTTTTACTCTGATGTGCATTGTTAGCTATGAGACCTTATATAAACAGGTGCATTTACAGCATTTAGCAGACGCCCTTATCCAGAGCGACTTACAATTGGTACAGTCTTACAATCCAAGCAATTGTAGGTTAAGGGTCTTGCTCAAGGACCCAACAGTGGCAACTTAGCAGAGGTGGGATTTGAACTCTGGACCTTCTGGTCCAGAATCCGGTACCTTAACCGCTAGGCTACCACAGTCCCTAACACAGCATACTTATATGCAGCATATAGTGATTTCTGTTAATATCAGAAAAGTTTACTTGACCTAACAGTAAAAGCTGTTGTTAAAAGACTTCCAAAACAAAAATGGCATTTGAATATGTTTAAAGCAAAGAGTATTGCTTAATTTTAAAGACTTAAAGAACACAGACCTATGAAGTCTGGCTAGGTTCTGCAGATCATCGTAGGGTAAAAGCATTGACACAGAATGCCATTTTTTCAGGTCACGTGTGACAGACATGCATGGCATTGTGTTGTATTTCTAAGGTGTTATTAAAGCGTGAAGTATTGAAAAAGGGGGTAAAGAGATGGAACATGCCTGTGGTCCTCGGATGAGCTTAAGAAAACCTCTGAATTGTAGGAAATTGTGTAGTTTTTCTCTAACAGCGTTTGCTACCTTCCCTGACGTCCTTGCTCTTTGCTCTAGATGCGGAGGCAGAGTGAAAAGCATTGCTTAAGAGATTTGACCCACTCCTTGTTTCCTGTGAGAAAAACAACCTGAACTTAATCCCGCTCTCCCTCAGCAGGGATCTTCAGGGAAAGAAATACAGCCCAGCGTCTTAAATTACCATAAACTAATGAGGAAAGTGTTTGCATAAGGTGTGCAAAATGGCATCAATAATGCTCTCTCGTACCATTGGGGCATGAGCAAATGCGTTTGTCATGTCATTGTCATTTTTTAAGTGCTCACAGTGTTGACTGCTTTTCCACAAAGAGTTGAATGCGTTATACAAACCTGACACACTTTGTAATTGCAGGCTGTTGATAAAGCTCAAACTTCTTACTTCATAGCTTTTCTATTCAGAGATCAAATGCAGAGGCACGTTGGCAATAGAGACTGGACTCTCGTGAGCCTGGAGGCGGCAATTAAAATCAATCCTTTGTGAATGTGTGTACTTGTGAGGGTGGGCGACGGTCACAAGACAGGTCATTGTGAGTAGGCAGTCCTGTTACAAAGCCCAGGATAAGAGTTTCTGCTCTTGATATGTGGTTTATAGAAATGTGGCATGAATTAAGAAAGGGTTTAGTATAGACAGTTCCAAGGAAAGTAGAATATATTATATTTCTATAAGACCAATAAAATAGGCTCATTCAAAACAATACATTATAACAATAGAGTATATGAGAATACACCTAAATCATGCTCCCATACAGGAATAAGTACACATTGGGGGGATCAAATAGTGAGCAGAGTGTGTTGTTACACCCCTAGTATGCACCGATTGTTGAGGTACTTGTTGCCGAAGAGCTAAATTGAATGAACCAGGCTAAATAAAATGAATGAAGTAAATAACTTAAAACTGTTCATCTTTAGTGGAAACCATAAATACTTTCATTTCCTAAACTTATTTTTCATTTACAAGATCTTCATGTTCAGCTGCTGGAAACAGCAGTTTGAGGTTCAAATCTCAGGTGGGTCGTGCAACGTGTCGGTTTGTTTGGTGCATTTACGAACCCAAGCACTGGACTTGCCCCCTGTTCGGGCTGGAACTCTGCGTGTACCCAGTGAATTCTGGGTTAGGTGCTAGACCCTGTCCCTCAATCCTGACCGGGATAAATGGGGCAAAGGACGGTACTTGAGTCTTGAGTCGATATCAGCAGATATTTTACTTCAGTAACAAATATATGGTACCAGAAATATTATTTTGGAATATATTTGTATTTGGTTTGTTGCCTTGATCAAAACCCAATTGAGCATTTATGGGGGCACTGGTGAATAGAGAAAGCCAATCATTCGATAACCTCATTCTTTGAAATATCATGAAAACATACTGGTACGACATGGAACATGAGATTTGCACAAACTTCTGGAGTCTATACCAGCTCGCAGGCATTCTGTCATTACAGCAAAATGAGGAACATACCAACTACTAATCTGAAATCTGTTTGTTTTTTCCACTCAAATTGTTACACTGACTATATGATTTGTAATGAAAAAACATTGTAGCTAATTCTAGAAAAACACACAACAGAAACATTTTTGCTAGTGGTCTCAGACTTTTGGCCTCCACTATATGTCACTTTAATTCTAGGATTTCTTAAACGGCTAACCTTGAGGGTTTGATCCATTTATCTGAGGCCATGCAAGTCAGTGTCCCATTTGAAGGGCCGTACCTGAATACCTGAGCTGCTACTATTTCCGTTGCGTAGGGGATTTTGCAGCTTAATCCCCTTCTAGGACAGGTATTCCAGGTTACAGCTTTAGTGTGTGTGGACGGCACAAAGAACAGGAAAATAAGTTGTCGTAATGTCCTTCAACCTTCGGAACAAACTCTTCACTGTTTTTGAGCCATGTGAAATACATTTATTAGCTTGTGGATTTATTTAAACAAAGTTTAGGGAGGACATTAATTACATTTAAAATAAATGAGTATGGAATTTTGTCTTAAAATGTGATACTGCTCACTAACTGCTCACATTTCCATGCATGAGTGGCTGTAGGTTTTATGACTGAATGCACAGTGAATGGACAGTTTAAAAGGCTCTGCAGTAATCGAACTTTACAATTTCTCATCATCGTCTTCATTTTAACTTTATCCAGTCCAGAGTCACAGGGAGGGAATGTGTGGGGTGTCTGGAGCCTATCATGAAATTCATGGGGACAAGTGATCTGGATGGGGTTCAGTCCATCACTAAGATACTACTGCTGTGCCAGGAGCACTACCTGTTCGACCTCTCCTGCCTCTGCATGCACTTAATAATCTGATCTTCGACAAATTTCTCCAGTTATCTGATTATTCAAGTGATCATGTAAACAGCATACTCCAATTTCTTAATCAGATTAAAGAGAGCTGGATTTTACCTCAGTAATCAGATTTCTCAGCACGTATACACTTACACTGTAAGTGAACATAGGACTGTCCCAGACGTGGCTAACAGACATGGTTGCCAGGTCAGCATATTCTACGTGATGTTGAGCTTATTTTTCTATAAAGTCGCTTACAAATATTGATAGTTGCAATTTGTAGGTTTTTGGGGCTTGTTTCTAATATGTCGTTGCTTATTTGGGCTTGTTCCCTGATCCTGTCCATGTCTCTCTCCAGTATTCCAGCAAGGTTGTTTTGTTCAGCCTCTTTTTTGAGACATTTTGCTTCTTTTGGCCTTGTTTCCATAGACCTGTTTGCTTGTTTATCTTGGAGGAATCTGGCAACCCTGGAGTTAAATGCAGCAAATGCGAAATGGCTACCAAACACTTTTGGGGAGACTCTGAAACTCAGTATATGCTCGAGGAAATAAAGAATTTGAATATTTGAAAACAGCAGAAGAGACATTTTTAAGAAGCTTGCAGATAAAATGTAGTTTCCGTCACTCCCTTCTGTGAGATTATTGGCTGGTGGCAAAGTGGAAATCAAACTGTTGCCTGAGACCCATTATCTGATTACCCAAGTGCATGTAAACTTGTTGATCTGAATACTGACAAAATCTGGTTTTCTGCAGTTATGAGATTATTAAGTGCATGCCACTGCCACTGCACCACCTGAACACCATTAAGCCATTAGGTATAAATGATGGACGCAATGACTAGTTTACATTTAGGTGTGATCTCTTATATCTGTGTGTGTGTTATAGGGGAGCATTCTCTGAGGTCTTCATGGTGAAGGAACGGAAATCAGGAAAGCATTTTGCCATGAAGTGTGTGAAGAAAAAGAACAAAAGGGACATCAACTTGGAGAATGAGATTGCTGTGTTAAGGAGGTACTGCAGTTTTGTTCTGAATCAAGCAGCTAAACATATCAAGACTTTATCTAATAAATACTTTGCATAATGACAACTATTTTACTGCTTTAGGATTAAACATGATAATGTCGTGGGGTTAGAAGATTTCTACGAAAGTCGAACGCATTACTACCTAGTCATGCAGCTGTAAGTAGGATTTTTTTCATCTGTATGCCCATATGTCTTACTTACTGTTCCCATCAGCCGTTCACTTACTTAGTTTCCTTGTTCATTGTTTGTATCTTTACAGTGTTTCAGGTGGTGAACTTTTTGACCGGATCCTAGACCGAGGGGTGTACTCAGAAAAGGATGCAAGTTTAGTGATAAGGCAGGTGCTGGAGGGAGTCAACTATCTGCATAATAACGGCATAGTACACCGAGATCTCAAGGTGTGCGGATGCACTTTTGCTTTCTGTAATTTGTACTAGTTTGTTCTACATACAGTGTTACCTCGGTCCTCGCTGTTAATTAGGTCAAGAAGACTTGTCGAAAAACCGAAAACGAGTACTGAGCTAATGTTTCCCATAAGGAATAATATAAATTGAATGAATCCATTCCAGACCCCCAGAAAATCCACACTGCATAAGGCATTATATGCATTAATGTTGTATTGTACAGGAGCTCCCTGGTTTACCATGGGGATATGTTCCTACACATCCATCATAAGTTAAATGCATCATGAACCAATGAGTTTAATATAGTCTATACTGTATCATAGCGGAGCCCATTATTAACATTTAACATTAACCTACAGTTGGCCAAAATCATTAACACAAGCTTACTTTTTAATAAAGTGTTGAAAATATCTCATGTAATTTAGTGGGTAATGGACAAAGTGAAAAGTAAAAGCAAAACACTTACTCTATTGGTGAAGAGGATTTGTGAATCATGACTCGTGAATTAAGTTTCAGCTGAAATGAATCACACAGCTCGACTCATACAAGTTTAAGCAAGTACGTTCCCAGGTGGTCGAGAACTGAGGTATCACTGAACTTTTATTTAAGCAGGGAACAAACCATGATGAGTTGTGCTGTTATAGGAAAATACTCAGTAACAAGGTGATGCAGAATTACAGGATGCTCAATGCTTGTACCATGAAAACTTGCCTGCAGTTACATATTATCATAAATGTACATAAGAGACACTCCGATGTTGCCACCCTGGCCTGGTTTCGAATCCTGGCCATGCCTTGTAGCTGAGTCGTGCAGGCATGGTTGACTGTGTCTGAGAGCGGGGAGGTGGATCATCCCTGAATCTGCAACAGCAACCCCCAATCTGGCCTTCCAATGGACTGGCATCACATTGTTACTCATTCGTCTATATTCCGGGATAGAACTCCCATAGAACCTTGATCAGAATAAGCAGGGAAAACGTGCGCATTTTTATAATTGAATCAATTTATACTTACATTTTGTGTGTCAGTGCGCCAGCCTTTGTAAACTGCGCAGTGATTTTACAGGATGCATCTACTGTCACACAATGAGTGATAAAAAGTGTCTGAAATCGTTTGCCCCTCACAATCTCTGTTCCCTATTTCTAATGGTACTGTCTATAGTACGTAGGAAATAGTGATTACTAGACTATTTCAGACACACCGCACAGCCTCATATGGGGCAACCATCAAAAATGCAATTAACAGCATTGAAAAATTGACCAGTGCTAACATTGCATAAACACCGCCCTAATATACACAAATATTAGAATGAGTGCATCACTGTATTCCTCTGGTTTAATTGTCAGTCATTCTAGCCATCTAGATCAAATTATGCTTAATCCTTGATGTGCTGTAATTCACAATATCTGTTATTTTCCCCCCAAAGCCAGAGAACCTGTTGTACTACAGTACAGACGAGAAGTCCAAGATAATGATCAGTGACTTCGGCCTTTCCAAGATGGAGGACAATGGAGTCATGTCCACAGCTTGTGGTACTCCAGGATATGTTGGTAAGGAGAAAGGATGAACTGTATTGATTTGCATTGTGCTAGTCACACTTTAAACACTATAATAATTAAGTGTAGGTGCAGGTTACGTTGGGGGCTGTCAGTTAGTTTTGTATTTTATTGTAAAAATCAACATAGGAAATTATTGTTCTGGTGTTTATTTGGAATTTATGTGAAATTATCTAACAATGATAACAAATGTGTTTAAATATAGATGCTGTTCAGTTTCATTCAAATGGTGGGAAATTTTGGGCAGTTTTGCATTGATAATGAAAATGTTTACATTAGTAAAGACTAAAGGTTATTCAATTATCAGAGACCTGACCTTGCTTTCTCTTCTAAATACAATATATAGCTAACAGTGTGTGGACAACCAGCTCGGAACTCGTCATATTTTGCTGTCGAGAAAAATTTGTCTCGGTTCTTGTCGTTTGCTCGTTTCAGCCAAAACTCGATGCACAAGTACAGTGATTCAGTGATTCATACTCACAACAGCGATGATCTCCGCTGTATTTATCGTGTTTTTCTTTACTTTTACATCTACAGTACTGTATTCTTAGTGCAAATAAGTCTCCATGAGTCCTAAAATGGTTAGTAATGACAGCCAACCGAAAGGAAAACTGACTTTCAGGCTGAGCATTTAGCAGTTAGTACCCTGAGTTCACCAATAGAGTAAGTGTTTTGCTTTTACTTTTCACTTTCAATCCATTACTCACTAAGTTACAATACATTTTTCAACACTTTATTATAAAATAAGCTATGTGTTCATGATTTTGGCCAACTGTAGGTTCATGTAAGTGTTAATGTTTAATATGCTGCACTATAATACAGTGCACACTATACTGAACTCATCGGTTCATGATACATTTAACTGATTATGGGAAACATATCCCCATCGTAAATCAAGGAGCTCCTGTACAATACAACTCCATTAATTTGAAAAATGCCTTCTACATTACTCGTTGTTTTCTGTACTCGACAAGCCTTCTGGAACGAATTAACAACAAGAAACAAAGTACCACTGTTTATTATGGCACCCACCCCACCCCTGCTGCGTCTTCACTCTTCTGAGAAATCTTAATTTGAAAGCTGACTGTGAGGTCTGGTATTGATGTTTGACAAGCTGATGTTTGAGTTGATGGAGAGGTGGAAACCAAAGTGTCATAACGAGAGTCATTGTGGTGTTCAGTGCCAGTTTGCTTCATAAAATGAACCTGTTAGCTGTGAGTGTGGCTGAAATAAGAGATAAATTATTAGAACGGGGGTCTACATACTTTTGGCCATATATAGCATGCATCTTTTCAATTGCTAGGCCTATAAGAAACCAAGCATTTACATCGTTTCAGTTGTAAGTCGCTCTGGATAAGTGTATCTGCTAGGACGTATGCACAGTTGTTCTGATACGTTGTAATGTTTCTTGGCCTACAGCTCCAGAAGTGCTGGCTCAGAAGCCCTACAGTAAAGCAGTGGATTGCTGGTCTATTGGAGTCATCACATACATCCTGTAAGAAGTTTCATCTCTTACCTTAGATTCTTGGTGCTATTTTTTGCTAAGAATTACTTCTTTACAACATGTAACCGCTTGCGTATCACACACAGGCTTGCAGCAAACATAATATTGGTCATATAAGCATTAGCATTGTGTCGTTGCTAGTAAATTTAGGTTTTGACCTGGGTGAAAATAGAATACCCTGGAGAATCATGATGTAAGAGCTGGAATTATAAGGCACTTTCTGGGTAACTGATTACACAATCACTTGTTTTAGCCCTGCTGTTAAACTGTGTTCAGGTTTAGCGCCTGCTGATCTTGTTTTTGCAGTGTGAACGCACTCCCCCTACTGGACAAACGCTGAACAGTTGTGCGTTAGATGCACACACGAAGACTGAAAAGAAATGAATCTTTGTACTGTAATATTACAAGATAAATAGATCATGCTAATGGCTGAAATAATCATCACAATTCTCAATAGTGATCTCATAATCATTCAGCCTAGTTTAGAATAATTATCTTACTGTACATCGGGGAAATTTCTAGACTACTTGCCGACAGATCATTTAGTGCATAAAACGGTGCATAAAAAATAAGCCTGTTAAACACTAAGTGAGTTAACACTAAAGTGGACGTTGAGAAATGGACAAATGAATACTATTTTTGTAATCCATTCCATTAATTTTGTTTATGCTAATGTACCTGATGTCTTTGCTAGTTTAATGAACGCCTTTGCTTTAGTGGTGTAATTTGTACTTTTAGTAGGTTATACGGTTATAAGTGGAAGTGACCTTGTCTGCGGCGTGGCTGACTTTCTTTTAAATATTTGAAACCGGGGAAAAAAACCCGAAAAACCGAAAGAAACTCGCTCGGTAGCGTTTGCAAGATGCTGGGGCATTATGGGAAATGTAGTGCCAGTTGTGAAGTTGCGTGGCCTGTGCTGTAGTTCTGCTCAGCAGTCCAGGATAACATTGACTTTTTACTGCCGGGATTTTAGTGAGGCACAGAAACTTTTAAGTCGGGCACTTGCCCAAATAAAGTTAGTCTGATGACGCCCCTGCTGTACATAAGGCTCTAATCATCTCAATATATTGTATATGTTAAAGCCTAAGCACAAACAGACTCCATATACATACAGTATACATCCAAAATGAAAACTGACCATACTAAAAATAAAAATAACCCTATCTAAAATAACTAAATTATATTATGCTTAAGATGAGAACTATGGTCATGATCAGAGTTATTATAATGGCTGTGCTCAAAAATTTGAAGGAAAAAAAAACACATTTTAAAAGGTGTGTTAACTATAATCTCCTGCAGATGTCCCAGTAAAGTGTTTTGACTCAGTTTGTCCACTGAATTATCAGTGTGTTGTGATGTATTAAGACTCAGGGACTGTGGTAGCCTAGCGGTTAAGGTATTGGACTCTGGACCAGAAGGTCCAGGGTTCAAATCCCACCTCTGCCAAGCTGCCGCTGTTGGGTCCTTTAACCTACAATAGCTTGGATTGTAAGACTGTATCAATTGTAAGTAGCTCTGGATAAGGGCGTCTGCTAAATGCTGTAAATGTAAATATGCATCATATCGCAATCTATCGTGATATAATCGTATCGTGACCCACGTATTGTGAAGTTCTTTTCCAATTCCCACCACTAGTTATTATATAGTTAAAAATAAACTTACCGTGATTTGACGTGTCTCTGCAGTCTTTGTGGATATCCCCCCTTCTATGAAGAATCTGAAACTCGACTTTTCTCAAAGATCATAAAAGCCCAGTACGAGTTTGACTCTCCCTTCTGGGATGACATCTCAGAGTCTGGTAACTGTCCACTTCTTTCTCTCCACATTCAGATTTAATACCATATTGTTGAACATGTCTGTGGCGTAAAAGGAGCAGTGAGTAACATTTCAAATGATGCGCATTCATTTATGTGTTTTTGTTGTGTTTTAGCAAAGGACTTCATCAGCAACATGATGCAGAAGAACCCTAATTTGCGCTACACAACAGAGCAAGCTCTTAGGCATCCCTGGTAAGACACTATTTTGACAGAAGTGTTCTTAATAAAATGAGTTCGTAGGACGCACTTGTTGGCCGCTCGGGTTGTCGCAGCAGCAAGTCATTAGCCCGTCTTGAGTCTTTACAGAGGGATCATCCCACAGCACTGCATTAGCGACTCCTTCACAGTCCTCTGATGGATTAGTTTCCCGATTAGTGTACGTGCTCTCTGGACTCTGTGGCCCTGGCAACGATAAGCATGGGTCAAAATGGGCAAAGGTTTGCTATAGAAAGTCATTTAATGAGGTTCAAAAACCTTTTAAATAACTAAATATTTTCTAACTATATTATAATCAATCAAGCTTTACAGAACACTGTGCTAAATCTGCTCTGAAACCCCAGACACAGATCTAGTAGACCCTGGTTGAAGCTTGTGTGTCTCTGGGTGTTAAAAAGATGGTACAAAAAAAATCCCTGCAAAGTGGACAAACTGAACTGAGCCACATCTGGATGCACGGGCTTCACCAGCAGTGAATGAACTGTCCAATAAACCTTATTGGCATTTATTGGACAGTGCGCTTTTTTTTTTGTTTGTCCGATCCTGAAGCACGGGTTTCATGACTGACTTGTCAAACCTCAGTTAATCAATGACAGTAAGACTTACAATCTACTTACTATTAGATAGCATACAGTGGGGCAAAAAGTATTTAGTCAGCCACTGATTGTGCAAGTTCTCCTACTTAAGAAAATGAGAGAGGTCTGTGATTCTCATCATAGGTGGAAAATAAGTATTTGGTCACCCACAAACAAGCAAGATTTCTGGCTCTCACAGACCTGTAACTTCTTCTTTAAGAAGCTCTTCTGTCCTCCACTCGTTACTGTATTAATGGCACCTGTTTGACCTCGTTATCTGTATAAAAGACACTTGTCCACAGCCTCAAACAGTCAGACTCCAAACTCAACCATGGCCAAGACCAAAGAGCTGTCGAAGGACACCAGGAAGAAAATTGTAGACCTGCACCAGGCTGGGAAGAGTGAATCTACAATAGGTGAGCAGGTTGGTCTGAATTAATCAACTGTGGGAGCAATCGTAAGAAAATGGAAGACATACAAGACCACTGATAATCTCCCTCGATCTGGGGCCCCATGCAAGATCTCATCACGTGGGGTCAAAATGATCATGGGAACGGTGAGCGAAAGTCCCAGAACTACATGGAGGGACCTGATGAATAACCTGCAGAGAGCTGGGACCAAAGTAACAAAGGCTACCATCAGTAGCACACTACACCGAGAGGGATTCCGATCCTGCAGTGCCAGGCGTGTCCTCCTGCTTAAGCCAGTAGATGTCCAGGCCCATCTGAAGTTTGCCAGAGAGCATATGGATGATCCAGAAGAGGATTGGGAGAATATCATGTGGTCAGATGAAAGCAAAATAGAACTTTTTGATAAAAACTCAACTCGTCGTGTTTGGAGGAAGATGAATGCTGAGTTGCATCCCATGAACACCATACCTACTGTGAAGCATGTGGGTGGAAGCATCATGCTTTGGGGCTGTTTTTCTGCAAAGGGGACAGGACGACTGATCCGTGTTAAGGGAAGAATGAACGGGGCCATGTATCATGAGATTTTAAGCCAAAACCTCCTTTCATCAGTGAGATCATTGAAGATGGAACGTGACTGGGTCTTCCAGCATGACAATGATCCCAAACACACTGCTCGGGCAACAAAGGAGTGGCTCCGTAAAAAGCATTTCAAGCTTAGCCAGTCTCCAGACCTCAGCCCCATAGAAAATTTGTGGAGGGAGTTGAAAGTCCGTGTTGCCCCAAAACATCACTGCTCTAGAGGAGATCTGCATGGAGGAATGGGCCAAAATACCAGCTACAGTGTGTGCCAACCTGATGAAGACTTACAGGAAACGTTTAACCTCTGTCATTGCCAACAAAGGTTATTTTACAAAGTATCGAGTTGAACTTTTGTTATTGACCAAATACTTATTTTCCACCTTAATTTACAATTAAATTCTTTAAAAATCCTACAATGTGATTTCCTGGATTTTTTTCTCATTTTGTCTCTCATAGTTGAAGTGTAGCTAAATACTTTTTTGATCTGTGAGTGGTTATAAAGTTAATAGGTTTGAAGGGAACAATTTGATTTAAATTAGTAATACCAAATACAGTAACAATGGAGCAATAAATAACATGATTGGTATTTTTTTTTTTTTAATCCTAACTTTTATCATCTGGATAGTGAAAAATATTGCGATATGTGTGTCTTGTCTCCCTTCTCACCATTTATAAATGGAAATGAAAAGCATCTTATTTTACCCCCGCTTATCCTAGTCAGTGTCTGGAAAGTATCCTGGAATTCACAGGGCACAGACAGATGTTCACCCTAGATCACCCTGGTTTCATAACACTACCCAGACTCCACATCGCTTTTCACTGCTGCTAGCCAAATATTAAATATTATATTAATATATCTAAATATTTATGATGTTCTTTCAGCAAGAATTCTAAAAGGTTTTGAAGAAACATCTTAAGTTTATGAATGATAAATTGTCAGTGAATGGTAGTAAATTGTAGGATATAATGTTTGTTTTCTTACAGTTATCAGGGTTGGACAGTAATAAAGAACATTTACTTGAGTACAGTACTTAAGTATGCTTGTTGAGTATCTATACTTTACCGGAGTATTATATATTTTGCAAACTTACGACTAACTTCACTACATTTTATAGACAAATAAGGTCCTTGTTACTTGTCACTTTGAAGAAGCTTCAAAAGTCAGTAAATGATTTTTTTCTTTTCTTAAATGTGATTGGTCACATCAAGTTTACGATTTCTCAGCAGACATTTTTATTAGGGGTATTAAGTATTGTTTGTGTTGTAGCAATATTACAACAATACAATGGGATAAGAATTTACTTGTAATACTCGAGTATTATTGAAAGAAAGTTTGTCAGTACTTGAACTTGAATCAAAATTAGATGGTACAACTTCTACTTGTATTGAAGTAACATTTGACAAATAGTATCTGTACTTTGACTTATGTAATAAAGAATTTATGTACTTCATCCACCTATGTTTACAAATGATATGCAGTAAACTACTGTCAAAGAATACACACTGCTTTCTTTTTGTCTCTTCTGATTGAAAATGCTTTGTTAAACATTGTATCTAATGTCTGTTATAAATTAAACAATTTAAAGACAGATTTGTGCATATCTTTGTCTTCAGGATCATTGGGAAGACCGCCCAAAACCGTGATATCTACCATTCCGTCAGTGTGCAGATCCAGAAGAACTTTGCCAAGTCCAAGTGGAAGGTAAGGCCACTCCATCTCTCCCTCAGACTGTTTAGAGTTTGTCTCCTCTGTCCTATTCTTGGTAGAGTAATTCTTCTTATCTCTGGCCTGATTACACAACATGGTGTCAGCCATAGCCACAACACTGCCAAATGTGTGCTCTGTGTGATTTTTCCAGTCTAGGCCTGTTTCTGCTTATTGTAGATGATCATCCTCTTTTGATAAGACAAATCTCATGAAACGTTGTGTATTCCAGCGAGCTTTCAATGCTACAGTGGCCATCAACCACATGAAGAAGCTACAACTTGCTCATTCTGAGGCTTCCGTCAAGCAGAGTCAGACCCCAACTCAGCTGCCTGACATCAAAGTCATTCCGACCTATTGCTCTGAAACGGAAAGGAACCAAGTCCCAGATGTGCAGGACCCCAATGGCAATCTGCCTTGCAGTCACATCAGTGTGCCAGATGTTTCCATGGAAATGAAGAGCCAGTACCTCCTGCCGAAGGTCGGCCATAGTGTTACGCTCACAGTGGCTGAGAAGAGCAAGCATGTGTACCACTCTGAACCAGCAAATCTAAATGGGTATGGAGTTTATTTAGTATGAGCTGATTAAAGGCTAGTCATGTGCCAGTGAGCTCTTATTGATTTTACTGAGCCAGTAACAACAATTATATTGTATCCTGTGAGACGCATCTGGGACTCTGGTAGCCTAGGTACTGGACTATGGACCAGAAAATTCCAGGTTCAAATCCCACCTCTGCCAGGCTAAAACAGTTGGGTCCTTGATCAAGGCCTTTAAACCACAATTGCTTGGATTGTAGCAGTTGTATGTCGCTCTGGATAAGGGCGTCTGCTAAATTTTAAATCGGCATGAAAGAGAGATTGGTTGTAGTGATATCAAAGCTTTAGATTGGAAAATGGTTGTGAAAATCAATGTAGATGCAGTCAATTGTCAAATAATGATAAACCTTCTCCCAAATATGCAGGTATGGAAAAAGAGAAACCAATCGCAGTGGGGAGAAATTTCAGACCGGCGTCTGCTCTGTTATGTGATTGACTACGACAGCATCACAATCGGCTTATAATAGGTAAAGCAAATGGATGTTTGGATGTATCTGTCTCTCTCTATATATACACTCATTGACAAACAGTAACACACCAAGGAGGAGTTGTTGGGATTGAATGAAACTTTGTGTGAATGTAATGATGATAGATGTAAGTGATGACAATATTTGAGCAAAAGGATACGTGTATTGAGGAAAACTGTACAGTTGGAAGGAGACACTAGTACCCTGTTGGGCCACCTGCATGCAAGATGAAATATGGTTGGGCATGGAGGGTTCCATATGGTATCCCTGGCACATTTGCCCACAGATGTTGCAGCTGGGCCTGTAGATCCTCCACACTCATAGGAGTCCCAGCTGGTCCCATGAATGTTTGATTGGCAATAAATCTGGCCAAAGAAGCTGTTGCAATCTGGCGAAGACATTACTGGGAAACCGTTGCTGTATGTGGTGGGGGGCAGTATCCTGCTGAAAACTGCCAGTTGGAAGCCCTGCCGAGAGAGGCAACACATAGCCCCAGGATGTCCTGCACATCTCGCTGAGTTGTTGGTGTCCCTCATATCACTACTAAGGGAGTCACCTGTGGTATGCGATGGCTCCCCAGATCATCACACCAGCAGCTAGGGCAGTATACAAGGCCTCCAGACTTGATTCAGACCATCGTCGGATCCCAAACAGAACCTACAGTTCCAGCCCATAGCATTCCAGGTTTCTCGTTCACAACACGACTGCAAACAAAGGTGATGGTGGCTGGCAGTCATTGGCAGGGCATGTAATGGGTGCAGTGACAACAAATTTCCTTCTGCTAAGCGCCTGTAAATGGTCCGGGCATAGAAACATGTGCATAGAGAAGGTGTCGCCTGTGTTTGGATGGTGGACAATGAAACTGTGGGAGGTGCTCGTGCTTTTAGGTGGATCAAACAATCCTCTACCGATGGTCTGTCTTGGACATCCGGGGCCTGTTTGGCGTATATGCGTGCCCTCACGGAACCACTGCTCTTAACGCCTCCTAACAGCTAGGTCAGAACAACCTAGATGGCAGACAATTTGTTGTAACTACCATCCTGCTTCTCTCAGTCCAATGATGTGCCCCCTCTCAATGTCTGTCAACTGGGAAAAATGTCTTTGAGTGCACCGTAGAGGCATGTCTAGCATCAACAGTCTCTCACCAAGAGGTACGCTAGCTAAAAGTACCCTCCGGGAAGGTGTTATACCTATTGTGGCAAGATCCAAGCGGCAAGATATGATTAGATAGATTGATTGAACAATTCTGCGATATGAACTTGCAGTTTTGCTTTTCAAGCAAGTTCAGGAACTGTTATCTGAGACAATCAGGGGTAGGACTGTATAAAAGGAGGAATTTCTAAACAGATTTTTCTTCTCATTTTTTTTGTCCATACGGTTCTAACACTATTGTGAATCTATTTATTTCTGGCTGTGTGCACGGACCTCTCTAATTCTGTGTTTGTTTATGTCTTTGCAGGTCTGTGACCTGTCTCTCAACCACTGGGCACACTGCCAGCTTTGGTCTTGGCTATGACCACTATATCTCTGGCTTGTTGACTAATGGTTACACTATTCTAATGGGGTGTAGAGGAGTGCCTCAAGGAAGAGCCTGGCCTGCTGGACTGATGTAATTACAGCTCTCTGTATTATTTGTATGAATATCATTCTATGTTATCTACAGATTATATGCTTCATATTACCTTAAGAGTATTGGTGATGTGATTGTTTTGTAATTTATTTTCTTATTTATATCCAGTTAGCATAGCCTGTGTGTATATGTCGTGGTAAATCGTTCTGAAGTGCTTAGGCCTCTGGCTCATGTGGCATTACAGAATTTAAAATACTATAACAATTTAATGAACTAAATGCATATCTTTTCAAGTACCTTAGAGCCAAGGTTTATTTTGTAATACTTATATACTATGTAAAGAGTGGTGTATTTTTTATATGACCAGTAACACTATATCCATCCCAAAATAATGTTTCTTACTTAATGTACTGATTTGCCAATGTACTTAGTACTCCTACAGTTGTGGGCTTGTTGTAAATACATTTGTTAGTTTTGTGAAAGATTACTGTACATTTCGAGTTGTGTCTTATTGTTGCAAGTTTCTGTTAAATATTCATATCAATGTGCAATATATGATACACAAATAAAAAGCCATGTTTCATTATTTTGTCTTTACATATACATTTTTAGATGCTACTTGACCTGGGACTCATTAGTGGTTCCACCATTAATTAACTTACAGTGGAACGTGAAAGCTGGTGAACCCTACATACATTTCTGCATACAAATGACCTAAAACTGCGACATGCGACAAAGGCATGTGAACCTCTAGGTTTGGCCATTTTAATTTGAAGGTGAAATTATAGTCAGCTGTTTTCAATCAGTAAGGTGACAATGAGGTGTTTGTGGAAGTGTATCATGGCATGAACAAAGGAGATTTCTGAGATTTCTGATGCTCATCAAGCTGGAAAGGGTTAACAAAAAACCTCTCTCTAAAGAGCTTGGACTCCTCCAATCTATAGTCAGACATATTGTGTACAAATGGAGGAAATTTAAGATTGTTTTAACCCTTCCCTGGAGTGGTCGACCAACAAATATCACTCCAAGAGCAAGGCGCATAATGGTCTTCAAGTTCACAAAGGAGCCCAGTGAAACGTCTAAGCAACTAAAAACCTTTCACACATTGGCTATTGTTAATGTTCATGAGGACACCTTCAGGACAACACTGAACAACAATGATGCAGTTGGTTGCAAGGAGAAGGACACGCCTCTCCTAAAAGACCATTGCTGCCAGTCTGTAGTTTACTAAAGATCATGTGGACAGGCCTGTTAGAAAAATGTTTTCTGGATGAATGAAACCCAAACACAAATTTTCAGCTTAAATCATAAGTGCTTTTTCAGAGAAAGTAAAACACTCCATTCCAGAATATAAGTAT
Source organism: Ancistrus triradiatus (assembly GCA_025084515.1). Taxonomy (NCBI): domain Eukaryota; kingdom Metazoa; phylum Chordata; class Actinopteri; order Siluriformes; family Loricariidae; genus Ancistrus; species Ancistrus triradiatus. The sequence goes on from JAJAGP010000130.1 coordinate 217,611, forward strand.
CATGGTTTGGGCTTGTTTTGCTGAATCTGCTCCAGGATTGCTTGCCATTATTGGTGGAACACTGAATTTTATTTAATTAAACTGCAAATTCTAATGGAAAATTTCAGGACATCTGTTTGTGAACTTGATCTTTAGAGAAAGTGGATCAAGCAGCAAGACGACAGCCCATAGCACACAAGGTATTATACCAAAGAATGGTTAAAAAAAACATTAAGTTACTGTTTTGGATTGGTCAAAATCGTGGCCATAATCCAGCTCTCTACAGTGCACGTGCTTGGAGAGCGGATTAAAGCAGTAACTGCTATCATCATCATAATCTTGTGTTCTTGCCCTTGTATACACAAGCCTAGATGATCATGATTAGCACTACACTGTACGTGACCTATGGACAGTGTGAGCAGTTTGTTACACTTCAGCACAACGGCTGACGCAATGCAAAGGACATATCTGTGTAATAGTGTTGTAGTCCAGACCAAGCCGGGGATGTCAGGACCAAGCTTTTTAGATTAACTTTTTTCCATTTTTACATATACCGGTATATAAATTGAAAAAAGTTAATGTAGTTAATTTAGCTAATATTTCACTTTTAATTATTTATCATTCATTGTACATGATCTATAGCAATATATAATATGATTTAAATAATATAATATTCAATAATATATAGCCTAAAATTATTATAGTCTTAGTCAAATTAAAGCAATGTAACTTTTGGAAGCAAATTATGGTGATGATTTTGTTTCCCTTCTCTCAAACTTAGTCAGAAGTCACCACACAGTCAGATGAATATAGCTAAAAACATCTTTTCTATCATTAAATATGAAAAGATGGGTGGCTCAGTGGGCAGCACTGTCGCCTCACAGCAAGAAGGTCCTGGGTTCAATCCCCAGGTGGAGTGGTCTGGGTCCGTTCTGTGTGGAGTTTGCATGTCCTCCCTGTGTCTGTTTTGGTTTCCTCCCACAGGCCAAAGGCATGTGTGTTAGGTTAATTCGTGTCTTTAAAAGTGCCCCTAATGTATGGTTGTGTGAGTGTGTGTGCACCTATGATGGGTTGGCACCCTGTCTAGGGTTTTCCTGCCTTGCGCCCTGTGCCGCCTGTTCGGGATGAAGTGGATAAGAAAAAAGGTGAATATGAAAATGTAATCATTAACGATAATTAAATGCTCCCTCAAACCAAATCTTTCCTAAACTATACGAACTAATTAAAGCGAGTGACTTAAATTAAGTAACTTATTTTTCCCTGTTAGCCAATCTGAGTGCAGATTTTATTTAGGCATGTAGAGAAAGGACTGATTTATTCTGTTTGAATGGGTTGTTGATATTCAATCTTCTTCTTCTTCTTCGTCTTCTTTCGGCTTCTCCCTTTATCAGGGGTCACCACAGCGAGTTAAACGTTTCCACCTCACCCTGTCCTCCACGTCCTCTACTCTCACCCAACTCCCTGCATATCTTCATTCACCACAACCAAATAACTCCTCTTTGGTCTTCCTCTCCGTCTCTTGCCTGGCAGCTCCATCGCCAACATCCTCCTACCTATATATCCACTATCCCTCCTCTGCACATGTCCAAACCATCTCCGTCTTCCCTCTCGAATTTTGTCTCCCAATTTTCCCCTGTGCTGTCCCTCTGATGATCTCATTCCTAATCCTGTCCACCCTAGACACTCCTAAAGAGAACCTCAACATCTTAAGTTCTGCCACCTCCAGCTCTGCTTCCTGTCTCTTTGTCAGTGCCACTGTCTCGAAGCCATACAACAATAACGATAGAAAAAGTTTAGTTTATAATTAACGTTACCTCAGACACACTGATTGGACTCGGCTGGTCTCGACAACAATTTCTGAGTCCACCTTAAAATGAGATCAAGACAAGACTGAGTCCAAATGAGATCGAGGCTGGTCTTAAGACCAAAACCGGACTCGAGACAACAACACTACTTAAAGTAAAGTCATGTATTCTAACCAGAGATTTTATTAATTGTGCATGTATGATAGCCCTATTGCAGACTGTTAGTATTGTGTTACTATTAAACTGGAAGTTCCAGTGATTTGGAGATAAAAACCAACTGCTGGAAACTGCAGTTCCTAAAGATCTGGGTGAGAATCCTGGTTTAGGTGTGGTGCGCTTACAGGGCCCTGTGATGGACTGACATCGCCAACCACACTAGACTGGGCTGTAGGTGGCTATTGAGATTTGTTTTCTTAGAATAAACTAAATAACTGAACAAATTATTCTTTGTAGATACCGTTTGAATACAGAATCTTACAGTCTAACTGTTCTTTCTTGTCTGATACGTGCAGCCTCGGCCGGAATGGCTGTGTTTAGCCAGTTTCTCAATGCTGTCTAGGTAACAGGACATGATCGGAGCTGTGGGTCAGAAGTTGCTGACGTGTTTGTGTCCATGCAGCAGAAAGCGTATCTAGAGTGAGTCGAACAAGAATTGCTTAATATCGCACTCCTCTTTCACCTCACACAAACACTTACCCAAAGGACAAATTAGTAAAGGTTTTTTTTTTTTTTTTTTTTGCAAACATGATTTTTCCCAACCATTATAAAAGGTCAGCACACTGTTTTTACACATTTTACACAATAGATGAAAAAGATTTCCACATTTGACAATGAACTCATGTATTAAACTACATATGATGTATGTCACTGTATTTCAAACCTTTGAAATAACTGCATTTGCTTTGCACTAATTTTTAACAGCCAATGACTGGTGTGGTGCTACTGAACATCTAGGAGCCATTCCCCAGAAAACATTACATGTATAGTTAATTGATATAATCAACTGCAAAAAAACATTTATTATTAAACAATGTGGACTGCACAGTGATGCAATTATATATTTAAGGTATATCATGTAAAATATTACTACCTAGAACACTGAAGAATAGCATTTGTTAGCTGTCCCTGGTCTCTAACTTAAAATATAATGATTAAAATCCTTCAGATTTTTTTTGCATTGGTGGCTCACTCCATATCCCATATATGCCTTGAAGATTTTTTTCATAAGGAATCCATAATATTTTACTTTAAAATACACATTTTAGTCATGTCCCCAGGTTTTCACTCAGTCCTGTTTGCTAACATATTCCTACTCTTGAAAATTATGGAACATACCACAGGTGACATGTTCAATAGGAAGTTGTATCAGTGGATCTTCTGAAGACCATGGGAAGACCAAAAGAAAGTTCTTTCTTATTTTTTCCTGTATATCTCATGGTATTGTAACTATGACTGTTACTTACCATCATGTTACCAAAATTATTTTAGATGTTATTTGTTTATTGTAAACCATTAGAATGTGCTCGGTGTCCTAATGTTATTAGTATTTACAGTGGGGCAAAAAAGTATTTTGTCAGCCACTGCTTGTGCAAGTTCTCCTACTTAGAAAGATGAGAGAGGTCTGTAATTTTCATCATAGGTACACTTCAACCATGAGAGATAAAAATTAGAAAAAAAAATCCAGGAAATCACATTGTAGGATTTTTAAATAATTTAATTGTAAATCATGGTGGAAAATAAGTATTTGGTCACCCACAAACAAGCAAGATTTCTGGCTCTCAGAAACCTGTAACAACTTCTTTAAGAACCTCTTCTGTTTTCCACTCATTACCTGTATTAATGGAACCTGTTTGACCTCGTTATCTGTATAAAAGACACCTGTCCACAGCCTCAAACAGTCAGACTCCAAACTCAACCATTGATAAGACCAAAGAGCTGTTGAAATAGACCAGGAAGAAAATTGTAGACCACCACCAGGCTGGGAAGAGTGAATCTACAATAGGCGAGCAGGTTGGTGTGAATAAATCAACTGTGGGAGCAATTGTAAGAAAATACAAGACCATTGATGATCTCCCTCGATCTGGGGCCACATGGAAGATCTCATCCCATGGGGTCAAAATGATCATGAGAACGGTGAGCAAAAATCCCAGAACTACACGGAGGGACCTGATGAATGACCTGCAGAGAGCTGGGAATGAAGGAGTTGCTCCATAAAAAGCATTTCAAGATCCTGTAGTGGCCTAGCCAGTCTCCAGACCTCAACCCCATAGAAAATTTGTGGAGAGAGTTGAAGGTCCGTGTTGCCCAGTGACAACCCCAAAACATCACTGCTCTAAAGGAGATCTGCATGGAGTAAAGGATCAACATACCAGCTACAGTGTGTGCAAACCTGGTGAAGACATTTGACCACTGTCATTGCCAACAAAGGTTATGTTTTATTGAAAATTGAGTTGAACTTTTGTTATTGACCAAATACTTATTTTACACCATAATTTACAATTCAGCTCCAGCCCCATCATACCAGGGCCACTTAATGTCGATGTGCATAATTCACATTTTATTCGACCATGACTCCATGACTTTAATTCGCTCTTAGATTTATCATCTACGCCGCCCAAGGAGGTTGGGTCCCTTTTTGAGTCTTGGTCCTCCCAAGGTTTCTTCCTAGAACTAGGGAGTTTTCCTTGCCACTGTCGCCCTAGGCCTGCTCAATTTGGGATTGGACGTAGTTATTAGTAGATAATCTAAACTTGTAAAGTTGCTTTGAGACAGTGCTCCATTGTAAAAAGCGCTATATAAATAAATCTGACTTGACTTGACTTGACAATTACATTCTTTAAAAATCCTACAATGTGATTTCCTGGAAATGTGATTTCCTGGATTTTTTTCACATTTTGTCTCTCATAGTTGAAGTGTACCTATGATGACAATTACAGACCTCTCAAATCTTTCTAAGTAGGAGAACTTGCACAATCAGTGGCTGACTAAGTACTTTTTTGCCCCACTGTATGTGACGTGGTTACAATTTATGTATTTGCTAATTCTATGCTGAAAACGTTTTGTGAGTTACAGGACTGAGTAACAATAATAGAAGAAACCATGTAAAAACAAAATAAAGTTGCCTGAGATTTGCCAGTACTCATTATGAATAGTTAAATATGTGTGTTGGGCTAAAAAACTACAGAAAATGAAGTTTATGTTTTACAACAAGCAAATGGCCACCATTTGGCAGAATGGCTCCTATTTGGGTAAAAGAGCTAAAAATCTCAGCTGCAACACAGAAATATCACTTGTTTGCTCTAAGCAACAACTATTAACTCAATATGAGGCAATCTTATTGATTTCTGTAAAAAACTGTTAATCTATACTCCTTTCATTATAATAGCCTTGGCACTACTAATGCTGGCACACGACCCAGTGGAACAAGGGTCACTATACACAAGTCAAGTCACCCTGCTCTAATTTTTTCTACTCTTTAACAACCTCAAAGTTTTGGTCTTTTCGCAGTTAACCTTTTAACAGAAATAGGTTATAACAGTAGTCATCAAAAAATAAATAATGAATCGGGTTAAGTTTCATACTTCCTCTGACGTTTGTTAGATATGTACAACTAAAAGATTTAATACTAGAATATTGTTAAATATATTCAGTTATCTTAAATATAGGAAAATGTAGAGTAAATGCTTGAATTAAGCTTTTTTTAATTAACAACCAATATCAGGGTAGCACGATGGTCCAGAGGCAATCTCAGAATTAGTTGGCCACAGGAGGAAGACCTCTGTCTGGCCTCCCCTCCTTCAGACAGAGCCAGTTTTGCCTCTGTGATGCTTGTCAGAACCGTAAGGCACCACTGGGACATGTACCTGAGGTTCTGGATAGGGTGGTGTTGGGCGAATTGCTGATGCACCATCCAAGCACACATGGAATGATCTTATAGATAAAAAAAATAAAGAACAACCTTTAAAATAATCTCATAATGGAAAATATACCTTAAGAAGTAAGGTCAACTTGTCTTACATTTAAGTTTCTGTTCAGAATTTTGACTGGCAACAGACACTATGGACATACAGCCTATCTAAAATTACTTTTATTTTCAGAAATGAAAAAGAAAATGCTAGACAATAATATCTCCCACTTTAGGGGGCAAAAGGACAACTGGCTCTCAAGTTGTATCATGGTCAACTATGCTTTGTTGACTTGTCACAGACTAACACACAATAACTTGCACGAGCACACTGGCCATGCTTCTTTTTAATGAATATTCATACTAAGTGGGTGTGGCTACAGGTGCCACTGTCTTTAAATAGGGAATGAGCTTGCTGTGAGTTGCCCATTGATTCCTGGACATAACTAAAGCAAGAGTTGTAGACCAAAGGGGTCCAGATATTCTTCACATGTAAGTACTGTTTTGTTGTTACTTTTTTTTCACACTATTGTAACTGCATTTTGAATTGATCTAATTTATTATTTATGTTACATCTACAAGGCAAAAAAAGGTCTTATCAAGTGATATTTCTTGAATATATGTACAAATATGTGCAAATGTACAAATATTCAACCATTTTACTTTTGCTCCATTACATTGTTGAAAGTATTTAATTATTGAAAGAAAGAAAATATATCTACCAGTGATACATTTTATATTATTTTATCTTACCAAAGGTAATTTCATATTAAAAGCCCTTAAATAACCAAAATGTAAAAATGGGGTTGAATCGTTTAAAAATAAGTCTTATTTTAAGAAATATGAGATACATTTGTCTACACTTTTGACTTATATAATATTCACAGTGTACTTCATAACTCCATTAGATACTGAGACTGAACACATCTCGTGTATTAACATTAAACAAACAAGTGGATCATCTTATTTTCTGCAACCATACATAACCAGTCCCTAATTGTTTCCCCCAGACGCAACTTTGACCAAGATGGTGGCGATAACCGAGACCGTGCTCTTTGCAAAGGAGTTGCTGACTGCACGGCCCTCAAAGGGCACAATGAAAGTTTTCCTGGTGGGTGGCACCTTCGCAGTCCTTGGCATAGCGAGCGGCGTGATGGAGACCCTCTGTTCACTCTTCCCTGAGCAGGACGATTATGCCCTACACAAGCTGATGGAAGAGCCTATAACAGTGACGGCCCAAACCGAGGAACCACAGACGGTCATTCCAGAAGCAGACGAAATGGATAATGAGATGGAGGAGATGGAGACCAAGGCTAAGGAAATGCCAATGCTCAGGCAGCGGCGTATGAGTTTCAGAGCCCACGCCTCTTAAACACGAGCATGAACACGCACACACACATGCACACTGTGTGCCGCCTTTGCACTGAGATCTATGTATGCTTGACAGAGAGGAAGTTAGAAGTCTTGTGTTAGGATGAAATGCTGTTGAACAGCTTATGCTGGAAATTTCTGGGGCCCCACGTGCTAAAAACTGTTACTTGTAAGTTTGTTAAGAAGATGCTATGGTTTTCTACTAGTTGAACGTTATTTATAAAGGATGTATCAAGTCTTTATCGGAACGTGCTTACTCTTAGTGCAGCTAAATAAATTCTAGTTTGTGCACGCCACTGTCTGTGTGTTGTTGTAGAAAAAAAATGAAATACACTACTTCTACTTTGGAGTGTAATTTCATTTGTAGCATCACTGGTCCAGGGTGTATCCCAAGTGCATGTTTCAGGGACAAGCTCGGGATCCATCACCAGGATAAAGTGCTCAATGATGATTAATGAATGGGTTCAAGTTACATCTAAACCACTTGCTGCAATCAATGATACAAACAAAGGTAAAGGTCAGGTGGTGCGGTTCTGAGCCCATGCCATGGACTAGCATGCCATCCATTGATCACTTACTGATAGTGCACCCAATAAATCCTGGGATAAGCACCAAACCCCTCTGTGACCATGACAAAATGGGACTTATTGGGCACTTATAGTGCAGTATGTTGAGGTATTTTAGTGGTCCTCAAAAACATTGCGGAGTATCTAGCACACTCTAACAACCCCACAACGCACCCAATAAATAGTGTACAAACATTATACCCTAGTCATGAGGAAAACCAATCATGCACTGCAAGTTTGGTTTTATTCCAAAATAGCTGATTCCCCGAAATGTTTTGCTCAAACTAAATACACACACAAAAACCCAACAGAAATGACCAAAACTGTACAAATGCAAAGTATTAATTGCATTAGGTACTACATTTATGTCATTTTGCAGATGCCCTTATCTAGGTCAAAATACATTTGATACAGTCCAAGCAGTTGTGGGTTAAAGACTTTGCTTAAGGACACAACAGAAGAAACCTGGCAGAGTTGGGATTTCAACCCTGGACCTTCCGGTCTACAGTCCAGTACCTTAACCAGAGCCACAGTCCCAATAAGGTACTCTTATTAGAAACATCATGTTCAAGCTGTTCTCTCATGTACCAGGGCAGGCTACTTGTCGACTGATTGTATGATGTTTTGTAAGGTTAGGAAACATAATCCACTGTCACACAGTAATGCGCTAAGACGAGAAGCAGAACAGCCTCATAGTAAGATAAAACCACGACACCTAGCTAACCCTCGCAGCTCCAACCAATTATGGGCACAGCATGCCGCAGATTAATATATGCAAAGCGTGAATAAAAATCACAACCTTATGATAGATGAAGGCCTACATTCATTTATTCATTGTCTTATCCGCTTAATCCTAATCAGGGACACTGGAAAGCAAGTGGCTAGCCTGTGGCACAAGGCACAAGGCAGGAACAACCCTAGACAGGGCACCAAGTCATCTTAGGGCACATACACTGTGTGGAGTTTGCATGTTCTCCCCATGTCTGAGCACCCAGCCCTGGATCCAGGTACTCCAGTTTCCTACCACATTCCAAATACCAGCATTCACTGGTGTCTCTACAGTGTCCCAGACTGAGCAAGTATGTGTGCATGTGTCCAATGATCGACTGGTTTCTTTTGCTGCTGTTTAGGCCCCAGCTCCCCAGGTGACCCTGAATTGGATTTAATGAGTTTGAAAATGATTGAGTGAATGAATGAAGGATATTAAAAATACAAGTTTGTTAGTCCAAAAATTGGAGCAACCACAGATAAAGTGGGAATTTAAGTGGATTTTAGTCATATCCAATTCTGAGTAGGTTGCATGGGTAAAACAAAAAGTAAACATAATAAAAGAAAACTCAATAAGCTCAAATACTGTAGAGTTGTCTACAACTTTTTGGTCTCCGTTTTTGTTCGCACTGTGCTACTCGTTGGCCCGTGGGCAGGACGGTGGCGCAAGTGGTTAGCATGGTCGCATCACAGCTCCAGAGATTTCCGGTTCAATCCTGGCCTTGGACTCCGCTTGTGTGGAGTTTGCATGTCCTCCCCATGTCCAGGTGGGTTTACTCAAGATACTTCAGTTTCCTCCCACATTTCAAAGACATGCATTAGGTTAATTAGTTTCTCTAAATTGGCCCAGTGTGAATATGTCCGATTAACATCGATGTAACCTTGCTCCTGTTGTGAAAAGCTGTTGATGCTGATGCAACGTTAGTTAAACAAAACAAACAAACTCAGTGTCCCATGCTGCCCGGTCAAACGTGTGTCACTCTGCGGTGTCGAATGGGGTGCTCAGTACATACATACATACATACATACATTCAGTGCCCAGTGAGTTGGGCATTAAATTAGTCCTCACTGTGCATTTTGCCTGGGTGCTGTTTCAGTTTACTCTTGAGCTGTTCCGCTTCCTGTAAATGGTAAAGATAGTGTCTGACACATTTACTACCTTTCTATTCGATAAAATACTGCATTATATAATACTTTTGGATGTTGGGACTCGCGATTAGAAGACCATTTCGGACACAGCACTTACGGTCTGTGAGTCAAACGCTTGCCCTGTCTAGGACTTTTATTTTGCTATTTTGTAGAACACAAAAGACTTTTATAATACAAAAAGCGACTTCTTTGAGTAAAAACGGGAAACATAGTGGCTTCACGGGCCGTGCTAACCTCAGAATGTATTAGGTGGCGGAAAGATCACTGAACATCTCTTTATGTCCTGATACACAACGGATTAGCGTAGAATGGCGGATCCTGCAGTGGCTGGCGGTGGATCTTTAAATCTCGGAACGGTATGCTATCGTTAGCTTAACCACTACCGACATTCTCAGCTAGCTAGCAATAGTAACCCTACTAGCTAATCTATAAATCAGTATTTACGGAATAATTTGTTATTTTGTGTTGGTGTGATATTTTAATGTGTGTATTAGGTCGTAACGGCATGTTTTACCTGTAACGCAGTGGCTCATATATACTTTTCGTGTTCCGCACACTTTTGCAAAATCCGTCAAAATGAAGGAAAAACAATTGAGAATGCCAGGGGAAAGTCTTACCTACATTTAAAGACCTTATTTTGTTCAGTTCCGATTAGTAAAACTGAAAATAAAAGCATATATTTATTTCCTGACGTCTTGTGTGAAGCTTAAAACACGAAACTGAGTGGCGCCGAAATCGAGTTCACAGTAATCCGGACACGTTCGTTAGAATTAACGTGGGCTCGCGAGTTAATCAGGCAATTCCGTACACAGCATCCCTTCTGGAAACTTCTCCCGTTGTTGCTTATGTACCTCGCTGGCTTGACTTCACTACTCCTGTTACAATATGAAAGAAGTCGAAATGTTTTGGGTATTAAATAAAGAAATGTAAAATATAAAAAAAATAAAGTTAACAGGTTTTTCAGGTATTTTATTTGTTTAATGGCTAAATTCAGTGGTAAATGTCAGTATTCGACGCCGGGACGAATACTGACATTTACCACTGAATTTAGCCATTAAACTAATAAAATACCTGAAAAACCTGTTAACTTTATTTTTTTTATATATATTTCTTTATTTATTACCCAAAACATTTCGACTTGTTTTATATTGTAATAGTAGTGAAGTCAAGTAAGCAAGGCACATGCTACTTAATCATTGAGGTGATTGTGAGTAAACAATTTATTTGCATTAAATCGTGCTCAATGATTTAGATTTTGTTTTATAGCGTTCAAGTGGTAACAAGGCAACCACCAGCCCGGCAGAGAATTATTACCTGGCCCGGCGGCGCACCCTGCAGGTGGTGGTCAGCTCCTTACTGACCGAATGCGGTTTCGAGAGCGCTGAGAAAGCAGCAGTGGAAACTTTAACAGAAATGATGCAGAGCTGTAAGTGAACCTGACTATGTTTAGCTGGCTGTTTAAGCCTAACATCAGCACTCGGACATGCTTTAAGTTAGATAATTAACGAAGCGTTATTGAATTTCATTGTAGATATAAGTGAGGTTGGACGTTGTGCAAAAGCAAACTGTGAACATACAGCTAGAAGCAGCCCCACACTCTCAGATGTTGTCATTACATTGGTAGAAATGGGTAAGTTTTTTTGTATTTTAACTTCTTTTTTTAATGAAATGTAGTTGTCGGTAGCATGGTGGTGATCCCTGGTTTGATCCTTGGGGGACCTTTTTGAAGGCATTTATCAGTTTCTCACCTTTTGTCTAGTTTTCTGGAAGGTTGTTATTTATTTATTGAAAATCACGTCAGTATCAGTAGCTTTTCATGACAGGAAATAATGATAATAGTCAGACACACTCGAAAAGGGGTAATTTAGGTGACTATTTAACCTAATGCGTGTCTTTGGAATGTGAGAGGAAACCAGACACTGGATGGTAGTAAATGTTAATTCTCTGCTTTTTTGTTAAATGCCAATATTTTAGCACTTAATAGATATTTAATACTTAGTCTGTATTTATTGAAAATGTGTGTTGGGGATATGGTGGATATATTAATGGACAACTGGTGAAGATGGGTTCAAAAGCTTTTCTGTTATACCGTTCTCAGGTTTTAATGTGGACTCGCTGCCCTTGTATGCCAAAAGGTCACAGAGGATGGTCATAACTGCACGTAAGTGTTTAATGCTACTGAATGCAGTACACTCACAATACATAGTCAGACCCTGCTATCCAAACTCTCGTTACGTGAATTCCACCTAAAAAGTAATGGGTATAATAGTCTTGTGACACACTACCCGAAACACTAACCTTCCACAAATTAATGTAGATCATATTCTGAATAGCATTTTACCTGCTTTTATTTTATTCAGTGCTTAATTGTATGGTAGTATAATGGTATGGTATAGTATAGTGGTTGTTTATTTTATATTGCTGCATTAGCTGTGAGGCAGTAGGGAGCATGGGTACATGTGGTACACCTGTTGAACAGACCCTTCTTGTTAGAGAGCCAAAACCCTTCCCACTCTGCCCATAACAGACCCATGAGAAAGTTAAGTCAGATTTATTTATATAGCACTTTTCACAGTGGAGCATTGTTTCAAAGCAAGTTTAGATTATCTTCTAATATCTACAGTATGTCCAATCCCAAATTGAGCCTAGGGTGACAGTGGCAAGGAAAAACTCAATAAGTGTTATGAAGAAGAAACCTTGGGAGGACCAAGACTCAAAAAGGGACCCAACCTCCTTGGGTGGCATAGATGATAAATCTAAGAATGAAACTAAAGTCATGGAGTCATACTTGAAATAAAATGTGAAATATGCACATCGGCATCAAGTAGTCTGATACACAGAGTCACTCTAGGATCCTGAGTCTAAGCAGGAAAGTCGTTGGCGGCACTTTGACCCCAGCCAACCAGAGGAGGGTGAGGGTTACTGTCCTCTGGTGTGGCCTGGGTATGATGGGGCTGGAGCTGATGATGGAAGCAGCTTGAGTTCAGCTGAAGTGAATGAACATCATGTGTGGGGCAGGAACTGGTACCGGAACACAGCTCAGAGAAAAAACAGAAAATACAGTTAGTTATTGATTAGGAGCACAGTGTCTATTAACAATCACTGATGCCATGTGTAACATGAGTCCCTCGCCACTTTATTAGGTGCACCTTTTCAATTGCTTGTTAACGCAAATATCTGACCAGTCAATCACATGGCAGAAACTCGATGCATTTAGGAATGTATACATGGTCAAGATGACCTCCTAAAGTTCAAACCGAGCATCAGAATGAGGAAGAAAGGTGATTTAAATTCAGTCGAATGTGACATGGTTCTTGGTGCTAGATGGGCTGCAGGGGAGATGGCCATCAGGGATGTGCAGCCGACAAATCTGCAGCAACTGTCTGATGCTATCAGGTTAATATGGACCAACATTTGTGAGGAATGTTTCCAGCATGTTGCTGAATCTGTGTCATAAAGAATTAAGGCAGTTCTGTAGGCAAAAGGGGGTCCAACCCCGTACTAGCAGGGTGTACCTAATAAAGTGGCTGGTGAGCGTATATTACACTGGCATCTTTGATAGTTGAGTTTTTACTATACCGGAACCAGACAGGATTGTAGTGAATAGTGGGCTCCCATTATCCACATATTCATTATCAAAATCATTTCCAGGAACAAGATGCATTTGGATAAATGGGTTGGACTGTGTCTGACTTTACCTCCATATTTGCTGCTGCATGTTTGAGTCTGCTGCTGTTGGGTTAAGTTTTTGTCTTTGCTCTGTCACAGCTCCAGTGACAAATCCACCTGTGATTCCCAAGTCTCTTAATGCTGGCCAGAAGCGCACTCACCCTGCTTACATCCCGAGCCATTTCCCAGAATTCCCAGATCCTCATACGTACATCAAGACACCAGTAAGACCTTTAAGCATGTATTTGATTTTACATTGTGCCTGTGTTCATGACAGTGTGTGAGCTTGGGTTTACACATCTGAGGGGGTGTATGGAAAATAAACGTACTGCAGGGATGCAGGAACGGATTTTTTTTAAGTAAGGGGTGCTACTTTGAACGTTTCAGTATTTCTCATTGTGATCTCAGACCACTCCCTTATGGTTTCTTTTGCATAAGTGGACAGCTCAGGCCCTTCCAAATGAGCTGAACTCAGACCTTCTCCAGAGGTGGTCAGAGATGATTCATTACTGGTCTGCTTGATTACTGCATTGTGAAATCAAACCAGTCCCAGATCACTTTGTGTTTTGGTTCACAGTACAGGAAGTGGACCAGCAAAGGCTTCAACGTGTGGAGCTAATAGCGACTGTCCTGCACTAGACAAGGCTCTCCAGCTTTCATAGCAGATGTTGGTTATACAACTTGTGAGAGATGTTTTGGCTAGAATCACCACTTTGGTGTCAAAATGAGTTGCAACTTATCACCATGCGTTCTTACTTTGAAACGTCTCACCTCAGTTTCTTAAACTTCTTCCTTCCAGAACCATTTCCTTCATGTCTGTGTCCTTATTACTGAATACCACTGCTCTTTTCTCATAGATGTGACAGCTTTGTTAATAAAATAATTGAATTGTAACCTACAGGTGCTCTTCAGACTACAGTGGTTCCATTTATCATATTCTGGACTTTGTGAAGGGAATCAGATAATACTTATTAATACACATTCAGCAGAAACTGTGTTCTGAATTTTGAATTTCGATTTTCCCCGGGCAAGCGATATGCACTATGATGCTCTCCAGCAGATCCTGGGCATCCCGGCAGCAGCCAGCCAACTGAGCTGAGCAGCAGTGCCCTTAGTTTTTACTTTAAAGACATTATACTAGAAATTACATGATATTCAACACTTTATTATAAAATACGCTTTGTCTTAATGATTTTGTCCAACTGTAGGTTAATGTAAATGTTTTAAGCATGTTAGGCAGGCTACCATATGATAGACACAGTTGTATATTAAACTCCCTCGGTTTGCGATACAATCAACTGCTGATGTATTCATCAGAACCTAACACAGATCAGGTACTTTTTGGGTGGTGGATCATTCTCAGCACTGCTGTGACACTGATTAGGTGTGTTAGTGTGTGTTGTCCTTGCATGAGTGGATCAGACAGCAGTGCTGCTGGATGTTGTAAACACCTCGGTGTCACTGTTGGACTGAAAATAGGCCACCAGCCAAAAATATCCAGCCATTGGTATAGGCAGCGTCCTGTGAGCACTGCTGACGTCTTGGAGGATCACTAACACACACTGCAGCAGCAGATGAGCTGACTTTACATACATGGAACAATATGGTAGATGTGTCTAATAGAGAGTACAGGGAGTGAACACAGTGTTTAAAAGCTCCAGCAGCACTGCTGTGTCTGATCCACTCGTACGCCCTACGAAGAAAGCAACATGTCTTTTGATTGGTCTGCAGACATTTCGCGAACCTGTGTCAGACTACCAGGTCTTGCGGGAGAAAGCGGCTTCCCAGAGACGAGACGTCGAGAGGGCTCTCACACGATTCATGGCCAAGACTGGAGAGACCCAGACCCTCTTTAAGGATGACCTCACTGCTTTTCCATGTAAGAACTCACCCTATTTGTATATCCATCAAGGTCAGTGAGTTGGATGGCTCTGTGTGTATTTGTTACTTGAAGTACCATTCCAGATGTCTGCACTCGGTATGCAGGCCTGTCGCAGATATTACAATATCAAGATACCGCAGTGGTTTGAGCTTATCACGGCCAGCTGAAATAAACCCTTTTAATATCAAGATGCACTATGTAGACAAAATATTGTCACCATATTTATGGAGGTCAACCCACTTTCGAATGTGTGTTCTGTGCTGGTGAATGATTAGGAGAAATCAAGCTAGTGCTGTACCTAAGAATGCATGACTGACGGTAAAAATGAGTGAACAAGCTGTACCAGGAGACAAAATACAGAGACCACCAGCGTTACAGTCTACGTCATTAGATTTTTTTACTTGGGTTGATTTAGCACAAAATATGGCAATCTGCAAACTATTGTATGTCAAATAGTTTCCATTAAAGACAGCTGGACAACGAACTTTTCACCATCTGCGAAATAACCAATACGAGGATTACGAACTTCGGGAGTTAGTACTGTAGGTTTGTTTACTCGGTGGTTTACACACGTATTGTTTTTACTTGAATGCTTCAGTTTTAAGTACATTGAATTGAACACATTGAATTTCTTAGGTCTACACAATAACCGCTTATTACCACATTTTTGTGGCTGATACCGATGTTAGAAACAGATAATTTAGCTTATCTGTATTTACAAGAAGTGCCCATTATGAAATCCATATATGAACTCCTGTTAAAAACTGGATCAGTAATTCATTTTGCATAGCAATAAAAACAGGTAACTCAGACATGACAATTACTGTAAACACAAGGTGCAGTTCACTCAAAGGATAAATAGTTTTGGTCCATTTTATTTTCTTACCTTCTTTTTTAGTGGTTTTATTTGTAGCCATGAATTGGTACAGGCAATAACAAGAACAATTGGTATAAGATGTCTTAAGATTGAGAAGACCCAGGAAAGAATATAACTGCCTACATCAAGTCAAGTCAAGTCAGATTTATTTATATAGCGCTTTTTACAATGGAGCATTGTCTCAAAGAAACTTTACAAGTTTAGATTATCTTCTAATAACTACGTCCAATCCCAAATTGAGCAAGCCTAGGGCGACAGTGACAGTGGCTGGCAAGGAAAAACTCCCTAGTTCTAGGAAGAAACCTTGGGAGGACCAAGACTCAAAAAGGGACCCAACCTCCTTGGGTTGGCGTAGATTGATAAATCTTAAGAGCGGAAACTACAGTCATGGAGTCCAAGTTCGAATAAAATATGAAGTATTCACATCGACATTAAGTGGCCCGGGTATGATGATGATAAATCTAAGAGCGAAAACTAAATCATGGAGTCCCATGGTCGAATAAAATGTGAATTATGCACAGTGGAGCTCCATCAGATGAACATCATGTGTGGGGGCCCGAACTGCCCAGAACACAGCTAGGAGAAGAGAGAAAACACAGAAAATGTAATTAGTTATTGATTAAGAGCACAGTGTTTATTAACAATCACTGATGCCATGTCAATCACTGATGCCAAGTGTAGCATGAGACCCCGGCAGCATTAGCTATAGCAGCATAGCTAGCATATAGCTAGAAAGCTAGAAAGAGGAGAACTGGTAGGAAACACAGCCAAGAGGGATCACATGAGATATTGGCAACCCCACGGAGGCAGAAGACAGCAACCCAACGTCTCTGATCTACCATAAGGACTCTTTGACTATGAACCCCCAGCTCTGCCCTTATTCTTAAGGGCAAGGTTGCATGAGTCAAGATCAAGAGGACCCAAGCCTAGTTTCAGCCCGACCGCCACTCGACACTCCCGGCTAGCGGACAAGGCAGGCAGGCCAACATTACTCCAGACTCCGGGCCCCAGCAAACCCAAGCCATGCAACCTGGTCTAAATCTAGTCAAAAGCCTGCGTAAATAAATATGTCTTTAGCCTAGACTTAAAACTTTGGAGGGTGTCTGAATCTCGAACGAAAAAGTGGGAAAGTTTATTCCATAGTTGGGGGGCCATGTATGAGAAAGCCTTTCCCCCTGCTGTGACTTTTTTAATTCTAGGAACTAAAAGAAGTCCTGCACCCTGCGAACGAAGTAGACGAGTTGGATTGTAAAACTCTAAGAGGTCACTCAAATAAATGTGGGGCCAGGCCATGTAGAGCTTTATAAGTTAAAAGAAGTATTTTTAATAAATCGAAGGGAATTTGAACTGGTACCAGTGCAGTGATGATAGAACAGGAAGTGATATGATCAAATTTTTCTAGTTCGAGTTAGCACTCGGGCAACTGCATTCTGAACTAACTGAAGTTTATTTTATAGATTTACTAGAGCATCAGTAAGTAAGGCATTTACAGTAAAATCCAACCTTGAGGTTATATAACGCATGAACAAGTTTTTCTGCATCATTAAAAGAGAGGATATTTCTAAGTTTTTTAGCGATATTACGTAATTGAAAGAAGCAATTCGAGTGATGCTGCTAATGTGCGCATCAAAGGAGAGATCTGAGTCAAATGTGACCCCTAAGTTTTTTACAGACGGACTGGGCAATACTGGACAGCCATCTAGATTTAGGATAGATGTAGCTAACCTGTCTCTCACAGCCTTGGGTCCCACTAATAGAACCTCAGTTTTATCTGAGTTAAGTAAGAGAAAATTAAATAACATCCAATCTTTTATTTCCTTTACACAGTCCTCGATTATGCTACATAACTATACAGTCAGCAACATCAGATATTTTACTTGACGAATAACAGTCAAAAGAAAACCAAAGAAATGTTCATATATAACTGTCGGTCTATACTAAATATCAGTTGTAAAATCGGATAAAATTCCAATATCAGACTGACGACGATAGCTGAAAAAAATCCATACATCTGCAAATATATCGGCCGTCGATATAACGTGCGTCACTAGTTGATATCATTAGTGAGCAATAATTAATATACAACATGCTAGTACAGTGTAAGACTTTTACAAACGCTTTTTTAAAGGATGCAAAATCACACACTCCTAGTTCAAACCGTGTTGAGCTTGCAATGTGAGTGTCTAGTGGTGCAGTTACAGTGCCCTGCTATGAACTGTTGTCCCCTCTAGGGAGTAAATTAATCCAGTTAAATACACTTATTGAGCAAAAAAAATCCAGAAACAGTTGTTGGAATCGAATTAAATTTTTTATGACTGTAATGATGATACATGTAAGTGATTACAATATTGAGTGATTGGGGAAAACCACACAGTTGAAAGGAGGCTCTAGTTACCCTGTTAGGCCGCCTCTAGCCTGGATACAAGATGAGATACGGTTGGGCGCTGGAGGCAAACGTCCTTTATGGTTCTGTATGGTGTCCTGCGGCACATTTGCCCACAGATGTTGCAGCTGGGCCTGTAGGTCCTGCACACTCATAGGTTGCTGAAGCCGGCGTCCCAGCTAATGGTCTACTGGTGGTATGTCTAGCAGTCAAAGATCTCTCACCAAGAGGTACACTACCCCAAAGTAGCCTCTGAGACCCTTTTTATAGGGCAGTGGGGGTAGCACTTTTATGAAATTTAATCCCAGGCTTTAAATACATTTACTTCACTAAAATGATTATATCCAAAAATCAGCAAAATGGTGACATCCATTTAGTTTAGCTAGAAAATAAAGGTGAAGTATTTGCTGCCTTCTATTGGGCTCAATGCTAGTCCAGATAAAATTGTGCTATTTTGTTAACACCTCTCTTTGCTTATACCTTCAGTGATATCAGCACGGCCGAGCTCTATCCCATACCTAAGTGCTCTCTTGCCCTCTGAGCTGGAGCTGCAGATGCTGGAGGAGACGGACTCGTCTGAGCAGGATGACCAGACCGACACAGAAAATAACATAAACAGCATGATGCATGTGAGGGAACCTTCTATGATCGTCTGCATCTACTTGAATTGAAGTGCTATATGTAGCAGAAGCGTTAATATAGCTTGTACTGTTTGCTTCATGCGTTCATGGCTTAGTTTAGTGGACTTACTGTTCAAGCACTGTGTTTTCCCTCTTGTATTTACTCTTCTCATTCTACCACACATTTCTGTGATTAATAGAGTAGAAGTACAGACACCATACAAATATTGGTGAACATGGATGTGTCTAGCCCCTTTTTAGAGTTCCAGCACCCCAACAATATTAAAAAGTCTTAGAAATATAAAGTATATAGAAATCTTTTTAAAAAGTATATAGACATATAGTAAGTTATATAGACATGGAGAGTATATGGTTTAAACATAATATTTCAACATACCCATCCATGCCTCTGAGTGTCCCTACCCAGAGTTTTTTGTTTCTTGTTGTTTAAAAAAAAAACAAAAAAAAACACACACATTGTTGGGGGTGTCTCAATGCGTGCTCTGATCCTAGATTCGCCCCAGTAGTTGTCATGGCTTGACGTGTATTTTTGGATTCCAGTAAATCTTTCATCTTAAAATTGCTAATAAGCCATTGACTTGTGTTAATGGGGAGTTTTTGGGTAATCTACCCTAAGCATCTTCACTGTAACATTGGGCTGAGGACGTTGTGAGCACTGTGACTACAGTATTTCCTTCACTAAATGCAGTTGTGTATTTTTTTCTTCAGGATGACCCAGGAGCTGATAAAGAGAATGCTGTACTGCCACCTGGTGGAGGAGTTCCTTCTGTGAAGAACAATGAGGACAACATGATCGATAACCCATATCTACGGCCAGTCAAGAAGCCAAAAGTGAGGAGGAAAAAATGAGGAACGACTGAACAGACTCAAGTATGCAACTGAAACAATGCCGGGTGAAATTCACATGGTCTTTGAGTCACACTGAGCCTCTGCAGAGGAAGTGTAGTGTTTAAAAAGGAACTGCCTTGGCACAGTCGGCAAGTCTCCGGGTTGAAGTGTGATGCACCATTGACATGCGCTGTGGCTGATGGACTACAGTGTAGTTCTCAAAGGTGGGTTATTTAAACAGTGTGCCCATTAGATATTTCTACTCCTCTCACTGTGTACTTTAGTCATTTGATTCTTTGTTAAAATGATGGGGGACAATAAATTTGGGTTTTTTACATTACTGTCAAGGTGCTTACCTTTTGTCCTGAACCATGAACATATTGTTCTATACCTGATTCATTAGATTATCCTACTCAAAACTGACACACAAACCCCTCCTCTCAGGTGAAAACGCACCAATTTGCCAACTGTGCAAAGGCCTGATAACCATCAAACACATCGTAATAGACTGGCCAGCCCTGAGCGCGCACAGACGCACATTCTTCACCGGCAGCAACATAAAGGACTTATTTAAGACTATTTTTCCAGGAAAACTACAAAACTTTCTAACACACAAATGTAAAACACCTTATTTGACGTTTTTATATGTCCAGTCTTGATGCTGACATTAAATAAAACCAAACAAATAAACATATTAGCCCCTAGACTAAAATGTACTTGCATATGTTATTATTCCTAATAGTCACTTTGGATCACCCTACAGTTCCAATCCTGTGAGATAAGGATTCCACAAGTGCCTTTTCTTTTTTGGGTTAATTGCACATTGTTTATTCCATTCATCTCGATTAATCACACACTTTCTTTACTCTTCTTTGACCCGTTTATGATGTTAATAATGAAAATAGTTCAGTACTTCATTGCAACTTATGAGGTCTGCCAAGGCATTGCGACTACTAGAACAATTCATTTTTGATAAATAATTCATTTTAATAATAAGGTGTAGTGTGTACAGACTTAATTCATGTCATGTCTTAATTTACATTTACAGCATTTAGCAGACGCCCTTAGCCAGAGTGACTTACAATTGGTACAGTCTTACAATCAAAGAAATTGTGGGTTAAGGGTCTTGCGCAAAGACCCCAACAGTGGCAGCTTGGCAGAGGTGGGATTTGAACCCTGAACCTTCTGGCCCAGAGTCCTTAACCTTAACCGCTAGACCGCTAACCGCTAACCTTAACCGGTAGTGTTAGTGTGTGTACGGGATGGAATTTTCCCTCGCACAAGAATCATAACTGTAGCGTCCAAAATCGATGCCACACTCACCAGCCCGGCTCTCTATAACAGTGTTTCCCAACCTTTTTGAGCCATCGTGCATATTTCGCATTACAGAAATCACAAGGTACACCATAAAAGGTATTTTTATTGAAATAGAATGAAAATTTCCTTTTTTTTTTTTTTTTACATTTACAGCATTTAGCAGACGCCCTTATCCAGAGCGACTTACAATTGATACAATCTTACAATCCAAGCAATTGTGGGTTAAGGATCTTGCTCAAGGACCCAACAGTGGCAGCTTGGCAGAGGTGGGATTTGAACCCTGGACCTTCTGGTCCATAGTCCAGTACCTTAACCACTATGCCACCACAGTCCCACTACCTAGTCTCAATTTACTTACTCGGTGTGAAACCTGGGCCTAATTAGTTGAACACAAAGCTGATATCTTACTGCCCTCTAGTGGAGGAGAATGTAACTGTTCTGCCTGTATCTACACACCAGTCAATTAGAGTAACAATCAAGTGAAACTGGATAATCTGCCGCGGCACAGTGGTTGGGAAACGCTGCTCTATAAGGAAATCGCATATGTAGAATGTAGGGAATAGTGATTAGAGGGCCATTTGAGATACAGCCCAAACCTAAGGATCCCACAGAGTGTCAAGCAGTGAAAAAGCGATTAATGGGGTTAAAAAAAACTGGCGTTAAAACATTAAAGTACTTTCTACATATGTAATATACATATTTATATAACACCTTTTTGTCAGTAATCCATTTTTTTACACGACACCATCATCGGTACTGCTCTTCGTGTTCTGTACAAACAAAAGCTTGGGTTCATGATGCAAATTTGACGGGCAGTTATCGTCCGATTACTGATCACGATACACGATATTATTACATCACAAATTCGGTAAGGAAGGACCATGACAGTTAGTCTTTCAACTTTGCGCCGACAGAAAGTTTTTCCTTAGTATCATCGGTTTTATGCAGGGTCATACCGGAGGCTGCTTGTGTAGCAGACCTACTTGTAGATAGCTCGCTTTTTCTGGAGCTACTGTACCTTTTTTCACTTTAGCTAGCTAACAACTCAAGCATTTAGCTTGTTTTGTCTTTAATAAAGCGGGAAAGATCTGGATTTGTGTAGACGGAGCATCTGGTCCATTTGTTTTTGTGGACCATTAAGGAAACACTTTAAATTGTGCACAGCCTGCTGAATAGAATTAGATGGTCAGAACATTACAGAACGAGAGACGCCATCAGAGGGGCACGGCCCCAGTTTAAGACCCGCTGCTTTAGATAATTTGAAATGCTCCATTAGATGATGGACACTGTAAAAATGTAACGCAAAATCAGAGCTTGGTGATGACGCAGTCCTTGTTCACACAGAAGAGGAAATTAAAATAAAATGTGAATTCAAGCATGTGCCAGATTAAGCTGATCCCAATTTTGTTCGTCCAAGCTTAAGAGTAGTACAAGCTTAGGTATGCTTCTCTGTGTCTTCGTTTCTTCAGCTGCTTATCACAGAAGAGCTGCGTGCAGTGAAACACAAATATACCCATTGCATCAGATAGGTTTGAACACTTAGGGAACCTGCAGTTACAAACCCAAATCAGAAAAGGTTAGGACGGTATGGAAAAGGCAAATAGAAAATATATGCAGTGTTCCTTACATTTCCTTCGACTTTTATTCCATTGCAGACATAGATATTTCATCTTTTTCTGGTCAAACTTCAGTTGTTAATAAACGTCTATATGATAAAAAAAAAAAAAAAAAAAATTCAATTTTTTTACACATTTGTTGATGTATTATAGATCCTCTGGTCATCTTTACTCTTCAAAGACTCAGTCTTCACTGCTTTTGTACCAAATCATTATTAAAATCGCCTGTTGATATCACCTGTTTGAAATCACATCATCATATATATATATATATATATATATATATATATATATATATATATATATATATATATATATATATATATATTTTTTTTTTTTTTTTTAACCTGATTACTAGCCCTAAATGTTGTTTGAAGTTGACCAGAAAAAAACTGAATAATCTTGGGTTCATATTGTCTGCAATGAAATAAAAGTCAAAGGAAATGTAACAAACACTGCATATATTTTGTATTTGCAGTTTCCATACCTCCCAACTTTTTTTTCTGATTTGGGGTTGTAAATCACACAAGTTGGGAGGTCGGTCAAGCTATATGTAAACATGACAGCATTTTATTTTTAAATGTAGTTTTTATTTAAACTTTATACCCATAAATTGAGACATATATAAAAATGTGTGTAGCTTATTGCTGTGTCATTGTGTTCAATGTAAGTTTAAATAGATTATCACAAACTAGTAAATGTCGATGGTCTGATTTTATTTTTTATAGATTATGTCTTTAGTTATTTACTGTGGGACCACAGGTTGCACTAACTAGGTAGAATGATGCATCTACATTTACAGATACCCAGAGGTCTTCTGGTAAGTGATTTCCAGTGCTAGAATTGTTGTTATGTAATTGTAATGTAATTTGCCTTTACCTCTGTGTGAAGTGCCTTACTTTCCAGTGAGGGCATTTTCGTCCAGTCTGGCGAACCGAACATCATCGGCCATGATACCTTCCGATTGCGCGTGGTGTCTAGAGCGTATGTACCTGGCCTGTGATTTAGTTTTTACAGTACAAGACAGAAATTTGATTGTTATGGCTTGTATTCGTAATTCTAGGCTAATGAATATGTATAATATATGAAAAATGTAGATTGAAGAGAAGTTCACCCAGGGTTGAAGCTGACTGACTCTGCCTTGGAGCTAAACCTTGGTGTGGTGCAGTGGAAGGGTGTTTTTCCAGGACAGCCCATACTTGACACACTCCAGTCCTGCTGGTATTTTTGGGGTGAGGGAGTGACTGTCTAGGAAAGAGAAAAATCTGTGTTTAGAGGCTTTATTCCATTCTGAAGAATAATTAATTGCACAAATGTACTGCTTTAGCAAACTGCGTACCACCAGTAATGTTCCCAAGTAATTGCAAATTTTTTAAAAATTATTTGATAATACGTACAAGATATTATTAGTTTGTCAATATTTGAAGATGCAGCATTAAATCTAAAACCCTTAGTAATTAATGTGTACACATCTTGGCTTTATAATAGTATGATCCTTGCTTTTTCTTTTTTTTTTTTTTTTTTTTAGTACTTGAAAGTTTGTGAAAACTAGAATTTATATTTCCACATAAATATGACCTAAAACAACATCAGATTTTCACACAAGTAATAAAAGTAGATAAAGAGAACCCAGTTAAACAAGTGAGACAAAAATATTATACTTGGTCATTTATTTATTGAGGAAAATGATCCAATATTACATATTGGTGAGTGGCAAAAGTATCTGAACATCTAGGATTAGCAGTTAATTTGAAGGTGAAATTAGTCAGGTGTTTCAATCAATGGGATGACAAAGTCTGCTCTTCACAACACGTTTGTGGAAGTGTATCATGGCACGAACAAAGGAGATTTCTGAGGAGCTCAGAAAAAGAGTTGCTGATGCTCATCAGGCTGGAAAAGGTTACAAAACCATCTCTAAAGAGTTTGGACTCTACCAATCCACAGTCAGACAGATTGTGTACAAATGGAGGAAATTCAAGACCATTGTTACCCTCCCCAGGAGTGGTCGACCAACAAAGATCACTCCAA
This sequence comes from Ancistrus triradiatus, assembly GCA_025084515.1. Classification (NCBI taxonomy): domain Eukaryota; kingdom Metazoa; phylum Chordata; class Actinopteri; order Siluriformes; family Loricariidae; genus Ancistrus; species Ancistrus triradiatus. The sequence continues at coordinate 242,394 of JAJAGP010000130.1, forward strand.
GACCAAGGCGTGTAATAGTTGGCCAGGTCACAAAGGAGCCCAAGAGTAACTTCTAAGTAACTGAAGGCCTCTCTCACATTGGCTAATGTTAATGTTCATGAGTCCACCATCAGAAGAACACTGAACAACAACAATGGTGTGCATGGCAGGGTTGCAAGGAGAAAGCCACTGCTCTCCAAAAAGAACATTGCTGCTCGTCTGCAGTTTGCTAAAGATCACGTAGACAAGCCAGAAGGCTATTGGAAGAATGTTTTGTGGACGGATGAGACCAAATAGAACTTTTGGTCTAAAAGCAAAGCGTTCTGTTTGGAGAAAGGAAAACACTGCATTCCAGCATAAGAACCTTATCCCATCTGTGAAACATGGTGGTGGTAGTATCATGGTTTGGGCCTGTTGTGCTGCATCTGGGCCATGATGGCTTGCCATCATTGATGGAACAATGAATTCTGAATTATATCAGAGAATTCTAAAGGAAAATGTCAGGACAACTGAATCTCAAGAGAAGGTGGGTCATGCAGCAAGACAACGACCCTAAGCACACAAGCCGTTCCACCGAAGAATAAAGTTAATGTTTTGGAATGGCCAAGTCCTGACCTTAATCCAATCTAAATGTTGTGGAAGGACCTAAAGCGAGAAGTTTTCTGTGAGGAAACCCACCAACATCCAGTTATTTGCAGTTACAGTTATTGCTGCACAGGGGGGGGTCACACCAGATACTGAAAGCAAAGGTTCACATACTTTTGCCACTCACTAGTATGTAATATTGGATCATTTTCCTCAATAAATAAATTACCAAGTATACTATTTGTCTCATTTGTTTAACTGGGTTCTCTTTATCTACTTTTAGGACTTGTGGTTGATAATTAGTGTTAGGCCATACTAGTGTAAGGCCAAAACGTTTATATTTTCTCTAATATATTTTATTACAAACCATATAATCAGCATAAGAATTTGAGTGAAATGTTGAATCTTTGAAAACAAAATCTAATGATAAACGTCAGAATTTGAGTATTTGGTATGTTCCCCTTTATGCAGTAATGGCAGTTTGCACTTCAGCTGTCATGGACTCCATAATGACTCATGACTTCACAATATTCTGAAACGCATCATTAGAACAGCTGACTGGAGGACTGAGGCTATTTGATTAACCCTGCTTACCCCAACTCCTCTAGTGCATGTAATAAGAGAAAAATACTACATTTGGGGTCTCCCCATGACATGGGCCAGTTTGTGCACCGGAGTACCTGAAAGGAGGGGCGGAAGCGAGCTGCGGTGCGAGCTCCTAAAGTGTAGCCAGTGTTACTCTCTGGTCTTCTCTCCAGTTCATAAAGGATTGTGCCCACCTGTTGGGATTAAAAAGGTTTATTCATGTTGAAAATATTCCACTGTGCTGAATGATTGTGTGTCTGGGAAATGTACGGAAAGGCGTTCGGAACTGCTTTTGGCTTCTATCAACACCAACTTCCCTCCTATCAGTGAGTAAGCAATACTTTAGTGGATAATTACGAAGGTGAAGTGCCTGAAGAGACTTTTGATGCACATTTTGCTCTGTCTATTCACACATGCATGCACTTAGTGTGAAAGTCTTGCCGGGCCATGACCTGAGCAGAAGAACGTGTGGTAGTACACAGGAAAATGGTGGGGAGATGAAGCCTCGCCTGATGCGAAGATCAAGAAGACCAATATTATATCTGACATCATTATAAGTAGGTGGATTTGTGAAGATGCAAGAACAAGGTAAGGTTTTTTTTGTTTGTTTGTTTTATTTCTTTTAAAATGCAAGCACCAGCTTGTATAGACTCCTGCTATCTGATTATGTTTATTTGAATTATCCATTCAGATAGAGATCTGATTGTACTTGTATCTACTTGGAATATTTAGCCAAAAGTATGTAGACACTCCTCTTAATTATGAAGGTTGTCAGTATGAAACCTTCAAACTTTCCACCTCCCAAACATTTCAGAAGGTGGCACGTTGGCACAGGCAGTCAGCGTGGTCGCCTCACAGCTCCAGAGATCCCGAGTTCGATCCTGACCTTGGACTTTGTTGAGTTTTCTTGTCCTCCCAGTCTTGGGTTATTTGGTTGCCCTAAATTGGGCCATTGTGAAAGTGTCTTCTTGCTCTTGTTGTGAACAGCCATTGATGCTGATGTGACGTTAAAGAAGCAATTTAAAAAACATCATGAAAAAAAGACCATTTTGATAGAGAACATGCCTGGCTTGATTAAAAATCTAAGGCTTTCCACTAGAAGAGTGAAGGCTGTTTGAACTAGATTTTAATTTTAATATATAGTGAACTAACTAACATGGTACTAGGTAAGTGTATTGACTAAAAAGAAACAGGTATGCGCGATTTAACATCATCCGTTCACTTTAACAACTGAGGTCTTAAAAATAAATTACAATAGGAAATAAAAATCTGGATTTTAACTCCAGACGTTGCAGCTGTAAAAATCAACACTGCGGATCCATGAGCAAAATTTGAGCTGAAGTCCGTCATTCTTGTTTGTGTAAGCAAGTAACCTTACTGATCGTGAGCTCACGTGCTCGTTAGCTCGTGTGGACTAGAGACTGTTCTAACTTGGTTGATGCTGTTACTTGTATTTGTGTGTATGGCCTTATACTGATTATTTGTAACAAGCTGTAAATGGTGTCTATACGTTTATGTGCCTGTCCTATTGTAGGTCATTTGTTTGTCCCCTCCCCACTACCTGGATATTCTCTAACCTATAACTATATAAACTGGTTCACAGTCACTCGTTGAGTCTCTGTTTCTTCCGTACTGTCTATCAGTGCTTTTTGGCTTCCATTGTTTTTGTCAGGTCCATCGTACTATCCTCTTAGCTGTTATGGCTTTCTCATAGACAGGGTCGTAACAGTGCATGATTGTTTTTTTCTAAAATTATTGTGAATTTTCATAAATTAAAAATACGCTGCCTTTAGGGATGCTGTGTAGATGGTGGCGTTCCACAGTGTTTTCAGCAGTATCTCTGACAAATTTCCGTATTGTTTGCACTCGGTTTTCTTGTGAAAATACCCTTTATATTTACATTACAGGACCATAAAAGACTGTATGACTATGGTAATGCCTGGTCAACATCCTTTTTATATATTACTTGGAGTTAATTTTTAATTAAGAATCAATAGCAATCAATATCCTTTTCAGACCCTGGTATTTACTAATGCTATTCTGTTTGATAATGTGGGTAACCCTGTGTTCTGTGTCTCTGCTTAGGATTAAATATTTACTATGCTCATGATGGAGACAGGGGTATTTGCATGATTAGTGTTATGGTTCTGTCTATTTATAATGGATAAAAACGAAACACCTATTTGGCAACGACAGTCGCCAGCAGACTGACTTTAATAACTGCCTGGATCAAATTTCAAAATGAGATGGGAAAGAGAAAAACAAGAGCAGGGTGTACTGCAATCAGTAGGTTGAAAAAGCACAGGTCGGTCTTTTGTGCTCCTTAAGTATTGATCAGGAAGAAACGTTTAGGTTTGATTATCAAGATTATCAAAGGCCTACGATGTTTCGGAACTCATAATTATGTCACTATATGGATTTCCTTTCTATATAAAAGAATCATGACTTCTTGTTGTACAGCTAGTCCCTGATTTACAACGGGGATACGTTCCAACACATCCATCATAAGTTGAATTTACCATTAATCGAGGAGTTTAATATATACTGTATACATTATACCTACGTTAAATACGTTTAAAACATGTCACACTACATTTTCCAGTGCTAGTCACTCCCGCCACGTGCCTCCCTACGTCACGCACTGCCGCGTGCTGGAGAGTATTCCAGTGTATAATGTACCTTAAACATGCTTATACACTTACGTTAAACTAAAGTTTGGCAAAATCATTAACATAAAGCTTAATTTATAATACAGTGTTTCATATCTCATGTAAGAGGTCTAGCGCTAATAGTCAGAGTTTGTCTCCACTAGGGGGGGCTAATCCCCAATCCTAAAGCAAGCAATTCACAATGCAATGAGTTTGTGCTGAATAATAATATCGCCGAGAATACTTAGTGGTGCTTGGTTTAGAAAAGTTTGTGAACCCTTTAGAATTTTCAGTATTATGAACTAAATGTAGATACATAAATAAAAAATATTATAGGCCTACTTGGTCATTTATGTACACGTTACGTTAGTGTTGTATGTTAAATGAACCTTTAATGCACCAATTTTAAAACGTATTAAGAAAGCTATACAACTTGTTGCCCGTAATATGTGAATATGCCCACGGGATTACAAAGTTATCTAGCCTTCACACCGAGAGGTCTGCATCATGATTAGAAGATGCTTGCCTCAGGATCTCGTAATAATAACAAAATGGAAAAAAATGTAGACTTGTATCTCGTAAAAACAGAATGTCTTTTAAAAACGACACTAAGTTGTGGTTTTTTTGCTTTAAGTTTGCATGGTGACGTACGTTCACACAGTGACGTGTGTACAGTGGTCTTCGACAGCTCTTTGGTCTTGGCCATGGTTGAGTTTGGAGTCTGACTGTTTGAGGCTGTGGACAGGTGTCTTTTATACATATAACGAGGTCAAACAGGTGCCATTAATACAGGTAACGAGTGGAGAACAGAAGAGCTTCTTAAAGAAGAAGTTCCAGGTCTGTGAGAGCCAGAAGTCTTTCTTGTTTGTGGGTGACCAAATACTTATTGTCCACCATAATTTACAATTAAATTCTTTAAAAATCCTACAATGTGATTTCCTGGATTTTTTTTTGTCATTTTGTCTCTCATAATTTAAGTGTACCTATGATAAATTACAGACCTCTTTCATCTTTCTAAGTAGGAGAAATTGCACAATCAGTGGCTGAATACTTTTTTGCCCCACTGTATATTGAGGCACATTGTGGAGGATACACACGCTGTAGATTAGGATGTCTAATACTAACTAACTGGATATGAATATTAAATATTAGGGGAGAAACAGACGTGTTGTTGTTACTCGTACCTCATGGTTCTGATAGCAGCCGGGACCGAGCAAGGATGAGCCGGGCAGCGCCGGGAACTCGATACTCATCCGATTCGGTTCACAATGCGTCGGGAACATCTTCCTCTCCTGGCAGCTACCAAACACCACCTTCTCAGCTGTTCCGAATTAGATGAAACAAAATTAAAACTCACGGAACCCCATTAACACGGGCGCAAAAACATATCCGCAACGGGCAGCTTAACTGACTGACTACAACCTAGCATATCAGCCCTGGTGATTCAACAGTTCGAATCACATAAGCACTTGTAGGGTTTGATTGAAAATGTGAGAGTAATGATACTCCTTATCAGTTGCGGTTAAATTTTCGCACCTATCAATTAAAAGATGAATTATCATTTAAACAAAAGGGTAAATAATCACTCGTACTTAGCACACCTGTATTGCGTGTCGCCATTTGCTTCATGTTTACGAGTAACGATGGCAACCAGGTATCAGCAGCAGGTAGCAAAACTAGCGAAAAGTCTCGATATTCCAACAGCCTTTACATAATTCACGGGGTATTTGTTTTGTTTTGTTTGTTTGTTTTTGTTTTTAAGTGAATGGCACAGCAGCTAATATACTAGAAAGCTTTTCCCGGGGAACCAGCTTAACCATAAAGCTATTGGTGCTTCTACACCAAGACCAATTATTATAAACAAGCCTTTGTCACTCACTTGTATAAACTAGTGACTTTCTGGAATAAAGATTTTAAGCATTAATAGCCTACTTTGCTACTTTGGCCTTATCCCCAACCAAGACTTTCTCTGCTCCAATGAAATAATTCAAAGTGAGCAATTAATTTAAAACACCACAATGTGTGTTTTCATATCAATTTAAAAATACACCCTATAATAATTAGTTCATATCTATACAATTTTTGTTTTGCATATTTTTGAACAGTAGCCTATCGTCCACAGCATTACCGTCATTACCACAGTTATTTCTACAGTATAGAACATTATTGGAAGGTAGTTGTTTCTGCGGTAAACATGGAAACAAAGACTGACGGGATCACGTCAACCATGAGAGAAGAGTGACATTTTGTTGTTTGGAAATGTAAGTAACTTAATCGTATATAGTTTAATCATGCATTCGTGTTGTTATGGGAGTATTTTACAAAAAAAACCCAAATATTCACTGTTTTAGAGCTTATCAAGCAAATTTCGTATAAACATGTTCTATTTTTCTTTTATTTATTTGTTTTTCCTGTTGGAGGTCGCAATGGGCTGTTTGGTGTCTATCCCAGAATTCAATGGGCACAGGTGAACACACCAGATGAGGCTAGCTATTGTCCTTGCCTGGACTCTTCTCCCTCATATACAGCCATTTATTTGTCGCTATGATGCCTGATCCACCACTGGGACTTGGGCTAAAGACCTGGTGCTGAACCACCCAAACACCATTTCTGTTTTTGTTTTTTTTTGTGCTATGCTTCTTTAGTGGTAAAAAAGTCATGGGTATGCTGTGTGTACAAGTTAAATACTATATTTGATTTAATCAATTTAACTTAAACAAATCCCAGACAGATTTACAGACACTCATCCAAAGCCTTTATGCAATATGCTTAAAGGCTTTTTAAAGAAATTGGTTTGTGTTAATTTTACAGTAACCACAAGTTACTATGAAGTAATGGGAATACTGTGGCTAAATGTATTACTTAACCTTTTGAGCCCTCATTACCCTCCTCAGAGCTCTGATTTTATGTATAAAAACTGAGCACTGACTTTGAACAGGAGGTATTTTTGTTTTTGTGAATTGCTTAAGAATGTCTACAAAGGAAGACTGAGTTAAGCAGAATGAAATACGAGGAGCAGCAAACCCATAAGGTCATTTCCTCATGTGGGGACACGAGGTCTCAGGAGGTAAAAAATTTGTATACACAAATCAGCCTGGTCAAAATACTAAGCATACGCAATCTGCTGACTACACTTGTGGGTGAGTCAGTGGCTGGAAAAGTAGGCCAGAGCAGGCGTATTCATTGGGCTGTTTAGTCACTTGAGAAGGAGGCTTTCAATGGCACAGAACACAAGATCGTTGACAAGGTTGTTAAAATGAAATGGATGAGTCACCAACCTAATGATTACACTTGTACAAAAAACGGCTTAAGAATAGACTAATACAGACTGATTTTGGTAATGCAAGTGATTAGTTAAAGCAATAAATTAGTTCTTTTATTTTATTTTTAAATCGTAGAACCCTGCTTAGAGCTCCCTCTACAGATTGAATCCCGTTACAGCATACTGCAAGATATGACGCACTAGAGACTTCCCAGAACAAAAACGTACATCTAGTGTTGTCAGCACCTCTTGGACAGTTACTAGTGAGGGATTTCTCAGGAAACACAGACATGTCTCCGAACTCCATTTACAGTATAAATCCAAGCATTTTTTTTTATTGCATGATACTTACTTCACAGGGTTCGTGTCCCTGCAGTTCCCTCCGGCTGCGTCTGAAGGAGAGTACTGCATTCTTACTAAACATCATTCATGAAATAAAAACAGCTTTATTCACAGTACAGAGCTTTGCTGAAGGTTCACATAACTGCAGAAGCTCGTGTTTCATGAGCTCCATTCAGGTGAAACTTGGCAGCACTGGAGATGTGAAGGTAATTTCCATAACCTGATTGGACTGTTTCTACTCTGGATATGTTTACTTTGCCCACATATCTGTTCTGGATATGGATGACTTTTAAATAATATTGCAGTATTTTAGGCTATGCCATAAATATTTTGAAATCTTCTCTAAAGCATTGCATTAAATGCTGGACTTAATCTCTGATGCATACAATCATATCAATGTGATTATTCTAGTAGTCCATGCAACATATGTTTGCATTAAAAATTCTGGTTTATATTTATTACTGGTTTCTGCTAGAACTATTTTAAATATGCATGCATAAGGGGGAAATCACAACAAACAGATAGATGTGAATATGCAGTTTGGTGAGAAGGTGAGAAGGTCCTGTGTTCAATCACAGGTCTGCGTCCTTTTGGTGTGGAGTCTGCGTGTGGAGTCTGCATGTCCTCCCCATGTCTGTTTGGGTTTTCTCTGGGTACTCTGGTTTCCTGCCACAGTCCAATTATGTGTGTTAGGTTAATTGGTGTCTCTAAAGTGCACCAGTACAAAAGGGCTTCCACTTGATTTTGGAACATGACTGTGAGGTTGGCTTCTGATGTTAGACTATAAGCCCCAGCTCACTCCTGGCATTCCAGTGCATTTTCAAGGTGTCTGATAGAGTTGAGGTCAAGGTTCTGTACAAGCCAGCCAAGTTCTCAATCAAAGTTGGCAAACCAATTCTCCGTGAACTTTGTTCATAGGACAGCGGAACAGAAAGTTGATGAACTGACTTGTTGGAAGTGGAAACCTCAATGTGTCATATTGCGATTCACTGAGGTATCAGCACAAGCCGTTCTACTTCCACTATTTGTTTATGGAGAATCCAGAAATATATGCTTTATATTATGAATGATTTTTAAAAATATATTTTGATTCTACCTGACTTGAACTGATTGGCCAGACATGACCACAGGAACACTTCCTTGTTCTCTTGTTGTGCTAGGTGGTTAGAGAGAGAATTGAAATACTGAACAACAATAATTAAACAAGTCATGCAGTCTTTTTTCTTATCAATAATACTTAGCATTAACTTTAGGGATAAGTAAGGAAAGAAACTGATTTTACGTTTTGAAAAATGTGTCATAGCCTGTTATTAGGATCAACATCTGAGGCCAGAGTTTGGGGAATTATATCGTTAATAATTTACCAAACTTTAAACGTAGGTTCCGTGTTTTATAAGGTCAATTTTTAACAGGCAAGCTGTGTTTAATACAATATGTTCATTTTAAAAACAGAGCTTGCTAGAAATAGTGACATCTTTCTATTCAAAGGTACATTCAATGGAAATGTATTATCTGTCGCCATAAATTCTTAGTACAACATTTAGTAATCTTTGCAATTTTAACATACAATACTTGATAGATGCAGTTTCAGACTTGGCGTTCTTGGTAAAGATGGGTAAACAAGTAGGAGAAAATTCTTTGTGGATAAGTAGGTTCTCACACTGAAGATACAGGAGAAATCTAACCTATATCTAACAAAAAACATATAATAAAGAGTAAGAATAATTTTAATCTAACCATGTCGGTAATAATTCTTCTGAGCAATATTTAACTGACGCATGTTCTTATTTATAGTTAACATTAAAATTCACCTCATTGTTTAGGAGCTCTTCAGACACAATGCATGACTTCCTGTTCCACTGAAGTATAAATATTAGCTGACACAGAGGTCAAATTCCCTGGATTATTCATTAACATGGTAAAGATTGGAGAATATACCCCTCAAAAGACAAAACTGTGTTAATTTATAAAAGACATATTTTTCATGTCCTGGTTCAATATATGGGAGGCTAATAATTCTTGAGCTGTACACTTATGTTTTTCTTTGTTTATTTATTTAACATTGCTTTTCAGCATCAATAGCCATTCAACAACAGACACAAGGTTACCCATATGTCATAGACATACAGTGGTATGAAAAAGTTTGTGCACCCCTGATAATTTTCATGATTTTAGTTTATAAATTATTGGTTGTTCAGATCAGCAACTTGAGTTAAATATATCATATAGCAGATGAACACAGTGATATTTGAGAAGTGAAATGAAGTTTAATGGATTTACAGAAAGTGTGCAGTAATTATTCAAACAAAATTAGGCAGGTGCATAAATTTGGGCACCCCAGCAGAAAAATTACATCAATATTTAGTAGATCCTCATTTTGTAGAAATAACAGCCGCTAAACGCTTCCTACAGCTTCCAGTCGGATTCTGGTTGAAGGTGCTTTGGACCATTCTTCTTTAGAAACATCTCCAGTTCAGTCAGGTTTGATGGTTTCCGAGCATGGACAGCTCACATTTGTCTAGGGACTGAGATGGCCATTCCAGAATGTTGTACTGGTTCCTCTGCATGAATGCCTTAGTAGATTTTGAGCAGGGTTTTGGGTCGTTGGCCTCGGTGCAACTTTGTCACTGATTCTTGAACATTGTTCTCAAGAATCTGGAGATATTAACTGGAATATGCGATCCTCAACTTTAACAAGATTCCTAGTACCTGCACTGGCCACACAGTCCCGCAGCCTGATGGAACCGCTACCAAATTTTACTGTGGGTAGCAAATGTTTGTCTTGGGATGTGTGCCGCTCCTTGTTATGTCCAAATAACTCAATTTTAGTTTCATCAGTACACAGCACTTTATTCCAAAATGAAGCTGGATTGTCCAAATGTGCTGTAGCACACCTCAAGTGACTGTGGCGTGTCTGCAGAAAAGGCTTCTTCTGCATTACTCTCCCATACAGCCTCTCCTTGTGCAAAGTGTGCTGTATAGTTGAACGATGATTAGTGACACCATCTGCAGCAAGATGAGGTTGTAGGTCTTTGAAGGTGGTCTGTGGCTTGACTATGACTGTTCTCACCATCCTTCGCCTCTGCCTATCTGAGATTCTTCTTGGTCTGCCACTTCGGGAGTTCCTTAACTAGAACTGTGTCTGTGGTCTTCCATTGCGTCACTATGTTCCTCACAGTGGAAACTGACAGCTGAAATCTCTGAGAGAGCTTTTCCCTTTCCCTGAACCATGATGTTGAACAACCTTGTTTTCAGGCCATTTGAGAGTTGTTCTGAGGCTCCCATGTTGCCACTCTTCAGAGAAGATGCAAAGAGGAGAAAAACTTCCAATTGGCCACCTTAACACTTTCTCATAGTTGGATTCACTTGTGTATGTAGATCAAGGGTCAATGAGCTTACAAAACAAATTTTGTGTTCCAATATTTAGTGCTAAAGGTATTCAAATGACAAGGGTGCCAAAATTTATGCACCTGCCTAATTTTGTTTGAATAATTACTGCACACTTTCTGTAAAACCTATAAACTTAATTTCACTTCTGAAATATCACGGTGTTCATCTGCTATATGATATATTTACCTGAAACTGCTGAGCTGGACAACCAATGATTTATAAAGAAAAATCATGAAAATTATCAGGGGTGCCCAAACTTTTTCATACGACTGTATATAAACACTTTTATATATATATATAGATAGATTAATATATATAGATATATATATATATATATATATATATATATATATATATAATAACCTTATACATAATTATACACCATATACATATATAATTAATTTTATACATGTCCTTGTACTGTGGCTTACCTGAAGTAAGCCCACACGGACACAGGGACCCAGGCCGCCCCACACTGGGATCGAACCCAAAATCTTCGTCCTGTGAGGCGATAGTGCTATCCACCAAGCCAAGCCACTGTGAAGCCTTACTATAGGGTCTAAACACTGATATAATATATGTAGATAGCCTGTGTAGTCAAAAATACAGTATAAATTTGGTATTCAGCCTTAAAAATACTCCAGAGTTTTTGAAGATGGCAGATGCTCAATAGATAAATGAAAAAAAGAAAGAATCTGAACCATAATATAATTAAAAGTCAATAATTTTGATATAGCCTGTTGGAGAGTTTTGCTGGGCACCATTTTACCATTTTGTCGTTTTGGTGATTTCCCTAATACAGTAATTCTTTGGCTTAGTGGTAAGACATAACTCCTGGACATGATTGTTCAAATCCTGCGTGGGACTGCAACGTGAAGGACGGAACCAGGACGGAGATGAACTGCATCCTGATGGTGCTTTGCAGTTTACACTGTGCAAGTCTAAAAACTGCACACTCGTCACATATTAATGTTCATATGTATGCTAATACTAAACCTTAGAAGTAAAGGAAATGTAAGTTTCACAATAATAATGCAAAGTTAAAACAAATCACAATGTAAGCATGATACTGTACACATCTGTATGATGTAATGTTCATTTGTGTTTCATATTATCTCATTGTTTTCTCTGTAATGAAAACCACACTACTAGAGTGTATAGTCCAGTATACACAAATTTTAAGCAGCATTTGGATGATCTAACCCTAGTTTTCTTTTATTTGGCAACACTCATTTGCAAAAGAAATTTAATTCTCTCAGTGTTTGTTTTGTTACAAAAACTTTTCACCATGGATGATTTGGTTTTGGGTTAGCACCTGAAGTATCCAGAAAGCAGTTTTTTTTCTTAGTCACGATTTATCTTCAGCCAGTCTTGGTATTCAGTTGTGTGTCACCTGACATTTGTGAGTCTGCTCATTGGCTCACCTTTGTGGTACTGCCACATTCAGTTCAATTACACACTCAGAAAGCTCCATTTCAATTAACGGGCTAATGCTAGCCACTCTCTCGAGTTGTTATGAATCTTCCATGGACCAAGTGTTATTTTAAGCTTCTTTTAAGTAACATGCTTTGCTTATTTCCCACCCTTTGCCCAACACTCTATGGAATAACTCAGTGGAGAGATATGTTTGATTCTTACTGAAGACATGCAATGGGAAGGGGTCTAATCCTCAGAAGGTCTCGTGATTGTTTATCTATGCTGTGGCGTCCAAATAAACCTGGAGATGACCTGTAGCTGTATCAGATATGTAAGTACTCTGTCTTTAACATTGTAAATACGTCAATGCACTTTTATGATAATGTATGAAACTCATTTGCATGATTGAACCTATGCGTACTTTCTAAATGCAAATGTACTGCCATGCAAATGATGGGCCAGGTTGTGTTGTATAGGAATAAACAAGACCTTTTTTGCAATCATGAGGTTCATCTAGTCTTTGCAACCATGAATGCATACAGTGAGATGATTGTTGTGTGTATATATAATGGTTTGTGTATACGTTGAATGCACAGTATGTGTATAATGTATGTTTAAACTTAGTAAACAAATGACTGATACATGGTTTGAAACAAGTTTTCTCATACATTACAAATATCTTGGCAGCTGTAGGCAGCAGAAGCTGTGTCCTCTTCAAAATGCTGATTTCTGTCCTTCATTGTAACCGATTTCAAATGGTGCTAGAAACCCCTAAAGACTCTGAACACCAAAAGAAATCGGTCAGCCTTGGTGATAGGACACAATCTTGATGTTAAGGCAGAGGTTCCAGCATAAATCTGTCTTCATATGTGTCTAAATTATGTATTATTTTATGTGCAAATGTTATAAAAAGGCTAAAATGTTGTAGCACGGTCCCACAAACAGTAGGATGGATGCCTATTCCCACCCTAAGAACACTGATTTCAAATGGTGCTAGATCACTTGCAGAAACACTCTAAGTCACCATCTGAAACCAGCTTCCAAGAGGAGTTACTATAATCCACACGCGCTCCAAATTCTTCTGTTTATCTGGTTGCTGAAACAGAAACAAACATTACAGAACCAAGGCAGGACACATTTAATAACTTCAGTGCACTGTTAATGTAACTACTTGTTGAAGACCATTAAATATAAAGTTATTACCTCACATTTGGTCCAATGGACAGGTTCGATCCGGACCTCGGCCTGTTTGGAGTTTGCATGTCCTCCCTGTGGGTTTAGTACAGGTAAGACTTGGATTCAGTTACATGCTCTAAATTGCCCCATTTGAGTCCGACTAGTATGAAGTTGTAGTATGAAGTTAGTTATGGCTTAGTATAACTAAGCTACCATGGTCATTAGATTTGGTCATGGTCAGTCTCTTCCAAATATATATTTGTCAGAGACTAATATACACACACAGTCTGACTAGAAAAGGTGTAGGACTGGACAAGTCTAGAGTCCTATCCAAAGTGGTGGGACTTCCAAAGCCTAATAGAGCTTGTTGATATACTGTTTATGGTACATGTACAGTAACTTTGTGCAGTATATAATTATACAGATAACTTCTTAGCAGTTTAGCAGTCTTAAATTAGCTGAATTACAGAGTAGGGTAGCTTTTTAAAATCCAAATTGCGTATGATAGTCAGCTTCTTTTACATACAGTGGTGCTTGAAAGTTTGTGAACCCTTTAGAATTTTCTATATTTCTGACTAAATATGATTTAGAACATCAGATTTTCACACAAGTCCTAAAAGTAGATAAAGAGAACCCAGTTAAACAAATGAGACAAAAATATTATACTTACAATTCTCTGATCTCATTCAGAATTCATTGTTCCATCAATGATGGTAAGTCGTCCTGGCCCAGCAAAACAGGCCCAAACCATGATACTACCACCACCATGTTTCACAGATGGAATAAGGTTCTTATGCTGGAATGCAGTGCTTTTTTTTCTTTAAACGTAACGCTTTTCTTTTAAACCAAAAAGTTCTATTTTGGTCTCATTCGTCCACAAAACATTCTTCCAATAGTCTTTTGGCTTGTCCACGTGATCTTTAGTAAACTGCAGATGAGCAGCAATGTTCTTTTTGGAGAACAGTGACTTTCTCCTTGCAACCCTTCCATGCACACCATTGATGTTAAGTGTTCTTCTGATGGTGGACTCATGAACATTAACATTAGCCAGTGTGAAAGGCCTTCAGTTGCTTAAAAGTTACCCTGGGGTCCTTTGTGACAGTACCAACTATTACACGCCTTGCTCTTGGAGTGATCTTTGTTGGTCGACCACTCCTGGGGAGGGTAACAATGGTCTTAAATTTCTTCCATTGATACACAATCTGTCTGACTGTGGATTGGTGGAGTCCAAACTCTTTAGAGATGGTTTTGTAACCTTTTCCAGCCTGATGAGCATCAGAAACTCTCCTTTGACATCAGAAATATACTTTGTTCATGCCATGATACACTTCCACAAACGTGTTGTGAAGAGCAGACTTTGATAGATCTCTGTTCTTTAAATAAAACAGGGTGCCCACTCGCACCTGATTGTCATCCCATTGATTGAAAACACCTGACTATAATTTCACCTTCAAATTAATTACTAATCGTAGAGGTTCACATACTTTTGCCACTCACTAATATGTAATATTGGATCATTTTCTTCTATAAATAAATGACCAAGTATAAGTTTGTCTCATTTGTTTAACTGGGTTCTCTTTATCTACTTTTAGGACTTGTGTAAAAATCTGATGAAGTTTTAGGTCATATTTATGCAGAAATACAGAAAATTCTAAAGGGTTCACAAACTGTCAAGCACCACTGTACATGTTGTTATTAACATTACCTGCCTTTTAAAGTTTCTTATGTGAAATTTTAAGATTTTATATACATATACTATGGTCAGGATTACTGTCATTTACCCAATGAAATTCAGTGCTGTGCCTAAAACAGAACTCCAAATTTCAGTTTATTGTAAATCAAGGAGTTTAATATTTACTGTAGCGTAGACTATATTAAACACGACCTCGACCATGGCTTTTTCCTAACTATGTATCCCAGTGCTTTTCACTCATGTTGCGTGACTCCCTACATCATGCACTGCCGAGTGCTGGAGAGTATTGTAGTACGTAGTGTATCTTAAACTTGCTTATAATTACATTAAACTACAGTTAGGCAAAGTCATTAACATAAAACTTACATAATAATAAAGTATGTAATATGTTTTGTAGTTTATTGAATGATATATTGAAAGTGAAAATCTGCTAGATTACAAAAAGTAGGGTAGGGTTTTGGTTTTATTTTTATTTATAAATTATTTTTTTTTTAAATCGAAATTGCGGATAATAATCTCCTTATAAATACGTATTAGTTATTAACATTACCTGGCTAAAGTTTCATATGTCAAATTTTAAGCTTTTATATATCATGTACCATATTCAGGATTACGTTATTGGCATTGGGTTCTACAGTGAAATTCAGTGCACTTCCTAAAACGGACCTTGGATATATAAAAATAAGACAGAATGTTTGCCTCCCCCATGAAAATGTTAAAAAAAGCATGTGTAATAGAGTCCGCTGAGGACTCAAGATCGTAAAGTGACTTGACTCTGTGTATCAGACTAAATAATGCAGATGTGCATATTTTTTGTTATTTTATTCAATATTTAATTTATCTGTTAGTATTTGCTTAGTTTCTGTTTTTGAACTATTACTACAGACTTATTTGACTAGGTAAATTAGTTTCATTCTTAGATATATCATCTAAGCCTCCCAAGCAGGTCGGGTCCCTTTTTGAGTCTTGGTCTTCCCAAGGTTTCTTCCTTACATCGTTTAGGTTTTTCCTTTCCATTGTCGCCCTAGGCTTGCTAAGTTTGGGATTGGCCTTAGATATCAGATTATCTAAAATTGTAAAGCTGCTTTGAGCCAATGCTCCATTGTAAAAAGCGCTACAGAATAAATCTGACTTGACATTGCACTTGTTTAAAAGTTGTGCATAAAGAAGTAGCAAATGAAGAGGACTGCACATGGATGCAGGTAGACTGACGTGCTGATGTTTATAGCGTGTTTGATTTCAGAGCAGATTTGACCGCGATGATGGATTTGCAATAGAAACTGTTCTTCAGTCTTGTACTGTGTGCTTGTAACGTTTGCCTACGGGCAGACATCCGACTAGGTGATGGACGGGGTCGGATGAGTCCTTCAGGATGCTGCATGTTTTCTGCAGGCAGCAGGACACGTCTTCTAGAGCAGGCAGCTGAGAGTTGATGATTTTTTTTTGTGCAGTTTTTATAACTCTCTGCAGCCTTCTTATCAACCACAGAGCTGCTACCGTACCGAATCAAGATGCCATGGGTGAGGACGCGCTCGATGGTGCAGTGATAGAAAGACTCCAGCAACTTTTGGGACAAGTTAATTTTCCTGGAAGTTCTCAGGAAGTACACTATGTGCTGTGCTTTTTCGGTGAGGGAGTGTGTTGTTGACTGTCCATGTGAGGTCCTCTGAGACGTGTGTCCTGAAACTAGAGACTCTCTCCATCACGCTTATGTTCGGTGGCATTTCTCCTGAAATCAGTTGGCAGCTTTTTGGTTGTTTTAGTGTTTAGAGTCAAGTGTTTACAACATGCACCGATATGAATCTGCCAAAAGCTATATGATAAACTCTCTGGACTTAAGTCTATTAAGTAATGGTTCTGAAGGATTTTTTTTCAGAACATGCTTGCTTCCATCAATAGCAAGAACTGTCAAAAGATTGCATGTGGATAATAATCTTATATAGTATAAATTAGTGGTCGATCGATATGGTTTTCTGAAATGGCCAATGCCGATATTTAGAGAGCAGGGTGACCGATGGCTGATATATTCTGATATATATCAGATATATACAAGTGATAAAACTAATAAGAGACACAATTTCTCAACATACATGGACATTTATAGAAGCTATAAATGCACTGTCTCTGTTTGGACCCTTTTTGAAATAATAAAAATAAAAATAAAAAGTTTTATTGCTCTTACCTACAACATTTATTACCAGATAACCGTATCACATTCTTTCCGGGAAAAAATTTAATTGCGTAAATAGAGATGCACGATATATCGGCGGCCGATATATGGATTTTTTCCAGTTATCGGTCCGATATTAGAATTTTAACCGATATTTAAATAAGAAAATTTCCTTGTTTTACTCATTAAGCAAAATATCTGATGTTACTGAGTGTATAGTTTTATATGCAGTTCTATACTTTCTTGGAGCTGCTCAATCTTAAGCTTTCTTACACATGTAATTTTTCTTGTTGCTGCCTGTAACATTTGAAAGCTAAAAGAAGGTCAGAAAATAAAATGGAATGAAACCATTTTTCCTTTGAGTGAACTTCACCGTATGTTTATAGTAATGTCTGATTTATGTTTTAGTTGCTTATTGTTTTATTTTATTGCAAAATTTAATTACTTATCTAGTTTTCAACAACAGTTGATATATGGGTTATCGTGAACATTTTTTAAACGTTTTTGAAAGGTTATATTATATATATCGTATGATATTATATATCGGTTTTTAACATCGATATCGGGCACAATAATGTGTAGAACATCGGTTATCGTATCGGCCCAAGAAATTCAATATCGCTTCATCCCTATGCGTGAATACTTGCAATGTTAAGTAGTGCACATGGTATCAGCACCTTTTTGTTTTTAATCCCAGTTCCAGTTAAAATCAGCAAGTTATAATGGAAACAATTTTCGTCTTTCATAAATGGCCCCACCCTCACTGAATTTCAGCATCTTTGTTTTTAGCCACTCAGGAATCCCAGTTTATGAGCTGCAAGTTCTAATGCTGGAAATAATGTTTCTCTGCATTTTCCCCCCACTGTTTTTGAATATCTGCCTAATAAGTGCAGATATTATTTAAACATGGAATTAATCAGTCTATCACTAGTATATTGGTACTTTGATCCAGTTACAAAAATGTTCTGTTGATTTTGGAACTGTGCATGGACCATCATGAACCATCATGACTACAAAAGGGCACCTGATGCACTAATTTAATCTTATTTCTTTGTAAAATTTCAAGTGTATTGACTTGTTAATTGTTTATTAAAATAGAAATACCGACGAACCTGACTATCCCTTGCCACTGGGAGCATATTTCTATTATTTCCCATGAGAAAATCTTTTGTCCCATCAATATATTGGCACAGGGGACTTTCTGATTGGCCGTCCAGCCTGCTGTAGGTGCAGTTGTTCTCTAATGTGAGCGTAGTCTCACCACTGAATTACCCACTGAATAAATCAAAAGTAGAAGGTGGAGGGAAAGGTGCAAAGCCATTTGGAACACCATGTACTGTTGTTTGTGATCTCAATCTGTTGTAGAGGGTTAGTGATTCGGATATTGTGTAATGGGATTAAAATATCACACTATGTTTTAGAGGGAATTTGTATAGTGGGCTTTGACGGTGCATCCCTGTAGTGGATGTGCTAACTTATTTTCATTCAAAAACTCAACGAAAGATGACTTCAACCAGCTGTGCTTTTGTTTTTAATAAACTTTGATACGTTTCATAGTGTTACATTATCTCTAATTTATTAGTCTACATATTATACTTTTAAATATTTTGTCTCTGTTCATATTTATTTAGCTTCTGTTTATTTAAAGTTTTGCTACAGTCTTATTAATTAGATAACGTAATTTATCTTCCATATGTCACCTAAGCCAACCATGGAGGTTGGGTCCCATTTTGAGTCTTGGACCTTTCAGGCCTTGGTCCTGTCTATAAGGTTTCTTCCTTTTAACGTTTAGATGTTTATGACGTTATAACGTGACTTTTTCCTTGTCACTGTCAACCTAGGCTTGCTCAATTTGGGCTTAGTTAATGGAAAATTGTAAAGCTGCTTTAAGACAATGCTCTTTTGTAAAAAGTGCTATATAAATAAATCTGTTTTTGATTTAGACAACTAAGCTGTAGTATCGCCAGAGAAAGTGTGGGGTAAAATTGACTGAAAGGACACCACAAATTGGAAAATGGCTGGTACCACATGTTAGATGGCAAAATGTGAGAACTGGTAGGAAGTTAAAGAAAGACAATTTATTCAAGTACTAGAACGAGAGGGAGTGGAATCAGTTTGGTTGGGAGTCGAAGACAAGTGCCGTAGATAATTACAGCCATAATGGTATCCGCGATAACACAAAACCTTGCATGCCCTATTGCTTTTACACAACAAAATAAACAAACTAAATAAATCAAAGAAGCACTGGATTTCATTCTGAATTTGTTTCAATACTGACAGTACCTTCTGCCAAAAAACGGGTTCACAACAAATGTTGCTATGCAGCGGTTAGTATGAAATACAAAGTTCAAATGAGCAAAGATTAAAGGAAAAAAGGACTAAAAATAAAATTTGCTGTGAAGTATAATTTATTAGGGTTATTGCGTAATTTGTGTATTATGTTTGTGTGCATAAAAGCTTGTGGTTACTTGGCAACGCATCAGTGGAGTGATACCCTTTTTGCATGAACCGGACATGCTGTTATCGCAAATCAGCACAGTGAGAACACTTCTCAACCAATCAGATTGTAAGGTCAGAACTAACTGTGGTATAAACACTCTAAAACCTAAAGTATTTGGAACAGCACGCAAAATGTCTAAGGGGCTCCCACAAACTCTAGCTGAATGGCACAGCCAGTTAATGGAACACATAGCTAAAGTTGGCGGAAATGTCTAGACGTCCTACCTTCAATCCCTACCTGACAGCTGTTGTTTGGGCAAAGGGAGGCGCAGGTAAAGGAGAGTCTACAGAATGTATGCGTTTTGAAATCATAAAAATTCCATGGGTAATACAAAGCTTCCAGTGCTCACAAAACACAAACATTACAAGCTGTACATATGGGGTTTGTGAGTACATCCTATAGACCACATTTCTCGGGGCGTGACTATAGAACTATAGAAAAGAGGAAGTAACTTTAGGTTAAAGTGTAGCTTAGCTTCTGCTTTATGTCTGGACTCTCACCATTCCCCTTTGTATTTGAAGAGGTATAGCAGGTTGTGGGTGCAAAAAAAGTCACGGAGAATAAATTAGATTTAGCCATTGACGTTCTGTCGCGCTTCAGTGATTTCAAAGGAGAATGTGGTTTGAATTTGTGGTGAAATACCACATTTGCAAACAGCGCTGTATTTCTACACATTATCTCACATCTTCAGTGAAAACGTGTTGCGTCGACTTGGAGAACCTCTTGTTGTAGAGCTTTTGTTTGTCTGAGCTTAATATTTAGCCACTACATTTACATGACATGTATGCAAAATACAAAGTAACAATGCTCGGAACACAAGAGTGCTGAAAGATGTCAGATAAGCCTTGCTTTTGACAAGTTATTTTGAATATAATATTGTTCAGAATGGCTTCTGGACTATGGATTGAAAGGCTGAAGGTTCAAATGCCAGCTCTTTAAAGCTGATACTGTTTGGAGCTTGAGTAATGACCTTAACCCTTGGTGCTCCATGGGTCGTGACCCTTGCTGACTTGGAAACATGTAGCATATGTGAAGGGGAAAGTCCATAAAATTTACTGACATGACGGATTCGAACTGGACTAAGAACACAGATACTCTGGTAATACTTACAGTACTGTGCACAAGTCTTAGGCCACCATTAGATTAGATGTACTATTGTTTTGACAATGGTATAATGACCATATATGATTATTTCTCAGTCTACTTATTAGAGTACAACCAGCATTTGCAATAAAAACTGGAAACAAAAATCAGAAAAAAACAGCTTAGCTGTTAAGTGGCAAGTATTTAGTGTGACCTCCCCTTACACTTGAGCAGTAGCAGCTTCATCAGCTGCCAAGTTGACCCTTTTACAGTAGAAGAAGCTTGATCAGGAATGGTCATTTTAGAAGGGTAGAAACCAAGTAACCACATTTTTGATAGGGGAAGAAGGTGAAAAGCTAAGATATGCTAAAACTTACAAAGACTGGAATGAAGATCAGTGGAAAACAGTGTTTTATAATAATTATGTATCCATATTTACATTTACATTTACAGCATTTAGCAGACTCCCTTATCCAGAGTGACTTACAATTGGTACAGTCTTACAATTCAAGCAATTGTGGGTTAAGGGCCTTGCTCAAGAACCCAACAGTGGCAGCTTGGCACAGGTGGGATTTGAACTCTGGACCTTGTGGTCCATAGTCCATTACCCTACCCACTAGGCTACCACAGTCCCATATTTATGTATAATAGTTGCGTATCCAAGTTTGAAATTTTTGGATACAGTTGTCAACAGTATGTTAAAACAGCAAATCTAACTGTGGTCTAAGACTTTTGCTCTGTGTTGTACATTACTCTACCTTCCCAAGTAAAACTGAACCAGTCCAAATAGGGCATCAGAAGCCTATTTATTCTAGTTGTGTGTATATATATTTTTATCCCTCTCATCGAGTGCATTACTCGAAGTCAATCATTGACGCATTCGTCCATTTTTCTGCATTGTTTTGGACTGTTTTTCTTTCCGGAACTGGATTCAACCCAAAACTGTTCCCAGAAAAAGCTCAGATGGAGTGCCACAGTACACAGAGCAATGCCACCCATTTAGTCTGGAAACCCAACAACAGCAGTACTGTCTTTGCAAACTATTAGGATTATCAGTCCAGCCGAACATACAACAGACACTGAGTGAGAGCAAAGAGGAGACGCTTTAATCTTGCTTGTCTTCCCTTAGCAGACTCGGATAATGGCCTACGCGGAGAACTGAGAGGCGTGCTTGAAACAATACTGGGATCAAAGCGAACACTGAGGAATACTGCATTTCTAGGATGTGAGGTGTTGTTTAATTGCGAAAATCTTTGGCTAGGTTTATATCGAGTGCAAGTGTTCAATAGTTGCCTAACTGCCCCCCTTTTGCAGCTAAGAATAGAGTCCCCCCCCCCCCACTCTGACATAAATGTCATTTGTTTGCAAACTCCACTGGAATTTATATTAAACACTGTAATTCAGACCCAACTGCAACTTCTTACTGAACAGAATAATGTGATAAACCTCTTTTAGAGTGGAATTAGTACGAGCACCATGCATTTTGCTTTCTGGAATTTTTCTTGCTTAAACATGGCACAATAATTTGCCTTACTGTAACCCCACCCCCATCCACCTCCCCACCATTTGGGAACCACAGGCCTGACTAAACGTATTCATGGCAAAGCACAGTGGGTCCTCGGTTCTCGACCACCTTGGAACTCGTCGAGTTTGGTTCTCAACCCCTTTCAGTTCTTTACTAGAAAAATGTGTTTTTCGTCGTTTGCTCGGTACTCTGGTCACTGGCTTAAAATTAACATGATTCATGAGTCATGATTCGGTACACAGCGATTCAGGTTGATAAGAGCCAACCGAAAGCAAAACAAGAATTGACCACTGGGTTAGCAGCTATGCTAGTACCCAGAGTCCATCAATAGAGGACATAAGAAAAACATTTACTTTTCACTTTCAATCCATTAGTTGCTAAATTACAATTACAATTTTTTTATACATAAAATAAGCTTTGTGTTAATTATTTAATACAAGTGTTTTAAACATTAACGTACTTATCATAGTATCCTTTCCATATCTCCGCTATTATACAGTATATAGGTAGTCCTCGGGTTACGACGGTCTCGAGTTACGACGTTTCGTGGCTACGACACATCTCCCATTTACTGTATAAAGCCTTGTTTTTAAGTGGTTTTGCATCGTAAACGTCATAACGTGAACTTCGTGTTTGGTGTGCGCGGCGGAAGAATACATGGTAAGAATAAGTGCTTACAGTATGTTATTACGTACAGTATGTACGTATGTTCCGACTTAAACCGAAAATCGGTTTATGACGCCACCTAGGAACGGATCTGCGTCGTAAGTCGAGGACTACCAGTATACTGCTCTACCGAACACTCAAACTCCTCAGTGCATGTAATGCCTTTAACAATGTGGATTTTCTGGGGATCTAGACTTCATTCAATTTACATGATTCCTTATGGGGAACAATTAGCTCGTACCACTGTATTAGCTTCAGGATCATATCGTGTGACTTGCTTGGAACAGCCATATCACTTGCAACATACAATACTTTCTGCATCTGCATTCTTGGAGATTGCTTTAGCTGATTTAGCCTGATGACTGATTACAGTTCTGTCATTAATCTTCAGCAGTGCTCTGGTGGGGGGTCCAGAGGGGACAAAGCCTATCTTGAAAAAACTGGGAAGCATTTCCATTAAACCATCGTTCAAATTTATTCACAAAACCAGTTTAGCCAATTTCGACTAGCAGATCCACTACTGTTTTGGGGAGGTGGAAGGAAACCAGCGATCCTTGATTAAATTGACAGACCATGCCCAACTCCAAAACACTAGCCATCAAAGCTGGGCACCTGAAGCTGCTGTTTTACCCCAAGGTTATAATACCTGAAAAAAACATCTACTGACGTTCTTACTCAGTCCTTGACAACATGACTTGTTACCGGTCAAAACTATTCGATCTTCGTCTCACTTTTGGGAATAACTCGCAGTGCCGCAGGAACAAATCACGGTACATGCCATGTGTTGCATCAGTGTCTCTCACCTGTTATTCTGCGAATGTCAAGCAGTCCATCATACTAAGAAACTCGTGTGCTGTTTCTCTTGTATGTAGCAGCAAAGCACAGGCACAGCAGCATCAGCTGCATTCTTAACTCTATCACTATGGCAGCAAAGTGAAGAGGTTTTATGACAAGGTCAGAAATGCTTGGTGACAACGACGTGCAATGATAGCGAGTGGGTCTCAACACAGTGTGTCGTTTTGAGTACAACTAAACATCTCGGGCAATATACGAGGAGAATATGCAGGATAGGGGTGTGCTATGTTGAAAAAGGATATCTCGGTTTTGGGATTTTGTCGATAGCGATAATTAGATGATACTTTAGCAGTGTCGGATCTAAAGTATTCAAAAGCTATTTGAACTGGTCTCTAAACCCGCATGAACTGACACCATGTCTTTGGCGATGTAATTGATGACAGGATTTATGTCTTGCCATCCGTTGCTTTTCTTGTCGTAAGGCACTTTTTTGCAGAATGATTCCGCTAAGGTTTGCTGAGTGTGTTTTTGTGCTGGTACCTTGACTGGTTTAAGCCTGTCGCGTAAAGCTCCTGAAGTTGGCCATAATCTTCGTATTCTGCACAGTGGTTAGTTTGCAGGTGAAATAAGTTGGCTGTCGCGTTGTCTTTAATGTCAACCGATTTCTGACAAAGTCTGCAGACTTTTTTGAGCAACATGCATCTTTTCATCCATGCGAGCGAGGTTTAAATCTTACAACGTAGACTGTGAGGCTGGTGGTGTCTGTATTTTGTCTCCTGGTGCAGTTTGTTCATGTTCTTTTAATTTAAGTCATGCACGCTTGCTTGACTTGGGGTCCTAGCACTGCATATGCTCAATGCACATGTAGTCTGTCCTACCTGGCTGTGAGACGCAGTGACTACGTGTTTTTGACTGTTCTTTAATTAGGTTTGGGTATTGAAACCCAGTTCCAAAAATGACAAGAACTGTGTACCTGTTAAGAAAATAGAATTTCAATTCCACTTCGGTTCCACCTAACGCGTTTCACGCTTCAAATACACGGCTGCGATTATAGCAAAAATACATCTATATCAAGGAGGCGTCTATCTGCCAGGACTGGTGTGTCATGTGATCACATCCATCATCACGTAGTTTCGTCTTGGTACACCAACAGTTTTGAGAGAAAAAGCGAAGACTAGATGTGTGGATTCTGTTGGAGAGGAGCTGGCGAAATATCTAAGACACCAGCATGATATTGAGCTTCAGCAACAAACTGTGTTTGACCCGACTGTGGTCTCGTAGTGCGAATGCTGCGTTAGCTTAAAGTGAACAGAGCTTCCCATTAAACCTATTATAAGGAAGAAGCTTAACCTAAAACTGACTTTTCCTTTTGACCACAGGTTCATCGTTTCAGCAGTAGAGATTACTTACTGCTAGTAGTAGCCGAGAGAAGTTTGGGCTTCCTAGGTTACTGCTTTAGAATGTTAAGCCACATTATTTATTTATTTTTTTTACTTAAAAGGTTTAAAATGGGAAGGAAAAACGAAAAGTAAAAATGATTACTTTTGGAATCGATAAGAACTGGAATTCGAGAATCAGAATCGTTAAAATGCAAACGATACGCAACCCTACACTCAATAATGTCAGCTTGCACACCGAGTTATATATTAAAACAACAGTTAATATATTATCACAGACAATACTTATCGCACATCCCTAATTCAGAATCTCATTTCAGCTCATTCAAGGCACTCGTTTAGGTGCAGCTTGTTCCAGCAAATTCTCCCTAACATGGAGTGAGCTAGGGAAATGGAGAATTGGGGCAGATGCCAGTGCACTTTAAGGGTGTGGTGACAGGTACTGCCCAGTGAACTGGTGCCAAAAACATTTCTACTTCGGGAATGTAAATAGGCCAATTAGGCGCGTCTACGCTCACGCTGCCAAACCCTATGCCAGGTAAACGGACTCTCGTCTCTCCACACCCCAAGACTGTTTTTGTCCTGTCTTTGCTTTATTTTTCTGCCTCGGTGCCCTCCCTTCTCCGATTCGTTCAAACAGTGCGTGTTTGCTTTGGGTGCTACAATAGGAGGAAGAACAGAGGCACAAGGACATTGAGTTTTATCTGTGGGATGGGACAATGTTAATGGGAGTTTTCAATGTGCACAGAGGAGCTTGGTGACAGTTGCTGTTTGGAGGTATCTGGTTGCTTTTGGAGCTCAGCCCCCCTCTTGCTTTCTCGCTGACGGGTTTGTTTGTTTCAGCTTGGCCCTCGGTGCGTTGTGTAATGTTTATGAAAGATTTAAAGGGGCAGCCTTGGTTTGTTTTGTTTTTTTCTTCCCCCCCCAGAACCACAAACAGTAGGGCCAGGGTGCTAAAACTATTTGAGAGATAACATCTATTACTCCCAAATTACTGTCAACTGACTTAGCAGGGATTGAGGAAATAATAGGTGTCGCTAAATGGTACCTCACGGCGAAGGCTCTGCCTGCACTTAGGTTTTTCCCATGTCATCGCTAATCTTCAACAATTAATGCGCAAACACGCTCAACATTTAGCAGAGTGACTGCTCAAAAAGGGTTCCCGGGACAAATGGTCCACAGGTGTTTGTCTTTGATCATCTGCCCCATCATCAGCTCCAGTTCCACCATACCCGGGCCACACCAAAGGGCAGTAACTCTATAACTGTATGACTTATTTGACTAGATAAATTAGTGTCATTCTTACATTTACCATCTACACCACCCAAGGAGATCTGGTCCCTTTTTTGAGTCCTCCCAAGGTTTCTTCCTCATAAAGTTTACTGAGATTTTCTGCCAGTGTTGCCCTAGATATTAGAAGATAATCTGAAATTGTAAAGTTGCTTTGAGACAATGCTCCATTGTAAAAACGTTTCATGATCATTCTAAGGGCCATGGCACCACCAGACCATGGTGGAATGCCAGGCAGCAGTCGATGCAGGTTTGGGTTATAACTGCAGACAGCGCTGTCACTTTCTTCTTTCTTGAACAAGAAAACGACACACCTTTTGTAGTTCTAGGGTACGATCAGATTATTTTTTAATCGGACGTACGAAGGGAGGGAGGACAAACTGGACTTGGGACTGTACTAAACAGAAACTTCTAGAGCTTCTGTGGCCGGGCACGGCATGACCGAGGATCTATGAATTTTTTATTTATTTATTTATTTTTTCCCCATTTAATGATGCTCTAAAACACTGCAAATGAGGGTAGTATGATAACAGACTCTATCCTAGGAACTGGTAAAACAAAGGTGCAATCTGTAGTCGCTCTAAACAGGAAACACAGTGGTCAGCCACCGGAGGAAGAGGGGAGCTGATAAACACCAGAGCAACAGGCAAAGAACAACTGCGTCACACACACTCTCTCTCTCTCTCTCTCTCACACACACACACAAACACATCACACTCACAGTCATGTGACAGCCATGAAATCAGTACTGTTTTACTCTTGAGCTCAAATACGATAAACAAATCAAACATAATATACCTGCACATTCCACAGAAGATCTTCCTGGTATCCTATTCCTTCAGCCTGATGTCGCACTTCAAATTTCCACGTTTGTCAGCCCGGGTACGAATCGGATCGACGACACATTATAACCAAAATGCGAGTGGTCTTGCCATGTTGAAATCTAATTATATCCCCCTAAGACAGGCACGTATTCGGCCCACATCAAGTGTCAGTATAACTCATTCAGTGTCAAATTCTGGTGTGCCCATCAAACGAGGCGTACGAACGAGTTTACCTTTTGACCAATGAGAGGAATCAGTCCACCTGTTCTTTGAGTCTCTCCAATCTGCCAAAGTGCTCGGTGAGCCTTATTGGATGGGAGAGGCGTCGCTCAGCTCCCTGAAGCGGCTGCTGTCGGAAGTCTAGCGCATGTGAACTGGACGGCAGCCAGTGCACAGTCACTAAGAGAGCAAGGTAAACAATCTCTCTCTCACTCCTCCTTTCTCTCTTCCTGATGACATTTCCAACCTTTTCAGCACAATCGCCTTGTTTTAAAGCGCCCCTGCGTTTCGGGAAAGAGGGAAAAAACACCCAGAGTGACACCGGGGTGAAAAAACAAGGCACGCGCTCGAGCCTGAGTGCAGCAGATATGACTGCGTCACAGCCTCTGATTCCAGTAACGACGCAGGAGCGAGCAGGGTTAAGGGACCTGCTGACGGACACAATCCAACTGTGAGGAAGCCGCCCGGATTTACCAGCACATTCTGCCCTCCCCTGTGCCAAGGGATCATAAATTTAGTCCTTACATACTTGGTGCTTGCTCATGAACCTTTGTAAACAAGTCCGAGACGCATGCCCGGCCCACCACAACATGATTCCAGGAGAAGCCACGCACCTCCACCTGACACCCTGTGAACATGATGAGGTCGGAAAGGCCAAACGCAGAAAGCTCAGCATACTGGGCTCTGACGAACACTTATTACTGAGAATATTCATTTGTATACGTCCGTAGCATAGGCGTCCGTTTCGACGTTGGTTTCGAGACTACACTTTTGTGCGGAATCTTATGTAAAAGTCTCCACGATCTCTCCGGGAACCTTCCAGAAGAGCCCTGACTTTAACCCTTCACCTGCCCGCTCGCCCGCCGCCACGACGAACGCAGCCTTGCGACGCCATAACGAACATACGCGCGCACACGCCCATATTTAGACTTAAGAGAAAGTATGTCACATTCGCAGCATCGTTGCTGGAACCTGGAGCAGCGATTTCCGAAGTGCGGACCCGGGCGTCCGAGCCAGCGAGAGAGAAGGGAGGGAGAGAATGAGGATGGAGAGGAGGATGAGAGGCGGACGAGTAGAGGCTGCGACCGGACTCCTGTTCTCCTGTTCTCTCCTAGCTGCTGCTGTTCTCTCGACGTGAAAAAGTGACGTAGCAACTAATCCAAAATCTCACCCTCTCTCTCTCTCTTTCCTGCTCTCCCTGTCTCTCCCTCCTTCCACCATCACTCTGCTCTCGCCTAAGTCTATTTTCATTAGGCTGTAACAACACAATGACTCGCTGCATCTTACTGATATGTATCCATACAAACGGTCCTCTGAGTTGCGAACAAACAGTCGCCTAGCCGATAGCCACACTCACTCTCCCACAATGCCTCTCTCCCTCATCTCTATCTCGCACACACGCAGCCTCTCTCCCGTGTGCACAGTGTGACGCAGCACTTAATTCTCCAGCCTCTCCTCCTTTTCCGTAATGGCTTCTTGAAAAACTCGACCTAGCATCACTCTGGCTTCAGCGTCAGAGTTTAGAACCGAGGAGTCGTAGCAAGAGGGATGTTTACGATCGAAAGGACACTAGCGTTAACTCTGTCTTCGTCTCTCTTTCCCTATTAACGTCCCCCTTTAATTGAGTCTCTGCCCATCTATCTCCCTCTACTCTCACCTCTCGGTCTTCCTGCGATGTCTCGTTGAACCGAGATGACTGCGCTTTCCCCCGATCACCTGACAATCCACAGCTTTTAAAGGCACATAGCTTAGCCGCGCATCCATTACATAACAACTAGGCTGCGGTTTGTTTTCTCTCTCTCTCTCTCTCTCTCTCTCTCTCTCTCTCTCTCTCTCTCTCTCTCTCCTGGGTCACATCCTTGAAGCAAGGCTGTACACAATCTGCGAATATCTGATCTGCCGCTCGCCCTTCGTCATGTAAAAGGAGACAGTAACGTAAAACAAAGTCAGGAAGTAAACAAAGGCTAGATTTATTGTAGCGTCAAGGTAAACACTCGTGCTTTACTCTGTATGTCTGACACGCGACAATGTGATTTCTAAATGATGTGGGAATCGTATCGAATTCTAATGCAGCTGTGCGTCATTTAACATCTGTTCGCTGTAACAATGAGGTCTTAACAATATTAAGAAGGAATTATAATGGGGGGGGGGGGTCTGTCTTTTAACTCCGAACGTTGTAGCTGTAAACAGCTGGTCACCTCAACAGCCAGTCAATGCTGTAGATCCATGAGCAGAGGTGGGAGTTAAAGAGCAGAAGTCCGTCATTCGTGTGTGTAACTAGTGATTGACTGATATGGGTTTCTTAGTGGCATATATATATATATATATATATATATATATATATATATATATATATATATATATTTTTTTTTTTTTTTTAAGCTATACAGTGGGGCAAAAAAGTATTTAGTCAGCCACTGATTGTCGAAGTTCTCCTGAAGTTACAGGTCTGTGAGAGCCAGAAATCTTGCTTATTTGTGGGTGACCAAATACTTATTTTCCACCATGATTTACAATTAAATTCTTTAAAAATTCTACAATGTGATTTCCTGGATTTATTTTTCTCATTTTGTCTCTCATAGTTGAAGTGTACCTATGACGAAAATTACAGACCTCTCTCATCTTTCTATGTAGGAGAACTTGCGTAATACTTTTTTGCCCCACTGTATATGGACTGTCTGTTTGCACCCTGAGATTGTCGTTTATACCATGTTTAAAAAATTTTTTTTTTCTGTCCCTTTCAAAAAAACATTTTTTAGCTGAAAATAAATATCGCACCTCGCTGTATCTTTTTTCTTTTTTTTTTTTCTTTTTTTTTTTAGCACAGCCCTACATGAACTCATATTGGCTGATGCCGATTACCTCAAAATGGCATTAATAAGCCCGGTGTATCTCTAGTAACTACCTTACCGGTCATTCGCTTGGTATCATTTGGACTACAGACTGTTCTAACTTGGTTGATGTATTTAGAGCCTTTTTTGTGTAGGTTTCTAGAGTTTGGTTGGTTGACTTTCCACTAGTTATTTGTATGAAGATGCATATGGCGTTCCCAAACGAATGTGCCTGTCCTATTGTAAGTAGTACTCCATTTGTTTGCTCCATACGACCTGTAGTCTTTCTCACCTATAACTGTATAAACTGGTTCACATTCACTTGGTGTCTCTGTTTCATCTGGCTGATGTTCTGTGTTGTTCGTAATACTGTCTATCAATGTGTTTTTTGCTTCAGTCATTTCAATCAGTCACTCGTGTTTTCAGCAGTATCTGTGATGCATTTAGTTTTCATGTAGATTTCTTGTGAAAATACCCTTTATATTTACATTACAGTAGCATCATAAACTATTTGACTATGGTAACATCCAGTCAGTGACCTGTTTCACAGAATGTAATGCGGCTATTAATTCGCTGGCGTACACAGCAGTGTCTATTTGTTATTGAAACACAGTCAACTGCGACAACATAAACTTAGCTAGATTAGCTTTGTTTTGTTGTTTGGTGCCGCAGCTGCATTTGCACTTCGCCTCTTGGTATTGTATGTGTGGAATTTCATACGTTCTCATGACTGTGGGGATTTCCAGATACCTTTGTGTTTTTCCATCTCCCAAAATAACGCCTGTAGATGGACTTGATACGCTACATTCCTCACAGGTGTGAATGAGTAAGTGAGCATGTGATGCCCTGCAATGGGCTGGTTCCCGGTCCAGAGTTTATTCCTGCCTTGAACGTATAAACATGTTACAATCTTAAGTGAAGTAAGTAGTACTTTATTGTTTTATAACATATTATTAATTACTCGTACAGGTATTGAACTGTATTTTATTGGCTTATCTTCAATGAACATGGTAGGACAAAAACGTGGTAAGATTCCTTTTTAAGGATCCCTTTAGTAAGGATTTTATTACATTGTGGCATTGTATGATTGTCTTTTTCACTAACCATGCTAAAAATCACCGGATATCGGTAGCTATGTGGCGCTGTGGCGTCCCCTCCGACCACAATGGATTGCAGTTTTGAATAGCTTGTATTTTGTTTAATATTGTCATTAGTAACACGATGCGATGCGATTGTTGTTTACTATGTCATCTAATGTAATTACAATTTATGAACACCAGAGGGCGCAAGCATATGACATGCTCACAGACGGACAGCTCTGTGAGTTTGTGCTTTGATTTTTATTTAATTTTGGTAAAATGGTTACAATTTCTGCTGTAGCATTATGTAAAACTACTTCTGATTTCTTTTAATTGCAGGTGACTAAAGGTTTTTTTGTAAATGTTTATACAAGAAAAATACACATTATTTGGAATTGTTATTCTTCAGTAATAAAAAAAAATGCTTTTGCTCATTTAAGATATGGTGAAGCTACAATTGAGCACTTTGTTTTCAATTTTAAACCACCATGGTGACTTGGTTTAAACTCTGAGCAGTGCCTTCCAGGTTGAGTGTCACATACAGGCACAAATGGCTGTGTCTGGGTGAAAAATAATGGGGAGAAGCATTTGGGGAACCATCCTCTGGTGCTGCAACAGTAACTTCTGTTGGCCCTGCAATGGACTGGTTGTGCGTAAAAGTGCTGGATCCCCCGAGACCCTGATCAGTACAAAGAGATGTGGGGGAAAAGAAATTTGTAATGGGGGTTAGCAACATGATGATATTTTATTGTATTGTGATTTTAAAAAATATGCCTTTCTGAGCATATTGACAATATTGTTGGTGCTTAAAGAACACAGACCAACTGCATGTTTCATTATAAAAGATGTAATTAGTCCTGTTTATTTGGATGAAGTGCAGCGCATATTGAAAAAAGACACCAAGTATGGGATAATATTTGAAGTTTTTTTTTTTTTTTTTCCCGCTACTGATGATTTTCTCTGTAATCATGTGTACTGTGATAAATATCGTGTCCCATTCAAATGCCTTTAATTGTGATATATTTTTGACGTTTTCGCCCACCCTAGATCATAATTGTTTGTCATGTTAACCATTTTAATGCTTCCTGACTTGTGACTTTGTGTTCTGCTAACTGACAGAAAAAAAATCGAATTAAGGAGCAGTCGGGTTTAGTTAAATGGAGGAATATGGAATGGTCTGGGCTAACATAAATGTTTGATGAACTCCAAATAAGTGAGACATTAAGGCATAAGTAATTAAACAAGTTTAATGATTGAAATTAAGAAGTTTTTAGATGTCGTCTTCAATTATGAATGAGATCGCACAGAAGCTATGAAGCAGGATGAAAGCGAAGCGCTCCCCGCTCTGAAGCTGACCTGCTTAAATGCCGAAAAAGACTACGTTTCCCAACATTCTGCTCTCCCACACACTGTTTGTTATGGAAGTGGGGCAGGACTAGACGGTGCAGGTCAGTTGGCAGCAAGCATATCAGCCAGCATGAAGATGACACACCAGCCAAGGAACATAAGCCTCTTAGTGCTCCAATTTAGCTACGACACTGCGAGCAGCACACCGAGGGCTCATTAACTCAGTGTCACATCAGATGAATTGAGACAACTGGCAATGTTACATAAACAAACCGAGTCAACTTTTCCTATTACTGTGTAGTTCTCAAAGCCGCCATCAACAGTATATCCTGTAATATTAACCTTTTTGCATAAAAAGGAATATATATATATAAACACTAATCTCATTAGAGGCCCTTTTAACAACCGTCCGATCAACGTCTGTCCACTTTAACAACCAAGGTCTTAAAATGGACAATAACTTGTATTAGGGCAGAAAAATCTTTTTGAACTCCAGCCATTGCAGCCATAAACAGCTGGTCACCTCAACATCCAATCAACGCTCTGGAGCCACAAGCAGAGGTGGGAGTGTAGGAGCAGAAATCCACTGTGTTTGTGTGTAATTAACCTTACTGCATGTTTTCGTGCAAGACTTTTGTGCGGTACTTATTGTAACAAGCTGTGGGACTGTGGTAGCCTAGCGGTTAGGGTACTGGACTCTGGACCAGAAGGTCCAGGGTTCAAATCCCACCTCTGCCAAGCTGCCACTGTTGGGTCCTTGAGCAAGGCCCTTAACCCACAATTGCTTGGATTGTAAGACTGTATCAATTGTAAGTCGCTCTGGATAAGGGCGTCTGCTAAATGCTGTAAATGTAAGCTGTAAATGGTGTTTGTAAGTGTGGGTCCCTGTCCTATAGTAAGTAGGACTCATTTGCGCCCCCCCCCCCCCCGCCCCCCGTCGTAACACAACATCACTGTGGTTCTGTAATTATTATGGTTTTAAATTAAAAAGGTTTAACTTAGTGTGGCAAAAAAGTATTTAGTCAGCCACTGATTGTGCAAGTTCTCTTACTCTTACTACAAAGATGAGAGAAGTCTGTAATTTAGAATAGGTATACAGGTCTTCAACTATGAGAGACAAAATGAGAAAAAAAAATCCAGGAAATCACATTGTCCTGGCTAGGCCACTCCAGGACCTTGAAATGCTTTTTTACGGAGCCACTCCTTCGTTGGCCAAGTGTTTTGCTTGGGATCATTGTCATGCTGGAAGACCCAGCCACGTTCCATCTTCAGTGCTCTCACTGATGGAAGGAGGTTTTGGCTTAAAATCTCATGATACATGGCCCCGTTCATTCTTCCCTTAACACGGATCAGTTGTCCTGTCCCCTTTGTAGAAAAAAAGCCTCAAAGCATGAGGTTTCCACCCCCATGCTTCACAGTAGGTATGTTGTTCTTGGGATGCAACTCAGCATTCTTCTTCCTCCAAACACAACAAGTTGAGTTTTTACCAAAAGGTTCCATTTTGGTTTCATCTGACCACATTCTATTCTCCCAGTCTTCTTCTGGATCATCCATATGCTCTCTAGCAAACTTCAGACAGGCCTGGACATGTTCTGGCTTAAGCAGGGGGACATGCCTGGCACTGCAGGATCTGAGTCCCTCTCTGCGTAGTGTGTTACTGATGGTAGCCTTTGTTACTTTGGTCCCAGCTCTCTGCTGGTCATTCATCAGGTCCCTCTGTGTAGTTCTGGGATTTTTGCTCACCGTTCTCATGATCATTTTGACCCCACGGGATGAGATCTTGCGTGGGGCCCCAGATCGAGGGAGATTATCAATGGTCTTGTATGTTTTCCATTTTCTTACAATTGCTCCCAGAGTTGATTTATTCACACCAACCTGCTTGCCTATTGTAGATTCACTCTTCCCAGCCTGGTGCAGGTCTAGAATTTTCTTCCTGGTGTCCTTCGACAGCTCTTTGGTCTTGGCCATGGTTGAGTTTGGAGTCTGACTGTTTGAGGCTGTGGACAGGTGCCATTAATACAGGTAACGAGTGGAGGACAGACGAGCTTCTTAAAGAAGTTGCTACAGGTCTGTGAGAGCCAGAAGTCTTGCTTGTTTGTGGGTGACCAAATACTTATTTTCCACCATGATTTACAATTAAATTCTTTAAAAATCCTACAATGTGATTTCCTGGATTTTATTTCTCATTCTGTCTCTCATAGTTGAAGTGTACCTATAATGAAAATTATAGACCTCTCTCATCTTTCTCAGTATGAGAACTTGCATAATCAGTGGCTGACTAAATACTTTTTTGCCCCACTGTATGTATAACAGTTTAGGCTTCGGATGCTGTATATATGGTAGCATTCAAATCTTTTCAGTTGTCTCTCTGACACATTTATGTATCGTTTGCATGCAGTTTTCTTGAGAAAATACCCTTTTCATTTACATTACAGTAGCATAAAACGACTATGTGACTAAAGTAATGTCTGGTCAAAGACGCGGTTGAAAATGGCGCATATCTGTATTTGAAAGTTTTTATTTTCTTCCTTTTTTCAAATGTAGTCCATCGTTCAAGATATGTTAGGTGACGGATATTTGCATGTTGTATTCAAACTGCTAACTAGCCTAAAAAAACAAGTAAGCTCATAAGTAATGTCATGCCATTTTAATAGAAGTTTCATACATTTGATTTTATCACTGACTTTTGCATTCAGCAAGTCCAGGTCAAAAGCATCAAGGCCTCTAGCTTCTTCTGTATTTTAAACAAAAAATGTAAAATATGAAATCCCTGTCACCATTTTCTACTAATAGTGACTAAGCACTAAATGGCAGCAAGTTTTGCTTGCAATGTTGATGAAGTGAAAAGGTCCAGATTACCAGAAACGTATTTCCCATGTCTTATCCAGTATCATTAATTGTTTTCAAGACAGTGAGCACATACTGGCCTATACAATGGAACCCCCCACTCTCCACTACAAATGTTCCTGGTTCCAAGAAATGGCTTGAATAGTGAATATTCATATAGTAGGAGCCTATTTCCAATGTTCCAATGTTAAGAATATATACCTAATTGAGGTAAGATTCTCGCTGCGCCTGAGACGAATGGACCTGCAGCTGTGTTTTCCCACCAACTAATGACTCAAAAAAAGCATGTAGGTCAAAATGTAGGAAACACTGTCATCTTACTTTGGTTCTCACGTAATGGAAATCTGTCTCACTTGAGATATTTTCCATAAACAAACGCTCGCACAATTGTTGCATGGCACATCCTGTGCCATGAAGTAATGTTCTACTCTATCCTACTGTTGTCTTATGCAGATTTATTGCTTAGATTTATTGCAGTTTGAGAAGTCAGACCTGTTCCCGATTTAATGATTGGCAGCTGTTTGAGGTTTCGCCGCATTCAGAGCTTGCCCAATCGTCATAAAGAGAAACCGTGCATCTAGGTGGAGCTAATGAATAGCACACTGCCCAATAAACACCAAGATATTCTTCTGTGCAAAACACACCTACCCACACTTCATTCACTGCCATTGAAACTCTGGGGGGTGGCTCAAGATGACACATTAAAAGCAGTTTGTCCTATGAACGCTAATCTTTCATAATATTAGAACAGCGAGTATACAGTCGTGCAACACACACCCAGAGAGACACAGGCTTCAGAAAGAGTCTGTTGGGCTACGTTTGCACGTAGGCCAATATCACCTAGCGAGTTGCGCCAACAAAGTAGATACAGTTTCTGTTTAGAACAGGGTTATCATGATAATCACAGACAAAATACAACAGAATATAATTAAAATCCTTTACAAAGTTGGGGAGAAACTAATGAATAACTTGGCTTTCAGCATTAACGTGCAAAAACTTTACTTTTTAAAAGACAAGAAATGACTAGCATTTCATTTTAGTGAATAGAAATATGTTTAATACTTGCACTATATAGACAAATGTTGTGGACACACAAATATTACATCCAAATCTTGGGTATTGGTGTGGAATTTGCCCATACCCCCACCTTTGCTGCTGCGACAACCTTTGTTCTTCTAAAATAATTTTCTATTAGATTTTGGAACGTAATTGTGTGGTTAGATTCTGATGTGATAGACCAATACGCGTCTACCAGCAGTGACAAAAACCCAAGGAAATTCTCGTCAGAATTAGTGGAAGTATAGTTCCCTAGATGCGAACCTTTGACTAATGAACTTTCAAAGATGCGAATGTGCGTGTGCAATACATTGAAAATGACTTGAGTGAAAAATTACAAATTTTGGTGGAATTTCACGTCGCATGTCAGAGCGGTAGGTTAGTTCACATTTCTGGCATTTGAGCAGAATGTTGTTGTATGGGCTGTATCAAGAAGTGGTTGTGTTACCGACTGCCATGCTTGGGCAGAAAGCGGGAGATGAACACTAGAAGCCAGTACAGAGCAGAGCTTTATTAAGAAACTGGGAAGAAAAAACTCTGGAGAACTGAGTGCAATAATGAAACTAAGACCTGGGCATACAGAGACCCCAAACAGTCCAAAACACAGCAAAGAGGAGTGACGTGATATGCCTATGTGGAAGCAGAAATTATAACAGCGTGAACCGCACAGAACTGAAACATAGTCACTTCGCACCAAACAAAGGAAATGCAGGGTTTAAATAACCAAATTATGAGACAGAAACTAAACAGCTGAAGTAAATCGGGAAGTCAGAATGTAAACAAAGTGGACACACCACGCAGGGATGACGCGGAAGGAGCCATGGAGGCTGGGAAGTGTAGTCTGTAGGTCCTGACATCGACTGTGTACAGTACATACTTCCTTTTTGTGGAATTATTAGTAATCAAACATTATCTCGCTAAAGGTTTGTGATTTGAAGGCTAGCCTAAATTGAAGTTTGGACACTGGAATGCTGGTCAACCAGGAAAACCATACAAGGTCTGTGTTCCATGTTGGTTAGTGCTGGTTGACCAGCCTACCAGTGTCCAAAACACTATAGGCTGGCCTTCAAATCACAAACCTTTAGCTAGTCTTTGTTTGATTTCTAATACAGCGATAAACAATCTGTTTTATTCTACTATTCATCTACAATTTACGAAAATAATAAGGAAGCATCCATCTGATACCAAGCATGTTTTTTCTGTAAATTGTCATACAACAATTTATGGACACCAGGCCTGATGGGTGCATCTTTAGAGTATATTTGCATAGGTTTTTGCATATTCAGTAACACATTAAAATATTATCTGCAATGTTCAAATGTTTGAAAGACTTTTTTGTATAAGAACAATAGTATTGTACTACCTAAATGGTTATAGCACTGTATATCACTGTATAAATTAACCTTTCATTCTAGTGACTCCCATAATACATGTACCATGGATTCCATTAAATGTCCAAACAGTTACAAAGGAAGTCTTGTGCTTAGAACTGCATGCCACAGTGCAAGTTCAAACACAGCAGCAGGATATGGCATTAATTCCCATAGAGTTCTTGCCAAAATATGTAATGCTGTCCAAGAGATATTTCGTATATTAGGTTACTTAAGAGCCATGTAATTACAGATGTGCTAGATGGTGTTTGGAACTGAATTGATTTCCTCCAGGTGTTTATGTACTGCTATTCAACCGGGTAGTCTGTTAGTACATGGGTCTGATTACAGAAATGATTAGAATTTCGTTGTACAGGTAAACTCCATTTAACGTCCGTGTTAGATTCTGTGAAGCAGGACGATGACCGAAATGGACGTTTACCAGAGATTGCCGTAGTCTTTTTATACCGTTGTCATGTAAATACAAAGGGTATTTTCACAAGAAAACGAAACGACTGCTGAAAACACGAGTGGAACGCTGCCATCTACACAGCGTCTCTTTTTGAATTTATGGAGACTTACAATTGTGATAGAAAATGCAGTAGTGTACTGTTACGATCCCGTGTATGGGAAAGCTGTAACACTTAACAGGATGGTATGATGGACCTCATACTTTTGTTTGATGGAAGCCAAAAATGAATTAGTATTACAAACAACACGGAAGATCAGCCAGATGAAACAATGTATGTGTTTACATGCACTTAATAATCCGATAACTGCAGAAAATCCGATTTTGTCAGTAATCCCGATCAAGAAGTATCCATGCACTTGAGTAATCAGATAATGGGAAACCTCCGGGTTTATGCAACACACTCAGTAATCGGATTTCTACTCTGCAACCAGCCAATAATCTCACAAAGTTGTGACGTTAACTCCAAATTTCAGAGTCTCCACCAAGTGTTTGCTAGCCATTCAACGGGTTCTGCAATTAACGAGGACTGTGGTAGCCTAGTGGTTAAAGTACTGGACTATGGACCAAAACGTCCAGGGTTCAAATCCCACCTCTGCCAAGTTGCCACTGTTGGGTCTTTGAGCAAGGCCCTTAACCCACAATTGCTCGGATTGTAAGACTGTACCAATTGTAAGTCGCTCTGGATAAGGGCGTCTGCTAAATGCTGTAAATGTAAATGTAATTAATTCCAGGGTTGCCAGATCCCATGAGAGAATACCCCACCTGATCTATGTAACTAGTGGCAAAATCTTTGAGAATAAGCGGACCTGGCAACCATGTTTTATTTCTGCCAGCTGCTCTGCGCACATGTGCAGACTGCCAAATCCGATTGAAATCGGGTACCTGGGAGGCACGCTATGAGAAATCCGATTACCAAAATAAAATCCAGCTCGCTCTATTGGATTACTTAATCTGATTCCTAGATATGCTGTATACAAGACCACTTGAATAATAAAGAGAACTACAGAAATTCGACTATAATCAGATTATTAAGTGCATGTAAATACTCCGAGTGAATGTGAACCAGTTTATATAGCTATAGGTGAGAGATAATATACAGGTAGTGGGGAGACATACAAAAGATTACTACTTACAATAGGACAGGCATATACATTTAGGAACGCCATTTACAGCTTGGTACAAATGAGTAGTGGAAAATGATACATAAAACCACGAGTAACTTAGTCTCTAAACACATCAACTGAGTTGGAACAGTCTGTAGTCCAAACGTGAGCAAGCGAGCACACCAAGTGTAACTTCTGCTCTTTATGTCCTGCCTCTGCTCGTGGCTGTTGAGGTGAGGCGTATTTGGCCTTAACGTCCAAAGTTAAAATACAGATTACCGTATTTTTCGGACCATAAAGCTTATAATTATAAGACGCAATATCAACGATCGGCTGCTAACGGATATATTTTCATACATAAAGCGCACCGGGTTATAAGGCGCATGAAATGAAACAAAACTCTTAAGTTCCGTCGGAAGCTCAGTTTGGTCTTTACCTTTACCTGGTCTTCTTGCTTCCTCCACTTCCGTACCACTGATTCGTTAATGTTGAATTCTCTCGCAGCTGCTCTATGTCCATGTTGTACTGCGTGACTGATAGCACAGAGTTTGAAATCCGCTTCGAAAATGAATGAATAAATGCTCGTACCCTAATGCTGAAGCACATACCGTATTACTCCACGATGCTGCGCACTACGGTTGCCGTAAGCTTCGTAACTTACCAAAGCCGTGCTAAAACATTTTGACAGATTTATGAACGCCGTGTACCATCTACAATCGGTTCTAGGTCAGAAAGCACAACCAGAATTAATTCATACATTAGACGCACCGCATTTTTAGGCGCACTGTCGATTTTTGAGAAAGTTAAAGGATTTTAAGTGCGCCTTATGGTCCGAAAAATACGGTATGTTGATTATTATAATATTTTAGACCTCGGCTGTTAAAGTGAACGTTGATCCTGCTGCTATGAGGATAGCAAGCGTAAAATGGGATCCAGATATGGACCGAAGCGTTTTGAGAGATGATGAATGATCAATCAGCATGTAGGGACGAACCTTTTATTATTTAGTTTTGTTACTGACTCTGATTTCTATAAGCTTTTAATGTAACAGCTGTTCAGAATCATGAAATCTGCCAGCCGTCTGAAATGAGTATCTCCAGCAGTAAGGGCACATATGGGACATTAGTTATATCCAGTGCTTTACTAATGAAACATTCATTAAATGAATATTATTTTTCCCTCTCCAGCGAACCATTTGCCTGCCTGCACCATTTTCGGCGCGTTCGCGACAGCTAATGATGCGTGTTAACCCAGGTCCTTCCTTTTTTGCTATTTATAAGTTCTGTCATTCAGCAAGAGCTGACAGGCCGGTTAATTTTAAGCTGTGTCATCTCTCCTGCGAGTTCCACTTCCAGCAAGCTTAATTCAGCAGCAGCAGAGGATCCTCAGGGCCTGGATAAGCACAGCAATGCAGGCTTCGGGTGCTTGACAAAAAGTTCGTCTCTCCGTGACGCACATGAACCGCCTCTGCCTTGGAACTGTACATTATGTGCGACAATCGTTTTTAATTCAGCTTATCACGATTGACAGCATAGGTTGATGACTTAAAAGCTTATGTTATGTTCCTGGTAAAATGGAAATGAATAACTTTGTGAGAAGTAAATTGATATATTCTAATGTAGGCTAAAACTGACGTGTGATTCATCTCCTTCAATTTGAAAACACTAATCTGCACTTAATACACTGGTGCACTGTAAAAGCTCAGTTTTAGAATTGTTAAAACTTCAGAAAGTGCATATGACCGCTGGATTTATCCACCCTGGATTTGCTGGACTTTGAATGCAGACTTCTTGCCCCTTTTTTCTTTTTGTACTAATTAGTGAGGTGACTCCAAATGCATTCTATGCCATTCGTATGCATTTTCTTTTCACTCCATTTATAGGATTCAGCTGTTTGTACATCAAGATCTACAACAGGTCCCACACTGTGTATTCTGGACTGGCATTGCTCAGGGTAACAGTGTTCCACTACACTATGAATACTTTTCTAAGCACAACTACTGGATGCAATGCGAGTTCTTTGAAATCTGAAACCTGTACTGGTACATGCTCCAGCTCTGATTAGCCCTTGGCATGATGCCCTTTAACCACCATGTACTTTTTCACAAGTGTCTACACAACAATACAAGTGAACAATACTTGTGAACTTTCAACAGAATGTAGTAGTTATGTTTTAGATTATTTTGGGGCAGCTCGGTGGGGAGCAGCGCTGCCTCACAGCAAGAAGGTTCTGGGTTCAATCCCAGGTGGAGTGGTTTGGGTCCTTTCTGTGTGGAGTCTGCATGTCCTTCCCGTGTCTGCATGGGTTTACTTCAGGTACTTCAGTTTCCTCCAACAATCCCAAAATATGCGTGTTAGGGTAATTGATTACGCTAAATTGGCATCGACTTGAGTGTATGTATGTGACTAGTCTTGATGTATCCTTGTGTGTGTGTGTCGCTGAAATGGCCACTGACGCCGATACCGACGTTAA
The DNA here is from genome assembly GCA_025084515.1 of Ancistrus triradiatus. NCBI lineage: Eukaryota > Metazoa > Chordata > Actinopteri > Siluriformes > Loricariidae > Ancistrus > Ancistrus triradiatus. The sequence goes on from JAJAGP010000130.1 coordinate 284,516, forward strand.
ATAAACCAAATAAAGAAACGAACAATACAATTCTTTTCATAATGGCTTGTTTGCTGCATCAGGTCATTTAATTGCGACTTCAGCTATGGAAGGCTGACATGGCGTCGCTTTGAGAAGACGAAGACACTACAGCAGTTAACAGAATGATGTGTTTTTAATGCAAAGTCTTGTTTAAAAGAAACAGCATGTTACTTTGTTCAGCCCGAATTGAGTTGGTTTCGCTTTTGTGCGGTTTGCGTTGTAACGATTCCGGTCCCTGTCCGGTTACCCTCTTCCTCACGCACGTATCACGCTTTTGCTGTTTGTGGACTCTGTATGCCCAGGTCTTAGTTTTATTATTGCTCTCAGTTCTCCAGTGTTTTTTTTTTTCAGTTTCATAAACAAAGCTCTGCTCTATACCGGCTTCTAGTGTTCATCTCCCGCTTTCTGCACAAGCATGATGGAAAGTATCACAACCACTTCTTGATAAACCCTGAATATGACTGAGACAGAGTAAACGACAACGTTCTGTTCACCTCCATTAAGCGCCAGAGATGTGAACTATCCCACTGCTCTGGCACGCAACGTGAACTTCCGCCACCGTTTTTTATTTTGTACTTATTTAAATCATTTTCAGTGTGTTGCACATGCACGTTCGCATCTTTGAAAGTTTGTTAGCCGAAGGTTTGCATCTAGGGGACTTGACTAATACCGAAAGACTTGCTCATATTCTCTGTGTTATTATATTGATTATTTTATTTATTACATATACTATTGCATTATATTCTATACTGTCATGTTCTGTATTTTATGATATTTTTCATAATATTGTATTCTCTCTCATTTTAGTCTAGATGTATTACATGTTTGTTCTCTAGATAATTTTTCTATTTAGCTTCTGCATATTTAAACTTATTTGAAATGCATTAATTAGGAAACCAAGTTTAATTCTTATGTATATCATATAGGTTACCTAAGGGGGTTGGGTCCCTTTTTGAGTCTTGGTACTCTCAAGGTTTCCTGCTCATCACATTTAGGGAGTTTTACCTTGCCACTGTCACCCTAGGTTCGGTCAGATGCTGTGGCCTAGTTAGTCGTAAAGCTTTGTTGAAACAATGCTGTGTTGTTAAGTGTGTATAAATAAATTTGACTCGACAGTCTTGCGCAAAAGTTTGGCCAATTGCTGAGTTAACGCAACCCTTACACACCATTAACGACGTTTAAGCCATGCTACTGGGTGCACAGTGGCGCATCCGGTTAGCCTGGTCGCATTACAGCTCCAAAGATCCTTGGTTCGGATTCCGCCCGTGTGGAGTTTGCTGTAAAAATTTTTATTTCTTAAATAATTAAAATGTTCTGGTTCAACTATAGCATCTCTGGTTCGTCCCAACCTCATACTCTGCCTGCGTGGGTTTACTCTGGGTGCTCCGGTTTCCTCCCACATTCCAACCTTAATTGCCGTTTCTAAGGCGTCCTTAGTATGAGTGTGTGCGCCCAACGATGGATTGGCACCCTGTCTAGGATTGTTCCTGCCTTGCGCACTGTACCGCCGGCTAGGCAGCGGCTTTCCCACAACCCTGACTAGGGTTAAGCGGATGAAAAAATTAAATAAAAAATTTAATTACTTAATAATACCATTGCCTAATTGATGGTGTATCTGACCTAATAGTGGCCTAAGACTTTTGCACAGTACTGTAATTTCTTCGCGTGGCCCTGACATTAGTACCAGACCACGTAATCACTCCTATAATAAATAAATAAAGATAACTTTTCCTTGAAATATAATTAAGGCATGGATTCAGGTGCTTCGTTATTGCTTAACGTTTAAGAGCCTAATGTTCCTTGTTTTACAAACAATAAGCCATATACAAATCTGTAGGCCTACTTACTTTATAGATTAATTTAAGATTCAAATAGAGGATCTCTACGTGTATGTCGATTAATTTGGAAGCCAGTGCTTCTGTATTGGTGTTTTAGGCATTTGATTATGTCACATGAAAGCTGACGTAACCGAAACTGTGTCAGAGGTTACTCCCAACAGCACCACCTACCGGCAGCGCGTCATTAATGCCGGCTCTGTTTACATCCGAAATAAAAAGGTGCGCACTCGCTTAATGTCTAGGCGAGTGCCTTCGCGTGGCACTGTTGCGTGGGAAAATAAGTATTACGTGATGATGGGGAAGTAATCATAAACTATATGTATATACACACCATAGGCTACTATTTCTTATTCAAACAGGCATGCGGGACATAATGCGGTTTTCAAGAAACGTGTTTCCTTAGACAGTCGGTTAGAATGGTATATTCTAGCCCATATTTTAAACCACGTTGCCTGTGAATAATGATGCAGGTTACATTTTGATGGACTTATGGGAATCGTACAGGGTGGAGAATAGGAACTGCGTAAGACGCCTTCACATGCGCGCAAGATGCGCGCGCGTATGTTGCAGTAGCAGCAAACCCCACCTTGTCTCGTTTTTCTGGTATAGAGTCAAACAAATCAAACGTGAAATGACCCTAATATAATCGTTAGCACGCCTATGAATCACCTTCCACGGATCTTGCACCTCCAATGCGGCAAGTGCGGTGTAACGCAGAGCACACGTTTACAGAGTGTACATTATTAAAACTATTCAAAGAAGGCCTAATAGGCTTATATATTATGGATAAAGTTGTATAAGGACAAACGTCATCTCTGTGACGCATTATTAGAAGTCCTAGCTAATTTCCTTCACCAGAAAAGTCTCTTACTTACCTGACTGATGTCGGCATTTTGCGCTTCCAGCACCCTTATTTCTTTATTTCTACACCCTAAAAGCCCCGTCATGTCGCCGGTTCGCTTTGCGTCCCTCTCAGTTCGAGACTGTCCACGGCACCTTGTGTGAGCGCATCAGAATTTCCACAGCGCCGCATTGAAGCCCCGCCCCGTTTCACACACCCCCGACTTCCTATTGGCCGCCGCGGGCTACCGTCATCGTGATCACATGCTGCGGACGTGTGTTTACAAACACACACTCTGATCACGTGTCGCGGAGCCATTTTGACATCTACAGTATACTGCGGCACTACAGGCGCAGGATGCCACCATAACACGCAGCAGTGCGGACCGGCACTGCGTAGTAGTATAAAGATACAGGAAAAAAAGTCAATGCTTTAATAAGCCATAAATCAGACTACTACTACAGTGTGATGCTGTCTTTCTTTATTAAAAACATGCATTCACAACTCGAGTAACAAGAAGGCAGCAGTTCTGAAAAAAAAAAAGAAATATTAGAATAACAGGAATGAAAAAGTGATCAGTTCCCCAATTTAATTCTTCATAAAGCCACTTTTTGCTTTAATTACAGCCATCAGTTTGTCTGGATATGTCTCTACCAACTACCTAGATTGGGGAATATTTGCACACTGTTGCTAGAATAATTGATTAAAATTGTCTGATTTCAAAGTAGTTGGCAGTGGACAGTGCTTCAAGCAGGTCCACAAATTACACTCATTGACAAAAAGTATAATGCACCTAGTGCTTGGGTTTCACTCCAAAAAGTCTTGGTCTCCTCTGACTAAGCCTTTTTGCCATATGGCATCAGAAGCACAAACAAGACTGTGCGACACTTTTCGTACTGGCATACAGGCCAGCTTTGTGTACAGCCTGTGAGATTGTTGTCACACGCACAGACAGACCAGTCTCAGCCACAGAGTCTTTTGAATTTGGTCTCTTGGTAACTTCCGTGATTAATATATTGGCTCAGTCATCCAGTTTGGAGCTTTATCTAGGCTGCAAGGTGCTGGTGGTTTGCAATACACTATTGCCTGCTTGATAATGTTCTGCATGGTACTCTGGAGAATAGTTAAAACCTCAATTTGTTTTGTTTTCGTCTCCCAGCTTTTTCCTTTCCCCAGTTTTATCCTGGAGACTTGTTAATATCTCCTTTCCAAACCATAGGTGAATTCTTTGCATTACCATGCACTGCTAGCTCTGGATCATGATTGTTTGTTCCTTGAACAAGTTTTTTATGGTCACTATAAAGGGTCTGATCGCTTATCCAAACCAGGTGTTTGATTAATCAATTGTGATTATTGATTAGAAATGTAATACATGTTATTTTCACTAATGTGTAGATAAGCTAGAAACATGGTTAGAATTTGCTTACTTTACACAATCTAATGTGACAAAACAAGGATTTTGACAAGAAATTATGATTTTTTTTTTTTTTTTTTTTTTTTAGACTGCTGCACCCAACATCCCAAGGAAACAATATTAGATCGTGCATCTAATTTCGTTTCTGATACAACCTACTAATTTTACACGGCTGCCTGTTAACTACCCAACTGAATACAAGTCCTCCTTCTTTTCAAGCCCTACAAATGTAACCCCAGTATATCTTGCTGATCTCCAAAAGCAGTACAACCCATCCCAAGCACTTTGTTCGGCAGAAACGGGCCTTCTGTTATCCTCTATGATCAGTCACAGCTCAGGAAAGGTCATCCTAATGAACTCTGGGTAACTCCAGGAGTGTACACTGAATTGGTCTTTTATAAATGCTAGATTTAAACCATACAGTGGTTTAGTTCCAGCATATTTTTCTGATCTCTGGAAATATTATAGGTCACCTTAAGCTTGTCTCGTAGTCGAGGCAGGCTTTCTCTTAATCCCTGACATCAATTCCAGCTCAGGTGGTGGAGTACGGGTTTCTTATTTCACTTTTACTCTGCAGTGGTGTTACAGATTACATTAGGAACTGTTTTTGCTTATGCTGCTCTAAAATCTGTGTACTTTTCTGCATTAATGCGGCCATCACAGAAATGTAAATGACCTTTTCCATGGGCATTTACCCAACCCCATACCACGAAAGACACTGGCTTTTGGACTGTAGCTGATTAGAGAATGGATGGTCTTTTCGTCTTTAGTCCGGATCATACAGCGTCCGTTTCTTCCAAAAAAGATCTGGAATACTGTTTGGTCTAACCACAATATAGGTTTCCACTATGTGATGGTCCATCTCGGATGCCTCCAAGCCCAGCAAACATGACACTGATTTTGATTCTGAAGTACAAACACACTACACTCACCAATCGCTTTATTACATACATCTCCTAGTTTCTACACTCGTTGTCCATTTTATCAGTTCCACTTACCATATAGAAGCGCTTTGTAGTTCTACAGTTACAGACTGTAGTTCATCTGTTTCTCTACATAGTTTGTTAGTCCCCTTGACTTGTTCTCTAATAGTCAGGATCCCCACAGGACCACCACAGGTCAGGTACTATATGAGTGGTGGATCTTTCTCAGCACTGCTGTGACACAGATGTGGTGTTAGTGTGTGTTGTGCTGTTATGATTGGATCAGACACAGCAGTGTTTGGAAAAAAAAAATGTAATATGAAGAGGGGTGCCAAACCTTTTATGTAAGGCTGTGTGAGCACAAATTTTACATTTTAAATATTATAATGGGAAGCTTGATAGTTTAAGATCTGTCATTGAGCATTCTATAAATAGACCATTTTATCTATAACACTAATATGGGCCAGCAAACAAAATTAGTATTTTTCAAAAAAAGAAAGTGGAGTACACTGATCATGCTACGTCCTCTCTCAAAGACATTTTCTATTAGATATCAACTTTAATGTTAGAGATGAAAACATTACTTATGCTAATACTAATATTGCCGTAACGCCACTTGACCGCTAGAGGTCACCATTTCCTGTTTTGTAGGAGTGAACTTTGCAAAATGACAACAACCTGCAACACATTACCACAGACTATAGTATTTAAAGAGTTCTAAAAACATGTTCACACCGCAGAAGTGAAATTGAGGTGATTACACTGCCAGATACGGTGGCCCGGAGAGTCACATCACAACCGCATTTACAAAGCAAACAAAAGTCGAGAACACAACAGCATTAAGTCAGAACACAAATACGTTAAGGAAAAACGCAACAACATTTCCAAAAATGCTACATTTCGTGAAAACAAAACATTTAGGAGGCAGACAAAAGTTGAGAACACGTATAAATTGAAGCGGAACACGACAGCACTGACCGAATCGAAAAAGTAGTGCGATAAGACTCACATTTATGTTCAAGCCAATATTTCAGCAAATAAAGTAGGGATTCAAATATGTTTCCGGTCCATGACGTGGATCTATTTTACTTTGGCCTTTTCTCAATATGCGTACTTTTCTGTGCTTGTGTTCTTGTGTACTTGTGAAGCGTCATCAGTCGCAGCTCAAGCACTGTCTCCATTTCTAAGTTCGCATCTAACCAAGTACGCTCCAAATCCCCGGATGTGTTCTTGCTCCGCCCATTTTATCGAGGATGCATCGATGCAGACTTGTGCGGACTTGAACAGCAAAATATCCCACAATGCATTGCCAGCTTGGTAATGGCGGATGAGAGGACTCCCAACTGGATGTACAATTTCTTAAGTAATACTGTTATTGTGTCACAGAATTAAGTTAAGACCTTTTTTTAGGCGAGAATGTAGTTTAAAATTCAACTATGCGGTCAGTTTATCAAGGTAGAGCTCACATAAAAATTGCTCAGATGTGACGTAAAGTTATTAACGTATTTATTATGCATTATATTTATTATTTGTTCAACCTGTACTCTAAATATGAATTGTCTGATATAAATTGAGGTTCAGAATTAAATTCCCTTCTAAAACCAGACTTGTTTGGTGCTCGCTTATGTTTGGGAAGGTTTTTATTTATGCTTAAATGCGATCGGTCCGTTGTTACATGTAGATTAAACTATTTAATGGAAAGTAAGAGATTGGAGCACTTCCTCCACCACTGACAGGCTTTATACAATAGGTTTTAGGATTTTATCTAGGTGTAAAAAGTAAAACTTGTTGTCTCCATAGCCAAGTACGCTGCTGTTCCAGTTGTAGAATAACCGAACTGCGTCCTCCCATCACTGGGAGAATGTACTCGCAAGTCCAACTTCCTAGTCCAGACTTAGGAAGTACGCAAGTCCGAACTTCGTGTACTTGGTATTGAGAAACGGCTTTTGCCTAAAGTGTTCATACTATCTTTGAGTGTTTGGAGTAGCATAACTCTGTTCATACTGTAATTATGAATAAATGCATATAGAGCATGCACATGTATCTGATCTTCTGATCTTATATGTTTAATAAAACTCATGAGATATGTTTTATTCTAACTTGATTCTACTCTACAATACAGTCATTTGAAAAAGTTTGGGCACCCCTGATAATTTTCATGATTTTAGTTTAGAAATCATTGGTTGTTCAGATCAGCAACTTGAGTTAAATATATCATATAGCAGATGAACACAGTGATATTTGAGAAGTGAAATGAAGTTTATAGGATTTACAGAAAGTGTGCAGTAATTATTCAAACAAAATTAGGCAGGTGCATAAATTTGGGCACCCGAACAGAAAAATGACATCAATATTTAGTAGATCCTCATTTTGTAGAAATAACAGCCGCTAAACGCTTCCTACAGCTTCCAGTCTGGATTCTGGTTGAAGGTGCTTTGGACCATTCTTCTTTAGAAACATCTCCAGTTCAGTCATCTTTGATGGTTTCCAAGCATGGACAGCCCACATTTTCAGTAATATTCATGTCTGGGGACTGAGATGGCCATTCCAGAACGTTGTACTGGTTCCTCTGCATGAATGCCTTAGTAGATTATGAGCAGGGTTTGGGGTCGTTGGCCTCGGTGCAACTTTGTCACTGATTCTTGAACATTGTTCTTAAGAATCTGGAGATATTAACTGGAATCCATGCGACCCTCAATTTTAACAAGATTCCTAGTACCTGCACTGGCCACACAGTCCCGCGGGCATTATGGAACCGCCACCAAATTTTACTGTGGGTAGCAAGTGTTTGTTCTTGGGATGCTGTGTTCTTTTTCCGCTCCTTGTTATGTCCCAATAACTAAATTTTAGTTTTCATCAGTACACAGCACTTTATTCCAAAATGAAGCTGGATTGTCCAAATGTGCTGTAGCACACCAAGTGGACTCTGTTTGTGGTGTGTGTAGCAGAAAAGGCTTCTTCTGCATTTACTCTCCCATACAGCTCTCTCCTTGTGCAAAGTGCGCTGTATAGTTTGAACGATGAACAGTGACACCATCTGCAGCAAGATGAGGTTGTAGGTATTTTGGAGGTTGTCTGTGGCTTGACTATGACTGTTCTCACCATCCTTCGCCTCTGCCTATCTGAGATTTTTCTTGGTCTGCCACTTTCGGGAGTTCCTTAACTAGAACTGTGCCTGTGGTCTTCCTTGCCTCACTATGTTTCCTCACAGTGGAAACTGACAGCTGAAATCTCTGAGAGAGCTTTTCCCTTTCCCTGAACCATGATGTTTGAACAACCTTTGTTTTCAGGCCATTTAAGAGTTGTTTTGAGAGGCTCCCATGTTGCCACTCTTCAGAGAAGATGCAAAGAGGAGAAAAACTTCCAATTGGCCACCTTAACCCTTTTTCTCATAGTTGGATTCACTTGTGTATGTAGATCAAGGGTCAATGAGCTTACAAAACAAATTTTGTGTTCCAATAATTAGTGCTAAAGGTATTCAAATGACAAGGGTGCCCAAATTTATGCACCTGCCTAACTTTGTTTGAATAATTACTGCACACTTTCTGTAAAACCTATAAACTTAATTTCACTTCTCAAATATCACAGTGTTCATCTGCTATATGATATATTTAACTCAAGTTGCTGAGCTGGACAACCAATGATTTATAAAGAAAAATCATGAAAATTATCAGGGGTGCCCAAACTTTTTCATACCACTGTATCTCACGAGTGTCCACACCGAGTTTGTAACCACTTTAATGTATACTGTTATCAATGCAAAGGGAATTCAATGGAAATTTTAATAAAGAATTTGCATATTGCAACCTTTCATATCATATTATTACATTTCATATTTTAGTCAACTGTATCTACCGAAGATTTAGTTGACTATAATCTTATAATTACTGGAATAAAACTAGACTAAAACTAAAAACAATTAAGATGACTAATTTATGACTAAAACTAAATTACGTTTTAGTCAAAAGATTACTGTATTTTTCGGACTATAAAGCGCACCGGATTATAAGACGCAATATCAACGATGGGCTGCTAACGGGTATATTTTCATACATAAAGCGCACCGGGTTATAAGACGCATGAAATGAAACAAAACTCTTAAGTTCCGTCGGAAGCTCAGTTTGGTCTTTACCTGGCTCAGGGCGTCTTCTTGCTTCCTCCACTTCCGTACCATTGATTCGTTAATGCTGAATTCTCTTGCAGCTGCTCTATGTCCATGTTGTACTGCGTGACTGATGGCGTTGTGTTTGAAATCCGCTTCGAAAATGAATGAATGAATGCACATATCCTAATGCTGAAGCACATACCGTATTACTCCGCGATGCTGCGCACTACGGTTGCCGTGAGCTTCGTAACTTACCAAGGCCGTGCTAAAACATTTTGACAGATTTATGAGCGCCGTGTACCATCTACAATCGGTTCTATGTCAGAAGGCTCAACCAGAATGAATTCATACATTAGATGCACCGCATTTTAAGTGCGCCTTATGGTACGAAAAATACGGTACTGTTATTGCTTTACAATATTACTATTTATTAGACAAGAAAAACAAAGCCCAGACATCCCCACAACAGCTCTGGGTGGATAACTTTCAAAGTACTGCAGTTGTTGTTTTACGGATGAAAGTTTTTTAGGCAATAATGTAGTGTAGCTCTGCGGTCAGTTTATCAATATGGCGCCTACATAAAAATTTGCTAAGACGTTTTAGGAGAGTTGACATAATGTTATTATCTTATTTATTATGCATTATATGCTTTTTATTGTTTGTTTTTTTCAAAATTGTAATTAAAATACTTGTATTTATTCAGTCTGTATTCTAAATATAAATTGTCTGACACGAATTGTTGAAGTCCAGATTTAAATTATCTTCTAAAATCTGACATGTTTGGTGCTTGCTTATGGTTGGGAAGGTTTCTAATTTATACTCAATTGCGATCATTTTATTGTGCATTGTTACATGTAGATTAAACTACTTAGTAAAAGATATGAGCACTTCCACCATTGATAGACTTTGTGTTAGGTTTTTATTTACGTCTGTAACAAGAGGAACTTTGTGTTTGTTGCAACACGGACAGAGCTGAGACATTTGTGAAGTTACGTTACAAGATGTAGTCTAATAAAGTAAGTTCAGTGCTTTAACCATGCTTTAACATTCTGTACAGTCTGTATTAAATGCACAGAACAGAATGAAACAAGGTGTACAAATTGGTAGACAGGTTAACAAATAAGTTAAATGATTAGACAAATGTACAGCTAGAGAGAATTGCTAATATGAACGACCAGCTGCAGAACGACCGTACGTGTCTTCGGGAGTTTGTACTTGCCAAGTCAACACTACGAAGTTTTATTCTATTTTTAAATTGAAAATTAGGAAAATACATAAACACACAAATTAAATAACAATAATACAAAGAAAAAGTATTTTTAGTCCTTTGGAACCACAAGTCAAAGCACAGAAGCACTGTTTTCTTAGCTTTAAGATTTTCTTAAGAGTGTAGAGCAACCATATACTGATGAAGTTCATTTTTGAAAGCAGGACGAAAGGTTTGTTTCCTCTAATTTTACATACGAATATATGTACTCACTCATTCACTCACTTTCTTATCCGCTTGATCCTGAACAGGATTGCTGGTTAAATAGATTTAGCTAATAAAAATAAAAGATTTATTACAAAATATTTCCATTCATTAATCTTCTCATAATGACATATACCAAAGAAGACATACAGTGGGGCAGAAAAGTATTTAGTCAGCCACTGATTGTGCAAGTTCTCCTACTTAGAAAGATGAGAGAGGTCTGTAATTTTCATCATAGGTACACTGTAAGGAAATCACACTGTAGGATTTTTAAATAATTTCATTGTAAATCATGATGGAAAATAAGTATTTGGTCAATAACAAAAGTCCAACTCAATACTTTGTAACATAACCTTTGTTCGCTATGACAGTGCCCTGTCCCCTGTGCAGAGAAAGAGCCCCAATGCGTAATGTTTCCACCCCCATGCTTCACAGTAGGTATGGTGCAAGTCCGCATTCTTCTTCCTCCAAACACCAACCTGCTTGCCTATTGTAGATTCACTCTTCCCAGCCTGGTGCAGCTCTACAATTTCCTTCTGGTGTCCTTCGACAGCTCTTTGTTCTTGGCCATGGTTGAGTTTGGAGTTTGACTGTTTGAGGCTGTGGACAGGTGTCTTTTATACAGGTAACGAGGTCAAACAGGTGCCATTAATACAGGTAACCAGTGGAGGACAGAAGAGCTTCTTAAAGAAGAAGTTACAGGTCTGCAAGAGCCAGAAATCTTGCTTGTTTGTGGGTGACCAAATACTAATTTTAAACCATGATTTACAATTAAATTCTCTAAAAACCCTACAATGTGATTTCCTGGATTTTTTTGTTCTCATTTTGTCTCTCATAGTTGGTGAAAATTACAGACCTCTCTTATTTTTAAGTAGGAGAATTTGCACAATCAATGGCTGACTAAACACTTTTTTGCCCCACTGTATTTAAAGTGAAAAGAAGTCAGCAATAATATAAGTTTGAATAAACCTTGAATAAACCTCAAAAGAGCAAACCATGCCGTATACATTGTCACAAAAGATGAATAACATATTCAGTTGCATTCTTACAGAAAGAACAATCAGCCTCCATGTCAGGCTTAAGAATATCTTTTTGCAGGATAGAATCTATGGATTAATTTAAGTGCAACCTCTCTGACTTTGTTAGAAATTGGATGAGTGGCAAGGACATTTTCTACAATACCATCCCAGTATTGCATGGAATCGTAACAATATGTTTCTGGAATAAAGCTCTTATTTTCTGGTTATTCTGTTGCTGCTGAGTAGAAAAGCAGTCCATACTACCAAGTACACTAGCAAGTCTGAACTTTGCGTTCTTGAGAAACACCAGTCATGGAAATCACTCTCTCATGGCATATTTTTAAGATGCAAAACAGTGCGTCTAGTGGCCAGGAGCACTTCAAGTGTTCAATGCTGTTGTGTTTCGCTTAAATGTATTTGTGTCCTCGACTTTTGTTTGCCTCCTAAATGTTGTTGCGTTTTCACCAAATGCACCATTTTTGGAAATGTTGTTGTGTTCTGCATTTATGTTGTTTCGTTTTTCCTTAATGCTTTTGTGTTCTGACTTAAAGGCTGTCGTGTTTTCGACTTTTGTTTTGTAAATGCGGTTGTGATGTGAAATGAAATGGATACTGGTGGATGATGTTGAATGCTGACCTGAAGTCTATGAACAGCATTCTCACCATGTGTCCTCCTTGTCCAGGTGAATGGTTCGGGTGATATACAAACTTTATTTATTAAAATGCTTAATTAAGTGTTTACCGTATTACCGATTAATGTAGGTGGGATTCAATATTTTAGTGAATTAAACAATCAAATATCCCAATGTAATATAATACTTTTTTAATTGCAGCCTGGGTGTAAAACCTCCTTTGATGCTTCTGACACAAATAACAGACGCACTGAAGCCTGTGCATCTCTGGATGTCTATTGCATGATCATGTACTCATTTGAATAGGATGTGAATAGGACATGTGCTTTTTGAGCCACGCCGAGATGCACAAGCTTCACTGGTAGGCAGGTACGTTTGACATAATATCGGACAGTCCGCCTTTTATTTACCCTGCTTGAACACAAGACTTCTCTTTATGATGGTTGACCTCTCAAAGGGGCAGAACCTCGAAACCAGTTAAAGTAATTAAATAAATAATGAAGCTTATTAAATTATGCTTACAACTGCACTTGGCATAGCTAAAGATAGTAGTATAGCCACTAAGGTGAAGACAAAAGTTTGTATTAAAGTTTGCAGTTTTATTTAAGTTTATGGATAACATAAGGCTGAAATCACATACGCAAGAAAATTTGTGATTTTTTTTTTTTTCCCCACTTCAATTATATAATCAATGTAACAATGGAATTTACTTAATGCCAGACATCCAACCTGTCCTGGAAGTTCCAGTGACCGGATTCACGAAAATGTAACGTAAGTTTTTTGTTTTTTTTTCTTCTGAACCTCATTCTTAAGAAAAAGTTATGAAAGAGTGTTATTCTTCAATGAACTTCTTAAGAATTATTATTGTATTTCCTTAACTCTTTTCTTAAGAACAATTCTATGTTCTTTAGAAAAGCTTGAAAATGTTATGTCCTAAGTGTTTTTAACCTTTCAATAGCCAATGTAAGAGGTGACATCAACATCTAAATATAGACGCAAGCAACTAAATTTGCCAAACTTTAGTTGACCAGACTAAACATTTTAGTTGATGGGGGACACACTGTGATAAAGTATTTTTTTTTCTTTTTCTGTTGGCCATTTCTTATACCATCTCCTCTATTTCTTGTTTGATTTTTTTTTTCTTCTTAATTTTGCTGTCTTCTGTCCAGTGTGCTGAGTGGATTAAACTAAATTGTGGAAATGTCAGTAAATACAAATTCAAAATGTTGTGCTTTGTACATTGTAAGCTATAAAATGCAAGAGCCTACCCAAGAAAACAATGAAGATGGTCTTAAGAAAATATTTAAAGCTTTTTTTTATATAATTTCTTTTAAAGAACATTATGAACTTCGTAACGTTTGTCTTAAGAAACGTTTAAGTTTTTTCTGAAGAAAGGTTTTGTGAATCCAGCCCCAGGTGTCCAGCATATTGATAGGGGCTCTGTAATGGATGCTTATTATATATAATATCCTGGAAATTTATTTTTCGAGACCGAGAGAGAGAGACACAGATTGAGAAACTGAGAGATTGAGAGAGCGAGTGGCATATGTAGCGATGCCATTACAAAGGTGGCATCCAGATTGGTTTTATATCCGAGCGCGCTCTCACTTTCATTGTTCATCCATTCTGTTGTGTGTTCTGCAGTACCATGGCAGTGTATTCCAAAAAAAATTAAAATATAAAATGCACTTCATCCCATACTATACTAAAATTTTATAGAGGTAAAAATAATTGACAGTGTTGCTCAGTGTACAGTTTGCTACAGTGACTTGTCTGTTTGTAATTGTTGGTTAAATAACTGTTAAAAATATGTTGAGTTTGCCTTTGTTCATCAAATAGCTAATGTTATTCAAGTTAGCCGTCTAGCTGCTCTTGTTCTCAACATCAACAGAATTCCTCAGTAGACTTGCTTAAAGTTGTAATAGAATTTAAGAAAAGTATCAATGCACTGAATGATGATGAGGGTGTAGTGCTATCTTCCTAAATGAGATTTTACAGGGAGAATATCTGTAGTGCTAATTCTAATGTTTATATGCTAGCCACATACTACTTTGTTTCAAGTGCTGAAACGTTTTTCGCTCCCCAAGTTGTTGAATATGTTGACTGTTAGTCTGTGTAATTTGTCCATACCAGTTGTGGTATTTTTCAGTGATTTATTGTTTTTAAGTAGCCACAGGGCCTCCAAACAGGTTAAATCAGTTTTGCTGATGGCAATCTCTAAACTAACTGCCCTTTCTAGCTGACACATGGGAGCACATTAGCTCTTAGTCAGTGCCGATCTCAGCTGAAATTTGATGTAAGCTCTCTCACGATTCTAATTTTTTACATACATTTTAGGCCAAAAAAATCACGATGGGTTATAAGAAGGTTAGTGATAACAGCCATCCAAAAAGAAAAACCACGACTGCACTTGATGTAATTATAATAAACAATAGCTCTTGTATTTAATCTTTTGTGTTTTTTTTTTGGTCTGTGTATATATAGTGTTTAAGCATACAGTGCAGCTCCATTAATACATATAATAGCTTATGCAATATGGCTTTTCTGGGGGTCTGGAACGGATTAATTCAATTTACTGACGATTACCGAGGTACTACAGTAATCGCGTTTTCGTTACTTGCTCATAAGTGTAGGTTCTCTAGGGTTCACCACCAGGTGGCATCAATGACCTCCTGTCAAAAAGAGAGGTGGTGGGATGGGATATTACATGTATTCCACCTCCAGTTTGTGTATATAACCACAATCAGGACACAATCCCAAGGGTAAGTGTATGTGTGTGTGTGTGTGTGTGTATGTGTGTGTGTGTGTGTGTGTGTATATATATATGTGTGTGAATGCATGTATATATGTGTGTGTGTGTGTATATATATATATATATATACTATATATATATATACTAATATATAGATATAAATATACTTATATACACACACACCAATATTGCGTTAGCTCGGTGTAAGTTGTATCACATTTACATACTTGCACTTCAGCCCTATTCTAGCTTAGATATGTCCCTGTATTACTGAAATTTGTATTGCATAAATTAATATAATTTAGATAAATTGATATAAGGTTGTGTGTGTGTGTTTTTGGTGTATGTGTGTGGTGTATATATATCTAGTCTCTATCTATATATATCGCTCTATATCTATATCTACTATCTCTCTCTCCTCTCTCTCTCGCTCTCTATCTCTCCTTATCCTGTGTGTCTTTGTGGTCAATCTATCTCTCTCTCTATCTCTATACTCTATATCTCTCTCTCTCTCTCTCTCTCTCCTCTCATCTCCTGGTCCGTCTCCCCCCCTTCTCCTATGGGGATAAAGTTAAGTTGAGTGCCGGATGTAAGGAGAAAAATGAAACGGGCAGAATGGGAGATTCAGTCACACCACGGAAATAGGGCAAGGCTGGTTAATGTGTGTGTAAGTACGGAGATTTGGGCATCAGCGCATGAAAACCCAAAATCGCACAAAAGGAGCAGAGGTCATCCGACCAAGACAAGAAAAGTGGTTGGGAATACAAAAAAGTCAACCGTCAGATGATGATGTTCATTTCGGCACGCACTACGTGGGCGGAATCCGGTTTGCATAAATTACTGGCTTCAATGCTGCGGGGGCGGAGGCAATCAGCCTGTGGCACTGCTGAGGTGTTATGGAGGACCAGGATGCTTTGATAGCGGCCTTAAGCTCATCCAGAGTGTTGGGTCTTGCGCGTCTCAACTTTCTCTTCACAATATCCCACAGATTCTCTATCGGGTTCAGGTCAGGAGAGTTGGCAGGCCAATTGAGCACAGTAATACCATGGTCAGTAAACCATTTACCAGTGGTTTTGGAACTGTGAGCAGGTGCCAGGTCGTGCTGAAAAATGAACTCTTCATCTCCATAAAGCTCTTCAGCAGAAGTGCTCCAAAATCTCCTGATAGCTAGATGCATTGACCCTGCCTTTGATAAAACATAGTGGACCAACACAGCAGCTGACATGGCACCCCAGAACATCACTGACTGTGGGTACTTGACACTGGACTTCAGACATTTTGGCATTTCCTTCTCCCCAGTCTTCCTCCAGACTCTGGCACCTTGATTTTCGAATGACATGCAAAATTTGCTTTCATCCGAAAAAAGTACTTTGGACCACTGAGCAACAGTCCAGTGCTGCTTCTCTGTAGCCCAGGTCAGGCGCTTCTGCCACTGTTTCTGGTTCAAAAGTGGCTTGACCTGGGGAATGCAGCACCTGTAGCCCATTTCCTGCACACGCCTGTGCATGGTGGCACTGGATGTTTCTACTCCAGACTCAGTCCACTGCTTCCGCAGGTCCCCCAAGGTCTGGAATCGGCTCTTCTCCACAATCCTTCTCAGGGTCCGGTCACCTCTTCTCGTTTGTGCAGCGTTTTCTGCCACACTTTTTCCTTCCCACAGACTTCCCACTGAGGTGCCTTGACACAGCACTCTGGGAACAGCCTATTCGTTCAGACATTTCTTTCTGTGTCTTACCCTCTTGCTTGAGGGTGTCAATGATGGCCTTCTGGACAGCAGTCAGGTCGGCAGTCTTACCCATGATTGCGGTTTTGAGTAATGAATCAGGCTGGGAGTTTTCAAAAGCCTCAGGAATCTTTTGCAGGTGTTTAGAGTTAATTCGTTGATTCAGATAATTAGGTTAATAGCTCGTTTAGAGAAGAACCTTTTCATGATATGCTAATTTTTGTGAATTTTGGTTTTCATGAGCTGTAAATGCCAAATCATCAGTATCAAAACAATATAAAAAAGCAAAAAAAAGACTTGAAATATTTTCAAGTTGTGTGCAATGAATCTAAATATATGAAAGTAATTTTTTAATTACAATTTACGGAAAGAATTAACTTTTATCCAAGTGCAATTTTTTGATAAGGACCAATTTTTTTGTTAAATATTTAATACATTTATAAAGTTATCATTATATAACGATCTCTCTCCTCGCTCTCTCGTCTCTCTCTCTTCTCTTATTTATATATATATAATATATATAATATATATCTATAGATATATATATACCTATCTATATGAGGAGAGAGAGAGAGAGAGAGTGTTTTTATGTTTTATTTGGTAGCCGACCACGGAAGCTGCCGATGAAAGATGAAATATCCGATCACCTACAGCAGGGGAAGAACATAGTAAAGTAACCAACTGTAACCAGTATATCCATGTAGGAAAGACACATTTTATTAGTCCCTTTTTCATGTTACACAGCTCTCACACCCCCTGATATGTTCTTAACGCACGTTACCTAGGAAAAATTACTGTGACTTTTACTGTAAAACCATGAAGTGGCCAAATTACCACCAAAATTCATAGTACAACTGTGAAATAATTCACGGCTAGTTCATAGTCAACGAAGTTTACAGTCGTACTATGAAATTTCACAGTAGAACCATGAAGTGTCTAAATTACCATTAAAAATTCAGAGTAAAACTGTGAACCTCCTGGTCAAACTGTGAAAGTTCACATTAAAACTCTCAAGCAATTCAGTTTTACTATGAAAATTCACAGTCCATTTTTTCCTGGGTAACATACTTGACAGCTGAAACTTGAGGTTCCATGAATGTTTAGCTTGTAAGCTCTAATGTCCAGCTCTCCAACTGATATGACTGATGACACTAACTAGAAACAACAGGGACATGTATAAGAAATGGGGAGCTGTGCAGGAGTAGGCTGGAGTGACGTCCGGCTTGAGGGTGTTGCAGCGAACAGGAAATGAAAGCACATTGCATCATGGTGAAAATGTGGGAGAGACAATGTTTTCCAGATTCCTCGGGCCTCACGGATGATACACACACACGCGCACACACACTTGGCCATGCTTGCTGTTAGTTTAATGACATCAGCCGTTCTGTATTTGAGAACGGAATCAAGTAAAATGGAAATCGGCCTTGCACAGAACATCTTTAAACTAGCCTCTTGCTCATTTTCTCACATGCTTTGTGCAGCAGTGAAACCACAGCATGCATTTAAGCAGGTGTTTAGTTGCTTGTTTGACGTTCTGTGCTGTAGTAACATTTCTATTGTTTGAACGCGCTTTTTTCCAACGTAAGCCGCAACAGTGAGCAATACTTGACGTATGACGGATGAGCTTTTCAAATATGCATATGCTAGCATGTTTGACACACTGCTTATTCCAACAATTTCCGCGCACCGTCGAAAAATCCATCCAGTTCCAGTGTTAATCTGTTACGGCACTGCGATGGAGCATCTGTAGTGGGTGTTGGAAAAGCCCACGCCCAAAGAGATCCACTTTCTCAGAGTCGATCTAACCTGCAAAAGTTTAGCTTGTTCCCGTAACTTGAAATATGCACACTTTCATATGGATCTATTAAACTAGCCGTATCACATTTAATGCATCTAGAAATTAAAAGCCCCAGGGGGAACCGGCAGGTGTCACATGTCTGTGTAAGTTATCCTGGCTCCGTTGTGCGTGTGTACAGCCGGTACTTATCACCACACCCATGTGTGCTGAGATCATCCATGAAAGAGTACATACCTCTGTAAAACATGGCTAAGAAGGACAGAACTCTGCTCACGCCTTCCCGAAATGCGTCACTAGGGACAACTGGAACAGTGCTTGTGTGTCTCTTTGTGTTTGTGTCCATGTTTATATTACGCTGTGAGGACCACGTGTCCCTGCAAGGATAGAAATGTGACATTTTTGACATTTTGGGGACTTGCTGGTCCCCATACCAAAAGGGAAAAACCAAAAGGGTAAAACCAAAAGGGTTAAAAGATTTGCTTAAGGTTAGTGAGGTTAAGATTAGGCTCAGGGGTAGGTGTAGTATTAATTAGCTACACTAATCATTGTCAGTGGGCGGTCCCCACAAAGATAGTGAGACGTGGTGTGTGTGTGTGTATGTGTGTTTGTGCGTGTGGACCCTCGTGTGAATTTGTAAAGCAGAAACGTCTGTGGAAGCTTATGAAATATTACAGATGGTTCCTGTAATGGTCTGCTGTTATTCCACTCTTTCCCCTTTCTCCGTTGTGGAGTATTTACATGCTGCTATACAACACTAGGTCTCGGGTTGCTGTTGCGTGTCGGATTTAGCCATTGTGCTTTTGGACTTGCCGTTGTTTTCTGTCTTGTTCATTTGTTTTGCACTTCAGGGCTTCCATAGAAACAGCATGTGCAGGCTGTTATCTCATATGCCATGTGTCAGTGTGTTTCTGACAATATCTGTAATGACAGTAGTGTATAAGGTAGTGTCCAAAATGTTTTTCACTCTGTCCACTTCTGTTCCCTATAGGTTAATAGTGCTCTTGTGGACTGTGAACTGTAGCGGTTAAGGTACTGGACTATGGACTAAAAGGTCCAGGGTTCAAATCCCACCTCTGACAAGCTGCCACTGTTTGGTCCTTGAGCAAGGTCCTCAACCCACAACTAATTGTATTGTAAGATTGCATCAATTGTAAGTCCCTGTGGGTAAGGGCGTCTGCTAAATGCTGTAAATGTAATGTAAATGCTCTTTGTACACTCACTGTATACTTTATTAGGTACACCTTGTCATTAGTGGTTTGGTTTGCCTTCAGAACTGTCTTAATTCTTCATGGCATAGCTTCAACAAATTGCTAGAAACATTCCTCAGAGATTTTGGTCCAAATTGATATGAAACATCATGTAGTTACTGCAGATTTGTCGGCTGCACATCCATGGTGCGAATCATCCGTTCCACCACATCCCAATGGACCTCTCTCGCATTGTGATCTGGTGACTCTGGAGGCCATTTGAGAACAGTGAACTCCTTATGTTTAAGAAACCAATTTGAGATGATTTGAGCTCTGACATGGTGTTAACCTGCTGGAAATGGCCATCAAGATGCACTGTGGTCATATATGGACGAACAAGGTCAGCGACAATACTCGGGTAAGCTGTGGCATTTAAATGATGCTCAATTGGTACTCAGAGGAGCCAAAGTGAGAGAAAATATGGCTCCATGCTTTCATGTTCTTTATGCCAATTTCTGATCCTACCATTCGAATGCCAAAATCGAGACTCATCAGACCAGGCAACGTCTTTCCAGTCTTCTGTTGTCCAATATTGGTGAGCCTGTGCAAATTGTAGCCTCGGTTGCCTGTTCTTAGCTGACAGGAGTGTCACCTGGTGTGGTCTTCTGCTGTAGTCCATCTGCTTCAAAATTTAACATGTTGTGCATTCAGAGATGCTCTTTTGCTCACCTCAGTTGTAACAAGTGGTTATTTGAGTTACTGTTGCCTTTTTATCAGCTAAAACCCAGTTTGGCCATTCTGATCTGCATCAACAAGGTATAATGAAGTGGCTGGTGAGTATAATTAGGGTTAATTATGTGTTAACCTTGATAGGAGTAATATTTGTAACGATTTCAATGTAACCTGACACACTATTTCTAAAACTACCAAATCAATTGAGTAAGTTGGCGTTACTCTCTGCTTTTCACCCAGTTAGCTTTTCTAAAACCCCCACTTTCTGACTTTGCAGAACACAACACACATGCTTCTACATTTATCCATTCAGAAGGTCCTGGCTTTGATCCCAGGTGGAAGGGTTTGGATCCTTCCTGTGGAGTCTGCATGTCCTCCCCGTGTCCGTGTTGGTTTACTCCAGTTTCCTCCCACAGTCCAAAGACATGCATTAGGTTAACTGATTACGCTAAAGTGGCCCTAGTTTGTGACTGTATGTATGTGTGTATGTGCACTATGATGGATTGGCGCCTTGTCTAGGGTTGTTCTTGCCTTGCACCCTCTTGCTAAAGCTCACAAAGATTGGAATAAAGATCAGTGGAAAAGAGTGTTATGGAGTGTCGTCCAGGTTTGAAAATTATGGGTCCAATTATCACCAATATGTTATATATGGTTGTGTGGTTAATATACCATTGTTAAAACAACAAATCAAATGGTGGCCTAAGACTTTTGCACAGTACTGTATATAGCTCGTCGGTCAAAACAGACTGACCTTTGTCAGTAAGCTGTTTGCAGTTAACCTTTGCACTTAAACAACGACAAAAAGTCTGCCACTTGACAATATAATTCATTGTTTTGACTGAAATGAAATTGTCACGAATCTGTACAACTGGGTTAAAGAACCTTATGGAAGTAGGATGTAAAACATACAGGTATGTGCCATACCATTTATTTTACAACTGCAGCTGGAACTAATGATTGCTTCAAATGTTTCATGATCTGCTCGAACAGTAATGACGCGTCTATTACCATCTCCTGCAATAAACCACATTAGCAAACAGCTGTATCATTTGGAGAATAACACATGCAATGACCGCAATGATGGAGTAATTACAGGAGGCTTTCAATCTGCTCTGGCATATTCAATGCTTTTTCTGATTACAGGGAAATTATTCGTGGGTATAAACCCATGGAGCCTTCAAAATGCTGGATGATATTATATGTTATAACACAACAGTAGTGTGTTTATAGTTTGTAAGTAGTATGGATTACATGTTCTAGCTGACTATACAGTGGTGCTTGAAAGTTTGTGAACCCTTTAGAATTTTCTATATTTCTCCATAAATATGACCTAAAACCTAAAAGGATATAAAGAGAACCCAGTTAAACAAATGAGACAGAAATATTATACTTGGTCATTTATTTATTGAGGAAAATGATCCAATATTACATATTAGTGAGTGCAAAGGTATGTGACCCTTTGCTTTCAGTATCTGGTGTGACCCCCCTGTGCAGCAATAACTGCAACTAAATGTTTCCTGTAACATTTGATCAGTCCTGCACACTGGCTTGGAGGAATTTTAGTCCATTCCTTCATACAGAACAGCTTCAGCTCTGGGATGTTGGTGGGTTTCCTCACATTAACTGCTCGCTTCAGGTCCTTTCACAACATTTCGATTGGATTAAGGTCAGGACTTTGGCTTGGCCATTCCAAAACATGAACTTTATTCTTTAACCATTGTTTGGTAAAACGACTTGTGTGCTTAAGGTTGGTGTCTTGCTGCATGACCCACCTTCTGTTGAGATTCAGTTCATGGACAGATGTCCTGACATTTTTCCTTTAGAATTTTCTGATATAATTCAGAATTCATTGTTCCATGGCCAAGATGCAGCAAAACAGGCCCAAACCATGATACTTCCACCACTATGTTTCGCAGATGGGATAAGGTTCTTATGCTGGAATGCAGTGTTTTCCCTTCTCCAAAAATAATGCTTTTCTTTTAAACCAAAAAGTTCTATTTTGGTCTCATCTGCCTTCTGGCTTGTCCACGTGATCTTTAGCAAACTGCAGATGAGCAGCAATGTTCTTTTTGGAGAGCAGTGACTTTCTCCTTGCAACCGTGCCATTCACAACATTGTTGTTCAGTGTTCTTCTGATGGTTGACTCATGAACAATAACATTAGCCAAATTAGTGACGCCCATCTGTTAGGGCGTTGGTCCTCCTTTGGCCTTCGGAACTGCAGCAATTCATCATAGCATAAATTCCACTAGGTGTTGTAAACATTGTGCAGGAATATTGACCCATGTGGACAGGATAGCTTCTCGCAGTTGGTGCAGTCATATGGAGATACTGATATTCTCCGAACAGCCTGTTCTACCTCGTCCCAGAGACATCATAGTGTTGACGTCACTTGAAGGTCAGCTCTGAAAAAGGTTCTATTCACTCATCCGTTATCCAATGACTGTGTTATCTTGTCTTTTTAAACTTTTTCTTGCCTATTTTATTTGTAATTTCTGTTGACACTGGTGTATGGCATGTGCTTTTTGAGGATGAAGCCTGTAAGGCATCAGTTACCTTCTTGCTCAGTTCTGCACCTGGGCTTTCCACTTGAATTTTAGATGGAGTTTCCTCAGTCGTATAACCGATTCTGTGCAAGTCACATTTAGCCTACATTTGTGCAGCCGACAGACACAAACACAGCTAGCACGTGGCATGACGGTCTGTTTATTTTTGGGTTCTTGTGCGCCTGTGAGCTGCTTTGTCTGTGTATGTCTTATTTTAGGTAATTAAAGCTCAGAGTGAGTGTTTTTAATTGTATTGTACTGTTTATGCCTGGGATTTATCGTGAGCTTTTAGTGCATTCAGTGGCTTAATACAGTAGTGATGTATGACTTGCTGTCTGCATAAAAGTAGGGCGAGTTGCAATTCAGCGTCTTTGCTTGTACTTGTACTCTGGCACTAACTGGTAAAAGATTCCTAACAAGGCTGTAATGAAGTACAGTTTAAGCAAGTTTGCAGTGATTGATCAAAAGCTAGTACGAGAATAGAACCAGGTGCAAGCCATAAGCAATTGTTTCTCTGTGATGTCATTTGTAATTTTTGTATTTAAAAAACGGAAATAGGAATTGGCCAATGAAATTGCAATTGGTGCATCTTTAGTATGAACCCAACATATTTAATGTTTTGGCCGGTCAACTTAATTTCATTTGTTAATAGACATCCATTCCTGCAACACATTCCAAAAAGTCACTGAGGAGTGATTTTACATCCTGTTTTTCATACGGTGAGCAACCAAGCATGTTAATCTAGATATTATCTTGTTCTACAGTGGGGCAAAAAAGTATTTAGTCAGCCACTCATTGTGCAGGTTCTCCTACTTATAAAGATGAGAGAGGTCTGTAATTTTCATCATAGGTACACCTCAACTATGAGAGACAAAATGAGAAAAAAATTGCAGGAAATCACACTGTAGGATTTTTAAAGAATTTAATTGTAAATTATGGTGAAGAATAAGTATTTGGTCAACAACAAAAGTTCAACTCAATAATTTGTAACATAACCTTTGTTGGCAATGACAGAGGTCAAACGTTTCCTGTAAGTCTTCACCAGGTTTGCACAAACTGTAGCTGGTATTTTGGCCCATTCCTCCATTCAGATCTCCTCTAGAGCAGTGATGTTTTGGGGCTGTCGCTGGCCAACACGGACTTTCAACTCCCTCCACAAATTTTCTATGGGTTTGAGGTCTGGAGACTGGCTAGGCCACTCCAGGACCTTGAAATGCTTTTGACGGAGCCACTCTTTTGTTGCCAGAGCGGTGTGTTTGGGATCACTGTCATGCTGGAAGACCCAGTCACATTCTTCATCTTCAATGCTCTCACTGATGGAAGGAGGTTTTGGCTTAAAACCTCATGATACATGGCCCCGTTAATTCTTCCCTTAACATGGGTCAGTCGTCCTGTCCCCTTTGCAGAAAAACAGCCCCCAAAACATGATGTTTCCACCCCCATGCCTCACAGTAGGTATGGTGTTCTTGAGATGCAACTCAGCATTCTTCCTCCAAAGATGACGAGCTGAGTTTTTACCAAAAAGTTCTATTTTGGTTTCATCTGACCACATGATATTCTCCCAATCCTCATCTGGAACATCCATATGCTCTCTGGCAAACTTCAGACGGGCCTGGACATGTACTGGCTTAAGCAGGGGGACATGCCTGGCACTGCAGGATCTGAGTCCCTCTCGGTGTAGTGTGTTACTGATGGTAGCCTTTGTTACTTTGGTCCCAGCTCTCTGCAGGTCATTCATCTGGTTTCTCCATGTAGTTTTGGGATTTTTGCTTACCATTCTCATGATCATTTTGACCCCACGGGATGAGATCTTGCATGGGACCCCAGATCGAGAGAGATTATCAGTGGTTTTGTATGTCTTCCATTTTCTTACAATTGCTACCACAGTTGATTTATTCCCACCAACCTGCTCACCTATTGTAGATTGACTTTTCCCAGCCTGGTGCAGGTCTACAATTTTCTTCCTGGTGTCCTTCGACAGCTTTTTGGTCTTGGCCATGGTTGAGTTTGGAGTCTGACTGTTTGAGGCTGTGGACAGGTGTCTTTTTATACAGATAACGTGATAAAACAGGTGCCATTAATACAGGTAACAAGGGGAGGACAGAAGAGCTTCTTAAAGAAGTTGTTACAGGTCTGTGAGAGTCAGAAATCTTGCTTGTTTGTGAGTGACCTAATACATATTTTCCACCATGATTTACAATTAAAGATCATCACACCAACAGTTGGGGAATTGTGTTGCTCCACAGTAAAGGCAGGATTGGAACAAATCCTTCTTACTCTAACCTAACCACCATTTGATCCCAAACAGTTTGGTTTGTCTGTAGCGGTCCAGGTTTCTTGTTCATGACACCACTATGCGTTATTTTTTTGCCAACGACTGTATTATAGCCTTTGACACTACTCGCAGACTCATTGCTGAACCACCCTACCATAAGTTAGGAGGGCCATGCACCTACCTCATGCCCTTAAACAAACAGGTCTACTTGTAATGAGCCATAATCAGTAGGTTATGTAAACAGTACAGGGGGTTTGTCGTTTGCACTGATGCCCTTAAGCAGATGACCATCAGGACTTTGACATTCTGAGAAAATCTTCTGACATATCTTTTCCACTTACTTCACCAACTCTGGACATGGTCCATTATGATGTCAACGTACATCAGGCTTAGGCGCTTGTTGGAAGCCGGTCACCGCGGAGACCTGGGTTTGTGTCCTAGCTGTGCCTGCCGAGTTGGGCATCACATAGGCACAGTTGGAGGGCGGGGAGAAGGAAAGAGAGGATCACATCGCCCTCTGGTGTCCATGGTGTGCTTCTGCTGGTGCTCATTGAGTTCCAGAATAAACGCCCAAACAGTTCCCTACCCTCTACCTCCAAACCTCCTGGTGAAGCTGTGGTCTCACACTCGAGCGCAATCTACCATTTACAAATTACAGCTGAAACAGAGTCAACTGATGTAACACTCGTTTGGTTCCCAGCTGTATTGTTTGCGTCTGCCTCGAGCATCCAAATCAAAACGCCGATACAGAAGACCACCTTCCCTTCTTTTCCCCACTCACTCTTGGTTGCAGCAGACTCTCTTGGGGTGTCCCCTCCCTCCCTTTTCAGCTGGCGTGGTCTGAACCCAGACGCATCTCTCTCTCATTTTTCTTTCGCTTTTTCTTAGGCAGTTCTTCTAGATAATCAGGCGATGTGTAGGAGTGAAAGAAAACATATGTCTCGCAGCTGCAGCAACACGCGGTGGCCCCTGCCCTCCGAAAAACAACCGCCTGGTGCTTAAGCTAGTGCGTGTGTGTTTAATCCCCGACTCCTACTGTGACCCACCCACACACAAACACATCGCGGTCCTCTACATCAGTTTACTGACACCATTGTGACATGTAGTGCACTATGTAGTGATATCAGTGACCCTTTTACAGACCAAATTGTTCTACATGACAGCAGCGTTGCAAGTTGCATTTGACTTTTTTGAGAAAGCTTTTTCTCCTACGAAACCGAAGTCTAGGTATTTACAAAGCTCTTGTCACTATGGACATTATTCAACATTGAGAACACATTGGGATTTATTAAAATTACGCACATTGGCTGTCCAGAATGCAGATGTTAATCTGAAGTTCAGCCCTGCTCTGACAGTTACAAGTGGATTGCAGTGGGGTGGAGACACAGATGTGTGTCCTTGATTTGTCTTTTTTTTTTTTTTTTTTTTGGTTGTGCGTTATCTTTTCCATTCATTAGAAGTAAGTTTATTCCTACGTTCCAGTAGTGTGTGTGCTATCCTGAATAGTCAACCATGAAATCAGAACTTTAACATGTGTAAGTAAGTGTAAAAAACCCAAACAAACCAAAAAAGTGAAATAAGGTTTACATTAGGGGTGTGAGATATGTATTGTCTATGATGATATTGTCATTGTTGTTTTAGCAATGTGCGAGCTGCCATTATCAAGTATGTCCCTCACTGGTGTCATGTAGACAAATGGGGTAGACTAGAGAGCTAGCACCACAAGGAGAAAGTGTTGCAATCTGGCGAAGACATTACTGGGAAACCCTTGTTGTGTGTATTCGAGCATTATCCTGCTGAAAAACGCCGGTTCGAAGCACTGCCACGAAAGGCAACACGTAGCCACAGAATGTCCTGTACGTATCGCTGATCTGTTAGTGTCCCTCAAACAGTGTTACTTGAAAAGTTTGTCAACCTTTTAGGGCTGCAACAACGAATCGATTATTAAAAGCGTTGATAACGAATTTCATTATCGATTCGTCGTGTCGCATGATTTATGTGTCCCTCGCCTTATCATATCCGCTTACGTTACTTGCGGCACTTGGTCAGCGTTGGAAAAAAAAAAAAAACACGAGCGATTGAATGGAGTGAGGCGGAGCCGGCGCGGACGTGGAATCTTCAAAACAAGTTAGCATTAAGGCTATGTCCACACGTACACGGGTATTTTCTAAAACGGGGGTTTAAATTCGTTTATAAAAAACATCGGGTCCACACAAGCACTGTTTAAACAAAAAACTTCGTCCACATGAAAACGCAAAAACGCACAAAGTTGCTGTCAAGAGCAGAGCCAAACCAGCAGTCCTATATGTTGGAGAAGCAGCTCACTCAACGACAACAGCAACGTCCTATGCATACGAACATTTTCTCGCCATTGTTCTTCAATAACCACTTCCCACCAACGAGAGGTCCGACTGGGTCTGGTCCCAAACCGGGGACGTTGGGGGCGGAAACTGCTTCGTGGGTGTGATGGATATAGTAGTGACCTCCGTAGCGCATTCTGACACCTCTGTTCTTCAGTGTAATGAAAAAGTAATAATTGTACATTCGTCCACACGAAAACGGCGCTTTAGGTCACTGAAAACGGACTTTTTGGAAAACTCCTTCCTTTCCCCAGGGTGAAGATTTTCAGAAAACTCCGTTTTTCAGCGTTGTCGTGTGTGGACCTGGGAAAAATGTAGTTTTGCTTGTAACGTCACTTTGTGGCGCTGTTATCTCCTTTGTTTACATGAGGCGATTTTGTGCAATAGCGGACGTAGCCAAAATAGTGCCAGCTGTAACACTGCTGACCGAACTTGTTACAAATCTACAAATACATTTACAATTATTACTTTTTCATTACTCTGAAAGAACAGAGGCGTCAGAATGCTCTACGGAGGTCACTACTATATCCATTAGTGATGTGTCGGTCGCAAACCGATCCGGCTCTAAGAGTCGGCTCTTTTGAAATTAACGACGGACGGGAGCCGGTTCCTGATTGTGAGAGCCGATTTATATATTTTTTAAAAATTTATTGTACATGTGGACTATATTGTACATTCCGACACATTGCTTGCTTATTGCGCTTCTTGTTAGATGTTAAAACTACATTTCGTTTTGCGTTGTACTTGTACATGTGTAATGACAATACAGTTGAATCTAATCTAAAATAATATATATACATTATATATCGGACCTCTCGTTGGTGGGACAGCTTTGAAAACGAAAGTGGTTGTTTTGAAGAACAAATGGGCGAAGCGAGAAAATGTTCGTATGCATAAGGACGTCGTCGCTTTTGTCGTTGAGTGTGAGCGGCCTTCTCCGACATATAGGACTGCTGGTTGGCTCTGCTCTTGACAGCAACTATGTGCGTTTTTGCGTTTTTTGTGCGGGACGAAGTTTTTTGTTAAAACAATGCTTGTGTGGACGCAATGTTTTTTGTAAACGAATTTGAAAACCCCCGTTTTAGAAAATACCCGTGTTCGTGTGGACAGGGCCATAGTCTCTAAAGAGAGCCAGCTTTAGCCTGGAGCATGTTGACATGATAACATTTTTGGATTGCAATGCAAAGTTCCTAAAGAAAGGGAGTGAATGAGTTTGTATGTAGTGTTTGCATCAAAGATGCACTTATTTTTCTTTATTATTTAATTAGTTATTTTAATTTATTAATAAATTAAATTTATTATTATTCATTTATTGTAAGCACTTATTTGCTCTGTTATTTAATGTTATATTTCTGAATAAAGACATGGAAAGTTTTTTGTTAGTTTGTTTGTTTTTTAAACCCAATTCATCGATTGTGGTAGCCTAGCGGGTAAGGTACTGGATTGTTGACCAGAAGGTCCAGGGTTCAAATCCCACCTCTGCCAAGCTGCCACTGTTGGGTCCTTGAGCAAGGCCCTTAACCCACAATTGCTTGGATTGTAAGACTGTATCAATTATAAGTCGCTCTGGATAAGGGCGTCTGCTAAATGCTGTAAATGTAAATGTAAATTAATCGAAAAAATAATTGACCGATTAATCGATTATTAAAATAATTGTTAGTTGCAGCCCTAGAACTTTTTAGAATTTTCTGCATAAATATGACCTAAAACATGGTCAGATTTTCAGTCCTTAATGTAGATAAAGAGAACCCAGTTAAACAAATGAGTCAAAAATATTATACTTGGTAATTTATTTACTGAGGAAAATGATCCAGTATTACGTATTAGTGAGTGGCAAAAGTATGTGACCCTTTGCTTTCAGTATCTGGTGTGACCTGTGCAGCAATAACTGCAACTAAACATTTCCTGTAACTGTTGATCAGTCCTACACACCGGCTTGGAGGAATTTTAGCCCATTCCTCCGTACAGAACAGCTTCAGCTCTGGGATGTTGTTGGGTTTCCTCACATTAACTGCTCGCTTCAGGTCCTTCCACAACATTTTATTTGGATTAAGGTCAGGACTTTGACTTGGCCATTCCAAAACATTAGCTTTATTCTTCTTTAACCATTCTTTGGTAGAACGGCTTGTGTGCTTAGGGTCGTTGTCTTGCTGCATGACCCACCTTCTCTTGAGATTCAGTTCATGGCCAGATGTCCTGACATTTTTCTTTAGAATTCTCTGATATAATTCAGAATTCATTGTTCTTCTGATGGTGGACTCATGAACATTAACATTAGTCAATGTGAGAGAGGCCTTCAGTTACTTAGAAGTTACCCTGGGGTCATTTGTGACCTCGCCAACTATTACCCGTCTTGCTCTAGAAGTGATCTTTGTTGGTCGACCACTCCTGGGGAGAGTAACAACGGTCTTGAATTTCCTCCATTTGTACACAATCTGTCTGACTCTGGATTGGTAGATTCCAAACTCTTTAGAGATGTTTTTGTAACCTTTTCCAGCCTGAGGAGCATCAACTTTTTTTTCCTGAGGTCCTCAGAAATCTCCTTTGTTCGTTCCATGATGCATTTCCACAAACGTGTTTGAGCAGACTTTGATAGATCCCTGTTAAATATAACAGGGTGCCCACTCACACCTGATTGTCATCCTATTGATTGAAACACCTGACTCTAATTTCACCTTCAAATTAACTGCTAATACTTTTGCCACTCACTAATATGTAATATCAGATCATTTTCCTCAATAAATAACTTACCAAGTATAATATTTTTGTCTCATTTGTTTAACTGGGTTCTCTTTATCTACTTTTAGGACTTGTGTGAAAATCTGATGATGTTTTAGGTCATATTTATGCAGAAACTCAGTACTTTTGGCCACGTGTGGGGATGTGTCCCAATAGATTTGGCCATGTACGGGGGCGTGTCTAAATACTTTTGGTCGTGTGCGGGGGCATGTCCTAATACTCTTACATGTCTATGTATCTGTTGATGCAATAACAGGTCACCGAGTCTGAGTGCTCTGTTCAGTTAAAATTATCAGTTGCGATTATCTACGTAACTGTGTTTGAACCGTGTCTGTAGGTTAAGCGGGTCGAGCTGCTTAAATCGCAGACATGTGTGGAAGAAGAACTGCCAACCACTAATAATAAAAAGAAGTATGAGACATAACATTATACAGTGCTTTTCAAGCCCTGTATAATTAATATGTTAAGCATGTATAGTGATTAGTGTTCAGAACCGCATACACTTAAGCAGGTGCACATCGGGACTTTTCCAACACATCTAGTGACACATCCTTTCCAAGAAAGTCACCAACTCTGGATATAGTTAAATACAAAGTTTGAATACAAACAATGTTGTTTAGTCCTATTCTGTTTCATATTACGAGGTTTGTCCTTCCCGTGTCTAGCAACTGTTGTCTAGCAACATAAAAGTTGGCTGCCAAGTTTCAGTAAACTGGATTGCTTAAATAGAATTTATCACATGGCACACAGTTCCCATTATCTACGAAGAGGTCTTCTTTAGATTTGTTTATGAGAAGGTTTTGATTTTAGACTATAAGGCATAAAGACCATTTTAAAGTGGTATGATGATTTTCTCTGTTTTTTTCTACAGTCCCAAATTCAGAAAGTAGGGAGAGTATGGAAAATGCAAATAATAAATAAAATGTTAAAGAAATAAAATGTTTCTTATTTTTACTTTGACATTTAATTGAAAACAGTACAAACCCGAGATATTTACAGAATGTTTTGTTTGGTCAGCTTAATTTCATTTGTTAATAAATATTAACTTTTCATTTGCTATTGCATTGTTGGTCTTTAGACCTGCAACACATTCACAAAACAATTTGGATGGTGAAGCATTTACCGTTTGTAATGTTGCTGTTTCTTCCCACAACACTTAAAAGAAGATTTGGCACTGAGGATAACAAGTTTTGAAGTGTTTCAGGTGTTATTTTGTCTTGGTCTTCCTGAAAAAAAGCCTTAAGCTGTATGAGGTCATTGTCGCATTTGGGTCAGGACTTTGGTCCAGAGTACATTTACATTTACAGCATTTAGCAGACGCCCTTATCCAGAGCGACTTACAATTGATACAGTCTTACAATCCAAGCAACTGTGGGACCCAACCGTGGCAGCTTGGCAGAGGTGGGATTTGAACCCTGGACCTTCTGGTCCATAGTGCAGTACCTTACCCGCTAGGCTACCACAGTCCCAGAGAGTACACGACATCCACCCCCCAGCAACCCCCACCAAAAAAAAAAGCTCCTCAGTACTGATTGACTGACCACATCACATGTTTCCACTGTGTGATGGTCCATCCCAGATGTCTCAGAGCCCAGAGAAGTTCACCCCTTGTTCTGTACATGGTTAACATAAAGCTTATTTTTTGGTATAGTAACATTTTAAGTTGCATTTGTGAATATAACTCCATATTGTAGTGCTTGGCAAAGGTGTGCAAAATATTCCCCTTCCCATGTGGTTATGTCAGCTATTGATGAATGACTGTTCTTGGTGCAGTGGCGTCTGAGGGATCAGAGAACACAGGTGTTCAGCTTAAGTGCCCTTGCTTTTTATGCGTTGGCATTCCTCCGGATTCCTTGAATTGTTTAATTATATAATGCACTGTAGAGGAAGAAATATCCAAATCCCTTCCAATCTTTCTTTGGGAAACATTGTTGTAATACATTTCAATAATTTCCTCATACATTTGTTGACAAACTGGAGATCTTTGCTCCTCAGACGACTCCTCCAGTTTTTGTACCAAATCATGATTACAGTCACCTGTTGACATCTGTTTAAATCACATCATTTAGTTTTTGAAGTTGATCAAAATTAAAAAAGCATAATTTCTTGGATTCATGCTGTCTGCAATGAAATGAAAGTCAAAGTGAATGTAAGGAACATTGTTTAAAATTGGTGTTTTCCACACCATCCTAACTACTTTTGATTTAGGGATGTATAATTACGTTCAGATCTGTAAAACTAACTAAGTAAATAAAAGGTAATCTTTTTGTTAATGTGTCTTCACTGCATACATGTTGCTCTATGCCAGCCATAGAACACTGCAGGGACAGTGCTATGTTCTTTAGTGCCTGTTGATTCCAAAGCACAATGATCTTTTTCACAGATGTCAGTAAATGTCAGCATTTTAGCCTCAAGTTACGTTAGAAATGCTCATTATTGCCATGTTGTTTGTATCATACTTTTGTGCCCTGAGGAGTCATATTTTTGGTGAAAGCAGATGGTAATGGACTTGGTAGAGCTCCCTGAGGGAGAGAGAAATCACATGAGAATCTTGTGATTGGGAGAGATGAGAATGTCCTTTTAATGTAACATTAAAACCAAGAATGATGTTGTGTAGGGTCAAAGGATTTGGCTGTATTAATTATTTTACATCTGTCTGGTTGCTAGTCTGGCTGGATGGTGGCCGTTCATATTCATATACCATTACATAGTTGTGGGAAGGGGGTGCTGCCGAGGCAGCACAGCCCCTAGATAGCATTTGAATGGAGAAAATATTTAAACATATTTCATCATAAAACATAAGGTCAAAACAGTGGTGTAGGTGTAGTGTCATTACCACTTCCATTTGTTTATTTATTCATTGGGTAAATGCAGTCATTGATGAAAAAACTCACCAAGAAGGAGGATTTGTAATCAATGAAACTTTATATGCATGAATGTAATGATGATGTATGCAAGTGGCTACAATATTACAGTGAAAGAATACATTTATATTGGGGGGAAAACTGTACAATTGAAAGGAGACTCTAGTTCCCTGTTTAGGCTGTCTATAACCTGATTATAAGTTGAGGTACGGTTGAGCATGGAGGCATACAGGTTCTGTATAGTATCCTGTTGCACATTTGCCTACAGATGTTGCAACTGGACTTGTAGATCCTACAAAATCGTAGGTTTCCAAACCTGGTCTAGCAGCTGGTATTATAAATGCTCGATTGGCGAGAAATCTGGCAACCGGGCAGGCCTAGGAATTGTTGCAGTCTGCTGGAAACATTTCTGGGAAACACTTGCTGTGCCAGGAGTATTGTCCTGCTGAAAAATGTCAGTTTGAAGCCCTGCCATGAGAGGCAACACGTGGCCACAGGATATCCTGCACACATCGCTCCCCATATCATCACACCTGCAGTTGGGGCTGTGTGTTGCTCCACAGCTAAGGCAGGATTGAAGCACTCACCATGAGGCCTCCATACTTCAACCTGACTGTCGCCGGATCCGAAACAGAACCTGAATTCGTCGCTGAAGATGATGTGGTTCCAGTCTGTAGGAGTCCGGGTTTCTTGTTAATGACACCACTGCAAACGAAGGCAATGGACATGTTATTGGACTGTGGCTGGATGGTCGATGCCGAAACTGAGGGAGTTGGTTGTGCCTGTCGGCAGATCAAACAATCCTCTCTACTGGTGGACTGTCTGGGGCGTCCGGAGCCTGTTTGCTGTGTGTGCATGCCCTCATTCAACCACTGCTTCCAACAGCTCCTAACTACTAGGTCAGCATGGCCTAGATAGCAGGCAATTTGTCAAAACAACCATCCTGCTTCTCTCAGTCCAATGATGCCCCCCTTTTAGTCTGCCAACTGGGCAAAATGTCTTTTGAATGTGTCGTAGAGGCATGTTCAGCAGTCAACAATCCCTCACCAAGAGGTACACTATAGAAAAGTAGCCTCTGAGAGCCTTTTATAGAGACCCATTGTCTAATCAGACCACACCTGTAATCATGGGGTGGATCATGGTCATGAGTATTTTTGTTGAGAAATGTTAAATTAAGTGTTACATTTAACAGTAGATTGGTCAATCAGGGATGCTTCTGCTAAAGCCACACACGCCTCACATTTTGCAACTTCAAAAGCTGAATCTCGG
Source organism: Ancistrus triradiatus (assembly GCA_025084515.1). Taxonomy (NCBI): domain Eukaryota; kingdom Metazoa; phylum Chordata; class Actinopteri; order Siluriformes; family Loricariidae; genus Ancistrus; species Ancistrus triradiatus. The sequence goes on from JAJAGP010000130.1 coordinate 319,023, forward strand.
AATGCAAAGAAAGCCACATTTAGCTCTTCGTAATTCTCATAAGCAGGTAAAACGGGATTATTGGCAACACTGCTCATGTGCAGTGTTTGTTTCAGCATCTGTAATATGTTCCAATTAATGCTGCCCCCCAGTTGGTGTTTAGGCTGTTTGCTGGTGTGTGTGGGTGTGTGTTATTTCATATTAGTCTTATTTTATTTAATGTGTAACAACTGTTTTGTTGGCTATATGGTCCATATACAGAGTGGAGTTATGCACAGGACAGTGAAGAGTTAACACCAGTGCACAATAGTATTTAGACTGCAGATTAGAATTAGGAATTGCACGGTTGTGCAGGTATTCCACTTGTGTGTTTTTTCCAAAACACAGGTGTTACCATTCCACAGCTTCCACAGGATCCACATTTTGAACCTGAAGGCTTATTTCCTTGTGTGATATCCACTTTGGCGCCGAGCAGCATTAAGCCCAACATCACTGTCTGCCAATTTGCTGTAACCACAATATTTTACCTTCAAAGTGAGGGTAAAGGGAAAATGCAACATACTCAAAGTTTGGTTTGCGCCCTTGAGGGGAAACGGTAAATAAAGGAATATGTTCAGACATTTTTATTATTTTTAAGTAGTCCCTGCTGTCGCAAACCTTTTCATATTCAGTTGTTTGTAGTTCTACACTTACTGTAGTCCATCTGTTTCTCTACATACTTTGTTAATCCCCTTTACTCTCTTCCCTAATGGCCAGGACGCTCACAGGACCACCACAGATCAGGTACTATTTTGGTGGAGGATCACTCTCGGCACTGTAGTGATAGTGTGTTGGTGTGTTTTGCTGGTATGAGTAGATCAGACAGCAGTACTGCTAGAGTTTTAAACCACCTCATTGTCACTGCTGAGCTGAACATAGTCCACCAACCAAAAATGTCCAGCCACCAGCATCCTGCAGGCAGCATCCTCTGATGAAGTATTTAGAGGATGACTAACACAACCTGTGAAACAACAGATCCAATCGTATCAGCTCAACACACACTAACACACCACCACCACCACCACCACGTCAGTGTCACTGCAGTGCTGAGAATGTTCCACCACCCAAATAGGACCTGATCTGTGGGGGTCCTGACCATTAGAGCACAGAGTAAAGGGGAACTAACAAAATCTGAAGTGAATCAGATGGACTACAGTAATTGTAGAACTACAAAGTGCTTCTATAGTATGTGAAACTGATAAAATTGTAGAAACGCAGAGGTGGTCATAATGTTAAGCCTGATCGGTGTGTGTACGCACGCACAAATCTATACCACTAGTGAAAATACTTCTGCAATTTCTGCACCTTAATACAGTATTTCATTACAAACTATTTAATCAGCATAACAACTGGAGTGAATCTGAATGTCATGGGCTTTTATCTGCAGTCATCTGACCTAAACCCCATCAAGCATTTATTGGAGTGCTTGAAGGCAGAGAAAGCCAAGTATGCAGTAACATCAGATGCTTTTTAAAATCTTGTGAAATCATGCTGGGATAACATGGATCATCAGATTTTGCACTTGTGGAATCTGTGCCAGCTCAAGTACACCTTGCCATTACAGCAAAGGGGGGAGATACCAAATACTGTGCTGTACTGAAATATCTGTTGTTGTTTCGATTTGTATCTGAAATATGCTGATAATATGATGTGTAACAATTGTAATACAATTGAGGAAATGCAAAATAGGAGCATTTTTCTAGCTGAGCAGCACAGTGTGCATGCAAAATGACACAGAGATAATGGACACCCACTGAAGCCTGCGTGTCGATCGCACGTTCCTGTACTCGGAGCTTGAATAGGTCAAAATATGGACTCATTGGACAAAGGGCTTTAATGCATCATTTTGAACCACGCACAGTCGCACAAGCGTCAGCAAATAGTGTGTGAACAGCTGCCTTTTGCACAGGAAAAAACATCTTGCTGTTTATTGGACAGTGCGCTTTTTTATGGACATCTTTTCTCGCTGTAATGGTTGAACCTCTCAAAGGGACAGAACCTCATAACCAGCTGTCAATCAGTAAATTGAGAACATAAGTGACTTCAATAATTACGCGCCAGTCAGATGGACACTTACACTAGCAGTATTGAAAATTTGCAAACACCGAATAACAAGCTGCATTATTATGTAAGACGGCTTTGTATTAGGCAACACAACTGACTGCAGCAGCACTGGAGACATAAGAAACACATTACTGTGATTGGCCAGTAAATTAAGTGAACGTATGTGCTTCCACTATTTTAATAATCCCCAGCCACCCCTGATAAACACTCATATATTCACTGGCTACGTTAAGTACACCTCTGCAAATGTTTGGTAATGCAAATATCTAATTTGCCAATCACATGGCAGCAATGCGATGCGTTTATGCCTGTACACATGGTCGAGAGGACCTGCTGATGTTCAAACCGAGCATCAGAATGGGGAAGAAAGTTGATTTCAGTTGAGTTCAGTGACTTTGAATGTAGCATGGTTGTTGGTGCTCGACTGGCTGGTCTGAGTATTTCAGAAACTGCTGATCTGATGGTATTTCCATGCACAGTCGTCTCTAGGGTTTGTAGAGAATGGTCCAAAGAAGTGAAAATATCCAGTGAGCAGCAGTTCTCTCTGCAGTATACCTTGTTGATGCCAGAGGTCAGAGGGAGAATGGCTGGGCTGGTTCGAGTTGAAAGAAAGCCAACAGTAGTTCAAATAATTACCGTACTTTTCGGACCATAAGGCGCACTTAAAATCCTATAATTTTCTCAAAAATCGACAGTGCGCCTTAAAATGCGGTGCGTCTAATGTATGAATTAATTCTGGTTGAGCCTTCTGACCTAGAACCGATTGTAGATGGTACACGGCGCTCATAAATCTGTCAATGTTTTAGGCACGGTCTTGGTAAGTTACGAAGCTTACGGCAAACCGTAGTGCGCAGCATAGCGGAGTAAAGTACGGTATGTGCTTCAGCATTACGGTACGTGCATTCATTCATTTTCGAAGGCGATTTCAAACTCAACGCTATCGGTCATGCAGTACAACATGGACATAGAGCAGCTGCGAGAGAATTCAACATTAACGAATCAATGGTACGGAAGTGGAGGAAGCAAGAAGACGCCCTGCGCCAGGTAAAGACCAAACTGAGCTTCCGACGGAACTTAAGAGTTTTGTTTCAGTTAATGCGTCTTATAACCCGGTGCGCTTTATGTATGAAAATATACCCGTTAGCAGTCGATCGTTGATATCACGCCTTATAACCCGGTGCACTTTATAGCCCGGAAAATACGGTACTTGTTACAACTGAGGTATGCAGAAGAGCATCTTTGAATGCATAGCATGTATATGTACACACACCTATAGATGGCTCTGTATAATGTATTATCAGAGATGCCAAAATCCTAAATGTATAGGGATACAAATCCTATATGTAACACTGTAATATATAATATTATTTATTTTCTAATTTAACTTTTGCTCTTTTCAACCTTGTTTTACATGTACTATTTTTATATTGCTGTTCTACCTAAAACAGATTAATCTTTGTGCTCTGGTTGATGTGTGAGTAAATAATAGAGGCTGAATTATTTTTTCACACCCGGTTTCTTGGAGAGGAGAGCGGTCAGAATTCAATGCCAATGGAGCAGTTTGTAGCAGCACATGGACATTACTGAAGACGTCTTACTGGGGCTCTGTGCTCAGAGACACTGACAAATCCCTGCACAATGACGTTATTAGCAACACTTGATACAAGCCAGCTGTTTGCTTGTACTGGCTGCAAAGTCCAGAAAGTATTTTATTTCATTTATGAAAGAGCGAGAGCAGACAGTCACCCATTCCCTCAGATAAACAACTTTTACGTCTGGTAAATAAATCAGAACTTGGACGCATCTGTGTACATTTTGTTTTCTGAAAACTTTATTTATATCCCAAACTTGCATCGAAACAGATTCATCAGCTTAATACAGTTCTAGAAAACAATCTCAGAACATGGAAATGTTAAAAACAAGAAAAGTATGAGTAAACACAAAGAGAGATGTTTAAACCAAAGTTTAAAAAGAAAAAACTGTCCAGCTCATGTTTGGGCATGTATGGTCACTTTGACTTAAAATGAAAATGAATGGTCGTGACTGATGAAGCGCCCATTTTGTGGAAGTCTGTGAACACATTAAACTAACTGCTGGCTTCTGCTGTTTTTCTGGTTTACTTTGGCTTGTAGCTGATCAGCAATTGCATCAAAAAGACAAAAGTTCCAAGATAACCACTATATCTAAACAATTATGCAATTATACAGATATTACAAGAAGGAATAATACTCGTTTAAGGCAAATGCACAATTCCAGAAGGTGTCTTTGTCCATTGAATAGGTGACCTTTTGTTAGTCACCCACCAGCCCTGGTTATTTAGTCAGGTTTTGGAGCTTGTTGTGAATGAAGGTTTGCAGTGACGAGAAGGAGATTGTGCTAATTGTTAGTCGGTAAGTTTCAGCACAGAGTGAAAAGCTGTAGAATCACCATCTTATCACATTGTCACACGATTCTATGAACAAGGGCTTGCAACATACCATTGACATGGACACACATGCACAGTTGCACCGACGCACTGAATATAGCATCACTCATTCCGATGTGCACATGTGCCATTGAACGCTTTAGGAAACACATGCACACGACAACGCATAAAGACTTGCACAAACATACACACTCGCACAAACAAGCTAATACAAGGCTCCCATGTGTTTCAATTTGAACATTTCTTCAGGAACTATGCCCTTGGAAAGGGAGCCACTAGGAGAGACTTGGAAGCCATGGAGCATTGCGACCAATGTTGGCCGATTCTGAACGCGGTCGTGGAAACCAGTAATGATTTATAGGGAAAATCCTCCACCCCAGACCAGTATTCAACATCAGCTGAGCGAGCCACTGCCCTGGAGTTTTCACATTATATTGGACTAGCATTACGTAATATCAGAATTTACTGTAATATTTTCGTCATTCCCCACACAACTCCATAAACCATAAACAGAGATTATTTTCTATAGCACTTAACTGGAAACTCCCGCAAATGTCGGTTGTGTCTGGGGCAGACAGGGTATATCCATGGATAATAAAACCAAAAAAGGACCATTTTCCGAGAGATTAGAAATGTAATCATCTTTACACAGTGTTTGCTATCTGTATTGATATAAAGGGAGTAAAGAGTGAGACAGGGCGTTAGCTGTATCAGACCCTTAGTGTCATTTTTAGGCCAGGGTAGGGGCGTTTGGAGACCTTTGCGTTTGAGATGGATTTTTCACAGCTCAGTGTCAGATTTGGTGGCTGAATGGCCATTGGTGGCAGTAGGAGGATTCTGGGTCTTCACAGACTCTAGGAACTCGCCGTTCTGACTTGTCTTCTCCTGGCTCTCCAGAGTGTTTAAAGGAGCCACAGACACCAGAGTGTTGCCCTGGTTCTCTTCATCAGCCATGAATGAGGCCTCAGCCTGAGGAACACACACATTGAGTGCTGTGTTAATAACAATCATTACTAATACATGAAATGCTTCTGTTCAATGCACTGTTAGAGACCATTTTATCTAAAAGATACTGCAATTGAAATGTCATATGGTTCTTACAAATCCGCACAATCACAGCTCCAGTTTAAGTCTTTTTATGAAATGAAGGTTTGTCTTTTTTTTTTTTTTTTTTTTTTTAGCTTTATTGCTTGACGTCAAACAGAGAATAACAGCTGCACTGATTTGGCACAGAGAGGAAAACAGCAACGTTTCATCAAGTTAATGCTCCAGTTCAGACTTGGGAAGAAACCGTGCTTAAGAATCGGTTCTAATATGCTGCCAGATGCTTAACAGTTAATCACAAGCCTAGAAACACTCCTCCATGGAAAAAAATATAGTAAACATAGTCATATTACATCAATGTGTACTTTATTCTAAAATGAATGTGCAGTGATTAGCAGTGGTGGGCATCAGTTCCACTTACCAATTACAGTCTGTAGTCCATCTGTTTCTCTTCATTCTCTGTTAGTCCCCTGTACTGTGTTCTCTAATGGTCAGGACCCCCACAGGACCACAGATCAGGTACTGCTGGATTATTTTCAGTCCAGCAGTGACACTGATGGTGTGTGGTGGTGTGGTGCGTTAATGTGTTGTGCTGCTATGAGTGAACAGCAGTGCTGCTGGAGTTTTTAAACACCTCAGTGTCACTGCTGGACTGAGAATAATCCAGCAACCAAAAATGTCCAGCCACCTACATCCTGTAGGCAGCATCCTGGGAGCCCTGATGACTAACACAAACTGTGTAACAGCAGATGAGCTACTGTCTCTGACTTTACATGTACAAGATGTGTACAATATGATTTAAGATCTACAATATGTTGGGTGTCTGATCCAGTCGTACCAGCAGAATGCACACTAGTGTCACTGCAGCGCTGAGAATCATCAACCACCCAAATAGTACTTGATTTGTGGGGGTCCTGACCATTACTGAACTGTGTAAAGGTGATAACCAAAGTATGCAAAGAAACAAATGGACTACAGTCTGAAACTGTAGAACTGCAAAGTCCATCTATGTGGTAAGTGGAACTGAAAAAAATGGACAATGTGTACCATATAAAGTGATCACTGTATTAAACAATGAGCCAAAACATGACCTTTCCCAGATCTAATAGAGAATAACTTTGATTATGTAGTTATAACTGCCCATGTCAAGGTCTAGGATATATTAGACAGTCAGCAAACGGTTCTTGTAGTTGACCTGTTGGATGTAGGAGAAATGGGCAAGCAACTGGGTTGGAACATCTGAGGGTTTTGGATGCTTAAGGCTCATCGATGGACGAGGGCAAGAAAGAGTATCACTGAATTTGTTTTAGCTGGTTATGGAAGAAATGTTTCAGAACATGCAGTGCATTAAACCCTTCTAAATAGAGAGCTGCACAGCCACAGGCCAATCAGACAGCCATGCTAATTCTTGACCACATTCAAAAGCCTCTCCAATAAGAAAGCGAGCATCAGAACTGGAATTTGGAGATGAAAGACGCACATATACAAACACATTGTCTGCGTGGGCGGCTTCTGGAGCAGTAACTTTTCCCTAGCTGTAAATAAATGCGTGGTACGGCAATGGATTGCACACACCGAGAGTCTGATCAATGTTGAGTTAAGGGAAACTTACCAGTTTCATGTCTTTGGCCTTTCGCTGACTTTTGTTCTTCCACGCATATATTCCGATCAGCGCAGCAGCAAGGACTAACCCGGTCACCAGCACGGGCACAAACACATTAGGTGTTTGTCTTGACTGGATTGGTGAAGCAGACGCAACTCTCATCTGTACAGAACAGCAACAAACATTATTTTCACAGAAGTGGCGATTGTAAACATATTCATATTACCACAGATTCTGTTATACAAGCATGTCTGCAAGTATGACTCCAGAATATCAGTCAACATGTGGCCTGTTATTGTTCTGTAGAGAGCACTTAACCCCCATTATGTTCTCTATGTAGCTTCTTTTCAACTTCAAAACCAAGCACGAGGACTGGGCTTGGAGCTTAGCCTGTGAGTGTGGGTAGACGAGTTAAACATTATGTGCTAAGTGGACATATGGTAATAATGCATGCATACATTGTATGACACCCTGCCTCGGGCAGAAGAGGACCTCTCGCTGAGATGGTGAGAAAGCAAGAGAGGTAGTGGGAGAAAGGGAGATATGTGTGTATATATACAAGCTAATACCAGGTGGGCTCAGTATTGGGTCCTTGAGTGGAGAAAATTCAGCTAAGAAATCTCACTGAGAATCCTCACATGGTTGAATACACACATCACATTAGCTATCCCACAGAGCTTGATATTACACAAGACCATGGTTTTTGTAGATGCTTGTATAATCCCAGATTCTCTTTCTGGTCTTTACATATTTATTTAAGATGTGGCCTTTGATCAGAACCATTGTGTTAAATTTTTAAATTGAAAACTTATGCAGATCTTTTTTGTAACTGTAATTTTAACTAAGCAATAAAACATGAAACAGATGCGTTTCTTTCTCATTAGTACCATATTACTATCATATAAAATGCATTAAAAGAAACATGCAAACATAATGGAGTGTAAAAAAAAAAAAAAAAAAAACTCCAGATTTTGGCAAGTACAACTTCATTTTTATTCTGAACTGAGGTGAAACTGCTCGAACTATTTGGTATGCACAATTATTTTTCATATTTAATCATTTTTAACAATATTATTTTAAATAATAAAACCGATGGTAATGGGCAAAAATATTAGGACTCAATATACTATTTTTTGCTGGGAGCATAGTTGGTGTCCCGCAAGAAAAGAGCTTCTAATTGTGCTTCTCTTAAAAGTATGGTATCGTCTACAATTTTTTACTCGTACTATGGCCATTAGTGTGACTTGTTTGTGACCTGATGTGATTTAATATCTTCAAACGTATTTTGAACATCAGGTTGCATCAATATTAATGTTTTCCTCTACAATTGTTCTTTTGTATTTTTAAAAATCAGTCTGCACTCAGATATCCTCTTGGGGCCGTTTCCCACAATGTTGGTAAACAGACCCATGGCTTTAATGAGGTAATTGTGTAAATGTGTAATTGAAGATGCCTGTGGTTTTGTGATAGTAATTTAAAGCTAATAGCTTCCTGAATATATACAAAGATTACTGTAAGAAAATCCGTATTCCTATGGTGTTCTTACATAATTTATTCAGATATTCGCTACTAAACATTACAGGGGCAAACTTACATACAAACACTGGCAGTTGAAAATATACACTGCTCAAAAAAATAAAGGGAACACTTAAACAACACAAAAGTGAATCAAACTTCTGTGAAATCAAACTGTCCACTTAGGAAGCAACACTGATTGACAATCAATTTCACATGCTGTTGTGCAAATGGAATAGACAACAGGTGGAAATTATTGGCAATTAGCAAGACACACTCAATAAAGGAGTGGTTCTGCAGGTGGGGATCACAGACCACTTCTCAGTACCTATGCTTTCTGACTGATGTTTTGGTCACTTTTGAATGTTGGTGGTGCTTTCTCACTTGTGGTAGCATGAGACGGACTCTACAACCCACACAAGTGGCTCAGTAGTGCAGCTGATGATGGCACATCAATGTCCAGAGTTTGGAGTAGTGTCCAGAGGTTGGAGGCGCTACCAGGAGACAGACCAGTACATCAGGAGATGTGGAGGAGGCCGTAGGAGGGCAACAACCCAGCAGCAGGACCGCTACCTCCACCTTTGTGCAAAGGAGGAACAGGAGGAGCACTGCCAGAGCCCTGCAAAATGACCTCCAGCAGGCCACAAATGTGCATGTCTGCACAAACGGTTAGAAACCAACTCCATGAGGATGGTATGAGGGCCCGACGTCCACAGATGGGGGTTGTGCTCACAGCCCAACACCGTGCAGGACGCTTGGCATTTGCCAGAGAACACCAGGATTGGCAAATTTGCCACTGGCGCCCTCTGCTTTTCACAGATGAAAGCAGGTTCACACTGAGCACATGTGACAGGGTCTGGAGACGCCGTGGAGAGCGATCTGCTGCCTGCAACATCCTTCAGCATGACCGGTTTGGCAGTGGGTCAGTAATGGTGTGGGGTGGCATTTCTTTGGAGGGCCGCACAGCCCTCCATGTGCTCGCCAGAGGTAGCCTGTCTGCCATTAGTTACCGAGATGAGATCCTCAGACCCCTTGTGAGACCATATGCTGGTGCGGTTGGCTCTGGGTTCCTCCTAAAGCAGGACAATGCTAGACCTCATGTGGCTGGAGTGTGTCAGCAGTTCCTGCAAGATGAAGGCATTGAAGCTATGGACTGGCCCGCCCGTTCCCCAGACCTGAATCCGATTGAGCACATCTGGGACATCATGTCTCGGTCCATCCACCAACGTCACGTTGCAACCACAGACTGTCACGGAGTTTGCGGATGCTTTAGCCCAGGTCTGGGAGGAGATCCCTCAGGAGACCATCCGCCACCTCATCAGGAGCATGCCCAGGCATTGTAGGGAGGTCATACAGGCACGTGGAGGCCACACACACAATACTGAGCCTCATTTTGACTTGTTTTAAGGACATTACATCAAAGTTGGATCAGCCTGTAGTGTGTTTTTCCACTTTAGTTTTGTGTGACTCCAAATCCAGGCCTCCATTGGTTAATAAATTTGATTTCCATTGATGATTTTTGTGTGATTTTGTTGTCAGCACATTCAACTTTGTACAGAACAAAGTATTCAATGAGAATATTCCATTTATTCAAATGTAGGATGTGTTATTTGAGTGTTCCCTTTATTTTTTTTGAGCAGTGTATATATTTGCGCATATATATTTGCATAAAATGCCTGTGCTGCTATGGCTGAAATAGCCAAATAAGTTTTTTTGAAGTCTAGAAGCAGTAAGGACTCCGCCCCATACATACTGATAGATTACGACTGTAAAGGGTTGTTAAAAATGATCTGTCTTCAGATACAGCAATCACTTGCAAACTGCCTCTGGATTAAACTGCCTTTGTATTAAAAAAGTATCGTCCTGGTAATTTGTTTTTTGCAATGAATGAAAACACGGTGAAAATAATGTTATTTAATTATTAGAAAGTGATGACACTGTAATAGTGAAAATAAAGTAATTTAAAAACTATTGCTTTTTAATGAATTTTTTTTTTAGGGTGGAAAAAGCGATTAATTGCGATTACTGCAACATAAGTTGTGTAATTAAAATATTTATCATTTCACAACTCTAACTTAAAATGATACATTTTATGATTTGGATTGTGTATATACTCACAGCCTGTTGTACAGCTGCAATCCTGTCCTTCATTCCCATGATATCTTCTGTAGAAAAAAAGAAACAGATTTGAAAGAAACAGTTTGGAATGGTTATTTTCTAATAAAGTAGAAAGTAGGAATAAGCACAATTTACCTTCAACACCCTCGCCAGTCACAATCACATTTCTGGAGTTGACATCCTGGTATAATTTGTAATTGCATGGTGGTGAGACACACAAATGCTTGATATGTTCCTTAAATAAATGCATGGTTGACATCTGTATGGAGGACAAGGGGCATATAAGATTAGATTATGCACACACATTTAAAATAAAATGATCAAGGCTTTTATTGCTATATTGTTATTATTATTAAGTAGTGCGCAGTTACTCTACTGCTATCGTTACAAATAGTGCTCTAAGAGGTGAAAGCAAACTGATGTCCTGCCCAATTTATATGGGTGTTTCTAAATGACAATGGAACTTGTGAAATGGCTAATAAAGAGTTTTATTCATCTTTATGGACTTATGAACTTTCTTTTTGGTCTCCCTTTCTTCCCTCTCAGAGCCAAGACCTAACAATGTGGGCTGGAACGTAAGGTGTACATAAGTATTCAGACACAAAATATTGTCTGCACTCTGGGTCGATGTTTGTCCCCCCATCTTTTAGTCACAGAGTGGAATAGTGCAGACCACAATGCAAACCCGATGTGGATTCTGAATTAGTGAGTGCACGACTATCTTTGTGCTAGTCTCTGGTTTTGATTAGTGGATAAACAAATCCTGCCAATAGGTGTGTGCACAGATCAGCAACTATTTTACTTTAGTTTTTATTATGCAGGATTTACAGCTTGCTATAAAACATTGTAGACTTGTTTGCAGTGCTTCCAGTTTCCATGACATCAGGACTTGGATGCAAATTATGCGTGAAGATGTGTAGATTAGCATTGCTGCAGTATGTTTGTGTTTATTGGCACTCTTATTTGTAAGAGAACCGCTCTCTTGTCATGACCCAAGTGAGATGTTTCTATCATTCAGATACATATGGCCAAGCTGTTTTCTGAAAAACACAGTCCTGTTCTTTTATTGCTTTGCCCAACTCTTGGATAGGTAGTACTTCCTCAGATATTCTGCTAGTAGCTCTGTGAGACACTTTCACCAGATTTGTCTCCAAACGTGAGGCAGTTTGTCTCCAAACCACTGTAGTCTGTCCTGTGGGTCTTGGGTGGGGAATGGGTTATGTGAAACAGTAGTAGTACTCTAATTCCTTCATATTCTCTAACAAGAAGGTGCAACATTCCTTATGAACTGACCCCTCTGGTCATCTTCAAGGGCATGTGGCCTGAGAATTAGTCTATTTTTAACTGACACTTGCTTTCACAGCACATTTGGCTTCCTTTTGGGATTACAGATTACAGATCAGAACTGTGCTTACACAACACCCTTTATGCCACACCACTTCCTGTGTCTGACTTGGTGGTCATAACACGGGGCCACTGAGTGGAAACATCTGTCCCTCCACTGGCTGAACTGCTGTGTGAAAGAATGAGTTATTGTTGCTATTAAGTGACAAGTGGAACAGGATCTCCTTACTCTGGAGGCATACACTAAACCGCCATAGCCCCACATTTATCTTCTCCCAACTGAAGCTTCCTTTTGTTACAATGTGCAACTGGTAAGATGGGGACTACTGTAAATGGGGTCCAAAAGCTGTCCAACCATTGATTTCAAGCTGGAAATGCTTTGTCTCCATTGCCTCATACTGTGCTGTTTGTGTCTAAACAATTGCATGGCCATTTGATGTATGTATGTTTAGTATAATATGTATGCAATGTATAGTTTCTAGAAAGAGATTGTGAACATTGTGGAAATGCCTACATGCCTTTGTTAATTAACAGAATGTGATCTGGTCTTGATGTAAATCAAAATAAGAGACAGACACATCCAGCCTAAGCTATTACTGTTATTTAGAAGACTGAATATATTTGTTAGATATTTTAATATTGAACCATTGCATTAGTTCAGCAGTAAGTCATGTAGGCTGTATACATGACCACTTGAATAATCAGATAACTGCAGAAATCCGATTATCCGATTGGATTATTAAGTGCATGTAGAGACACACTGTGTATTTTTTATTTTTTTAATTGGAAGAACGTTTTGTATGAAATGTGAACAGTTCCATGTCCATTGGTGTGGACGAGTTGTACGTACGCAGTTAGATGCATCTGTCAGCTCAACCTTTACTGCGTCTCTTCCCTGTACTGCTGCCTCATCCACGCATGCAATAGACTGAAAATGAAACAATTTGAATAGAAACCTATGAGTCACCATTTTACTGTAGACAAAAATACTGTTAACTATACAGCAACCAAATGGCACATGGTGGGTTTTAGCTGTTTTATTGCTTTTAAGATATTCTCACTGTGGTTGAGCTGTGAACTTTTACATCACACTGTAGTAACACACACAGTGCACATAAGAATCACTTACTGCATAGAAAGTTGGCTCAGGTCCGGGTAGAAGGGTAGCTTCCCCTTGAACTACCATTTGACTGTTTTGATTTGTTTGCTCTGGTGACCAGTGTGACGGAATTTCTTCATCGGTTGAAGTCTTTTGAGAGGGAGAGCTTGTTCCTTGTTCAGTAGTTTCAGCCATGACCATCTGAGATGTTGTAGCATGCTGGCTTACGGTAGGTTCCGGACTTTTATGTTTGGTACCTGCAGAGAATACTGAACAGAGAAAATGAATGTCTCTTTGGATAAAACAAGAAATAATGGGCGATAGCAAGATATATGATTGATCGCCATCTCCACTATTCTCCTGAGACTGAGCAGGATCAGATGAGGATCAGATGACTGTACATAGTAAGCATATATGTATATATTGGTACAGTATGGAAAATGCATATTAAAAACAGTGTCTTACATTTACTTTGAATTAATTTCATTGCACATGATATGAACCTGAGATATTTCATGTTTTGTCTGATCAACTTCATTTGATAATAAACATCCATTCCTGCATTTCAGGCCTGCAACACATTTCAAGAAAGCTGGGACAGGGGCAATTTAGAGCTATTAATGAAAAAAAAAATAATTATGGGATTTCAAACAGGTGATACATAGTGGGGCAAAAAAGTATTTAGTCAGCCACTGATTGTGCAAGTTCTCCGACTTATAAAGATGAGAGAGGTCTGTAATTTTCATCATAGGTACACTTCAACTATGAGAAAAAAAATACAGGAAATCACATTGTAGGATTTTTAAAGCATTTAATTGTAAATTATGGTGGAAAATAAGCATTTGGTCACCCACAATGCAAGATTTCTGGCTCTCACAGACCTGTAACTTCTTCTTTAAGAAGCTCTTCTGTCCTCTACTCGTTACCTGTATTAATGGCACCTGTTTGACCTCGTTATCTGTATAATAGAAACCTATCCACAGCCTCAAACAGTCAGACTCCAAACTCAACCATGGCCAAGACCAAAGAGCTGTCGAAGGACACCAGGAGGAAATTGTAGACCTGCACCAGGCTGGGAAGAGTGAATCTACAATAGGCAAGCAGGATGGTGTGAATAAATTAACTGTGGGAGCAATTGTAAGACATACAGGACCACTGATAATCTTCCTCGATCTGGGGCTCCACACAAGATCTCATCCCATGGGGTCAAAATGATCATGAGAACGGTGAGCAAAAATCCCAGAACTACATGGAGGGATCTGATGAATGAACTGCAGAGAGCTGGGACCAAAGTAACAAGGCTACCATCAGTAACACACTACGCCGAGGGGATCCTGCAGTGCCAGGCGTGTCCCCCTGCTTAAGCCAGTACATGTCCAGGCCCGTCTGAAGTTTGGCAGAGAGCATATGGATGATCCAGAAGAGGATTGGGAGAATATCATGTGGTCAGATGAAACCAAAATAGAACTTTTTGGTAAAAACTCAACTCGCCGTGTTTGGAGGAAGAAGAATTCTGAGTGGCGACATACCTACCTGAAAATTGCAGACCTCTCTCATCTTTCTAAGTTGGAGAACTTGCACAATCAGTGACTGACTAAATACTTTATTGTCCCACTGTATATATATATATATGTGTGTGTGTGTGTGTGTGTGTGTGTTTGTGTTTGTGTAATTATTAGAGATGAGATTCACCGCTGGCTTGTACCTGACTCTGCGCTGTTGCTAACTTTAGCTTTAACCTCTTTGACTTTGTTTGCTTTGTCAAACTCTGCATATTCAGCAGGGTGATGCTGTTTTAAACGTCTTATTAAATCTGTTATCCCGATCGTTTTCGGAGTTGATCCTTCACAGCTTATTTTCACCATGTAATCTAAACAGCACGCTGTAAAACTTTCCACCTCGGAGACATGGTTGTGTTCAAAATGGATAACAAAGCCCTTAGCGTTGTCCTTTAAGGAGACTATCTAGTTGGCTAGCTAAGTAGTACTCAAAACACACCCGAAATCTATAACGCTTCCTTCTCATGATGTCAGCAAACAAACCCTGGAGTGCCTGAAACTTTGAATTAGGAACTGACCTGAACTGAATTATGAATTAAAGTTAGTAAAAGCACTGTTGCTGTTGAGTGGCACAGAATCGGTTATAATGAGACCAGCTGAAGCCGATCACACTAAAACCGGGCGAATCCGTTTTATATATGTAAATAATGAGGGCTTTGATTACTATAAGGTTTACTCCGCCCCATAACGTTACACAAATCAGAATGCATGAAACTGTTGACGAATGTAAACATATTTTATTGTGCAATCAGCAATGTCTTAAAAACTGAGCTTAAAAGAGAGAGGTGCCTATTTTTGGCTGAAGTATTTTCACTCCGGTAAGACATCTCCCGAATTCTGAGTGAATCATTACTCTGAATCAGTCTTCAGAGTTACTGCGTTCATAATGTGGGTTTTCTTTGCATCGCCGATCTCGCTTTATAATCCAGTTCAGTGCTGTGTAGCAACAGACCAGAGGACCCATGCACTGCTGTCTACTGTAAAAAGCATCTACAAAAGGGCAAGCAAGCATCGGAACTGGGTCTTGGAGCAATGGAAGTAGGATGCTTTTTTCTTTTAGTTTTGCAAATAAAAGCTTTAGCTACGTCCTTACACCTTTTAAAATATTCAGGGTTTTCAGATCAGGGTCTAAAACAAAACAGTATGATTCACTTTAATTATTCAGGCTTGAATTCCATCTGTTTTGAATTCCATTTTTTTAATGTACAGATTTAAGTGATTGAAACTTTATGAATTTGAACACTTGTCCAACTCTTGAGTAGGTAATACTTCCTCAGATATTCTGCTGGTGACTCTACGAGATGCTTTCAACAGATTGTCTCCAAATGTGAGGCAGTTTGTCTCCAGATTGTCTGTACTTGTAATGCCGTTATAATATAAAACATAAATGTGACTCAGTGACTCTCCATGTGACACATTTATAGGTTTGTGCTTCCAACATTTCAGTTCATCAACTTTCTGCCCTGCTGTCCTTAAACAACATCCATAGAGAATTGTTTTTTCAACTCTACTCCTTGTCACAAAAGGGGGAACCTACAAAATACTATGAAATTTAAAGAATTAGATCAATTAATTTACAATATAATTTACAGTTTCATAGAATAATCCTTTCATTGAAATTGCTATTCTGATTATGTGATTTGTAATGAAAACCATTGTGTTAAAATGCAAAATGGAAGCATTTTCACTAGTGGTTGCAAACTTTGGCTCCCACTGTGTATATAGGTTGTGACATACGTTCGCCATATATACTTACCAGTAATAGTTGGACTGGCTGTAGTAGCTGTCATCATTTGATGACTGGTATGTACTGTGATACTGTTGATTTCTGATGTACTCGAGACCACTTTGGGTGCGGTTGTTTGCTGTATAGCACTTTGTACCACTGTAGTATCGTGTGCCATTGTAGCATCGGTCTGTCCCTGGCAACCTACAGAGAAAATGAGGGAAAGGAAGGGTTAAATCTGATTTATAATAGTGAATGTTACTGTGAGGTAAATGGTGAACCTGCTCACTGTTATTCTGTATTGTAAAAATAACCAGCTTGGTTAAAGCTTCATACAGTGCTATAGAACTTGGTATTGTCACAGCATATTGTGTTCCATGATTAAAAACCTCGTGGTCCCACAATTGATTCCATTCTTCATCTTCTTTCTGTGGCACCAATTGCCACTATTTTAATACAGTACTGTGCAAAGGTCATTGGCCATCATTAGATTTGTTGTTTTAGCAATCGTATAATGATCATATATGACATTGTCATGGATTGGACCCAAAAATGTCAAACTTGGATTCATCACTCTATAATACTTTTTTCCTCTGATCTTCATTCCAATTTTTGTGAGCTTTAACATGTTTTCATGTGAGGACAGGCCACACTTTATAGTTGCCACTGTAGGCCATAGAAGCTGTTTTTTTTCCGAATTCTTTTTGTTTTCAGTTTTTAGCAACTGCATACAATTTTACCATGTTTTCTGGTTGTATTCTAATAAAGAGACTGAGAAATAATTATATATGGTCATTATACCATTGCTAAAAAGATGGTTATTCTAACCTAATGGTGACCTAAGGCATTTGCACAATGCTGTTCATTAATCTCTCAATTGACCTCATGTTTTTCGCACCACACCCTTTTAAATATACCTTTTAAAAAGCTCTGTAAGAGATCTGCACCACATGCAAGGCACCCATGAACAACGTAGGGCTGCTAAGCTTTAAATGTACCTTATATATTCCGACACCATGTTTGCTGTGAGCTGACTGAGGTAAAGCTACCCCCTTTTGCCCATCATCTAACATTCAGCAAGCCCATCCCCCAAAACAAAGTGGCTTGTTTTCTTAGAATCCCCCTCTAATTAAGAGATGAAGTGTGAGTAATGTTCTCACTGTGATCTGGGGAAATAAACATTACCTTAAAGTCATGGCTCTTTCATTTGCTACCCCTGGCTGGATTTCCCCTGTTTAGCCAAAACTACCTCAGTACACTCAGCTGGTAATGGGAATGTTAATGTAGAGTGCATTGTTTCTGGATTATCATGCTGCTGTGAGCTGCACAAGACTAACATTTGAAAATGTTTTCTAGCTGCGGAATGTGGATATGCATTATAACAAGCTGCAGTCTCTTAGTGCAAGCAAAAAGGCTCAAGTCTAAGTTGTTTACTGAAATAAGTGCCGGACAAACCATTACCAAGGTGTGTAAGTTCAGTTCAGTCATTATTCGTAAATGTTTAGATATTTAGTGATTAGATATCTTGTGAACCCTCAGCCAAGGAACGTTTAATGCTTGAGATAAAGCCTTAGTGAATACATTCCTGATGTTATTCCATGACACTTAAACTCATTGTCACCCCTGTTTCAAAATGTTAAGTACTGGGACACGCACTGTCATCTCCCTTATAAACAGCAGAGAATGTGCCACAAAGCGAACGGGTCTCAAAATGTCAGCTGATGGACTTATATAATATATACAATATCAGTAACATCAAACTTCCAGACCTAAAGTGTCCCTTACTCTCAACTTAACCATTAGTTACCAATTGTTTAAGTATTGTTTTAGTATATACATACATACAGTGGGGCAAAAAAGTATTTAGTCAGCCACTGATTGTGCAATTTCACCTACTTAGAATGATGAGAGAGGTCTGTAATTTTCATCATAGGTACACTTCAACTATGACAGACAAAATGAGGAAAAAAAGTCCAGGAAATCACATTGTAGGATTTTTAAAGAATTTAATTGTAAATCATGGTAGAAAACAAGTATTAGCAGGATTTTTGGCTCTCACAGACCTGTAACAACTTCTTCAAGAAGCTCTTGTGTCCTCCACTCGTTACCTGTATTAATGGCACCTGTTTTATTTCATTATCTGTATAAAAGACACCTGTCCACAGCCTCAAACAGTCAGACTCCAAGCTCAAGACAAAACAGCTGTTGAAGGACATCAGGAAGAAAATTGTAGACTTGTACCAGGCGAGGAAGAGTGAATCTACAATAGGCAAGCAGGTTGATGTGAATAAATAAACTGTGGGAGCAATTGTAAGAAAATGGAAGACATACAAGACCATTGATAATCTCCCTTGATCTGGGGCTCCACGCAAGATCTCATCCCGTGGGGTCAAAATGATCATGAGAACGGTGAGCAAAAATTCCAGAACTACATGGAGGGACCTGATGAATGACCTGCAGAGAGCTGGGACCAAAGTAACAAGGTTACCATCAGTAACGCACTACGCCGAGAGGGACTCGGATCCTGCAGTGCCAGGCGTGTCCCCCTGCTTAAGCCAGTACATGTCCAGGCCCATCTGAAGTTTGCCAGAGAGCATATGGATGATCCAGAAGCGGATTGGGAGAATATCATGTAGTCAGATGAAACAAAATTAGAACTTTTTGGTAAAAACCCAACTGGTCGCGTTTGAATGCCGAGTTGCATCCCAAGAACACCATACCTACTGTGAAGCATGGGGGTGGAAACATCATGCTTTGGGGCTGTTTTTCTGCAGAGGGGGCAGGACGACTGATCCGTGTTAAGGGAAGAATGAACGGGGCCATGTATCATGAGATTTTAAGCCAAAACCTCCTTCCATCAGTGAGAGCATTGATGATGGAACGTGACTGGGTCTTCCAGCATGACAATGATCCCAAACACACTGCTTGGGCAATGAAGGAGTGGCTCCATAAAAAGCATAGAAATTTTGTGGAGGGTGTTGAAAGTCCGTGTTGCCCCAAAACATCACTGCTCTAGAGGAGACTTACAGGAAACGTTTGAACCAAATACTTATTTTCCACCATAATTTGCAATTAAATTCTTTGAAAATCCTGCAATGTGCTTTCCTGGATTGTTTTCCTCATTTTGTCTCTCATAGTTGAAGTGTGCCTATGATGAAAATTACAAACCCTTGTCATCTTTCTAAGTCGGAGAACTTGCACAATCAGTGGTTGACTAAATACTTTTTTCCCCCCACTGTGTGTGTGTGTGTGTGTGTGTGTGTGTGTGTGTGTGCGCATATATATATATATATATATATATATATATATATATATATATATATAAAATATGTGATGGTAAAATCTATATCTATGGTAGAGAATTGGCTATACTGTTTATACTGCAACATTTCTAGATCATCTCTAGTTTTCTGTAAACGGACCCAAAACCTCAAGTAGAGTAGGCGGGGGGTTTAGTCTGTTTACATGCAAAAACCACTAGGAAGGATGGCATAGGAGAGAGACATTGGAGACAAAGGATTCCTCACAAACAACTGAATATGAGGAAATTGTGATCAAAAGGGGACAGATTTCTTTTTAATGGGCATGTCTTGGTTTCCCAAAATCTGAATCTGAGTAGAAAAAAACGTTGCGTATAAAGTTTGCAGCTCAGCGGTTGTAGCCAGAGGCAGCTACACTCGCAATTTGGTCGCTGCTTCTCTTTAGGTCCCACATTCTTACGCAATTGGTCAATTATTTACACACAATCTACTCACAACCATTGTTCAAACGGATTCTTCGGCATTACCCTTGCGTGTAAGTGAGCGCACCACAACAGCGACAGCTACACACAGTTGTTTGACGAAAGTGGTGCATCATGAATACATACCTGGAGAATGAGGAAAACTGTGGGGAATGTGGATTTTGTTTTTAAATGGCTAATTTTTTTCCATTTTTTCTTTGATCATAAAAAGAATCAATGTTTTAAAAGTTATACTCTTGGCAAGTAAGAAGCTCAGTTTCTCCCTGGCTGTATATGTGCTGTGAAGGCATTTGTTATTAGTCCAATTTTGGCTAATTTGGCATTTTCTTCTATCATAACTAACGTTTCTTTCTTCTGACTGGCATAAGGCTTTATGGCTTTGTCCAGACAGTGCATATAAATACACAACGTTAATGATAACTGCTTGAACTGGTGTTTATGCAATTTGTTGACTGATTTGTAACGTGCGTGTTGTTCTGGTCAGATCTAACCAGCCATAAAAAATGAATGGTTAGCACGTTTTGTGCTAACTAGGAAAGAGCTTGGTGATGAATGTTTTTGAAATGCTTCATGAAGGTATGTTTTTGCAAACACAAACGTTTCAAACACAATAGGAGGGTTAAAAGAGTAAATGTTTATGTATTAAAGTTTGTGGTGCCACTGTTATCACATGTACAGTGATATAGGCCATATTGCCCAGCCCAATTGCTATTGGATGTGTTACTCACTACATCTGGCATGTATTAGTCTCCCAGAACCAGATGTGCTCCCTAAAAAATACACACGTGAGGGAATTTGTCTTGAAGGTGGGGTGTATTGTTATCAGAGTGGGAACTAACTCTGAAATGTATAAGGCAATGAAATGCCATGTGAGTGCATGGGGCAAGGTCAGTCCCAAACTGTACACGGCCATATTAAATATGTTGTCAAATACACTGCCAGTTGTGTAGCTGTATATTATCTGGTTGATTGGAAGTGGTTCAATGCCACAGCCTCTTGACAAAAAGCCTGTTGTCATGGATGTAAGCTAGGATACATGTATATACTGTATGCTGCCCAAAACTCACCAGCTGAGCATGATGATGGGGGGTGTGTGTGTGTGTGTGTGTGGGTGTGTGGAAATGGCATTACATGTAGTAAAACAAAATATTATCTTTTTCAAGAGCTTCTCTGGAAAAGTGGTAAAAGTGATGGATAGGTTACTGCCAGCTGTGTGGCCTCTACCATTCACAATTACGATGCTGCATCTGGAGTAGATGATGCCATTGAAAGAATTTGCAGCTGCATTGAGAAAAGACAAACCTTACAATTTGGATTCAGGATTAGCACTGTAAGTCACTACAAAGGACGCGGAAATGACACCGATGCAATCAAACACACGTACGTCTAAAGCATTTTACTAATAATTCAGTTGTTGTGGTTGTGCTCCACTGTTTATTCCTGTTACAAGATATATTTTTAATGATTCCTAAAATGTCTGCACATCCTTCAATTGTATATTTTCTTGTCTACAAATATGGCCTTGCTGTGGCCTACTATGAAAGGATGGTTTGTTCCAAAAACTCAACTCTTCTTCATTTTATTTGTTGTGAAGTAGTAGTTTCATGCGCTGATTTGCTTGGTTGGTAAATGTCTATTCAGTAAATTAATGGGAAATTTACTTCAGGGACCAGATTCACTGTAAAAGTGGATGGTCAGTGTTTCCTATATTTCATTGGCCCAGATGGTTTTTTGTTCCTCAGGGGCTATTTGTTGAGGCAGACAGCTGGGATTTTCTTTGCGTGAAGTAATCATAGACCATTTCAAACGCTTGGCCCTAACCAAGCCTCGGTTACAGTGTGAACGTGATACACGTTGGGTAGTGGCTGTAAAGCCAAGCTAGCTGTGGTTCTCTTAGTCATTTTAAATTATAGTGGGGCTGTTGTTTGTGCATGGTGAAAATAGCATCACTGATCTGAATTATTTATTTGATTAATCATTGCTTATATGCCTGGGAAGCATGTTAAATACCCCCATTATATACACAGACAATACTTTTTAATCAGAATTGCAAAAAGCAAAGAATTGAGATGCTTTCTTGCATGGAACATGCATATCATTAGGAACTGTAATGTCATTTAAACACGTAATTTAACTCCGATACTCAGTGTAGTGATATTAATCAAGTATCAAGTAATGAATGGTCACTTAAGATAAAAGAACATGACAGAAGGAAATTGCAGCTGAGCACAGTAACAGGTGCCTTGGGTCCAAGATTGCTACGCACAAATGTACTTGTAACCTCAGAAGTGCCAAAGTTGTCTGTAGATGATGAGGAATTGGACTGGGACCTAATCATTTGCCTCTTCTAGACATTTTGCCTATCAGTTGATGTTATAAATTTGCCCACAGGATTTTATCACTCACATTTGTGCATTTCTACCAATAAACTGTTAAGTGCTCTTTGGGTGTCACTGGTACGTTCATGCGTGTCTTCTGGCAGTATCCAGTTATCTTCCTTACTGGGTCAGGATCTTCCTTCATCTCCAGCTATGTTTATGCTTGGATTCTGTTCTCAACATGAGTATTGTTAAAAGGAATGTAATAATGGCCACTAGTTAGTACAGTCAAGAAAATAATCTTAAAAAATTATTTTCAGTTGAGGCTTGTGTACATCTGCATTTTTGCATTTCTTTCTGGGTATCTAGGGCATCCACTATTGAATAGTGGTTTAAAACTATTGACTGTGTCACAGACATACTTCTAGTAGACGGCTAGTTCGAGGTATTACAAGTCTTAAAGGTTTAATGAGCCAGGAATGTTACGTTTGCAAACCTCTACAGGTTAAATGTTACAAGTTTAAACAAATTGCCTACAGCATTGTTATAAGAACTTACATAAATGATGATTAATTTCTTTATTAATCAAGTAAAACTGATTTTGTCCTGATCTACTGTAAATTGCCTCAAGATGTTTTTGACTGTGAAAAACCTTAGAGTGATGCACTTGTTCTCTGTGCAGTCTCTCTAGTATTCCTGATATAGGCTTCATGTTCAGAATGGCCCTGACTTTCTTTTAGCGATATTATCAATGATATTTGCAATAATTTAGATTTCCTGCAAATCAAATATTTCTTGCTCTCAGTAGTATTCTCAGATTCAACCATGGTAAGTTTGCTTGTACAAGTACCCCAAAGATTAATTTGTCTAATGCATTTTTTTCCATTTTGTGTTCTGGCTGACAAAGTCTTGAAAAACTGTGCAAGTTCCATCTAGATCATAGTGCACTTTGACAGGTAACACAGTTACTCTAGCTGGATCTGGGGTGGGGCTGCAAGAATCACAGTTTTCTCTCGAGACCATGGATTCAGCAGACTCTGTTTACATACTCTATAAACACACTCAGTCTAAACAAACTGTGTTGTCCCCAAAATACCTTTTGAATATTTCAGAGTACAAAAATGCTTGTATAATTCTTTCTTTATTACCAGACTAAACTCTGTCTAAAGTGTCAACGTGAGAATGCTCTGATAATCAGATAATCTTATAACCTGACTGTGAAATGATACATGGTTAGATGAATTGAATTTAGCAATACGATCTGCATTTGTTTCGAGTGAATACTTTCTTATCCCAAACTTTTTTTGCAGTGCTCCCCTTTTGTAGATATTTTCGAGTCTCAGAAATGAAGGCCCAGAAATGATTTACATGCAGCCCTCAGTGTACATGCGAGGGTTCATAATGCTACCTTTAGTATGTAAATGATTCATGGGAAAGTGATTGTAGTGTCTCTTTTCTATACTTTCACTTTATCATAATTGGAGTCTGAAATGTTCAAGAGAAGCATGCACTTCATTATACGCCCTTCGTCGTGCAGCCCTTTGACTGTACATTGTACTTTGACTGAAATGTACTTAGCGTAAACCTAACTGGAATGCTTTGCAGCAAAATATAACCAATCCACACCCTGTGTTTAAATGCCACATACATACTAAAAACATTTAGGCATGGAAAACTGTGCGCCTCTTGTCTTCTGCTAAGCCAGGCCACCACTTTGGCTCTCTCATTTTTATTATTATTGACAGTCTCATTAGATGGCTACATAATAATCCCTCGATCCTGCCGCGCACTTGGTGTCCAGTTTCACTATCGTAACAGTAAAACCAAAGCAAACAAATGACCTAGAGGAAAAGAATTAAATGGTCATACTGAGGAATCATTAGGAAAGCCGTCCTTATAATCAGCTCTATGTTTTACTCGGAGAGCACTAAAGATGTGGCATCTGGTAGGGAGGGGTTTCACCGCTGCAGCAGATGTGGAGGTCTCCACGGAGGCTCGCTCCTCCTTGTGTACTATGCACTAAAACCCTGGACCTGGCCCTAAGCCTGGCGCTCACACAGCTGCTCCACCCAGGAACTGAGAAAGAGCTTTCCTCATGGTTTTTTTTGTCAGTCCCTACCTCCAGATGTTTTTGCAGCAGCCCAAGAGCTTTCTCTGTTCCCATCAGTAACCGTCGAGATGACATACTGTTTCAAATTCCAAAAAGTAAAGTAACGTTTTCAGATTTGCTTTTTGACTGAAATACCAGCCAGTCCATGGTCATTTTCAGTCAAGTGTGTGAGTACTGTTTGTATTTCTGAGCAAGCTAAAGGTTTTCTAACTTTTTTATTTTTTAACAAAATAACAGTATGGTGGAGAAATTATTCAAAATGGCACCACGAAAGAAATGTTACCCTAGCCCTTTAAATCAATAAGCACCCTATAGATTCAGGTATTCTGTGACGGAAGGGTGTGTCATAGCACTGGGAAAGCAACCAAGATTCCTATACTTGAAATTAGGGATCTTAAAATTAATGTGCTTATAACATAATAACATTGTTTGTTGTTTGGCGACCATGTGAATCACACAGTTATAGGCTACATGTTGTGGATTTTTGTTTATGTCTGTGTACATGTGTGTGTGATAGGAGGTGGCAAGTAGGGAGAACAAGTGACAAGGCACTCGTTTTAAGGTACTGGGCTATGAAGCAGGAGATGCAGGGATGAAATCCCAGCAGTACCAAGCTGCCACTGTATTTGCTTGGATGAGATGTTGTTTGATTGTATCAGTTGAAAGAAACTTTGGATAAGAGCACTTGCAAAATGACTCGAAGTAAATGGCAGGGGTACATCTCAAACTAGGGCTGTCAAAGTCAACGCGTTAGCATCAATAATATTGGTCGCCTAATCCCTATTACATGCATTCTACATTCCTTAGGCAATATATCACTATTACCCTCTAGAGAACAGAACTGAAAATGATCTTGGACACCAACTTGTATGGCTTTGCTCATTTTTCAGGGTCCAGGGTAACTATGGCTATTAGTATTATGCCTAACCAGATTTGGTTCATTATAATTACAAACCTTCTGGATGTAGCATATCCATATTTCCCGTGATTTGCATTGCTATGTACAACCAGACTTGTAGGTCTGCGAGTTTGATAAATGACTGTGGTTATGACTGTGACAGATTTTTGTTAGCTCAGGACCTTATTAAAAGAACTTGAAGTTGTAATTCATCCTTTATTTCATAATTTGGACCCCATGGAGCATGTCAAGCTAATGTATACTGAGTCAAGGGCTTGCCTTATTTTATACATCGCAAGGTGAACCTACTCATTGCTTTTGGGAAAAAAGAAATATCAGAAGACCAAAAAAGGGGGAGAAATGTGGGGCTTTAGGTAAGGTTTTGTTATTTCTTCTCACACAAACGTAAACTGGTTTTAGGGTTTATACCCTCTCTCCTTTCTGGCTTACCATAACAAATCCCTTGGGTTCTTTATAACTGTGGTTAGGGGGGGGGGGGAATTCATGAGAACAGCCTGGTACTCTCAAAGGCAGGAAAAGGATACAATCTTATGTTTTCAATTAGGGAACATTGGACAGAATTGCCCCTGTGTTGTTTGCTGAACATTAATTACCTGAGGCAATTACTGCAACATTTAAAGTGCCTTGTACAAGTTTAATCCCCAGGCCAAATGCGCTTTGTAAAAGTAAAAGTTGTTATTAACAAGCGTAAAGCTGTTATATGTTACTGCTAACGTTCCAGCTTTCAATGTGGTGGTACAAGAACAATTAATGTGTCTCTGTGAACAGGATTTCTTATGCTCTCAATAATCCTTAAAGGTGCTGTGAATGAAAAACTGAACTTCTAAACATCCATTTCTGTGGAAATGACTGCATGATGCAAGTAGTAGTCTTCAGATTTTCCACTCATAGCAGAGTTTGTGTGTACCTTCAGGCTAATTATACTCTAATGCTTGTACTCAGGTCTTTTGGATATGTTTGTTGCCAGAGTTCCTCATTGAAAATGAATGTGCACAGTGAGAGAAAGCATGTGTGCTGTAAAACTGCTAATAACTGTAAAATTGCATGACTACAACGGCAAAAAAGGAGAACTACAAACTTAAGAACAGCATTTGTAATCTTGGAGGACTAGCTTTAACAGTTTTAAAAATATGATGTAGTTCTATATGTGAGTTTGTAGGACGACATAGTCTTTCTCACAAGCTTTGGTATTTAGTTGTTTTGTAAGCACGGAACGGTATTGCCAATTATGTCGTGTTACTAGCTATAGGGTGTGGTGATGTTTGGCACACAGTATGGGAAAAGCTTTTAAACACAGATTTCATGCTTCAGCTAGAAATCATTCAGAGTTATGTAATCTATCTAATCATATTCGCTAGTGTGAGAACCTATTTGACCACCCTCAAGTTCTTAACTCAACTTTAATTACTCTGTATTGAGATAAAGCACACCCCAGTCTTAGTGAATACCTCAGTTTATAAAACATCCCACGAGCTGGGGTACATGATGTCACCAGGACTGCAGGAATGCATAACTTAGGGTTATGAGAAACTCACCAGCAATTTTTGGTGCATGTTTAGATTGGCCAGAGGCCTGACCTTTGATCAAGGGCAAAGTTCCAGATGCAAGTTATCCCCCACCCAAAGGATTTTCTGTAATTCTGGCATCCATCTTGCTTTTGTCATAGAAAACTGTCTCTAAGAATAAGAGCATGAAATAGACGGACATGGTTATGGACTTGACCAGCCATAACCCCTCTTCCCCGAGTGCCAAGACGTCATAAACATCAGCATCTGCATTGCACTGAATAGCTCAGCTGTGTTGAAGTCAATAAAAACGTCAGTTAAGCCTGATCTACAGGTATATTGTGGCAATACTAAGCTGGATAATACACTTTTCAGCTAGGCTTATTCCTGGAGCCTGGATAAAGTGCTATGGTTTGTGCAGTCTGACACAAGCTGTTCCTATGTGTAACTCTAGCTCAAGGCTCTTCCCAGCTCTTTTTTTAAAAGTCATATGCTACAATGGCAGTATTAGCAATGGAAACAACTCTCCTCCCGGTCACACTGGGTGTGCCGCAGTGTTAAAGAAGTGCGAAAGCTTTTTCATGCTCTCTAGAGATTCAAATCCAATTACCGCCTGGCCCGTCTCTCAGCTTCTTCTATGAGACCTGAGGCAGCACTAATCATCATCTTGTTTGGATGTGGGCCACCAGTGCCAAGCTGCCACCTGACTGCATAACGGCTGAATTCCAGTCCATGGGAAAATGGACAGAAATTTCTACGGATGCCGCTCGGAGAAAAATGTCTACACATTGCTCAGCCATATGTTGCCATGTTTTTTTCCATCCACCTAACTGCTTTACTGCTTTACTTGAAGGTATCAGCTAACTGTTATATAATGGACGTATTTGATAATGGTAGTCGCTCACCTTGGAACCTCGGAATTTGAATGCCTCTTCAAACAAACAATTCGGACATAGAACGGTCTGTTTGAATGTTTGTTGTCCCCCCTAAATTCAGCTCCCTAAATACAACACTCAGTGGGCGATCGTCCAACCACCATTGGAACACACCAATACGGTGCATCAATCACCATGAAAGCCAAAAGAAGTAGAATAGGATGCGATCAAATGCATATTATTTTATGACTATAATATTTGTTTTGCACATATTTTATATAACAGATAAGTCTATGACATGATTTCAGACACACCCTGTGGTGTGTTGGGGCCAGTTTCCCAGTGATAAGACGTGCTGAAACTGCGTTCAGCTCAGTGGTTATAAAATTTTACTTAATTTTCACTTATTTTATTGATTTTATGCATTGTATTACATTCATTTGCATTATTCATGCTTTTAATCCTTAATTACCTATGCATATAGAGGTTAAAACCAATCATTTGGAGGTCAGGAATGGTTTAATTTTATTTACCTTACTTCTTATGAGGAACCAATTAAGTTTGAATTCTGAGGTTTCACTGTATATATTCTTTGGGATCATTGTCTTTTTGCTATACTCTATTCAGCTACCTACGAACTGACATTATACCAGTTTGGTCTTCCCTTATCCCTGTGGATCACTCAATCAAGAAATTCGTACTGATCATTGTATGTGATAATACAGTCTTTGGGATTCAAACACTAAGTTTATCCTAGAGTGTTAGTTGGATATAAGTAACAGTTCAGTGGCCATAAAACACAGAACTATGTTCTTAATGGTAAAGGTGTGAATTTAATACCTCTCTGTTAGTAAAATCCTTGTTGCGCATTTTGTTGGAACATGAATATTGATCACCTTCAAGCCAAATGTGTCACCTTGGTGCCAACCGCATGCCAGTGTCAACAATGTAGAAGACTAGTGGGAATGGTCGTATGTGGTTTATAATTAGTTAAGGCACCTTAAATTTGCGAAGGTTGAACAGCTGGCACTGTGTATCTACATTTTCTGCTTCTTACTTGGAATACCTAATGGGTTTAATACGCCTGAGGTCACTAGTGCACATTGTTTTTACATTACATGAGGTTGGCAACTCTGCCCTCGTGTTCACAGGTCAGTGAAGGTTCTGGTTATGTAATCAAATTTCCTTTGTGATATGCATATCCAGTCAGTTGCATGTCTTGCACTGCTTGTCTCTTAGCAATAAGATCATTTTCCCTATATAAAATTCAAACTGTTCCCCTGCTAATGGCAGTGTGATGGTATGTTTCCACGAACGTGGTGTTGCTTTCCTGGTACAGACTACCAAGGCGAAGCCACCAAGCTTTACAGAAGTTGTTCCACTGAACTGAGCAAAAAAGTTGGGTTCTCGTATGTGGCGGACAAGCCAAGTCGAACCTCACCCTGCAATTACCGGTAGCACTGCTATCTGCTCTGCACTCACCTTCAGTATCAAAGTGGAGGATTTAAGAGGCAAGAAATCCCTGTGCTATGCAAAATGTGCCTGCTGCTTTACACTTTTAAGATCTTTTCTTTTAACTTCTTCTCGAATTAACGGAACATGTGCCCACTTGCCCTGAAACAAAACATCCAGACTACCTACATCAGCACTGTGGCTGGTAATGTAAACACTCATTTTTTTCCCTGAGATGAGCATAAGCAAACACAGGATGGGCCACATCCTTTGTGCAGCATAAAACAAAGAAATGGAGAGGTCTTGTTACAAACGTCTCGTTACTAGTGGAGGAAAGCGGCTTTCTACTACCTACTGCCTTCTGTCTTTCCACTCCTACACTCTCACACACACGTTTTTACACACGCCCGTCCGGCTCCACCCAGTCGAAGGGTAGGATAAACTCCATAATTGCATTCAACAGCAAGTTTCCACTCTGTGCCAGCCCTCTTTGTTCCAACTTCCCGCTATTTTTTTTACCAGCCTACTCTACTTAAATACTGCTCAGCACCTCCTCAAACAATAATTTGACTGCATTATATAAAATTCTAGCCTTTAATTAATTGCATTCATTCTTATTCACTAATTCAAAGTAAGTCACCCTTTTCTTTTAGTCAACTTCTATCCAAAATGTGTTTCAAAAGTTTAAAAACTCAACAATGCTCATAGAAGAAGCATATGAAACAAAAGAGAGAGAACATAGTTATACACACTGAGCATGTATTAAGGACAAAAAAACCTCCTGTATTTACCAAACTAACCAGTTTGTACTTACTGTGTAAGGCCAGAACACTTAAGAGCAACGTTAGAGCCATCTTTCTCCACATCTCATTCATTCTCCTCATGGCCATCCTCCTTTGTGAGTGTGCTGCAGTTGAAGGTGTGTTAGAGCAGAGAGCTTGAAGCGTTTAGGGGTTTCCTGTGACTGAACATGTACCACGCAGGACACACTGGCAGGATAAAGCATGGTTTGTGCTCTGGAGGTTTTATATTGCCCCACCACAACCCCCCTTTTCCTCTCTCTCTCTCTCTCTCTCTCTCTCTCTCTCTCTCTCTCCACACCCACTTTCTCACTGGCTTGTCTAACCTCTACTCTGTCCCCCTCTGCAAACAAACTGGGCCACCTCCTTTACTTTGGGAGTTTGAGCAAAGAGAGGGAAGATGTGTATTAGGTCTATGAGTGAGTTTTTACATTGCGTGACACTAAATGGTTATCATTGCACTCTTGTAATCACAGTATCTTCACCCTGTCTCCAAATCTACATGTATCCATGACAAAATCACTCCCACCAGGACATGATTGTATTTTCATAGCATCATTTTACCACATTATCCTTCATTAACATCCATTTATTTTGCCTTTAAAGAAGGACCTTAATGGATCTCTGGAGACTGGCTTACGTAAATGATCTTACACAAAGGGCTGTAATCGATTTCGGTGTCATTTTCTATTATACAAAACATGTATCCCAATTAACCGCTACACAAAGGGACGTGAGGATCAGGCTGGAAAGCATCTGGGAGCCCTGTGATATGGACTTTATTTTTTCAGGGACCACTCGCAAACGACTTGTCAAACAGTTCGGCCAGATGGGGCGAAAGGAGCCGAAAGCCAGTAACATGGGACTCCCACAGTCCTTTCCTTCCTGATTTTGGGGAGAGGCTCAGTAATCGGATACTCTCACTGCAGCTATGTGAATGAGGAGCCTCACTTACGTACATAAGAACAGAATCAACACTTTAACAAAGTCATTCAACCTATACCATGTGATATGACCAGTCCAACCTCCAACACAAGCAGGGCACAGGCACAAGTGAGGCAGAAACACATCTGGGGGAAACCCTGGCTTGTACTAACAGTAGTGAGGTGGATAGTGTGAATCTGTATAATAACTTGAGTGAAATGATTGAGTGAAAAAACATTGACTTCAGAATTTATCAGTATTTGGTACGTCCACCTTTTGCTGCAACAAAGCACAAGTTTGCAAAATTCCACAGAGCATCTTGTGACGTTACCAGATCTTTGGCTTTCTCTGTCTTCAAGTGCCCCAATAAATGTTTGATGAAAGTCAGATGACTGTGTAAGAAAGATGCTGATTATGTGATTTGTAATGAAAACGTTGCGTCAAGTTTGAATGAGGTTTTTATTTTTGGCTGACGGATGGAACCTGACATGGTCTTCTACTGTTGCATTCCATCCACCAAGGTTTGATGTTTTATGCATTCTGAGATGCTTTTCTGTTTAGCACAGTTGTCCTGAGATCACATTTCCCCCCATTCTGATGGTTGGTATGAACATTACCTGAAGCTGCTAATCTCTATCTGCATGATTTTATGCATTGCACTGCTGCCACATGATTGGCTTGTTAGATAATGGCACAAATGAAATGCTTAGTAGCTGACCCCCACCCCATATAGAACTAACAAAACTGGAGAATTTTTTTTGTGTGGCTATTTTCAGAGGTTTTTAGGTACTTGCTTTATTGTTTACTAAACTCCAACTGACCAAAAGATACAACTGACATTAAATGTACAGTACAGTGCTGAAGTCCTGGGCAATCATTAGATTAGATATACCATTTATTTTAGCAATGGTATAATGACCATATATACTTATTCCTCTTTATGAGAATACAACCAGAAAATACAAATAAGAAATTTGTATGCACTATTAAAAGCTGAAAAAACTCAAGAAAAAATAGCATCTATAGGCAACAGTGCAAATTATTTAATGCGACCTAATTGTAAGTGTAATCTTACACTTTCACCATTACAACCTTACACAGTATCTGGCATCATCGGGATGCCAAGTTGACCTGTTTCCAGTCCGAACAAGCTTGATCAGGAATAGTCTTTTTGGAAGAGTAGCATCCAAGAAATCACTTTTTTGTAAGGGATAAAGGGTGAAAAGGCTAGGATTTGCTGAAGTTCACAACGATTAGAATGAAGATCAGTGGAATGGAGTGTTAAGGCTTGATGAACCAAGTTTGAAATGTTTTGGTAAAGTCGTCAACAATATGTTCTATGTGGTCATTATACCATTGTTAAAACAGCAAATCTAATGATGGCCTAAGACTTTTGCACGGTACTGTAGCTTTGAATGGTGGTCTTTTTAGTCCGTAGTAAAGTCCATGTCAGTAACTGAAACCACATGAAGGCATACACTGTAGAAACAAAATCTGGGAACTGGAATCACAACGCTGTATTTGACGGACCTGTCTGCCAAAGGTGGGATATGAACCAGAGTTGGCTCAGTTGTGCTGATTCTCAGTGCTGAGTCTTCCTAGTTTGTATTCCACTTCTGGCGAGATGAGTTATGTCGGTTATGGTTGGTGTCCCCTCAGTTGGTGCTTAACCTGGGGTATACCACCCTACAGTTTCCAGTTGGTGTTTCCCTAGTTTGTGCTGGTGTTTCCCCAGATGTGTTCCTGATTGTTGCCGTTCCTTGTGGTGGGGGTTGGGTCAGTCATATCACATTACAGGTACTCCATTTTAAAATTATTTTCTGCACTGAACTTTTACAGCTCAGTCAAAAAGGGTAATGCCTAAAATTGAGTATACCACTTTAGTTAAAGCAGCTTCTTTGTACTTTTTTATGGATACAGTACGTACAAACATGCACATTTTTAAATTTAGTGCTTGGACATTTATATGCGGTGTCCGTATTTTGTTCAAAGTAATACAAAGCCAGGTTCTGGACATTTGAGTCAATTTAGTACTCCTAGCCTATGTGTTATATATGTGTGTAATATATCCTCTTTCCCCCAGACGGGTATCTGGGGGCAGTGGTCCCTTATCTACCTTTTATTTGTCTCATCTTATCTTTGGTTTTTATCTTATTCCCTGTTTGTGTGTATTATTACAATTGATACATTATTCACATTTTATGATATCTTTTGTGATTACAAATGTATGTAATTGTTAGTTTACACACACATACAACAATCAGTCGTAACATTAAAACCACCTGTCTTATGTTGTGCCCCTCATGCTACCAAGACTCTGACCTGTTAGTGTTATCTGACACCAATATGTTAGCAACAGATTTAGTTCCTGCAAGTGGTGTAGTAGTGCCTCCATGGGTCTGACTTGTTTGTCCAGCATATCCCACAGATGCAGTCAGATTAAGATTTGTGGAATTTGGGGGCTAAGTCAACATCATGAATTTATATTCCTCAACCATTCCTGTGCAATTTTTGTACTGTGACTGAAAGATACCATTGGCATTAGGGAGTACTCTTGCCATGAAGGGGTGAACCTGATTTGCAACAGTGTTTAGTTAGGTGGTATGTGTCAAACTAATATCTGTAATAATGCCAGGACCCATGGTTTTTCATGCTCTTTGCTTTCTTCAGTCATGTTCGTTATTAGCTGGGATGCATCCTGGTGCCATCACTTCCTCAGGTGTCACAACATTTATTTCTGTCCTGAGTTGCATTCGTTTTCCCCTAAGATCTTGTAGTAATGATGGGAGATTTGGACCACTGTACAACGTCTTCTCCAGCACAACACAAAGATTCTCAATGGTGTTCAGGTCTGGACTCTGTGGTGGTCAATCCATGTGTGAAAATGTCGTCTCATGTTCCCTGAACCACTCTTTCACAATTTGACCCTTCTGAAACAGATCTTTATCATGACCACAGGATGTGTCTTTCAACATGGTTGTTTAACAAATAAGAAGCTACTCACTGCATCATGGTTAAATAACTTGTTGCCAGCTGAAACATGATCACCAATGCAGTAATTATCTGATGGAAGGCTCTTTTTTAACTATTTGCCTAGTTAAATCCAGGTGGTGACATTTTTTGGCTGTGTATATGTAGTACAGTACCTCTTCTGTCCAGTTAGATGAGACAGGATAGAATTTGTTGCTTTGATGTATCGATGCGCCTTGGGCACCAACACCATACTGCTGGTTCATCCCACTGTCTGTAGGTACTCATCACTGCTAACCAGGAGCATCTAACCTTGTCAGTAATGAGAGGGAACCACCATAGGACCACCAGTGACCAGATATTATTTTGGTGTACCATTTAAATGCCTTAATATCACTACTGATTTGAGAACCCAACATAACTATTTGCATTCTGTGGTGAGAAACTAATACTAAATGAAGGACTAGAGGAGAGCACACACCTGGAAAATATGAGTTGTAGTCTCTAATTGTACACTGCTCCTGACCAGATATTATATTGGTGCCATAGAAGTGGAAAGTTGATCATGTGTGGAGCTAGCATAGCATTTTATTAGACATAGCAACCCTTTTATTGTCTATTCATTAATCAGAGTTTTGGCCCCATGTAGTCCCTTTTGAACTTGGAAGTTTGATCTTATTACCCCCATTTTATTCACAGTACACCAGCTGCCAGTTAAATTTCACATCGATTGTAACATACAGCTATTAACCTATAAAGCTCAACAGGATCCACCATATTCACTTCCGTCAAAGGGTGCAAATTTCATTACCTAAAATAATGAAAACTACTTCTGGTGCTTCTTTCTGCAAAGTCCCCCAGCTATGGAATAGCCTTTCAGTTGGTGTTAAGAACCTAAACACAGTCTCAGTCTTTAAGTTTACATTAGAGCCTTTCTACTGTATATTCTTACATAAATATGCCATAAAACATCATCAGGTTTTTACACAATTCCTCCATACACAACATGTGGGTTTCCTCACATGAACTGCACACTTCAGATCTTTTCACATCTTGCTGCATATCCCATGTCCTCTTGAGATTCAGTTCACGGACAGTTGTCCTGACATTTTCCTTTGATTTTTTTTTTTTTGAAAGTACAATCTGCTGGTATAGTTCAGAATCCTGACCCAGAGCAGCAAAACAAGCCAAACTATCATGTTTCACAGATGGTATAAGGTTCATCTCATTTAAGCCAAAAAGTTATATTTTGTCCTCAGCCATCCACAAGATGCATTTCCAATATCCTTCTGGCTTGTTCACATGATCTTTAGTAAACTGCAGATCTCCAACAATGTTCTTTTTGGAGAGCAGTGTTCTCTCCTTGCAGTCCTGCAGTGCATAGAATTGTTATTGTGTTCCTTTGTAGCCTTGCAGACTATTACAGGCCTTGTTCTTGGAGTGATCTTTGGTCTGCCACTCCTGGTGGGGGATAACATTGGTCTTGAGTCTGTCTGACTGTGGTTTGGTTGAGTCCGAACACTTCGTGATGGTTTTGTAACCTTTTCCAGCCTGATGACCATCAACAACTGTTGGTTTTCAGGTTTTTTAATGTAGAAATGTACCTCTAACACAGATCATTCTAAATAGATTCTTATAAACACCACTGTATGCTCAGGACTTAAGTCAGGCATTTTGCAAAAAGCTTATCTTTATGGAAAAAATGTTGCTGCAGAGCAACTTAAAATTGAGAAAGGTTTACAAGATATAATCTAAACATTTGAGAGTTAAGGTGACAACTTGGTAATGTTCAGACTTAAACCTTCAACCTTATGGTCAATGGTCCAGCACTTTAATCGCTGTGCCACCACTGGTGGGCATATAGACATTTGGTAAGCTATGATATTGGTTGCTGACGCCCTGCCTCGCCTCTCTGCTCACCTAGGTTTGTGACGATGGAGAGCTTGGCCACCGATGTTTCAGGGTGCCGTTATGTCTGCTCCACCTTTTGGCTCCTTGTGTCCCTGCTTGCACTATGATCATTATTTTCGCTCTGTTTATGGTTTTGCACTCTACCATCACTCCTAACAATCTGTTCTCTCCCTCTGTACTGGACTGTACTTGTACTTCTGATTCTGCAGCTGTTGGAGACTCCTCACCTGCTGTGGTTACCATCTCTTGACCTACCTGTCTAGACACTGAGGCATGATGATGAGTCGATAAATAAAGAAAGAAAATAAATAAAACAGAAATTATGGCATTTAATTATAAGTAGTGAAAAAGTACAGTGCAATGCAATATGTAAAGTTTACTCAATGTAGTGTTGTACAGACTAACCATGTTGAAATCCATGTTGAACTGAATGGCCGCAGAGAGGAAGGACCTGTAAAAGTTCATTCTATGCTGGTTTAGCAGCAATCTTGCTTCTCTACTGGGCTGTGATTTTTGTGTGGAGTAGGTGGAAGGAGTTTCTCATTATGAGAGTTTGTCATGACCATAGGAGCTTGGTCAGTAACTTTCTCTGCACCACCGCTACATCATTTTAACCTTGATTTAAAAAGTAGAGAAAATTAGTGTGTGCACCTTGTGTATATGTACCAGAAGTAGAGCTCTACTTAACCAATTACTTGTCCTGTCTGTGCAAGTAGTGAACACACTAATGTGAGTTTCCCAGCCTTATACCGCTGTATAAAGTATGTCGGAGAGATATGCCTCCAGAACACCAGACTTCTTTAGTAGCATGGTCTAACTCTGCATATTCAGTGGAGTGATGCTGTTTTAAACGTCTAATTACATTTACATTTACAGCATTTAGCAGACGCCCTTATCCAGAGCGACTTACAAAAGTGCTTTGTAATCCTTTCTAGGAGATAGAACCTCATATTACTACAAGTAAACAATAGCTCAAGTACACAATCCAACTACAACCTGCTCATATCTGGTGTAGAGAATTGTTTTTGTTTGTTTTTTTTTAACTGGAGGATATGCAGTTTTATTCACTCAAGTGCTGGGTGAAGAGGTGGGTCTTTAGTCGCCTTTTGAAGACAAAGAGACTCAGCCATACGGACATCCAGTGGAAGTTCATTCCACCACCTGGGTGCCAGGACGGAGAAGAGTCTTGAAGCTTGTCTTCCTTTAATCTTACGTGGAGGCTCCAGTCGGGCCAAGCTCGTATCTCGGAGGGTGCGAGGTACAGAACGTGGTTTGATCAGAGCTCTTAGGTAAGATGGCGCTGTTCCATTCTTGGCTTTGTAGGTGAGCGTCAAGGTTTTGGTCTGATGCGGGCAGCTACAGGGAGCCAATGAAGTGAGCGCAGCAGTGGGGTGGGTGACATGAGAAAACTTGGGAAGATTGAAAAACCAGACGAGCCGCTGCATTCTGAATCAAGTTGCAGGGTCTGATTGCACGCATTGGAAGACCAGCCAGAAGAGCATTGCAGTAATCTAGTTTTGTTATAACAAGAGACTGGACAAGCACTTGGGTGGCTTCCCTGGAAAGGAAGGGTCGGATTCTCCTGATATTGTAGAGAAGGTACCTGCATGACTGGGTCAGTTTGGAAATATGAGCAGAGAATCTCAGCTCAATTACATCCGTTGTCCCGATCATTTTCGGAGTTGATCCTTCACAGCTTATTTTCGCCATGTAATCCAAGCAGCACGCTGTAAACGTTTTCGTGCCGGAGACATGATTGTGTTCAAAATGGATGACAAACCCCTTAGTAGTGTCCCTAGTCCATCATCAGTAATGTGGTGTTTAGGGAGACTGTCTTAGCTTAGTTGTCTAGCTAAGTAGCACTCAAAACACAGCCGAAACCTATAACGCTTCCTTCTGATCATGCCAGCAAACAAACCCTTAAACATGTCTCTTAAACAAACCCTGGAGTGCCTGAAACTTTGAATGATGAGCTGACCTGAACTGAATTATGAAATAAAGCTAGTAAAAGCACTGTGCTGTTCATGTGCTTGATCGGCACAGAATCGGTTATGAGAGACCACTGAAGCCGATCACGCTAAAACCGGCTGAATCCGTTTTATATATGTATATAATGGTTTTAATTACTATAAGGTTTACTTCACCCCACAAAATTACACAAATCAGAATGCATGAAACAGCTGCCGAATGTAAACAGACTTTATTGTGCAGTCTGCAACGTCTTAAGAGAGAGCTTAAAAGAGAGGTGGCTATTTTTGTCTGAAGTATTTTCACTCCTGGTAAGACATCCCTCGAATTCAGTGAGTTAATCATTACTCTGAATCAGTCTTCAGAGTTACTGCGTTCATAATGTGTTTCTTTTTCATCTCTGATCTCGCTTTATAATCCAGTTCTGTGTTCTGTTTTTTAATCTGATGGAGCTTTTCCCATGAAAAAACCCAATTAAACTAATGACTCATGACTCAAAAATATGATCCAAAAATGATCCAATATTACATATTTGTGAGTGGCAGAGGTGGGATTTGAACCCTGGACCTTCTGTTTCATAGTCCAGTACCTTACCCGCTAGGTTACCACAGTCCAATAACTGTTTACTATATATATTACTATATACATACTATATAAATACAAATATATCGAGTTAATGTATTTAAAGAAATTATTTACATTCAGCAAAGAAAATGTCTGATTTATAAGGCTGGCTGTTACTAAGACACACTATTCTACCAAGAGAATAAAATTTAATTGAGATCCCAGTAGAGAAAGTTATAGCGCATCAGCGGTTCTGTTAGGTTAAGAAATGGACATGAATGAACCTCCATGGATGGCGTTCAATGAAAGACACCAGCAAACGTCTTTAAGTGTGTTGTTATAAGAACGGTTATAAAACCAGTCAAGCTGCTGATGCTGTGTTCCTCTCCCTTCACATTTCTGGCTGAATACATTAAGAGCCCAGGGTGTCTGATGTACTGTGCTGACTTCATTTCTCTGACATACTAGTGCATCCAAATCCTCAGTTGCAAGGGTGACGAACCTTGGCTCATTGAAAGTATCAGGCTAATCATTGATAGCTTCATCTTTCAATTTTAAATCGAAACAAATGTTTTCAAAATCAATAGATTTTATAAGCTCAATTTCGGCAGCCATTTACTTGCATAATTATAATGTTACTGCTTTGTTATGGCTGGCATCATTGATAGGTTACGTTTGTATGTGGCAGAGTAATACTTGCAGAGCTCTGGCCAGAGTGTCATTATCGTGCAATACTGGCACTCCTAGAACATCTCTCATCCAATCAAATGGCAGGGTCAGAACTAACTATGGTATAAAGAGGTATAATGCGCCTTCTGGTGAAATGCAGATTTTTTCCTTGTTTTGTAGTTTGGTTGTATCCTTGTTTCTCCAATCAACTGCTCCTCCATATGTTTTCAGTTATTATTATTTGCTTATTTCTGCTGTGGTAATGCTCAGACTATTTTGGCCCCATGTTTCTTAGTGTTACTTTAGTGAAATTGCTAAATATTGTTATTAGTCACTGTGTGTGTTGGAGATTTTCTGTGTAAAGGGTAATTATACAGTATAATATGTATAATATTCACCAGGCAATGGGTATGGGCTGGCTTTAATGAGCTTCATGGAGGAAGAAAATGAGCGGGAGAACAGCTCAGTATGAGTCACAATTCCAGACAACGTGACATACTGTGTCAAATCCCTAACTCTACGTAACTCCATAACTCCTTAGGCCGAACTGAATGAGTGGTCATAGAATGTGTGTTCCAAAAGTCTGAAATGTTGTTTTTTTTTTTATTTTTGAGCACCAGATGCTTGAACAAGGATTTTAGTCATGATCTGAAATATTTCTTTAGGCACCACATCACAGACACGATTATTTTTGAAGTTCATAGAAAATGAATGTATCATTTGTCTAAATGGCAGATGGCAACAACAGCTTTGAGCTTTATTTAACTAGCACAGCTTGCCTGGGAGGAAGAACTGGGAATTGCTTTCGTTGTCTGTCATTTCTTATTTGAGGCCTGCTCCCCAGAATTATCGTAATCATTGTTATTTTGTATGTTTGTTTACTCAGCGTAAATAAAACACAGGGAGTCCACACAAAACGCTGAATGAAAAGACACAATTATACACATGCGTATTTAAATTAATTGATGTACTACTAATCCCAACCTTTAAAAATCTGTATTTAGATTGATTTAAAAAGAAATCTTCATGCCGATCACTGAAAACCCACACATGGTCAAAACTGGCAAGTATCATGATAGGGACATCTGTTCCCCATAAAAACACAGAACATAGAAGTCTGCCCCCAGTTTCCTCCTTTACTATCAATATATTTTGAGAAAGAATTTATCTAGGACATGCGGTCCACCCAAGTGAAAACAAAAGGGAAGGTAATGAAACATTCCCCTAGTCTTTCTATGTCAGGTCTTTCCTCATCCATACTTCAGGTCATTCTTCTCCCAGCATGTTCCAGATGGAGCAGCCTTGGTCCTTTCTGTGTGGAGTCTGCATGACCTCCCCATGTGGGTTTACTCCGGGTGCTCTGGTATCCTCCCACAGTCCAAAGACATGCAATTTAAGTGAATTGGAGATACAGTTGTACCTCGGTTCTTGACCACTTTAGAACTCATCAAATTTTGTTCAGATTTTTACAAGAAAAATTTGTCTTGGTTCTTGTGGCACTTGATTAAGCTTGTATAAGTCGAGCTGCACGACTCTCTTCAGCCGAAACTCGATTCACGATCACAGTAGCCATTGCTCATTGAAGTTCTCTGCTATTTTGATTGTGTTTTTCTTTATTTTTACATCTAAAGTACTGTATTGTTAGGGCAAGTAAGTCTCCATGGGTCCTAAAAAGGTTAGTATTGACAGCCAACTGAACTCCCTGATCCTCCAGAATACAAGCTGCAGTTAGCATTAGCAGCTGTGCTAGCGCCCCAGAGTTTACCAGTAGAGTAAGTGTTTTTACTTTTCACTTTCAATCCATTACTCACTAAATTACATATGATTTTCAACACTTTATTATAAAATAAGCGTTGTGGGTTATTGATTTTGGCCAACTGTAGGTTCATGTAAGTGTTTTAAACATTAACTTACTTAACATAGGCTCCGCTATATAAAGTATAGGTTGCTCTACTAAACACTCGTTAAACTCCTTAGTTAGTTACATTTAACTTGGTGGAATGCACGTATGTATGGATGTATGGAATGATGGATTAGTCGGAACATCGTAAATCATGGAGCACCTGCACAATACAACTCCATTAATGCATATAATGGCTTATAAAGTGTGGATTTTCTGGGGGTCTGGAACGGATTCATTAAAGTATATTATTTGTTCAGTACTCAGTCATTTTCAGTTCTCGACAGACCTTCTGGAACGAGTTAACGATGAGAACCAAGGTACCACTGTACTAAATCGCCCATGACTGTGTTTGATTCTGAACTTGTACAGAACAAATGTGTGTATCGATGTAAACCTGTTCCTGTCCTGTGTGCCGATGTGACATTAAATATCCCCAATAGACAAACAAATCCCAGCATCTCTGTGCTCTCTGATTATAGCCAGCCTAATGGGCGTAGTATCAAATCCAGCCAGTGGGCTATAGAGGCATAAAAGGCCAGAGAACCATGACCTGGTCCATTCCTTTCCTTTTTCAGAGAGATTTGTAAATGGTTTATTTTGGCGAGTACCCCAAGAGCTATCGCTGGCATTCTTAAGGCTAGCATGTGCACTGGTATACAAAGCGGCTCCAAAGCATGTGAAGGGTAAACTGAACCTCCCCTGACTCCAGCAAGGAAGCAGAGGGCGGAGCATATTTCATGGAAATTTGCTTGTAGAGGTCTTGTCACTAAACTCTTGTACATCTGTTTGAACTTCATAATTCAGGGAAACTCAGATGAACAGGCTATAGGGACGTACCGTCATAGCAGTTCGAAAGACAAAGAGCATGGTACTCGTTCTGAACCTTCTCTTGTCTCAGAGGTTTTTAGGGAATGAGAGTTTATATAGGGGTAGGTTGAAACAATCCGACCATCAGAAACCTTTATTTCCTTTATATAAATAAACCTTTCATTTTATTTAATTGGACCAAATGATGAATAGCAAATACGAAGTAGTTGTAAATCTTGAAGAGGCAGTTACACAATTTCCACACACATGTATTTGTTGAGCTACTCAAGCTAAAATGCTGTTGTACTGCTCTCTGTAATGCTGGATTTGATCCAGCTTTTGGCTTCCACAGCTTCCAAACAGCATTACAACCATATGCCCTCTATTCTGAGCTTCCAAATTCGACTTGATGCAGGCTTGCTCTCGAAAAAAAGCATCTGCCGAGTTCTCTTGACTATACAAGCAAAAAAAGTAATCAGCAGTTCAAACAATACGTGGTTGTGAAGGCCCTAAAAGGCGAGATATTTGTCCCTCTCACATGCTTAGGCCACATTCGCGTAAACATCCTGGAAAGCATGGGTGTGACTATCAAACGATGACACTGAATGCATTATACAATGAAGCCAATGAGGTTGGAGAGCAGATGAAGGAGGCTTCAGAAGAAATTTAGTTCATCAGAGTTTGTCTTGATAATCTCTTGAAATGCTTTAAGGAATTTTAGCAACTTAACCCTTTCATGCATGAATTATGATAACCTACTTCAGGATTTTTTCCCAAGTTTTTTTATTACTCTTTGGGCATGGAAAAAACAAAATAAAAAAAAATAAAAAAACAACAAAAAAATTTAAACATGCCCCATTCAAGGAGTTGCTGATATGTCCATTAGGGTGGACAACATGCGTTTGAAGCTCAACTAATGAAATATGTCTTTAAGAAAACAGTCAATAAAATAAACTTTTGTGAGTATATAGCAAGGCACAATAGCCTCCACTCTAGTAGCTGATGTGCAATTGTGACATGAAAACTCATGCATATGGAAGAAAACAGCTATGGAATTTCTGTCCACTGTAGTAACCACTATGAGTGAAAGGGTTAAAAATTGACATACAGCTAATTTAGTTCTTGCTTGCTGCTAATTCTTGTTGTTCAAATAATAAAATACAATAACAGCATTTTGCAGTGTATTTGGAACCATAAAAGATACTGCATTATTTTTAACAGCTAAAAGTAGTTAATTACTGCTAATGTGATTTCCTTCAAGTTCTACTTGAACAATGAAAGCAGAATAATCAATCAATGCATTTTATTACCCAAGGAAACAATGAAATCTCCTGGAAAAACACTATTGCCCTGATTAAACACAAGGATCATGGGATGTTCATGATTATGCAACATGGAAATGCCATCACATTTCCTGCAATCCCTGATAGCAGGCCAGTTAGCTAAATAGTATTAGTGCATTACAAAGGAAGTCTGATGTATTCAGATCCACCATTGGTACACGTGTGAATAAAGCCAAGTTAAAAGGCCAGCAAGTGAACTTCTAAAATGCTTGGGTGCATTTCTGGATGACTGTTTTCACTAAACAAGTTAAGCTAGTTAGTACTTACTCACAAATTATTAGAAATCGTGACATTCTCTTAATTTGATGTGTGTTGTGGAGCTGAAAGAGGAATGTTTTTAGCTTAAGCCT
The DNA here is from genome assembly GCA_025084515.1 of Ancistrus triradiatus. Classification (NCBI taxonomy): domain Eukaryota; kingdom Metazoa; phylum Chordata; class Actinopteri; order Siluriformes; family Loricariidae; genus Ancistrus; species Ancistrus triradiatus. The sequence continues at coordinate 362,668 of JAJAGP010000130.1, forward strand.
TAACTTTTTTTAATTAATCAGTAATGTAATCAGTAATAAATAAAAAAATGTGACACAGTCAATATTTTGACCCAGAAACCAAGGTGTTGTAATTGTTATAAAGTACCCAAGAGGAGTAAACCATTTGTTTAAACATAGGGTTAAAAATACAACAGTCATTGATTAATTAATGTTGGAAAGATCCTCCAGATCCTTCCCTGGGACCGTTTGATACCTCAGGAATAACCACACAACCACGACAGAGGATCAGGTCCACTCTATTTCCCAGATCTGGGGAAGTCAATGCATGTACAGAGTTCCAATATGCTGCTTCAAACGGGCTGCTTTTAAACCATTCCAATTTCGCTTCCTCCTTATTCTGCCTAGCAGCTTACATACATCAACCCCTGCCCTAGGTCATCTAGACACGGTCCTCTTGTCACAAACATACACACAAAAAACATCCCAAACATCTCGTTTTCAGAGTTCTTTCTTCTGCAAAACAACTTGAACAACCTGACAGTACACCAGTTCTGCATGTATACATATTCTGTTCCCCATCACGTTATCCTTCTGACCCCTTTCTCTGACCTCTTGTTGCTTCTAATCACTGCAGTTGAAATCAAATATACATTTAGATATGCTGATTGTACATGTTGGTTAAGTACGTAAACAACCATTTGATTTGTCATTAACTAAATTAATTAAAGCTAAATAAAGAAATTTACACTTGAAGGCATTTATAGTCTAACCTCGTTATCTCACCTGTGATGGCAGTGTGGGTTTCCTTCCATGTACTTGACCTCGAAAAGCCGCCAATCTTGCCTCTCATCCTCACCCAGCTTAAAAGGTGACATGTCTTGCCAGTAATCAAACCCTAACCCGCTCTACAATCCTGTTTTAAAATTGCAACGCCGGATGATGTACAGCCCCTGTCTGTTATCAGAGATGTTGTATGAGGAGGAGACTGGTCACTGGTTGAAATATAAATGAGACTGTAGTACAGAAGTCATTAGAAACCTTGTCATTAGAAAGAACCAATCAGCATATTAGTAAATGTGTCGGAGAGGGCACAGCAAGAATAACCTTTAACAAAAATGTATTTTCTGTGAAATTTGAACCCAATAACGCAAGCAAGGTATGCAATTTTTGTCAGATTATACCAGTGATTCTAAATATGCATTTTAAACGTTAATTACTCTGTGTTTTGGATATATAGGTGTCTCCCTATTCAAAGAGATGAGTCTTGTCTTGTATGGCTGGAAATAACTGCCCGCTGGGGTTACCAAGATGGTGGCGGAGTGAACAGACTTTGCTGTAACTTGTAGACTGGACTTGATGCACTTTGCGTCACAGAAACAATCGTCAGTCACGGATTATTTAGTTTAGACCGTATAATCATATTGTTTAATAATTGGACCAGATAGGTATATAGCATTGAGCAGCTTTGACTTTGAAAGGTGTGAATTGGAGCATGTCCAAAAGTTTTTAGGCTTTTATATTTACATCACCATTGAGATGCAAATGAATCACATGTGCAAGACCCACATATAACATCAGACCCCCAAGGAAGGTGAAGCTAGGTGAAGCTTCCTTAAGTAACTATTCCAACCACTGAAGTAGTTTGAGTCCACACACAATGTGTAAACACAGAGAAAGAGGCAGGCTGTGCCATTGTCAGGATGTACTGCTCTTCCTGTAGGGGACAAAAACAGCACAATTTATTGTGGCCAAATATGAGACCGCTACATTGTTCTTTTCTCGTTCCTTTCTCCTGAGATATGCGGAAAGTGAACACAGACAGGAAATGTTCATCACGTCTTGCAGAGCTGTCACTAGAAGTCTAATATCTGATGCACTCAGAGTCTGATTGGTGTAGGGAAAAAGTTGTCTATGGTGTATAAGCCAGAGTTATTATGATATGTTCTGACTGAAAGCAATCCAGTGGCAGCAATAATGGTCAGTTTCAACCTGTCATGGGAAAGAATTTTCACATTTTTTTGTGGGGGAGAAAAACAGAAAGCAATAAAGATCTTTTTTAATCATTGAGTGCCTTTATGTGCACTTAATAATCCGATCATAGTAGGATTAGTGCAGTTATCTGATTATTCAAGTGGTCATGTATGCAACATGATTAAGAAATCCAAGAGAGCTGGATTTTATCCTATTAACAGGATTTCTCATAGCAACTATACCAGTTACTCGATTTGAGTCAGTTGTCTCAGTCTGTGCATGCATGCAAACCTAACCGACTTGGTTGCCAGGTCCGTGAACGCTTGTTTTTATTTGGGTTCTTTTTCCATTGACTCTTGGGTTCTCTTTGTCTTGTGCGGGATCTGGCAACGCCAAAATTAAAAGTGCCACGGAATTAAAGACAGCGAATGGCTATCGTACACTTTGTGGAGATTCTAAAATGCAGTATAAACTTGAGGAAATGAAAAATTGGAGTATTTTACAGTTTGAAGCTGACATATTTCTCTGAGATTATTGGCTGGTTGCAAAGTAGAAATCCCATTGTTGCCCGAGTCGTGTAAACCCGGAGGTTTTCCATTATCTGAGTGCATGTATACTTGTTGATCGGATTACTGAAAAAATCAGATTTTTACACTTTACACCTACTGTATGGCCCTGTTGCCAGATCCAAGTCACCAGGGCGATCAAACGGCCAGCACAAATGGTGGATACACACTGAACTTTATCAGTTCCTCCCATGCGGATTCACACTTGCCGTAGAAGTCTGCCATCAGTAAATGATAAGATGTGGTGAGCACCCACAAGTTGTGTGAGAATACTTGCCTATGGCCCTCCTTCTATGGCTGGAGATCATGCATGCGGCGTAAGGTCTTTACCACGTCTGTAACTGGACAGGTCAAATTCGGAGACCATGGAAAAAATACTGGATGTTGTCTTTATTAGTCCACTATTACTTGACTGACTTTTCTGCTGTGACATCCTATTACTAGGCCCTTTCAGCTACAGTGGTCAAACGATCGCTGAGCCTTCAAACAAATATGCTGTTATCGACACACGATGATCTAGCTAGATGGTGCTTTTTGCGAAAGTAAGTAGTTCAGTTAGAACAACAACAACCCAATGTTGTCATTCGTTTCCGCGTTGATAGTTGGTGCAGTAAGGCTATTCCATTGGAACGCTCGTTATATTTTCCATCATTCAGCCTAATGTTATGATCATGTATTTATTTGTGGCAACCATGTTTCCATTTCAGAAATGTGTCTAATATAAGTTTGTTTCCAACAAAGTTTGTGTTAACTTTTTGTTTTAATGTAAAAACTTACTAGACGTACCAAGATTTTTGCAAGACTGTACGTGACCACTTGGGATGCGTATGAAATTGCATCTGGTCCAAAAGCATGCATCTTCATCTCTCTCTGTCTCTGTAAAATATCTTTATCAATATTTTCCTTTTTTTCTTTCTATCCCCTCACGCCTATTGTCCGCGGCCTGAGCCAGACTCGATGCAGATGTTTCACATTAGCCTCTGTCTCATGGGGGAAAATCTCTTAATACTAATAAAAGGAACCCCACCACACCCTACATGGCGTGTAACCCCAACAGTCAAAACACACATCACATTCAGCAGAGTTACTGACCAGCACAAAAACAAGAACATGCACACACCCTTTACACACATCAATGTACAGCACAACACACAGGACAAGACTTTATCCCTGATGGGAAATTAGTGTTCCAGCAGTAGACATATAATACAGAAAGCATATGGGCTAACATATGGTTACTCCTGAAAAACACAGCCCATTATTATTCCTCTACAATCATCCTCAAAACTGTTTCATTTACGTTTTACGCAGGAGACTTCAAAAGTAAGATGATTATTGATCTACTGAGCCTAAATCCTGATCAATATTTCCCCTGCATCACTCTGCATAATTCATGCTCAAGCTAAAACATGCCTTAGCTCAGGTTCTGCATTTTAGCATGACTTCACATTTGCCTCTGAACTAAACTCTTAAAATCTATCTCTATCCAACTCTATCCTCATCCTTCTTTCATGTTCATGTCTCAACAATGAATGGTGAACCAAAGCTTCTGAGCAGATGTCGGAGTTTCGTAATGTGGCAGACAAGCTTGAGAGTTTTGTTACAGACATTGAGATTGATTGAATTGTGATTAATAAAGTTAGAATGAACGTTTGAGATGCAAACTATACAACAGGACAAACGATATAACGTGCTTGGAACTATTTATACGTATTCTTTGTCAGGATATATCAGTGTAAAACACACCTTCCATATGGCATGCAAATTCAACTTCTGTGTAAACAAACCGCTGAAATTCACGTGCCTAGATACAGGTCACAAGTCTATGTTATAGCACCACCTATTGGAAAACGTGCCACATTTTGTACACTATCCCTGTTTGATGTCTTTCAGCAACCCGGGTCAGGGTGGGCCCATGGTTAAGGCTCTAAACTACTGCGTGGAAGGTCGAGTTCAAATGTAAAACCCCAAATCAGAAAAAAAGTTGGGGACAGTATGAAAAATGCAAATAAAAACTACATTCTCTCTTACATGTACATTTATTTCAACGCAGACAGAATTAACCCAAGATATTTAATTTTTTTGTCTGGTCAACTTCTTTTCATTTCTTAATATACCATATTTTTGTGCATTTCAGGCCTGCAACACGTTCCAAAAAGTTAGGACATGGGCTATTTAGGGCAAGTAATGAGGTTAAAAACAAAAACAAAAAACATGATGTCAACAGGTGATTGTAATCATGATTTGGTACATTCTGTATCTGCATAGTTTTTGAGGAGCAAAGATGGGCCAGCTTGTCAACAAATAAATGAGAAAATTATTGAAATGTTTAGAAACAATGTTCCTCAAAAAAGACTGGAAGGGATTTACATATTTCTGCCTCTGCAGTGCATAATATCATTAAATGATTCAAGGAATCGTTTTCAGTGTGTAGAGGTCAAGGGCGCAAGCCTAAACTGAATTTGTCAATGTTAGTTACATTCACAAATGCCACTTATACCTTACTGTGCAAACAAGAAGCATTATGTTAGCCATGTCCAGAAACGAGGACCTGGGACGGACTATTGACGAAAATGTCACTGTATTACTTTTTGTTATTTGCATTTTCCTTACTACACCAACTAGTTGTCTAATAAATCACATCACTCACATCTACTATGTTGATTTGCAGAGCAGCAATGGTCACTACTTGACTAGAGTATCTAGCTAAGCGGTGGTTGTTACTGTAAATCTTAAAATGCTAACACCACTTGTCATTGTAGCTTTACCATATAGTACTGAAAGTCCATAAAACATACTATTCTTATATTATATTTAATTCCCGTTACTCAACTTGCACTTATTCAGCTTTGATTTGTTAGGTTGAGTACTGTTAGCTACTGTTAGCTAGAAAGAGACACTTAAGTGGTGGTTACTCTGAATATTAAATGCTAATGTTAGAGATAGTTAACTTGCCTTTGTAAGCATTAAAACATACTTGTATGACTAGAATTACTCAAATAACTCCTATTACTTAATATTTACTTAATTCCTACTATTGTGTGTTGTTGTCCAGTCTGGCAACCAATAGTGTAACTAGCTATTCCAGGACAACATACAGGCAGTATGACAAGTCAGAATATTTTATGGTTTGTTTGGGACATGCAAACATTCTGGTCGATATGAAAAACGAAAAGTACATCATGGAATGCTTGTTATGCCGATTAGCATAAGTATACACGTAATGACTAGTTAAATGGCAGCTGGATTTGGATTGATTGACATTTTTCTTGCCACCACTAGATGGGAACCTAAGACCTTGGAAAGTAACGGAAACTAGGCACATGACTAGGTGGTGCAATGGCTCCTCCTTGTGGTCAGACTGGGAAGCACTTCTATATATTCTTTAATTTTAAAATGGTAAAATGGTATTCTGGTTTATCGATCATATTATTTCTCAGTCTCTTTATTAGAATACAATCAGAAAATATAGGGTATTTCTAATGCAGTATTAAAAACTGAACAAAAAAATCAAAAGGAGCTTCTATAGGCTATAGTGGCAATTATTTAGTCTGACCTCCCTTTACACTTCAGCAATAGAAGGATCTGGCGGCTTCGTCAGGATGCCACGTCGACTCTTGCAGCCTGAAGAAGCTTGATCAGGAATTGTTTTTTTGGAAGGATAGCAGCCAAGAAGAGACTTTTTCAGCAAGGAACAGGAAGAATGGCTAAGATATGTTAAAGCTCACAAAGATTGGAATGAAAATCAGTGTAATGTGGAGTTATGTATTCAAGCTTGGAGTTTTTGGGTCCGGTCATCAACAATATGTTTTATATGGTCAAATATGGCTAAACCAACAAATCTAATGGTGGCCTAAGACTTTTGCGTAGTACCATATGTGACGCAGATTAGGAACAAACGGTATTCTATCTACTTGCACAGGACTGGAACTAGACTGGATACACAGCAAGAACTCATCCAGCTAAATGTGTATACTGCTGTATGGCTCTGACCTGGCCTGTATGCACTTTGTTGCGTACACCTACTGACTGGTGCTATGCACAACCTGTCAGCCCATGTTTTAGAGGACCAGCACTGACTTTTTTGGGTGTTGATCCTGAAATTTACATTTACAGCATTTAGCAGACGCCCTTATCCAGAGCGACTTACAATTGGTACAGTCTTACAATCCAAGCAATTATGGGTTAAGGACCTTGCTCAAGAACCCAATAGTAGCAGCTGGTCAGAGGTGGGATTTGAACCCTGGACCTTCTGGACCATAGTCCAGTACCTTACCCGCTAGGCTACCACAGTCCCAAAAAATGTTATGAAATGGTATTGACCTATTAGTGTGTGATCTTAGTATGAGTGTGCTAGTGCAGTATTTTGTTTGTTTGTTTCTTAAACACAGTGTACAAATTAATGGCTACATGTTAGTAAAGGGTAAAGATCTGCTTACTCATGCATTTATCGAGCAAATTTAGAACCAGATACAGATACATGCCATTTAATCCCCATCCGATCAACGTCCATTCGCTTTAATGACCAAGGTCTTAACACTCATGACGAATTAGCAAATAAAAATCTTTTTTTTTTTTTTTTTTTACTTTGGATGCAGTTGTAAACACCTGATCAAATTAAAAAAGCATTAAGCATGTGTATTTTCACGTCATACATTGCTGTTTTGTTTACATATTTAAATATTTGAATTGAATTTGTTTTCATGAATACCGATGCATTAACTAATTAACTTTGCATTAACTAATAGGAGCTACAGTGACATTCTGTGTTGCATAGGGACTATTGTAGGACACGGACACAAGCAGAGACGTGAAATGGAAAAGTTTGTACTCTGCTTAACGCTACAAGTGCTGGTATTTTGAGTGCTGTATCTTCCTTCTAGTAGCGCTGCACTGGATTTACCTACGTAAAGAATTGAAAGTGTTTCAAAGGTGACCCTGCATTGTCTGCTCTGGAAATTATTGTTCTTTCAAGTGAACTCAATCCCTCTTGGTTGTGTGCAGCCAGCAACGTATGTTTATTCATGTTTGTATTTCATTGTTAGTGTTTATATTTTGGTTCTGCAGTGTGTGTGATCGTTAGTGTGTGCTTGTAACTGAGGAATCATGGTGGTGTGTATTTTCCGGAGGGAGTGATATACGTACAGTGCCTTGCAAAAGTATTCGGCCCCCTTGAACTTTTCAACCTTTTGCCACATTTCAGGCTTCAAACATAAAGATATGAAATTGTAGTTTTTTGTGAAGAATCAACAACGTGGGACACAATCGTGAAGTGGAACGAAATTTATTGGATATTTTAAACTTTTTTTAGAAATAAAAAACTGAAAAGTGGGGCGTGCAAAATTATTTGGCCCCTTTTACTTTCAGTGCAGCAAACTCACTCCAGAAGTTCATTGAGGATCTCTGAACATGATCCAATGTTGACCTAAATGACTGATGATGATAAATAGAATCCACCTGTGTGTAATCAGGTCTCCGTATAAATGCACATGCTCTGTGATAGTCTCAGAGTTCTGTTTAAAGCGCAGAGAGCATCATGAAGATCAAGGAACACACCAGGCAGGTCCGAGATACTGTTGTGGAGAAGTTTAAAGCCGGATTTGGATACAAAAAGATTTCCCAAGCTTTAAACATCTCAAGGAGCACTGTGCAAGCGATCATATTGAAATGGAAGGAGTATCAGACTACTGCAATCTAATCTACCAAGACCCCGACCCCCGCCGTCCCCTCTAAACTTTCAGCTCAACAAGGAGAAAGACTGATCAGAGATGCAGCCAAGAGGCCCATGATCACTCTGGATGAACTGCAGAGATCTACAGCTGAGGTAGGAGACTCTGTCCATAGGACAACAATCAGTCGTACACTGCACAAATCTGGCCTTTATGGAAGAGTGGAAAGAAGAAAACCATTTCTCAAAGATATCCATAACAAGTTTGCCACAAGCCACCTGGGAGACACACCAAACATGTGGAAGAAGGTGCTCTGGTCAGACGAACTTTTTGGCCACAATGCAAAACGTTATGTTTGGCGTAAAAGCAACACAGCTCATCACCCTGAACGCACCATCCCCACTGTCAAACATGGTTGTGGCAGCATCATGGTTTGTACCTGCTTTTCTTCAGCTGGGACAGGGAAGATGATTAGATGGAACCAAATACAGGACCATTCTGGAAGAAAACCTGTTGGAGTCTGCAAAAGACCCGAGACTGGGACGGAGATTTATCTTCCAACAAGACAATGATCCAAAACAATAAGGCAAAATCTACAATGGAGTGGTTCACAAATAAACGTATCCAGGTGTTAGAATGGCCAAGTCAAAGTCCAGACCTGAATCCAATTCGAGAATCTGTGGAAAGAGCTGAAAACTGCTGTTCACAAAAGCTCTCCATCCAACCTCACTGAGCTCGAGCTGTTTTCAAGGAAGAATGGGCAAAAATTCATTCTCTTGATGTGCAAAACTGATAGAGACATACCCCAAGTGACTTGCAGCTGTAATCGCAGCAAAAGGTGGCGCTACAAAGTATTAATGCAAGGGGGCTGAATAATTTTGCACGCCCCACTTTTCAGTTTTTTATTTAAAAAAAAAAAGTTTAAAATATCCTATAAATTTCGTTCCACTTCACGATTGTGTCCCACTTGTTGTTGATTCTTCACAAAAAAGTACAATTTCATATCTTTATGTTTGAAGCCTGAAATGTGGCAAAAGGTTGAAAAGTTCAAGGGGGCCGAATACTTTTGCAAGGCACTGTATAACAGTTTAACCTTTGGATGCTGTGTAGTGCTAGCGTTCCACTCGTGTTTTTAGCGGGAAACACCCTTTATTTCTATGACAGTAGCATAAAAAGGTTGCGACTATGGTAATGTCTGGTCAAAAACCATTTCAGTCAACGACCTGTTTTACAGAAGGTAATGCCGACGTTATACGACACATACCTGTAATGCATGGAATCAAATGAAACATACCTGCTGGATACATACCTGTTGGCTTATCTAGACACTTAACATTATCTGTAGATCTAAAATATTGAATGTGCTAGAAGAGAGACGGGGTTGAGAAAATGTTTGATTAACAACAGTGCAAAAATGTGTCTGCACTATATTTGTACACCTAGCAACAAAGGTATAGAATTTGATAATGCCTTTGGAGTCCTAGCTTATTTTGCTAAGGGCAGAGAGAATAGAAGGGTGGCCATTGTGTGTGTGTGTGTGTGTATGTGTGTGTGTATGTGTGGGGGTGTGTGTGTGTGTGTGTGTGTGTGTGTGTGTTTGTACATATTTGTGTGCACAGCTGTATTTCAACGCACAGGTGAGTTCAAGTGTGTGTCTGTCTGTCTCATTGTAGGCTGCCTCTGAAGTATTTGCTCAGGGCTTCTGCAAAGACTCTCAGGTCCAGCACATTAAATATTCATCCAGCTGCAACCCTTAAGCCTTTAATAATTCTCAAAGAACTGTCCTGAAAGCAAGGCCTTACTATCCTAGACACGTTCAGACTTGGACAATGATTTCTGCCGTGCAGACAGACGGAGAGCGAGCAAGAAAGAGAGAGAGAGAGAGAGAGAGGTAGGGGGGAGGAAGAGGAAGAGCGAGTCTGTAGAAAACAGATGGTGTGTATTTAGAGGAGCAGAAATGACATGCACTGGGGGACGGAGGGGCACCAAGCAACCTGTGTTCAGTTAAACTGACATCCTTCAGCACTAATGGCTGGTCTTGAGCCTAGTGGTCTGACTGCTCTGTATGATTTCTCCATGTGTGGGAATTAATGGCCTTGTACCTTGAAAGGTTGTCCGGGGAAAACACCCACTGAAGTACAATGTCGCCAGCTTGTAAGCCTTGTACTGAACATGAGAGGCAAAGTCCAGCCTGTAGTTGGTACAAAAGAAATGAGATTTCCATATACAGTCGATCGCCAATATATCACTGGACCTCATTGCGAAAAATGGTTTGAATTTGGGGTCTACGATATCTTAATTGGTGTTAAATATGCTTGTTCACCTTCACTGGAGTCCACCTTTTGTAAATTCGGTTGATGGGACATGATTTGGAAAGGCATACACAAGTCAATATAAGGTCTCAAAGCTAACGATGCATATCAGAGTGAAAAGCAAGCCATGAGTAGGAAAGAACTGCCAGTAGAGCAGAGACAGGATTGTGTTCAGATCTGGAGAAGGCAAAAAAGCACCTAAAATCCAGACAGGCTTTTGTCTTTTACTGAGGAGAGGCTTCTGTCTGGCCACTCTGCCATAAAGCCCAGATTAGTGGAGTGCTGCAGTGACGGCTGACCTTCTGGAAGTTTTCCCCCATCTGCACACATGGACCTCAGCCAGAGCGACCATTGGGTGCTTGGTCACCTCTTTCCCCTGATTACTTAGATTGGTGAGGTGGCCAGCTCTATGAAGAGTCCTGGTTGTTCCAGACTTCTTCCATGTAATAATTATGGAGGCCACTGTGCTCTTGGGACGTTTCAGTGCAGCAGAATTTTTTGTAGCCTTCTCCAGATCTGTGCCTCCACACAATCCTGTCTCTGAGCTCTACAGCTGGTTCTTTCCTCCTCATGGCTTGGTTTTTGCTGTGATATGCATTGTTTAGCTGTAAGACCTATGAAGGGTCTTAAGGGTCTATGTTATAATGAAATGTTACTTTAATAGGAGTGAAGTGGAGGCTCTATGCAGAGGAAGAAAGCTGTTCAGAGTGCCCTATATTTCCATTACGCTACTCTGATGCATTCTGCCAAGCAATGGAATTTGATCTTCAGGTTGAGTTTTCATATCATTATTTGTTACAGCATGAGATGGTGGTTGAGATAACTGCTAAGCGGATTAAAATACCCAATATGATATAGTGGGATAAATCAGATAGCAGTAGACTGTACATAATTAAAGTTGCATCGCGTAAAAAAAAAAATCACAAGTCAAGGCTCCCGGAAATATTCTGATCCTTTCTGTCTTATTTAGCAGCACAATCAGACAGATCTGTTCCAAGGCAAAGTGCAGACACATGCTCAGAGACTTGGCACATGGAATGGCTCACAGCTTTGATCTGATACACAATCAGTGTTTTGCGTGTATAGTAAACTGATTCTTATCCATTTCCTTTTATTCAGACCGCACAACATGATACTCTAGTCTCTTCTGTGTAATACAGAGTGGCCATGAAAAGCCATGCAGTCTCTGCAGAAACGAGGAGTAAAATCCCTAAAAAAGCCAATCTGAGCCCATCATCATCACGAGACAGAGGGAGGAAGATCACTGGCAAATCAGACAAGGCTGTCGAGACAGGGGTGAGGAGCTGACACAAGCTGATTGGTCAGCTGAAAGATGAAAGAACATCTGCATAAGTAAATGAGCGAGATATTTGGAGCCACTTGGACTACGCTCATTATCGCATGCACGGCAATGCTATGAATACATGAACAGGGATGTCTATTTTTGAAGAGGAAGCACAGTGGGAATGGGCGTAAAGATGTTCCATAACCATTTGAATGAGCCACGCAGTGCTGCACCTACAACACCTCTGAAAGTTTGCCCAGATGGTGGAGAATGCATAGGGGCACTGAACAATGTGAAAGCTTCAGTCAATTTGTTTTCTGACTCTAGAGTAAAGAAAATGACACACACAGCCATATACACACACACACATACCCTATGACAGGCTGCTGGTAAGCTTACTGAGCCATGTTGCTTAAAAGCACCGGAGTGAGTGACAACTCTAATGATGTGGGCAGAGGCAGACCTGCTGTTCAACCGGCAAGGTGGAATAAAAATGCAGCCAAGATAACAGAAATCTCCATGTTGACACATTTCCAGCAAGCCTACATTTAAAAATAGTTCATGGTAATTCACAAAGGTGATATTAATGCTGAAACAGGATGGAAGTTGTTAAATTAAACAGCCGTGGGACCAGTGGGGATGCTTCAGATACCAGGTGCTGCAATTAAACACAATTTTGAAGTGGGATACATGTATTTATGGAGCCCCATAAGTCCTGAATCATAGGGTTAATGTCCGGTGGCTTAGTGGTTAAGGTTCTGGATTACTAATATGTAGGGTGTGAGTTTAAATCCTGGACCCACCAAGCTGCCACTCTTGGCTCCTCTTGGATACTCATGGACTTGGAGGAATTCTAAGTCACCCGGGATAAGAGTGCCTGCTAAATTCTGTAAACGTTTTTTTTAACTACGTTATTTGGTGTCTGTAATAAATCTCGTTCTCTCTTCATGAAATTTATAAAGTATGTCTGATAATCTAGAATATTGGCATATACTCCCATGCATTACTCTATAGCACTGCTGTTCAGCCCTTATGTATGTACTAACCCTGATTTTTAATGTTGCTTAGGACAATATACGTCTTACTAGTCTATGTTTGCGTTTATGTCTGTAAGGAAACAAGGACTAGGGTTGGGTTCCAAACTTCCAAGAACCGGGTACCTGTAAAAGTACTCAAGTTTGGCTCCACACCTAAGGCACCAGAGCTTCAGCAGTGTACCTTGTTCAACCGGATGCTGTCTCCCAGCCCAAATGCTGCATTAGCTGGGAGAGACTACAATGCTTACCGTATTTTCCGGACCATAAAGCGCACCGCATGAAATGAAACAAAACTCTTAAGTTCCGTCGGAAGCTCAGTTTGGTCTTTACCTGGCGCAGGGCGTCTTCTTGCTTCCTCCACTTCCGTACCATTGATTCGTTAATGCTGAATTCTCTCACAGCTGCTCTATGTCCATGTTGTACTGCGTGACTGATAGCGTTGTGTTTGAAATCCGCTTCGAAAATAAATGAATGAATGCACGTACCCTAATGCTGAAGCACATACCGTATTACTCCGCGATGCTGCGCACTACGGTGGCCGTAAGCTTCGTAACCTATCAAGGCCGTTCTAAAACATTTTGACAGATTTATGAGTGCCGTGTACCATCTACAATCGGTTCTAGGTCAGAAGGCTCAACCAGAATTAATTCATACATTAGACGCACCGCATTTAAAGGCGCACTGTCGATTTTTGAGAAAAGTAAAGGATTTTAAGTGCGCCTTATGGTCCGAAAAATACGGTAATGTGAATAAAGCTCAACATGGTTTAATGTCCTGAAACAATGACCTACGAAAACCAAACTTTTCTCACTTATTGCTAGGCATAATTAGTCTCTATTGCTGAAATGACAAACCTGTGATCTGAAAGGAGAGTAATCATTTTTAATTGAAGCGTTTTCTTATCAATTAAACCTATAAGGAAAAAGCTTAACATGGCTTAAAATACTAAAACAATGACCTAGGAATACCAAACATCTCTCAATTACTACTGCTTGACAAGACCCAGCAACAATAAGCAGAATCTGAATCGATAAAATCCAAACAATAGCCAGCCCTAACAAAGACAACTGATTTTTCATCTTTATTCACTTTAAAAGTATGTCCCTCTCTTTATTTGATCAAACATCCTTCTTTTTTCATTGCCCTTCCTGCTTTACTCTTTGTCTTCATTACTCTTCCTGGTTGAAATCCTGGTTATTTGATTTCTTCCTCTCCAGTCCTGCATGTGGTGTAGTACCATATCAGCGCTTCCTTTTTCAACTTTTGAAAAATCTCTCCATTTGTTTCCTGCTTTCTGCCTAGTCTTTCTTCATCTCCTCATTCTTTTTCCATCCATTCCATCTCTGACTCTTAGCCCTCACCTCCCTTTGCCTTCCCCAAACACTCTTTATCTCCTTTTGACAGGCAATGTATGAGAGCAGACATAGGAGGGGAGATGGGGTTTTAGCTCCAGTAACCAGCCTCGGGGTCTACAGTTACTGACAGTAACTGACAACCGTGTGTCAAAAAACAAATTCGTAGGTGACAGCACCAAAATTAGGACTGCAGCCGTTATGGAGAGGGAGCCCAAGTTATTTTAAAATGTCAAGGAGACTGGACCTGAGACACAATTTTGAAGATGTTTCACCACTTATCAGTTCACCAGCAGTTCTGCTTCAGGAGGTTTAGTCACCTTGAGTTCTAGGAATGAGACTGTCTCAGAAAAAATGATCACCAATCACAACATGGCATTACAAACTATCCGCTTACTTACTCCTAGGGGAAGTTTAGGAGTCAGTCCACCTCCTGGAATGCCTATGGGAGATGGGAGGAAGCCAAAGTATATGGGAACATGTCTGGTCCACGTACATGTCGGAGAGCACCAGTTATCTTCCTGTTGAAGCTCCCAAAACACCATACCTTCCACCTACAATGTATGACCATTTGAGATTAATAATGTTACTTAAGGGCTATTAATAAGAATATTAGCCATGATCTTAATCCCTGAGCCATCCCTGTTTGATATCTACAGTTTGTCATTGTTGGGATTTAACTCACCAGCTGCTGAACACCTTACTATGAGCCACTTGGCAGCTTTATGTATTGTGAGCTACAGCTATTTTGTCCCTTGGTTACCTCAGTTGTCAGTTGATTTCTCTAATATTGGCACCAAATAGGTCACAATTGTTATTTAATAGTTATTTAGGGCAAATCAGCCCTCAGCAGAAAAGTATACATGAAGGGATTGTTGGGGAAATGATTTATAGAATTATGCCTTTGCCAAGTGGCATTAATTACTTGAAATTTACAACCTAAGCCAGTCATATTTCATCCAGAACAAATGGTTTGTCAGCTCTCTGCTAGTTCTCAAAAAGGCATTATGGCACATTAAGCCCCATGTGGGTTTGAATTAGTCTCAGCAGTACAGGATTACACTGAGACAGGGATTACTCCTTCCATTCACTAACATGAAATGAAAGGGCGTGTCTGTGTCTTCATGCTTACAGGGAATATTAACCGTTCCTGGAAATATAGATTAATATATTTAACAATCCACTCATTGTTGTTTAATAACCAGATTTTGATCAAGGTTGCTGTGGCTTCAGAATTTGTCCCGCGAACACTAGGGACAGGGTGGGAATGCACCATGTACTGGTACATACACTCACACCCACTCATTCACATTCTGGGGGCAAGTTGAGAGTTGCTAATCCATCCATGTTTTTGGGAGGTTGGTAGAATCTGGAGTGCCATATACATTCTAGTTGAAATCTGAATTATTAAAATATTAAGTGGCATGCTAAATAATATAAAAAGCAGAGTAATGATCTGATTAGAAATGAGCAGTGGTCAATTAGAGGTCTTCGTTGTTTGGAATCGAAACTTTGTGTGAATGTAGTGATGATATATGTAAGTGATAGAGTGAAAGGATAAGGTTATTGGGGAAAACTGTACAACTGAAAGGAGGCCCTAGTACTCTTAGGCCACCTCTAGCCTGGATACAAGATGAGATGCGTTTGGGCATTGGAGGCACACAGGTTCCGTATGGTATACGTGGCAAATTTGTCACAGATGTTGCTGCTGGGCCTGTAGATCCTGCACACTGATATGTTGCTGAAGCTGGTATCTCAGCTGGTCCCGTAAATGTTTGCTTGACGATAAATTTGGCGACTGGGTTGGTCATGGAAGTGTTGCAATCTGGCGGAGACATTCTTGGGAAATCATTGCTGTATGTGGGTAAGTATTATTCTGCTGAAAAATGCCAGTTGGAAGCCCTTTCATGAGAGGCAACATGTGACTGCAGGATGTCCTGCACATATCGCTGATCTGTTAGTGTTCCTTGTTAACAACTAGGGGTGACTGACTGGTCTATGCGATGGTTGCCCAGTTCATCACACCAGAAGTTGGGCCAGTGTGTTGCTCCACTGCATAGGCAGGATTGAAGCGCTCAACATGAGGCTTTCATACTCAAACCCGACCCGAAGACAATAAGGTTGCAGTCCGTAGCGGTCCAGGTTTCACGTTCACGACACCACTGCAAATGAAGGAGATGGTGACTGGCTGTCAATGGCAGGACACGTAATGGCCTCCGTGACAACAAATTTCCTTCTGCTAAGCGCCTGGAAATGGTCCAGACAGACCAGGGGTGTGTAGCGATGGTGCTACCTTCAAATGATACTCTCTACTCCTAACAGCTAGGTCAGAATGGTCTTGATGGCAGGCAATTTATCAAAATGACCATCCTGCTTCTCTCAGTCCAATGATGTGCCTCGTCTCAAAGTCTGTCAACTGGGCAAAATGTCTTCGAGAGGTTTTCAAAAGATATACAATCCAAAAGTAGCCTCTGATAAGGCAGCGGTGGAAGCCATTTTACACCCACTTGCGGCAAGACTCAGTGTCTAATCAGACTTGTAGATCATTTACATATCTGCCTGAGACATAACTGCATGGTGAGAACTACATTTACATTTACAGCATTTAGCAGACGCCCTTATCCAGAGCGACTTACAATTGATACAGTCTTACAATCCAAGCAGTTGTGGGTTGAGGGTCTTGCTCAAGGATCCAACAGTGGCAGCTTGGCTGAGGTGGGATTTGAACCCTGGATCTTCTCATCCATAGTCTAATAGCTTACCCACTTAGCTACCACAGTGGTGAGTTCTTCAGCAATCTGACAGTTCTATCTGGGTCATTACTTTTTTTTTGTCAATTAATATATACTTTAAATCTTCTTTGCATCAAGACTCTAAAGCTGAGTCAGAGTTATTTAGAAAATGTAAGTTAAGTCACCACATAAAGTCAACTGAATATAGCTATTCTATCAATTATTATTATTATTATTATTATTATTAAATGTGAAAACATATTAATAACATTTCAATCTGCTCTCAAACCAAAACTATCCTAAACTGTACTAGGTAAGTAAAGCAAGCGGGCGAAAATGCTCACTTGCTATCTTAATGTCAGACTATTCAAAATAAAATGCGTTCGCTGATTGGATACAGAACGAGAGCAGTAAAGACTCAGATTAACTAAATGTTTTCTCTTTTAGTTAATCTGAGTGCAGATTTTATTTAGGCTTGTAGAGAAAGGACTGATTTCTGTTTGAATGCAGTTTTGATATTCAGTAAGTTCACTTTGTAATTAATGTTACCTCGGGCAGACGCTTTGGACACTGCTGGTCTCAGCGACAATTTCCGAGTCCACCTTACCTCGGACGGAGATGAGACTGAGTTCAAATGAGGTCGACACCGAGACTGGACTCGAGTACTACAACACTACAAGCTGGTATAGATGATAATAAAAAGATAACAGTAACAGCACTTAGTTCCTGGCATTGTTAACAAACTAACTAAAGAAACTGGACCATATATGGGGAATGGGGTGGTGGATGGAATTTGCGACAGGACAAACTAGCAGCTTTGCTTGTTAGACAGGTGTAGTGAAGAGAGACAGGATCAGAAAAAAATCGTAACCTGCGACTACCAAGATTTGTAAGCGACTTTACAGAAAAATAAGCCCAAAGTCGCTTCTAATAAGTGGACTTGGCAACTGTGCTACACACCTCTTTGGCAACTGTTTTATAGTAGATAGGCTTTAATTTACAGCCCCCTTCCCAGTCATGTACATTCCTCAGTTCAATTTCCACTTTAATCCCTGGCTGTAATATAAATGGCTAAGTCTCATTTAACATATTAGTCATTCTAATTCCTTCCAAGTGCACCCTGTAAAAGTAAATCTAGCACTTGTAAATTTTAAAACTGAATCTTAATGCTTTCTATCTCATCTCAGCAACTTTAACAGATCTTCGACGATCACAATCTGCCATGTCCTTATCATCAACTTGCTCTGGAACTCACTACACTACTGTAGCTGGCGTTTCTTGGTCTCAATACAGCACAAGGTAAAATATTTATGTCCAACTATTAGATGCAGTCTGTTTAATTATTGATAGAGGTGATTTATGAAGGTCCAAAAGGACTAAATTAGACTTTGCTGACAGGCTAATTAGAGATAGATCTGGCTTGACCAGGTCTATCGCTAATTAGAGCTATTGAACACATGCAGACCAATCAGTGAGAGACAGGCTGAGAATAGAGACATAATTTGTGCAGATGATTTTGGCCTCTCTTACGACTCATTGCGATCACTCCGAGTGCTCTTCATGCCAACAGGAGCGCAGTGACAAATTGCAGTCAATGGCCATTACCCACTTGAGCATGTTCACCGCATTGATCATGGTGTTCAATGCATCTTGTTTTTGATCCATATTGCGCTGAGCAACTGTGTGAGCTTTTAATAATTTACACATTAGTGCAGATAATGGGCGTTTGACCCTCAGTAAATGTTTCTTGCCCTATATGTTTAAGAGTGAGAGTATTTCCTGCATCGATGGAAAACCGATGGCATCTGCTGCAATCCCTTACAAATGGCTCCTACAGGGTATTTTGTCCAAGCATCTGATCAGCAGCCATTACTTCACTTCCACTCTAATATAATTTGTCTGGGAGCAGTGTTGAAGATGAATCCAGCTGAGCCTAATGGCAGGCCAGGAAGACAAAGTGCAGCAGCGGCCTGCATTTTCTCCATCACTTATCTCGTTATACCATTTGCCAAAGTGTGAGCATTCATTGATGGCAGGGTTTAAATTGCATGCTAGGCTTAACCCCGATAACGTTGGATGAATGGGTATCCAGTATGGTTCCCAAGGGTTCCAAGGGGCCTTTCTTCCTAAAAGCACGATTTTGCTGGCTGAGCCAATTCTGTTGAACCAACACCATGACCAGTGCATGGTAGATTTAATTGTGGCACTGGGTAAAATGTAATTTCATACCTGAATTGACGTATTTACTCAGTAAAATGACCAGATATTGCATAGTTCTGTTGTCTCATTCAACTGTGTCTATAGAGGACGGAAAGACTGTCTAACACTTTATTTACTTTAATATTTTTAACATGGGAATGTACAAGGTTTACAGTATTTTGCATTACATTTCTTGTTACTCTCTTCAGATCTTTTCAATGCTGTGTGTTTGTCAAAAGGTACACATGCCTAGAACACACCATTTCTTATTATTCATACAGGATCACATGTAAGAACCTTTACATTTAACCAAAAAGCATGAATGACATTCCATCTTCACAACACACCCTGCTTGCAGTTTAGTGGATTAAAGGTAAATTATATATATTCAGAGTTTCACGTCCTAAGTATTAATTAATGGCGTGGCTCTGAAAGAAGAAGAGACAGAATAGTAAATGTGCTTCAGAAAATAAAAAATGCTAAAAAAGTTATGAGATTATAAATACAAGGTGTTGTGGCTTTTCATATTAAAAAAATATATTCAAAGTGAACCAAGTAAGCGCTGGAGGAAGAGAGGGATACCAGAGAACAACAAGTAGCTATTTGTAATAAAACTGGCATGAATGTAGTCATAATCATTTTTGGAGTAGCACAGCAGCAACTGACTAGCCTGCTAGCATTAACTGAATAATGAAATAAGTCAGTCAGTCTGTATACTAGCTAGCTGCAGTGTCATTTGTTCGGATAGTCTTACTAAGGAGTGATAAATACAAGTTGCTGTGGTTATTTGTAAAGAAATTATTTTTAATAAAGAAAGATTTTTTTGCTAGCTTTAGTTACTGATGTTTAACCTGTCAAGAGTCAGTTCTACCGCCTCTGTGAAAAACTAGCTTATGATGTGCTTTAGATGCTGGTGTATCAGGTTTATCGGTTGTTGGTTAGTGCTGGTCTGGTGCTGGTTTAGCTTGTGAAATCTTGATGGTAAAATGGAAAAACACAATATGCAGTGGGGCAAAAAAGTATTTAGTCAGCCACTGATTGTGCAAGTTATCCTACTTAGAAAGATGAGAGGTCTGTAATTTTCATCATAGGTACACTTCAACTATGAGAGACAAAATGTGGGGGAAAAAAAATCCAGGAAATCACATTGTAGGATTTTTAAAGCTGGAAGACCCAGCCACGTTCCATCTTCAATGTCCTCACTGATGGAAGGAGGTTTTGGCTTAAAATCTCACGATTCATTCTTCCCTCAACACGGATCAGTCGTCCTGTCCCTTGTGCAGAAAATGCTTCACAGTAGGTATGGTGTTCTCGGGATGCAACTCTGCATTCTTTTTCTGTCCCTCCGTGTAGTTCTGGGATTTTTGCTCATCGCTCTCATGATCATTTTGACGCCACGGGATGAGATCTTGCATGGGGCACCAGATCGAGGGAGATTATCAATGGTCTTGTATGTCTTCAGTTTTCTTACAATGGCTCGCACAGTTGATTTATTCACACCAACTTGCTTGCCTATTGTAGATTCACTCTTCCCAGCCTGGTGCAGGTCTACAATTTTTTTCCTGGTGTCCTTCGACAGCTCTTTGGTCTTGGCCATGGTTGAGTTTGGAGTCTGACTGTTTGAGGCTGTGGACAGGGGTCTTTTATACAGATAACGAGGTCAAACGGGTGCCATTAATACAGGTAATGAGGGGAGGACAGAAGAGCTTCTTAAAAAAGTTGTTACAGGTCTGTGAGAGCCAGAAATCTTGCTTGTTTGTGGGTGACCAAATACTTATTTTCCACCATGATTCACAATTAAGTACTTTAAAAATCCTAGAGTGTGATTTCCTGTTTTTTTTTCCTCATGTGTTTTTCATAGTTGAAGTGTAGCTATGATGAAAATTACAGACCTCTCATCTTTCTAAGTAGGAGAACTTGCACAATCAGTGGCTGACTAAATACTTTTTTGCCCCCACTGTAAGCTGGTTTTTGCTGTGTTTTTAGAGTGGAGTGAGATTAAGCATTGTGTTGGTCAACAGGCACCAGATAACTGCAGTGTGAAAATACTGAAAGTTTTAGCTATTTGTATATATAAAAAAAAGACATTCACAGGGATGCTTTGAATTGCATGGCAAGCTGTTATGTTCAGCCAGATAAGTAGGCTTCAAAATTGCAAGCTATTGATGTTAATTTCACCAAATGCATAAATCAGTTCTACCTATGATTAAGTGAAACCAAACCTATTGTGCCTTTTGTGTTTATTTGTGTTGGAGGAGAAGTAAGACACTAAAGAACAACACAGACCTCGAATAAGGTGACAGGGTTATTACTGAGTTTTATATTAGAGTTAAAATGTGCCTGCTGCTATGAACAAAGACTGAGAGACTGTTTATAGAGGTATTTGTGTTTTATTGAAAGACAGAGTGGCTCAGTCAGTAGAGCACTGGCTCTCCCTGCTGGTATATCCCTGGTTTGTACTGCCTTTGGCAAGGTGATGACTGTCTCTCAGATCGCGTGTTCTCTCTGCTGGGTAAGGTTCCAGTTCCTCCAGGTGTTCGTTGTCCATGTTCGTTGTTTTGGCTTCCCGCCATCCTTTTGAGTTTCTGAGTACCTCAAGTCTAAGAGGCTAGGAACGTGCTACTTTATGTTGTAGTTTATGGTGTAGTTCAGAAAAAGTTGTTTGAAAAGGCTTACCTGTTATGTGGCGGTTTGCAGGCTGTTTTGTTGGAGCCCTGTCAATGTATAGCTACTTTAAAGACCGTGTTAAATGTTTGTACACTACATTAAGCACAGATTGTATGTACGCAGTACAGGTGTGGACTGTTTAACATCCATCCATCTTAAAATTATAATGCATTATAATAGAAAATAAGCATCTCTATCTTAACTACAGACATTGTGGCCATATACAGCTGGTCACCAACAGCCAGTCAAGGTTGTGGACCCACGAGCAGAGGCGGGAGTTAGAGCTTAGGAGCAGAGGTCACTAAGAAGGTCTATACATTGCCACATTTACACTAGATTTTTGATGTGATTAGAAACTTGTCTAGAGACTTTTTGGGAAAGTTGGTGTGTATGAAGTTCCGCTATATTCTGTAACAAGCTGGAAGTGCCGTTCACAAGTGTATATGATTTGTGCTATTGTTAGTAGTACCCAAACACTACCTGTATATTCTCTCTAACCTATAACTATATAAACTGGTTCACATTCACTCGTTGAGTCTGTTTCATCTGGCTGATCTTCCGTGTTATTCGTAATACTGTCTTTCAATGCATTTCTGACTTCCGTCAAACAAGTGTCGGCTCCATCATAGCATCCTATTAAGTGCTACGGCTTTCCCTAGACAGGGTCATAACATTACATTGCTGTATTTTCTAGAATTATTATGAATTTCTGTAAATTAAGAAAGGTTTAGCATGTGAACATGATTAGGGATGTTGTGTAGATGGTAGCGTTCCACGCGTGTTTCCAGCAGTATCTCTGACACACATTATTTGCACACTGTTTTCTTGTGAAAATACCCTTTATATTTACATTTACCTAAGGAGAAGTGACTATAGGAATGTCTGGTCCATTTGGTCAATGACCTGTTTTTGAAGAACGTAATGTGGACACTAAACAGTGCAATGTTTTCCCTGGTCAGGGACGGGAGTGGTTCCAACTCATGGAGTATATTCTATATAGTCTGTATAGTCCACCTCATGGAGTATAGTCTATATGCTGTATAGTCTGAATGACAATAACTTTCACTTTGACTTTTGACATCCAGTACAAGACATCAGTCCATCTAGGGGCAACAGGAGTTGCTGTTGCAGCACCAGGGGATGCGATCCCTGCTCTGTTAGACAAAACCAGTCATGCCTATGTGTGATGTGATCTGGCTAGAAGGTATAACCTTGATGGGCTGGTGAACTGGGTACCACCCAACACCCTCTATTTGCTTTAAGTGCTCATCTTTATGCAATATCAAATTATTGAGACACTATCTAATACGGTCATAACTTTGAAATTTATTTCATAATGATGTGAAATGTGGTGATGTGCATCATAGAGCTTGGTGATGCCATCTAATGCAGTTGCATTTTTTGAACACCAGAGGGCGTAATTGTACGCCATGCTCCCATACAGGTTTAAAACTCCAATTTCTTTTAGGGGAGTAAAGATTGTTTTTGCTTAAATTTTTATATGAGAAAAGTACAGATTATTTAAAATGGTTATTCTTCGGGAATGAAGTGACTTTGAAAAAAGGAATGTTTTCACTTGGGTATTTAATATGGTGACAATACAATAGAGCATATAATTTACAGGTTTAAATCTCTTTCTAGTCATTTCTTTTAACTGCAAGGGACTAATGTGTTTTTGTTTAAAAATTTCAGTCAAGAAAATGTGCATTGTTTACATTTCAGGGAAAAAAATAGCAAGAAAACCGATTAGTATATCATTACACCACTATTAATTTGATCTCTTAACATTTCTGTTAGTACAAGGCCTGTGTTTGTAGGACAAAATGCTAAAATAAAATGAACGACAACTTGATTTTCTAACCAGTAAAATTTATTTATATATAACAACAGTACAAATTGAATCCTTGGCTTGCAAAATAGGTGTGCTTCATATTTACAATAGGTACACAATAATATATAACAAAAAAACTAAAGCAAATTAAAAAAAAAAAGACCCAACTTTTTTTTTTTTTTTAAATACTTTAACATTCTTACAGTTTTCACAACACTTTTTATAAAACAACAATAACAGACAGTCATAAGTACTATTATCATCATGGTCATTATTATTATTATTATTTTTCGTATTAAGTATATTACACACCTCCAGTGTCTAATAAGAAAGCGCCGTATAAAGGTTTGTGTAATTGTAACCTACAACCAGGTAGCGTTTGGACTGCGGAAATCTCTCCCATTATTGTCTGCCTGGTGTAAATGTGTAGATTGGTAACATGAAAAGTGTGTGAAGATCATTTTGCTGCATGCTACTCGACTCAGAAATAGCAAGATGAAAGCTGATAAAGTGCACAAAACTGGACTTTGTGCCAGAAGTCGAAAAATGGTAGCACTAAATATCACTGCAGAGCTGTTTAATGGTTTCAGACTAAATTCTGTAACATAGTGTTATAACTGGGAATGTTAAATCTGTGAAATGTTAGCCACAATCAGATCTCCTCCGACAAAAAGTTGTCGCATCCACCATCGGCAGCACCTTGCTGTTGAATGTCAGTAGGTTACACACCAGGAATAATACACACACTGAGATGTGTGCGAGACACACAAAGCGGGATAACGGTAGCATTGCTTAAAATGGATTGGAAAAGGGAATCATAGTGGCGAATGTTTTCAACCTGCCAATTCTTGTCATTGTATTTGACACACCCAGTGGATTTTCTAGTTAAAACTACACCCCTAAACTCTGGAATACAATTAGTGGAAGTGTGGGGCTAAAGCTGGACCTCAAGATCTCAAGGAGTCCTTGCTTGACAGCATTGGTGCTGGTATTATCCTAAGGAGAAATGATAAACCACTCATTTTTGTCTAGGTTCAACTTCTTGCATCATCTCACAGTTTGTTGATTCCCAATCTTCTAACTAGACTTCTAATCTAAACTATTACTCATTAGTACATGATTAAGGGTGTACTCCCACTAAGTGATCTGTACCGTGCCCGAGTATGTTTGACCGAAAAGTGTAGATTGTTTGGCTAGTGTGATTGCACCATGGTTAATTTGAATCGTGTTCAGCCCTGCTGTAAGAGAGGCACAGTTTTCATGTAGCGTGATCACAAACCATGCCTGTGCACGGAACACATCAGCTGCTTCTGTAAAAACGTCCTTAAACGCGCAGCATGCATAACCGCTACATCTATAAGGCATTAAAAAGGACTTTAGAAGTTTCTATATTTCTGCATAAATATGACCAAAAACATCAAATTTTCACACAAGTCCTAAAAGCAGATAAAGAGAACCCAGTTAAACAAATGAGACAAACATATTATACTTGGTCATTTATTTATTGAGGGAAATGATCCAATATTATATATTAGTGAGTGGCAAAAGTATGTGAACCTCTAGGATTAGCAGTTAATTTGAAGGTGAAATTAGAGTCAGGTGTTTTCAGTCAATGGGACGACAATCAGGTGTGAGTGGGCACCCTGTTTTATTTAAAGAACAGGGATCTGTCAAAGTCTGCTCTTCACAACACGTTTGTGGAAGTGTCACATGGCACGAACAAAGCAGATTTCTGAGCACCTCGGAAAAAGAGTTGTTGAGGCTCATCAGGCTGGAAAAGGTTACAAAACCATCTCTAAAGAGTTTGGACTCCACCAATCCACAGTCAGACAGATTGTGTACAAATGGAGGAAATTCAAGACCATTGTTACCCTCCCCAGGAGTGGTCGACCAACAAAGATCACTCCAAGAGCAAGGCGTGTAATAGTTGGCGAGGTCAGAAAGGAACCCAGGGTAACTTCTAAGCAATTGAAGGCCTCTCTTACATTGGCTAATGTTAATGAGCTCACCATCAGAAGAACACTGAACAACAATGGTGTGCATGGCAGGGTTGCAAGAAGAAAGCTACTACTCTCCAAAAAGAACATTGCTGCTCATCTGCAGTTTGCTGAAGATCACGTGGACAAGCCAGAAGGCTATTGGAAGAATGTTTTGTGGACGGATGAGACCAAATAGAACTTTTTGGTTTAAAAGAAAAGCGTTATGATTAGAGAAAAGAAAACACCGCATTCCAACATAAGAACTTCATCACATCTGTGAAACATGATGGTGGTAGTATCATGGTCTGGGCCTGTTTTGCTGCATCTGGGCAGGACGGCTTGCCATCATTGATGGAACAGTGAATTCTGAATTATATCAGAGAATTCTAAAGGAAAATGTCAGGACATCTGTCCATGAACTGAATCTCAAGAGAAGGTGGGTCATGCAGCAAGACAACGACCCTAAGCACACAAGTCGTTCTACCAAAGAATCAAAGTCCTTACCTTAATTTAATCGAAATGTTGTGGAAGGACCTGAAGCGAGCAGCTAATGTGAGAAAACCCACCAACATCCCAGAGCTGAAGCTGTTCTGTACGGAGGAATGGGCTAAAATTCCTCCAAGCCGGTGTGCAGGACTGATCAACAGTTACAGGAAATGTTTAGTTACAGTTATTGCTGCACAGGGGGGTCACACCAGATACTGAAAGCAGAGGTTCACATACTGTTGCCACTTACTAATATGTAATATTGGATCATTTCCCTCAATAAATAAATGAGTTAGTATAATATTTTTGTCTCATTTGTTTAACTGGGTTCTCTTTATTTACTTTTAGGAAAATCTGATGATGTTTAGCTCATATTTATGCAGAAATGTAAATTTTTTTAAAGGATTCACAAACTTTTAAGCACCACTGTGTGTGTGTATATGTATGTTTATATGTGTGTATACAGTATATATGGTTAGTCTTGATGTAACCTTCTGTGTGTCGCTGAAATGGCCACTGATGCTGATAGCGACAACAAATAAACCAACAAGTCGATGTACAAGCGTGCCTTTCTCCCCTCAAAAAGTAGCATTGTGACGACGTAAGCGTGCTCAGGCCCAGAACCTTTAAGCACAGTGTGAGCGCAGGCCAGCAGGGGAAGGGATAAAGTGGACAGTCATACTCAGGCACAAGGCAACCAGAAATAGTGAGTACACCCCAAAACGTCAGATAGATTACCTCAGTAATTAATAATAGTTTTTTAGGAGAGATGGAATGGCTGCCTGTTGTAAAAAAAAAAAAAAAAAAAAAAAAAAAGAAATAAGGAAGACTTTTGATATCACCTGATGCACGTAGCGATGTGTTTGTGTCTAAGAGGGGCTTCCCGATGAACGAAATTCACATGCGGTACTGCATTTTAAATGAATATTTTGTATATACAGTGGGAATTCCTTCAGTGCTAACATGCTGTAGCTTGAAAAATGAATTCCGTGCCGGTTATGATGACTATCTCATGAAATCTCGCTTTACCATATTTTTGATGCGTATTCGATAGGGGTGTAACGATACATCAGGACACGATGCAAAATGTGACAGCGTGCAGCGCAGAGTTGGACTAGAGGTGGGCAATATGACGATATTTTATCGTATCGTGATAAATTGTCATTGTGATAGATGATATGCTTTTCTGAGCATATCGAGGATATTGTCGGTGCTTAAAGAACACTGACCAACTGCATGTTTTATTATAATAGTGGAACCCTGAAATGAGAATTTAATTAGCTCCGGAACCCCATTCGGATTTGTTCGAAGGAAGAGTCCAATTCATTTCTGACACACTGTGAGGCTGGGTCATAGATGTACAGGTTTTACCGATGTTCGAAGTTTTTGTTTTTGATCACCAGAGGGGGCGCAATTGTACATCATGCTCCCAGTAGGGTTTAAAACTCCTCATTTCTTTTAATTGCATGGGAGTTTGTTTTTGTGTAAATGTTTATTCAAAAAAAGTGCAAATTATTTTAAATTGTTTTTTTTTTTTTTAATAAAAAAGGAACGTTTTCACTCTGTTATTTAATATGGTGAAGCTACAATAGAGCATTTTTAGTTTTAAACGTCTGTTTATAGTATGAGGGCGAAACATTTCGTTCGATGTATGAATGGTCGAATAAATAAGCGTTCGAATTTCGAGGTTCCACTGTATGGTGAACATTTTGTTCACAATTTTAAACCTCTGTCTCAGGTCGTTTCTGGTCATTTCTTTTTTTGCACGGAACTCGCGATTTGTTAAAAAAAAACCTATACAAGAAAGTGCATGGTTTTGCATAGTTTGCACTTCAGAACTAAAAAAATGCCTCTTTTTTTTTTTTTTTTTTAAATCGAACGTGAACTTGACAATTGTGAGAATATTGAATCGTGAGCAGAGTGTATCGTCACACCCTAGTATTCAATGCGCATCATTGTATTTATCTCCTAATGTGTGCATGAGATCAAAGCCAAGCTTCAAAGCCTTAGTAGGACTCTGGGACTAGATCCTACCCCCAGTTCTCTCTTGCTCTTCTAACAGCACACCCCCAGCAATGAAGCAATAAAGCATTAGTCTGCTCTCTCACCATTTTCCCCTCCTCATTTCATCACCTTTTCTTTATCAACCCCTGACGGAATGAGTTTGACGATTCGGCGAGCAGAGAACACAAACCGATGAATGCAGCTCGACCCAGTGCACAATCGTTGGGCTTGTCGATGACTTAATTCCGTCCTGCTGACATCACATTCTGTATTTACCAGTATAAGACGCAAAACTTGTCTGGCGTCGTCGGAATGATCTTTGAACAACAGCTCTACCTGAACGCATGCATTAGAAATGAAATGCCATGTCACCTTTTGTTCATGCTTACCGTTGACATGATGCAGAAAGGGGTAAGTAAAAAAAAAAAAAAAGAAAAGAAAGAAAACGCACACTCACTCAGTTACACACGCACAACTACTGTCAGCAGTACTTTACATGTCACATGAGGAACTTTTCGTACCAGTTAATAGCTGCAGTAGAGGGAAAAAAACCCCATAAGAAAGCAGAGCTAATTGTCTTCTAGGTCTTTTCCCCTTAATGAGCCCACACTGTTCAAGTTCGGAAAGATCTGTTCCTGTTCTAAAGCAACAACCATTCGTGTTCATGAATTATTGAGACTGAACTTTTGGCACTTAATCATGATACAATACGACTTTTAAAGAAAGGAAGGGGTGCGATGAAAACCTCCATCCTCAGCTCGACTCTGAGCCAGCCTACATGCACCCCTCAAAGGAACCCTCGGCACTTGAAAATATGCCCAGATGGGAACGAAGAATTTTTTTTTTCCTGTATGAGGTACTCTTAGAATGCATGCAAACATACACACACGTTGGACCACAAGTAATAAGTAATACTGCCTGGTAGTTCTGCCTTTCGAAAAAATAATCATCCTCCACCTGCCGGCTCGTCACTTAAATCATAGAAGCAAAGATCATTGGTACAGCATATTTTGGCAATGCGATCGAGGATGATGTACAGAATGCAGTCACTGAGATGCTATCTGCTATGACAGCATGGAGATCAGCTCAACTGACTCGCGAACAAATGAGACGGCGCCACAGAGGAACGTTTGGGCATTCACGTGGAGCAAACATGGAGAAAACAGGATCGGGTCAGTCTCGTAATGAAGTGCATTCATGGATGAACAGACATGCTGAACAATCCCTGGTCATTGTGTCAGTGCTTCCTCATGGTTTCTCACGCAAGTTCCTGTAGAGTTCCTCAAAGTCCCTTTCCTTGGATGAGGAGCGTACACTCAGCCAGGTAGAGATGTCACATTATTTGATGCGGAGTACGACTAGCGTCACTATGCCTTTAAAATTCCACAGGCACAACTCAAGAGAATAAATAAATAATAAAAAAAACAAGGAATCATATAAAAATAAAATTTGGAAGTAAAAGCCATCAGCTGGATTTACATTGAGGCGTCTAGTATCCAACGTGATCTCTGTTCTCCAGACATGCCACCAGAGAAGACAATTATGAAGAGGTAAAAGTCCTATCCCTAGTCCCACTCGTCCCAAATCCAACCAAGACGAAACGAATACAAAAAACAAACATGCATGAGGCCTCCAAATGCTGCTCGGTCCACCGTATTAAGGTAAGCAACTTGAAATCCTGCAGTCTTGTCTCTGAAGTCGAATCCATGGGCAGAAAGGAAGGCATAAGTAGATGGACTTGCAGTTCGTAACTCGCAGAGGTAACCTTCAAAGAAATGGAAACAAGCTATCGTCGGTAAAAGATCCCAAGCCTGCCGTGTCCCTTTACCGCTTGGGACTTAGGGTGACGCTTTGAAGAAATGTCTCATGTCACACAGGGTCTGTGTTCCAACATGGCTTTCTCAGCTCTCCAGAGACATGGCAGCAATGAGCTGGTCCACTTTGTAGGCCAACCTCTGTTTCTTCGCCTGCTCGTCCTGCTCCAATGCAGCTGTGATCTAAAAGCACAAACAAGCCAACTCGTTAAGATCCAAGTCACGCTTCAGCGCGATCATTCATTCGTTCATATTTCTACAACCCCAAATCAGAGAAAGTTGGGTCAGTATGGAAAATGCTAATAAAAGAAAAACCTGCAGTGTGTCTTACAGTTACTCTCACTTCTATTTCATTGCAGACAGTATGAATCCTAGATATTTCATGCTTTTTTCTGGTCAGCTTCATTTCATTTGTTAATAAACATCCATTCCTGCATTTACTGTTACTGGCCTGTAACACATTGCGAAAAACTTGGGACGGGGCAATTTAGGGCTAGTAATGAGGTAAAAAAACGAACAAACCAAAAACTAAATAATGTCATTTCAAACAGGTGATGTCAGGAGGTGATTATATATACCATCATGATTTAAATCAGAAAAAGATAGAACATATATGCAAATCCCTTCCAGTCTTTCTTTGAGGAACATTGTCTTTAAACATTTCAATAATTTTCTCACACAGTTGTTCACAAGTTGGAGATTTTCTGAAGATCTTTTGTAGATACTGTTGTGCCAAATCATGATTATAATCACCTGTTGACATTAACTATATGCAAATCACATCACTATTTAGTTTTTTAACCTCACTACTAGACCTAAATTGTCCCCGTCAACAGTCCTATCCCTGTTGAGGTCTTAGAAATTGTAACAGATTACAATAGTAAATAAAAATCTGCCTGGGTGCTGCAGCCATAATCAGCTGGTCCAATTTAAAAAGGTTTATTTTCATGAATATGTCATGAATACTGCGCCGGGCATTTCACTGCTGTAACTTCTTACTAGTAGCACCGTGCTGGATTTACCTACTTAAAGGTTTAAAGTGTTATTTAAAAAGTGGTATTTAATTGCCTGTTCTGGAAAGCAGTGCTTCTTTAAGTGGACTCATTCCCTCTTGGTTGTGTGCAGCCAGAGAGGCATGTTTTTATATATGTTTATATTCCATCGTGTGCGTTTATATTTTGGTTATACAGTGTGTGTGGTCATTAATGTGCGCTTGTAACTGAAGAACCGTGGTGATGCGTATTTGTTGGAGGGAGTTTAGGTAGTGCTGGGTGGTATACCTGTTCCCATACATTTCCAGTCCAGTATGCATTTCTCATATACCTCCATAGGCAAATAGGCAGCAAATTATATAGTATTTTTCGCTGCTACGAGCGCTGCTGATCTCTGAGTAGAACTACATCACCGAACAGCATGTTGGGTAAAGCTCGCTAGCCAGGTAGCATGACATACATCACAGCCTAGAAACAGTCTGTTAAGAGCTAGGAAATGCTCCGTCAGATTAAAGAACAGAACACAGAACTGGATTGTAAAGCGACATCAGAGATACAAAAGAAGATCCACATTATGAACGCAGTAGCTCTGGAGACTGATTCGTCCCATGATCATTTTGGTCATTGACCTATTTATGTGGTGGACACTTGTAGTTAGTTCGTAGGAATGGCATGCATGGAATCTTCTTCAAACTACATTCTGTATATGAAAGCTATCAGATGGAAAGCGCAAATTGCTAATGGTTCTTTGATTGACGAGACAGGGAGGAATGCCACCCAGGCAACATTGCCAAGTATGTTCTCCTGTGCCGAACGCTTCGCTGTCATGAGCTGCTAAATTAAGAATGTTGAGAGCGTACATGTCATGTTTGAAGCCGTACAGCACGGACACTGCAATTTCTAAGCTGAGAAATCATGAGAAAACCTTATCGAGGGAGAACGTAATCGTAAATATGCCTTTAAATATTCAAGAGATTTGTCAGATCTAATATAGGCAATGAAAGCTGACACATGCCACTCTGGGAAATGCCAGTCTGAGAGAGTACGGCGTTATTATAACGTTAAAAGAAAATGTCAAGGTCTCACGAGAGATCAATAGGAATCTCCCACTGTTCCAGTCTCTATTTCGTCTGTATTGTTTTCTTATGATCTCTGTGCCAGCCGTGTCAGAGCAAAATCAGGAGATATGGCAGTGTGGCAAGGGATTGGCACTCATTTGCATATGAAAGAATAAGAATATTAGAAAAATGGCTTATCACATGCTCAGGAGTAGATTGCTGTATATCTTTGTGGTGCAGTAACATGGCTTTATATGAGGTGGTGGTAGGATCTTTTCTACTAAGACCTTCAGGCTACACTTGGGTCAGTTTGTGGATGATTTCAGGAAACATTTTCCCTTTGAGTTGAGATTAGTCTTCGGAATTATCAGGTCTGTGTTGGGTTGAAGAAAGAAATCAGGAAGGGCTATATTGCCTCAGGAGATCAGTACAGTAGTACCTCAGTTCTCGTTGTTCATTCATTCCAGAAGGTTTGCTGAGAACCAAAAACCATGAGTACCGAGCAAATTTTTCCCATAAGGAATAATGTAAATTGAATTATTCCAGACCCCCAGAAAATCCACAGTGTATAAGGCATTATATGCATTAATGGAGTTGTATTGTACAGGTGCTCCCTGATTTACAAAGGCTATATGTTCCGGCAAATCCATCATAAGTTAAATGTATCATGAACCACTGAGTTTAACGAGTGTTTGGTAGCGCGGTCTATACGTTCTATGATAAGTAATGATAAGTAAGTTAATGTTTAAAACACTTACATTAACCTACAGTTGGCCAAAATCATTAACACGAGGCTTATTTTATAATAGTGTTGAAAAACCTCATGTAATTCAGCGAGTCAGGTCAGATTTATTTATATAGCACTTTTTTATAATAGAATAATAATAGCATTGTCTCAAAGTAGCTTTACATTTTAGATAATATCTAATATCAAAGGCCAATCCCAAATTGAGGAAGCTTAAACGTTATAAGGAAGAAACCTTGGGAGGACCAAGACTCAAAAATGGACCCATCCTCCTTTGGTGGCATAGATGACATATTGAGTAATGGATTGAAAGTGAAAAGCAAAAAACTTAATCTATTGATGATCTACTGGCATAGCTGCCAAGCTAACTGCTCAGCCTGTGTTCTAGAGCATTCAGTTAATGTTTTGCTTTTGGTTGGCTCTTATAAACTAACTTTTTAGGATCCATGGAGACTTATTAGCACTAAGAATACAGTAATATAGGTGTAAAAATAAAGAAATACATGATAAAAATAGTGATGTTCTCTGAGCAAGGGCTATTGTGAGCCTGAATCACTGTGTACTGAATTGAGTCGCACGGTTTAACTCATACAAGTTTAAGCAAGTGCGCCGGGTACTGAGCAAATGACGAGAACCGAGACATTTTTCTAGTCAAAATGTGCCGAGAACTGAATTGGACGAGTTCCGAGGTACCAGTGTGTCTTTTTAGGGCATCATTAGCAATACTTTAGTCAATATGGTACTTAATGCTGGTGATGTCAATGCCTTGCCCTTGAGTTCCATAAATCCCCTTTGACTGTTCCACTCGGTGAGCAGGTATTAAATACAAAGCAAGCCAGGAAGCTTCCACGGCCCTGTTCATCTTCAGTCTTGTTGGCACCTCCATTGCACTGTTCCTCTGCTCCATTCGCTCTAACACACTTGATTTAGCTCATGAAGGTCTTGATGGCTGGTTGATGAGTGGAATCATGTGCGTTAGGAAAGGGAAATCACTGTGCTGTGTTGTGCAGGAGTCCCTCAGGACGGGGAGTCGAGAAACCCGTTATGTATTCCAGCAGAGTCACCGAAAGATGTTCTGCATCAGCGAACCTGCTCGAAGACCCCAGCATTTTGAGTTACATGAAGACCTTGTTACTCACACTCTGTTTCTTACACACAACCCCCCACACACATTTCAAGATAAGTGCTTTTCGGTGTATTTTGCTGCCATGGCTGTATAGATGTTTAATAGTTTCCTATTTCCAGGCTGCACTGCTTTGCGGTATCTCATTCAGTATAAATACAAAATCAGTACAAACTAGCACGGAGCGCGGCACAAATCGTAAATGGTGCTGTACATATTCAGTCCACTGATACAGGACATGTAGCTGAACTACGCAGTGGCCTGCAAGCTCTGTCCGTTTGTGTTAGAATTAAAAAATATTTAACAAATTGAATATATTTGAATTGAACATAGTTGTGGCCATGCCTAATGTAAGATTTTACCAGTTTATCTTGCGTCTCTTGACAGCAGAATAGCTTTTTGAATTGAGTGTTTTTATGTTTTAAGGTCAATAGCCTCTCATGACAATCAATCCATGAGCTTTGTGTCAGCTGACATCCACTTACAGTACTGGGCAAAAATGTCAGGCCACCTTTAAATCTGTTGTTTTTTAGCAGTGGTATAACGACCATATATAACACACTGTAGACTTGGATTCGTCACGCCATAATACTCTTATCCAATGATCTTCATTCCAATCTTTGTGAGCTTTTGCATATCTTAACCTTTTCACTCCATTCCCCTTCTGAAAAAGTGGTTTCTTCAGCCTGTATGCAACTTGGCATACCAAGATGCTGGTATATTGCTCAAGTGTAAGGGGAGGTCGCACAAAATACTTGGCACTATAGCCTATTGTAGCTGCTGTTTTCTCTTTTTTTAATACTGCATACAAATTTCCTGTATTTTTTCATTGTATTTTAATCAAGAGACTGAGAAAAACTCTGTGGTCAACAATGATGTATCTAATCTAATTGTGGCCTAAGAGTTTTGCATTGTATGATGAAAAAAGACTAAAAATGTTAGAAATTTCTTTTTGAATTTCATATGTTGTTCAGGTTTGGCAGATTTTGGCATCTCATATTGCACTGAATAGTGACCATATGACAATACGTACAGTAGTAGATTTGACATAAAAACCTTTCCTCAGCAAGAAAATCACGACTTGATTTGTCATTTTTTGTTGGGTTCAAATGGGAAGGTGATGCATTTCAAATAAAATGTTAAATTTTCTTTGCAGGACAAATAGAGACAGTTTCCCAAAAGATGATTAGTCCTATTCTTAAACTACAATAAGTGAAGGCTTAATCTGGAAAAAATATATAGATTTATGTGACCATATGGCTATGTAATATAATAATGTAGCTTCTCGCATATATGGCCATGGTCTTATAAGGTTATTATCCTTAATATTAATAACGTTGTTGTGCTTTCTGATTGATCAGGTCTGTTTTGTTTTGGACGGAAGGAAGGGCTATATTGCCTCAGGAAATCAGTATAACTTATTAGGGCATTGTTAGCAATATTTTTTAGTCAATGTGCTACTTAATGGCGATGTCAATACCTTGTCTGGCAGTGAAAGTGCTATAATTCCCCTCTGAGTGTTCCACTGGGTGAGCAGGTATTAAATACATCTCAAGTAGTAAAAAAAACATGTGGTGGTCAATCTTGACATAAAATAAATGAATGTATGGGAAACACTGCAGTGTCTTGGCTATTTTGTCTGTATCGGTACACTAGAAAATCCCAGTTAGCATTACAATGTACATAATATGGTGTTCGGACCACGGTCTAGATCATACTGTATAACGTGCAATTTCACAGAATGTTCCGTGGATAAGTAGGGGTGTAACGATGCACTCTGCTCCCAATTCGATTCACGATACTGATTCTCTCATGATTACTGATTGTACATTTGACAAAAGATATTCCATTTTTATCTGTAGTGTAAACAATGCACATTTTTTGTTGTACATGTTTTTTAGCAATACAACT
Organism: Ancistrus triradiatus; assembly: GCA_025084515.1. Taxonomy (NCBI): domain Eukaryota; kingdom Metazoa; phylum Chordata; class Actinopteri; order Siluriformes; family Loricariidae; genus Ancistrus; species Ancistrus triradiatus. The sequence goes on from JAJAGP010000130.1 coordinate 398,362, forward strand.
TTAGTCCCTTGCAAATAAAAAAAAAATGACTAGAAACATTAGGTTTAAAACTGTAAACAAAACACCCTGTTTTATCAGTACAACATTTCTTGTATGCAATCCTAATCATTGTGTAATTGTACAATGACAACAGAGGCATTATCTCGTCTTACAGTAGCTTCACCATATATTAAATAACGGAGGGAAAACGTTCCTTTTTCTTTCTGAAGACTGACAATTCAAAAAAAGTGTCCAGGCCCGTCTTAAGTTTGCCAGCGAGCATATGAATGATCCAGAAGAAGATTGGGAGAATATCATTTGGTCAGATGAAACTAAAATAGATCTTTTTTGGTAAAAACTCAACTCGCCGTGTTTGGAGGAGGAAGAATTCTGAGTTGCGCCATACCTACTGTGAAGCATGGGGGTGGAAACATCATGCTTTGGGGCTGTTTTTCTACAAAGGGGACAGGACGACTGATCCATGTTAAGGGAAGAATGAATGGGGCCATGTATCATGAGATTTTAAGCCAAAACCTCCTTCCATCAGTGAGAGCATTGAAGGTGGAACGTGGCTGGGTCTTCCAGCATGACAGTGATCCCAAACGCAGCTCGGGCAACGAAGGAGTGGCTCCGTAAAAAAGCATTTCAAGGTCCTGGAGTGGCCAGTCTCCAGACCTCAACCCCATAGAAAATGTGTGGAGGGAGTTGAAAGTCTGTGTTGCCCCAAAACATCACTGCTCTAGAGGAGATCTGCATGGAGGAATGGGCCATAATACCAGCTACAGTGTGAAGACTTACAGGAAACATTTGACCTCTGTCATTGCCAACAAAGGTTATGTTACAAAGTATTGAGTTGAACCAAATTTATTGACCAAATACTTATTTTCCACCATAATTTACAATGAAATTCTTTACAAATCCTACAATGTGATTTCCTGGATTTTCCCCCCTCATTTTGTCTCTTATAGTTGGTGTACCTATGATGAAAATTACAGACCTCTCTCATCTTTAAGTCGGAGAACTTGCACAGTCAGTGACTGACTAAATACTTTTTGCCCCACTGTATAGAAATGTCACCAAAAAGAAACATCAGTCCTCCGCAATTAAAAGAAATTACATTCTCAATGAGAAATGGGTCTGAGTATGGCTGTGCCATCTAGTGTTCAAAACTGGAAAAATCAAGAATGTATAATCCAATTAGACCATGCATCGTCCCACTGTCCCATTTTGCATCGTTATAGCACATACCTACATGTAAGGTATTACCTGCCATTAATAAGCATGTGAAATTAAACCTGACAGTTGACCTAATGGAGAAATGAAATAGTCAAATTTTGTTCGTTTGCAGCAAGTGTTAAAGTTAGGATCTTGAAAGAGCAGACAAAAACAAGAAAGAAGGAAGCAGACACACTGCCACCATGGCTTCTTTCAATGCAGTGTAATGAAAAGGTCAGGCTAATGGATCCCTGGAGCAGAGCTGTCATTACGAATGGAACATCTCCTTCAAGAGGCAGCTCTTTGCATATGAGAGCCTGGCACTTATCTTGCTCATCAGAGCCTTATTCATCCTCACTGTTTGTTCTCTTGCCCTCTGTATTGCATAAGTGTGAGTGTGTGTGTGTGTGTGTGTGTGTGTGTTTGTAGCTTCTCACCTCTTCGCTGTACTTGCTGACGTAAGAGTAAATCTCATTCAGGGCGCTCAGCATGTTAAACTCGTGGGAGTGGAGCCGCGCCTGCTCGGCCAGGTACGCGTTCATGTCCTGGTCACTGATGGCGGGAAGTTTGCTTATATCAGCATAGTACCTGAAACAGAGACAGCAATACGTTTCTTTTATTTTCTTTTGCATTTTAGGGGCTTTGTGTATCTATGGCTACAGGATGCTGCTTGCTGGACATTTTTGGTGGACTATTATCACTCCAGCAGTGACACTGAGGTGGCTTAAAACTCCAGCAGCACTGCTGTGTCTGCCCCACTCATGCCAGCACAAAACACACTATCAGTGTCACTGCAGTGCTGAGAATGGTCCACCACCCAAAGAGTACCTGATCTGTGGTGGTCCTGTGGGGGTCCTGACAGTTAGAGATCTTTTATTTTCTGTCGCATTCTTAGGAGCTTCGTGCGTTTTTGGGTTGGAATTTAATTGTATCTATATCAGAGCTCTGAGTGGTGGTAGACATCCAATACTCAGAACCCCACATCCTCATAATAGCCAATAATAACCGTCTGCAGCTCCTGTTGGCATGGTTTTATGAAATGTCCTGTGTCCATACGATCGTGTCCAGCTACACAGTCGTCAGAATTCCACCTACTACCATCGATTTAAACACAGTGATGGACAACACAGTCGCACCAATGCAGACTGGTGCTAAAAATTACACTGTCATCCATTTAGAATCCTTCATGAAGAAGATGGAGGAGGAAATAATCACAGTTGTCAGCTCACATCAAGAGCCTAAAAATCTATACAGGCAGCAGACAGCGTGCCTCGGCTTGGGAATACTGTCAGGAAAATAAGCACTACGTCAATACAGAGTATTTGTATACCACATCTTTGCATTACTTAACGACACTATTATAATGTTTTGTGTTAGTTCTATGTTTTATCTTACGTAGAGTACTGTGCAAAATTCTTAGGCCAACTCACAAAGATTGGAATTTATTAGGTTAAAAGGTTATTAGGTACACCTTGTTTCATACTCACTGTCCATATGATAAGTTCCACTTACTTATAAATAAGTGACTAAGAAAAATATTTTTGTTTCATTTGTTTAACTGGGTTCTCTCTATCTACTTTTAGATAGTAGATCCCTTTAGTGTGAAAATCTGATGATGTTTTAGGTCATATTTATGCAGAAACATAGAAAATTCTTAAGGGTTCACAAACTTTCAAGCACCACTGTAGAAGCACTTTGTAGTCCTTCAATAACAGACTGTAGTCCATCTGTTTTTCTGCATCCTTTGTTAGCCCTCTTTATGCTGTTCTCTAATGGTCATGACAGATCAGGTACTATTTGGGTGGTGGATCATTCTCGGCACTGCATTAACACTGATGTGGTGGTGGTGCTCCGTTAGTTTGTGTTGTGCTGTGTGAGTGGATCAGACACAGCAGTGCTGCTGGAGTTTTAAACCACTCCAGTGTCACTGCTGGATTGAAAATACTCCACCAACCAAAAATATGCAGCCACCAGCATCCGGTGAGCACTGATGAAGGCTTGGAGGATGACTAACAGAAACTGTGCAATAACAGATGAGCTGCTGTCTCTGACTATATACATCTATAAGGTGGAGCAATAAGGTAGATGTGTCTAATAGAGCACTACTGTCTGCTCCAATTGTACCAGCACAACACACACTAACACACCACCACCACGTCAGTGTCACTGCAGTGCTGAGAATGATCCACCACCCAAATAGTACCTGATCTGTGGTGGTCCCTGATCATTAGAGAACAGAGTAAAGGTGACTAACAAAGTATGTTGAGAAACAGATGGACTACAGTCTGTAATTGTAGAACTACAAAGTGCATCTATATGGTAAGGGAATTGATAAAATGGTCAGTGTACCTAAAAAAACTTTGGCATGTGCTGGAGAAGACTTTGTGCAGTGGTCCAAATCTCCCATCATCAATACAAGATCTTTGGGAAAAAAATATTGCAACTCTGGACAGAAATAAATGTTGTGACAATGCAGAAGCTTGTGGAAATGATGCCACAGCGAATAAAAGCTAAAGGCAGTCAAACAAAATATTAGTGTGAACCTTTATTTGGCCAGGCAGTGTATCTTGGTTTTTCTGGCCATTGAGTAAACTGCTAAACGTTAAGATGGAATGCAGTAGGTAACACCATGCGAGAGCGACTCTCGGAGCGTCTCACCTTTCCACCCAGTTCTTGTAGTTTGGGATGTCTTTAGCGTAGAGCAGCTTGTTGGAGGGAGAGTCTTTCCCCAGCCTGTGTTCTGAGGTAGAACACGAATCCATGAAAGTCTGCGCCACCACCGACAAGCACGCGTCTGTGATGCTGCTCTTGTGGATGTCGAACACAAACTGAGGGTTCTTGATCACGTTCACCCAGAATCTCAGAGGAAGGCTAAGGGAAAGACGAGTGTTAGCAAACTGAACTACAAGCCTATTACTTCCTTCGTTTATTTGTTTGCTCTTGTCTTACCAGTTGCTTTTCCAAGTGTGCCGCACATCCATGTCGTGAATGCCGTGCTTATCGGCCTGCTCATCCAGGAAGTCAAACATGTACTTGATGGCTAAGGGCAAGGCGCTGCCTCTGTGGACTGTGCTGAACAAAGTCTCGAACAGGTCGTCGACAAACTTCTGCAGCGTACCCTACGTTATCAGGGTGTGAGACAGATTTAGTTTTGGTATTAGTTTAGATTCAGTGTGGGACATGAACAGAAAAGTTTGACTTCCTACTAGTAGCATTACACTGTATTTACCTACTTAAAGGTTTAAGGTGTTTAGAAGGTGACAGTGCATTGCCTGTTCTGGAAATTAATTTTTCTTCAAGTGGACTCATTCCCTCTTGGTTGTTTGCAGCCAGCGGAGTACGTTTATTTGTTTATATTCCAGTGTGCGCATTCATATTTTTTTTCTACAGTGATGTGAATGTGTGATGTGGGTAGCACTGTCCAAAGACGTGCATTAGGTTAATTGGTTACGCTAAATTGGAATGGTCTGAGTGTATGTACAGTGGTGCTTGAAAGTTTGTGAAGCCTTTAGAATTTTCTACATTTCTGAAGAAATATGACTTAAAACATCATTAGATTTTCACACAAGTCCTAAAAGTAGATAAAGAGATCCCAGTTAAACTAATGAGACAAAAATATTCTACTTGGTCATTTATTTATTGAGGAAAATGATCCCATATTAGTGAGTGGGAAAAGTATGTTAAGTTTTGGAGAGCAGTGGCTTTCTCCTTGCAACCCTGCCTTGCACACCATTGTTGTTCAGTGTTCTTCTGATGGTGGACTCGTGAACATTAACATTAGCCAATGTGAGAGAGGCCTTCCGTTGCATAGAAGTTACCCTGGGGTCCTTTGTGACCTCACCAACTATTACACGCCTTGCTCTTGGAGTGATCTTTGTTGGTCGACCACTCCTGGGGTGGGTAACAATGGTCTTGAATTTCCTCCATTTGTACACAATCTGTCTGACTGTGGATTGGTGGAGTCCAGACGCTTTGACTTAGACCCTAGACGTGTTACCTCACACCCTATTGAGCATGCGCGAGATCACGGCGTCGAAAGATACAGTCAGACCAACCAAAGAAATCAGTCAGACCTTCCAAGAGCAAGGTCGTGGAGAGTAGACTCTGGTGTGTGAGGTGAGCGGGGGTCAAAGCGACCCCCCGGGTCTTCTCTTGAGAGGAGCGTGGCTAATCATATGCAATCTGAATGAACCTTCCGCTCACAGTGCTAATGTTATGTTCACAGTCCACACAAACCATCAGAAGAACACTGAACTACCATCCTAGGTTGGTGTACAGGCACTCAGTGCCAGGTTCTGACATAGGGTGAGCTAGTCTGGTGCGACTGCCTAGACGCATTAATCCTTAAGGACATAGGTCTTGGTGTTCTCTGTTATCCCCCTCCTCTACTTACCATCATGATGAGATCACATCAACTGACTCTTCCTTCATTCTACTCTAAATGAGCGCCAGATCCTCAGAATACTGCTTTTTGGTCTCGTACCATCTGAGAAAAAGAAGGCAGCAGGCAGTCCACAACGTGGGGGTTAGGTAATGAGAGAGGTGAGCAGAACTTTTGTATATCCCTGTCTGTGGGTTAATGAAGCGGGAAGCATAGGTGCCCACGTCGCACCATGACGGAAAAATGTCCAAACTCCCATTGCATTGAAACACCGACTCTAATTTTCACTGTGCGGGTGCCCACTCACACCTGAATGTCATCCCATTGATTGAAAACACCTGACTCTAATTTCACCTTCAAATTAACTGCTAATCCTAGAGGTTCACATACTTTTGCCACTCACTAATATGTAATGTTGGATCATTTTCCTCAATAAATAGATGATCAAGTTTAATATTTTTGTTTAATTTGTTCTGGGTTCTTTATCTACTTTTAGGACTTGTGTGAAAATCTGACGATCTTTTAAGTCATATTTATTCAGAAATATAGAAAATTCTAAAGGGTTCACAAACTTTCAAGCACCACTGTATGACTAGCATCGATATAACCTTGTGTCTGTCGTTAAAATGGCCACTGATGCTGATAGCGACGTTGAACCAACAAACGGTTTATAATTACAGTAGCATAAAAAGACCATGTTACTATGGTAATATCCAGTCAGTGACCATTTCGAACAGCGTAAACCGGTCGTTACACGGAGATTGGAACTGACTCTCGGCTTGACTCTGACTCATGAACGTCTCTGTTCAGTAATACAAGACATCACTGTGGTAATGAAGCATTACCTTAGTAGCCAGAAGTCTGGTGAGGTAGATCTCAGAGACCATCTTGCTACCACGGTCTCCCTCTTTCTGGTCTCCATGCTCATGGTTCTTTACCAGATGCCACACTTTGACTCCACTCTCCAAGTCTGGCGTGATCATGGGAGCCCGGGAGCGAAGACTGTCTGGACTTCCTGTGTACCGGAATGATGAGTCTGTCGAGAAATGGCCCAGGTTATAATGCATGAGGAGCAAGTATGTACCGTGACGTACGCATAAATCTTTTCATAGATCTCTTTCTATTTCGGTGCAATTCATTGTCAAGCCTGAGAGCAGGTTTCCATTGGATGAGTCTGATTCATTACTCCTCTTTCTGTCTTTCCCTCTCTCTAGAGGCCATCTCAGACTGATTGAGATGAACTGACTCCATCTCTAATCTGATCACTGAAGCTTGCACGATTGGCTCTTCCTAATGCATTGTGCTTCGGGGATATCTGGGCTGATCAATGCATCAAAAAAAGCTTTGCCATAACTGATCAGAATCCTTTTAACTATTAGATTTATGCTTTTTTATAGCATGGCAGACATACCTCTAGGGACAAGCAGTCCCTGCTTGGTTTTTCCACTTGGCTTAGATATGTATGCTAAATAACCTCATGACCGTGTGGGTGTTTGAACAGTTTTGGAACAGATTGAGGCCACAGTTCAGTTTTACATGATTTGGGAATAATAATATGTAATAATATAGTCCTGCGTGTGTAGGGGGAGGAGAATTGGGGGTTTAGATCCTTAAAAACAAGGTATTTGGTAATCTTGTAGCTTTGGAATTTCTCGGTTCTGAGGACATGCGCCGCCCCCTTTTCCCGACACAACAGGGGGCCATTAGCTGAGTGTTCATATGTGCAGAATGCTGGTGAATTTATTCACTAGGACTCTCAGGACATTGTTTTTCAATGATACATCCCATCGGAAAAAATCTGTCTATTTATCTAAATATACATACCCATACTGTACTGTGCAAAAGTCTTAGGCCACCATTTAGTAGTAGTCTTCCATCATTTAGCATATGGCCCCCTCTAGAGCTGCGCTGTTGAGGATTAACAGGAGAATCTCGGCATTGCCACTATTTAAACTCATAACCTTTTGTTAAGTAGTCCAGGGCCTTGAGAACTGGACCAGGCCTATCCCCTGGCCATTGCTCCTGCTTATCTCTAATTCCAGCACCAGCCAAGGTCATGTGAGGAGCATGCTATTTCGGGCTGTGGTGCTGGCATGCCGGATTCAGGTGAAATGCTAAGTGTTGAGCATTAAACTGATATGAATCAATCAACGGGCGTCTAGCTGCAGCTGTGCCCACTGTGCCAAGCAATGATTGATGGGCACTGGGGCTGCGAGGGAGCTACTTTCTATGCGGCACGCACGCTCGGTAAAGGCAGAATTTTAAACAGCACTCTGATGTGCTTCCTCTTGGTTATGTTTTTCCTCAATTATTCAACAAGGCCTTTGTAATAAAACAAGTTCTTTGAATCCAGGAAAACTCTTAATTACCTAACGTCTAAAAGGCTGCAGGATGTAACAGATTGATATGAGGAGCTAAATGAAGTATGAACCTCACAAATAATGGCAGCTGTCCAAACGGTTCATTCTCTCCGCTACGAAATACCATGTAACGAGTCTTGATTGGGTTTCTAATCGGTGCTGGGGTTCCCCCCCCCCTTCTGAAATGTTCTCTTTTGTTACCTGCACTTTAAATGTCAGCGTGTTTGTAAATGGTAAGGGAAGATGATTATGTTTACTAAATTGCACTTAAAGACATTTCTTCCAGGACTTTGATTAGCTAAATCCTTTTATGTGCCTAAATGGTAGGACACATTTCACATGCTGCAGCGAGATGAAGGTGGGTGACATTTATGCAAAGCTGGCAGCATCGCTAGGTGACGATGCAAGGTCCAGCCAATATGGGTCCTCATATTTTGGCTACGCATCTCTTGGCCCATATGAAGTATCGTTTGCGGCACGTAATTAGTAATCGGAGACGCCTACAGCTCCGTGTCGGAAAATGAGAGCGGACCAGTTGGGGAGCCCTGTGGCACTCCCTCAGAGTTGCGCTAAGGACAATGGTACAGTGGGACAGTGGTATCCTAGTGGTTAAGGTACTAGATTCTGGAGCAGCAGGTCCAGGGTTCAATCCCACCTCTGCCAAGCTCCCATTGTTGGGTCCTTGAGCAAGACCCTTGACCCACAATTGCTTGGATTGTAAGACTGTACCAATTGTAAGTCGCTCTGGATAAGGGCGTCTGCTAAATGCTGTAAATGTAAAATGTAAAAATGTAAAATCTAAGGGAAGCCGCTGACGTGCGTATGTGCTCATTTACAGCTAGCATCAGCATAGGAATTGGCCACATTGGGCATCTGGTAAATGGTAACGCTTCTCTCTTGCACCCCGTCTCTATCCCTGTAGGCTCCTCAGGGCTTCCTCTGGGCTGTAAAGCAAACTTCATCATACACGAGTGAACACTGTCACCAGAGTCGTCATTTAAAACCGTACAGAAGCAGATGGAGCCACAAACATGTGGTTACTAGGTAGATTTTGTTAGACTTGTAGCTATTTGTGGAACCCTGGGTATAGAATAGATACATGGCAAATAGATATAAATAAGTAAAGAAGATAATACAAGTTTCTCACCATATCGGCTTATGGACGAGCGGGAAATGCTGGCGGAGGGGGGGATATTGTAGGAGGAGGTCTGCTTCGGAACGAGTGCCACTACAGAGCGATCAGACACCTGCACAAAAAGAAAACGGACTATTAGGGTATTGTATAAAGGGGCAATTTCACTTAGCAAATGAGGCATGAAAATAATAGCGAAACCCTTGACACATGATATTAGAAAAAAAAAAACCTAACCGATACAACAACAAACTCCACAGTTTCTGGTATTCGAGTGTCAAAGAGGCATTTCATGGTTCTCAGTTCCACAAACCCGCAGTGCAGTTTGAGACAATTAGGAGGGCAGTCAAGCAAATAGTTTCACTGATACGCAAGTTGAACGTTTCTTCGTTGGACCCCGGGATCCATTAGATATGTGAGACATGAGCACAAGCTTAGCCGTATGACAGTGCATTAGAGTGGAATCCTGAAGAGTGCCATGAATCCAGAGACCTCGGTGGATTCCTGACCAGAATGGAGAATGGCAGACCTGTAGTGCTTGCTGGCGAGACTCATTAGGGTCACTCATGCGCTGAAAACATGGCGCTCTCAAAGACGATGTATGGAATAACATATCTGGATTGTGAAAAAAAAACAGAAAAGAAAAGTAGACTGTGGCACACGAAGGAACTGAGAGAAAACAAGCAGCTGAGGATTGGTTTGCATCATTTTCATCGTGCACACAAGTGCAAGCGTGTGACGCATTCATTATGTTTATTGTTAAGTACTTAGAAATGGCTGCAACATATTTATGGTACCCATTTAGGCAGCATAGTACATTGTGAACAAACTACAGCTGTTGTATGGAGTTGTATTGTGCAGGTGCTCCCTGGTTTACCATGGGGATATGTTCCAACAAATCCATCATAAGTTAAATGTATCATGAACCACTGAGTTTAATATAGTCTATATTGTATCATAGTAGAGCTTCTTACACATAACACTTGCATTAACCTGCAGTTGGCCAAAATCATTAACACACAGCTTTTTATACTAGTGTTGCGAAATCTCATGCAATTTAGTGAGTAATAGATTGAAAGTGAAAAGTAAAAGCAAACCACTTTTTATTGGTCTAAATAACTCAGCCTGAATGCCAAGAGGATTCCTGTTTTCCTTTCAGTTGGCTGTCGTTACTAAGCATTTTAGGACCCATTGGGACTTATTTGCACTAAGAATACTGTAGTGTAGATGTAAAAACAAAGTAAAACACAATCAACACAGCAGAGATCTTCACAGAGCAAGGGCTATTGTGGATCTGAATCACTGTGTAGTAAATCGTGAATCGAGTTTTGGCTGAAATGAGTCACGTGGCTCATTTCATACAATTTTAAGCAAGTGCGCCGAGTACCGGGCAAACGACGAGAACAGAGACACATTTTTCTGGTCAAAATGCATCAAGAACCGAGTTCGCAGCGTTCTGGAGGTGGTTGAGAACCGAGGTACTACTGTATCAGTATGGATCAAATGGGGTGTACCATTAGAGGTATGATGAAGGCAGTCCATGGCCAATGTAAAATGAAACAACAGCTGACCAAGGCTCAATCAATAATGGTTGTCTTGAATGTATATGGCCACTTTGATGCCTGATGATGCCCTTTGTCTATCTAATTGGTTTTGTACGTATTCAGTGATTGTGTTTTGTATTCAGTGCTGCACCTATGAACTTCTCCTAATACTACTTTCAACAATGCCATCTTAATTCTGTCCACTTCAGGTGCTCTCTATTATCTTTAATGTGAAATATCCAGTTACAGATTACTCATTTCTACATAGTCAGAAGTAGATTCCAAGAACGAAGCCAATTTTTCAGACAAAAAAAACAACCCACACTTTCTTCAGCATGCCGCTAATAAGCTTAGCTCGAGGAGAAAGATGGTAGGTCACTGGGTAGGCTATGTGAGAGAGCTATCAGGGCCATCTCCAACAGGCTGAGATACTGGAAGCTTCAGAAAGTCGAGTGCACAAAAGGAAAAGCAAGTCTGTCATCTCTGTAATAGACTCCATAATCTCCTCTCTCCCCCTGCCTTTGTCAGAGCTGAATGTGATGGCTGCTGGTAGTCTGCAGTCCCTCCACGCCTGCTTTTCTCCACTTTCCTCCTCCCCCAGGACCATTAGTGAGTGTCCAGCTCAGGGCTGACTTCTACCACGCACAGGGCTAATGGTCTGGCTGGAGAGACACTTGAATGTGTGGAAAACTGTGGATCAAATCATGTCTGAGACGACACTCTGCTCATCACACTGCCTCTCAATGAGCTAACTCTCGCAACCTTTCTTTCTTTGTCTCCGCGCTCCCATTTTCTCGGTTACAAGTATCTCCAGTTTCTACCTTTGACATCATAAAAGGTCCCATTAGCAGCACCTTTTCACCGTCTTCTCCTCTTCTCCAGTGAAGGTCTTAAATACTTAACAGTTGCCCAATTTAAAAGGCCTGGAATGCGTAAATGCTGACATTTGGAATCACATAAATGCACCACTAAAGTGCAAATGCTGAAATAATAATCTAGCCACATTATGATCCTACTTCTAGATTGCTCTGCCACTTTGCTGTACAAATAGCAAGTCTTGGAAATGCAGTTTTAAGGACAATGATCCAGCGTTGACAGGAGGCGCTCTGTCAGATGGGGAGTTGAAGCTTACAAAGAGTATGGAGAATGGCTGATTTCTGCACTTCGCACAGTTTATGCGTCTTCCTAGGCCCAAAAATGGTGTGTTAGTATGCTTTGGTTAAATGAATTGGCAGTGGTTTGCAAATACGGCCTCGTCTAACAGTTTGTCAGGTTTAATGGGCACTTGGTGTACTTTGCTCTCTTAAATATTTAACGAGGAAATGGTGGTTTAGCTCTTCACCACATCAACTCTGCATAGCTATTTTTACCTCGTTTCAAAATCAACAGCACAAAGCACTTTTCCGTTTCCTTTGCCAACCGTTGCATGCAATTCAGAAAGCAGAAGAACGAGCAGGCGGCATTGCGTCTCTGTTGATGGAAATGGCAGATGATTGAGCGAAGGTGGATTTGCCCTTGAGAGATAACCCTGGTCCGGGCAGACTAGCTGATAGCGGCTGGGCGGGAGTTATAAAGGGGCAGCATGTGGTGTGATAAGGCCCCCATCAAACACAAAAAGCCAATCCTTTCCCCTATATCTCTGATCCATTGCCTCTGGCTTTCTCTGATGGCCATCAGCAAAGGCTTCCTGAGCAGGCAGAGATTTAACTCAAAGGCCACCTTCTAGCAGTAAGATGTGAAAGGGCTGAGCATTTAGCTTAAATCTGGCAGATCAACGGTTTTACTCTGGGGAGTGGATTAGTGTTTTTTTATTTTTTTATTTTTTATTTATGCAAAACAGCTTGAAGTAAATATATCAAGTGAATACTAAATAACCAGAAAAGGCCTTTTAGCATGATTTACCCCAGCTCATAAAAGACACTGATATTGGGCTATAGTAAACCATTAATTGCCTTTGGTCTTGACCTCACAGTCTTGAATGCACAATGACAAGGAAAGGTTTGTAAACCTTTTTGAAATGACTTGGATTTCTGCAATAGTAAATCAGAAATTGTCCTCTGAACTCCATCCAAGTTTAATTCTGTACACACTGGTAATCGTTCACATTCCAGAGCATTTGCTAACTGGTGGCACCTTCATTTGATTGGGTTACATTGTGTGGGTTACCGAAATGGACGTTGACCAGACATTACCATAGTCACGTAGTCTTTTTAGGCTACTATCATGTAAACATAAAGGGTATTTTCTCTAGGAAACTGTGTGCAAATGATACCACTGAAACACAAGTGGAACGCTACCATGCACACAGCATCGCTAATGCCATCACATTTTTAATTTATGGAAATTCACAATATTTCTTGCAAAAAATACAATAATGCACTGTTATGACCCTGATAGCCATAACACTTCACAGGATGGTATGATGGATCTGATACTTTTGTTTGATGGAAGGCAAAAATGCGTTCCAAAGACGGTATCATGAACAACAAAGATCGACCAGATGAAGCAGAGACTTAAAGTGAACCAGTTAATATAGTTATAGGTTAGAGCGAATATACAGATAGTTTGGGGAGAAACAAATGAGTACTACTTACAATAGGACAGGTACATACACTTATGAATGCCATTTACAGCTTGTAGCTATAGTGGAAGTAGTGGAAAACCATCCACACAAACAGAAGTAACTTGCATAGAAAAGTCTCTAAACACATCAACTGAGTTAGAACAGACTCTAGTCCAAACGTGAGCCAACGAGCAAGATGAAAGGGTTGAAGTTCCAGTATTTCCTGCCACTTTTGGCCCCATCCAGCTAATATTAAGCTTAATGTGATAGACAATATACAGTATGACCACAACATGCATGTAGCAAACAAATCAAATGTACAGAGAAAGCACTACCACAACCCACACATCCAATTTTAGTTCATTAATTATAGCAACTAAATTTTGCAGGAGTCATTAGCTGAGGCTTTTTCAGTTTGGACTGTGAATGTGTTCAACAAAGACAGAATCCAGGACCTTCCAAAGGCTGCACAAATGTCTTATTGCAACTGTACAGCTTTTTTCAGACACGAGACACAAACCCCATATTTTTGCTTTCAGCATCTCAGTTTCTTTGTGTTTGCTGGATGATTTATGAACACACTCAAAGCGAAGTCTCACATTATAAACTAGAGCTAAATTTTCCCACACAAATAAACACGGTTGTGTTTGCAGTGTGTCATTCTTCAGACAGATGATGAATCTGTAGCAGCTTCCAGTTTTGCTTTTCAGCAATGTGTGTTCGTGAAAGTGTTTGCGCGTAGAATGTGGCTTAGGCTCACATGGGACTGTGGTAGCCTAGCGGTTAAGGTACTGGACTATGGACCAGAAGGTCCAGGGTTCAAATCCCACCTCTGCCAAGCTGCCACTGTTGGGTCCTTGAGCAAGACCCTTAACCCACAATTGCTTGGATTGTAAGATTGAACCAATTGTAAGTCGCTCTGGATAAGGGCGTCTGCTAAATGCTGTAAATGTAAAATTAGGCTCGGATACCTAACCTCAATCATGTTAACCCTGCTTTTTAAAAAAAAACTATTACTATAGACTTATCTATGACTAGATAAATTTGTATCATGCTTACATTTATCATCTACGCCACCCAAAGAGGATGGGTCCCATTTTGAGCCCAAGGTTTCTTCCTCATAACGTTTAGGGAGTTTTTCCTTGCCACTGTCACCTTAGACTTGCTCAATTTGGGATTGGCCCAAGCTTTTAGAAGCTAATCTAAAATTGTAAAGTTGATTTCAGACAATGCTCCATTTTAAAAAGTGCTATAGAAATAAATCTGACTTGACTTAATGCAGTTCAGGGTCATGGGGAGCCAGGGTCTAACCAACCCATGACATTGCAGGGCACACAGGCACTCAGTTGACCTAAACCGTCTTTGGAATGTGTGATGGAACCAGAGTACCTGGAGAAGACCCACACAGAAACAGGGAGAACATTCAAACTACCCATAGATGGAGAGTGGTGAATTCTAGTGAATAAAATCTATCTATCAACCAGAAGGATTCTGCTTTGTACTGCATTTTACCTGCAGATCTGTCACAGGTTCGGTCTTGCTGAGGAACAGCTGAATCTAGAAGAAAAGTCGTAGCCAATATCCACCATATTCTTTCCAGTCTGCGCGTTGTAAGCTGTGATAACAGCGGCGCACACGGAGGACTCCCAACGACGCGTTTAAGGCTGATTACTTAATACGTGTCGGAACACATCATGACTAATCCCAGAGCCTTTGCTATGTTTTAAAACACATTTTTAATTACTTCTCCAATTTACTGCTCAGCATACTGTACCAGACATATTCTAGGCATGAATCCACTCCTACTCGCACACAGACAGATGCACACTCCAGCACAATACATGCACACGCTGTCGGACACTTAGCTCTCGCTCGGCACATTTGAATTGTTAATTTTTTTTTTCCCCGTGTCTCATGCCACTCAAATCATTGAAATTGGAAATTCATCTGCTTCTCCAAGAGTGTAGCAGCCCCTCAGGGACACACTGGCAGCGTACAAATGGTATTCAACCTGGCCAAGGTTAACAGGCTCACCTCAGCTGATTAGACTGAGAAAGAAAGAGTCGGAGAGTCTGAAAAAAGTAGCTCTTTTATAACTTTTCAATTGAAAGTCATAAATCTTTTTAACAGTTTACCCCTGTTTTCAAACTGCACTGATAAAAATTGACATCCCGGTGTCTTGAACCGACTTGAACCAAACTGAATTAATTTAAGAGACGAATGGGGATAAGATAGATAACACCTAGACTAATGAAACCTTTATTTTATAGCAGCAGGAAAAATCACCCATTCAATCTCAGCGATTAATCACGGGTAAGTGCTGCACTTCTAAATACCACAGCATGATTAAATTTCCATTGACAGCAAGTTGGTGTAATATAATCGAAAGCTCGACATATTGTACCTTAGTAGGTCCAAAAAGTCTGAGTCTAATAGCATGAGAAGTCAACACCATACATATCTGCAGCACTAACCACTACAGGTATCATTAATACGTTTAGAAAACTTGCCAAATCCATCGTTACTCCTAAAAAGCAAGTCGCTGATTAAGATCTGTATCTTCACCAAGTAGTTTGTTGATGTTTTTGTTCAATTTAGTTTTGTTCAACATTTAGTATGAGCCAGTGGGTAATAATATCTGTACTACCAAGACCCTTGAATTAACATACGTTTAAATATATTAAACTTTAAAGCTATTACCGTTTTTTCCCGGACCATAAAGCGCACGGATTATAAGACGCAATATCAACGATTGGCTGCTAAACGGGTATATGTTCATACATAAAGCGCACCGGGTTATAAGACGCATGAAATGAAACAAAACTCTTAAGTTCCGTCGGAAGCTCAGTTTGGTCTTTACCTGGCGCAGGGCGTCTACTTGCTTCCTCCACTTCCGTATCATTGATTCGTTAATGCTGAATTCTCTCGCAGCTGCTCTATGACCATGTTGTACTGCGTGACTGATAGCATTGTGTTTGAAATCCGCTTTGAAAATAAATGAATGAATGCACACACCTTAATGGTGAAGCACATACCGTATTACCCCGCTATGTTGCGCACTACGTTTGCCTTAAGCTCAGTAACCTACCAAAGACCGTGCTAAAACATTTTTACAGATTTATGAGCGCCGTGTACCATCTACAATCGGTTCTAGGTCAGAAGGCTCAACCAGAATTAATTCATACATTAGACGCACCGCATTTAAAGGCGCACTGTCGATTTTTGAGAAAATTGAAGGATTTTAAGTGCGCCTTATGGTCCGAAAAATACGGTACTAAAAAGTTAATAATCTTTGTGGTGTCTAAATTGCTTAGTCATCATTTGGATATACTAAAAGGTGAGCAAGAGGGTTTAAGTGCTAGTAGAGATTCTTGAGAATTATCTGTGTCACTTGCGACTCGTTTCAGCCAAAACTTGATTCACGATTCAGTAAACATTGATTCAGTGATTGAGGCTGCAGTTAGCTTAGCAGCTATGCTAGCGCCCTGAGTTGAGCAATAGAGTAAGTGTTTTGCTTTTACTAAAGTATGTGAGATATTTCACCACTTTATTATAAAATGAGCATTGTGTTAGTGATGGCCAGCTGTAAGTTAAAGTAAGTGTTTTAAACATTAACTTACTTATCATTACTCATCATAGGCTTCGCTATGGTACAGTACAGACCGCTCTACCAAACACTCGTTAAACTCATTGGTTCATGATACATTTAACTTGGGATGGATTTGTCGGAACATATCCCCATGGTAAATCAGGGAGCACCTGTACAATACAACTCCATTAATGCATATAATGCCTTATGCAGTGTGGATTTTCTGGGGGTCTGGAATGGATGAAGTCAATTTACATTATTCCTTATTGGATGAATTTGCTTGGTGCTCGTTTTCGGTTCTCGACAAGCCTTCTGGAACCAGTTAACGAGAACCGAGGTACCACTGTATTAACGTTTATTTTGGGGCTTCACTGGACATTTGACTGCATTTCACTATACATGGAGACGAGGTTAAGAACGCTCATCTCTGTCTGTTCCTCAGTCTCTCCTAATGAAACTCAATAGTTTCCAACCCACATTCACACAGCTCTGTGCACTTGATTAAGTTTATAAGAAAAGCTCACACTTGGAACTCATTAAAAAGCTTGGCATCGGCACTCTAATGCCAGTCTACCGCAAATGCGATCTTGTCCTCGAGAAGGTGCCAAAAGCACGCAGTTCCTTCCTCTCATCCAACGTGCCTTCTCTTGCTTGATCTCTCTGTGTAGTCTACAAGACTTTAGGCTATCACAAACAACCTTAGATCTCTGATCAGTGCACAAGACAGGAATTTGTTTGGATGTGTATGTGTGTAATTGTGTCATGTTTTCCTCCCCACAGCATTTATGCTGGATAATGAGTGAGATGAAAAGTGATAGGAAATATGAGCTGCATCTCCATCATGGTGCTGTAAAACACTATGAGCTGTCAGAGGGCAAAGCTAATGCAGAATCATTCCCGTGTGATAAAATCAGCACTGGAGATGGACTTGGGTACCGGAACAGAGAGGTAGTGGTCTAGTACTGTTATCTGTGTACTCGTGTAAACAACAGACTCGGTACCTCAAATCAAGATGCAAAATTAAGCATAGTCAGATCATGTACAGTGGGGCAAAAAAGTATTTAGTCAGCCACTGATCAGCAAGTTCTCCTACTTAGAAAGATGACAGAGGTCTGTAATTTTCATCATTGAGTGCGATTTTTGCTCACCATTCTCATGATCATTTTGACCCCATAGGATAAGATCTCCAAACACAACGAGTTGCGTTTTTACCAAAAAGTTCTATTTTGGTTGCATCTGACCACAAGATATTCTCCCAATCCTCTTTTGGATCATCCATATGCTCTCTGCCAAACTTCAGACATGGACATGTACTGGCGTAAGCAGGGGGACACGCCTGGCACTGCAGGATCTGAGTCCCTCTCGGCGTAGTGTGTTACTGATGGTAGCCTTTGTTACTTTGGTCCCAGCTCTCTGCAGGTCATTCATCAGGTCCCTCCGTGTAGTTCTGGGATTTTTGCTCACCGTTCTCATGATTATTTTGTCCCCACGCGATGAGATCTTGCGAGGGGTCCCAGATCGAGGGAGATTATCAATGGTCTTGTATGTCTTCCATTTTCTTACAGTTGCTCCCACAGTTGATTTATTCACACCAAGCTGCTTGCCTATTGTAGATTCAGTCTTCCCAGCCTGCTGCAGGTCTACAATTTTCTTCCTGGTGTCCTTCGACAGCTTTTTGGTCTTGGCCATGGTTGAGTTTGGAGTCTGACTGTTTGAGGCTGTGGCCAGGTTTCTTTTATACAGATAACGAGGTCAAACAGCTGCCATTAATACAGGTAACGAGTGGAGGACAGAAGAGCTTCTTAAAGAAGTTGTTACAGGTCTGTGAGAGCCAGAAATCTTGCTTGTTTGTGGTGACCAAATACTTATTTTTCACCATGATTCACAATTCAATTCTTTAAAAATCCTACAATGTGATTTCCTGGATTTATTGTCCTCATTTTGTCTCTCATAGCTGAAGTGTACCTATGATGAAAATTACAGACCTCTCTCATCTTTCTAAGTAGGACAACTTGCACAATCAGTGGCCGACTAAATACTTTTTTGCTTCACGGTACATGTTTAATGAGATACAGGTAAGCGCTGTTTGACCATCTGATTAACATCCGTTCACTTTAATGACCGAGGTCTTAACATTTATAATAAATTATAATAGGAAAAAAAATATCAGCCAATCAATGTTGCAGATCCACGTGCAGATGCGGGAGTTAAAGAGCGTCAGTTCGTTATTCATGTTTGTGTGCAACTACCTTTTACTCGCTTGCTTGTTAGCTCATATTTGGACTAGAGACCGTTCTAACTTGGTTGATGTGTTTAGACTGTTTTGTGCAAGTTGCTCATGTTTGTATGACTTTCCATTGTAGATGTTGTGCATGTCCTATTGTAAGTAGTACTCCTTTGTTTGTTCCCACACTACCTGTATAATTTTCCTAAAAACTGGTTCACTGATGCGTTGAGTCTCTCTTTCTCTGGCTGATCTTCCATGTTGTTCATGGTACTGTCAATGCAGTTTTGGCTTCCATCAAACAAAAGTATGATCATTTCAATCAATTGCGTTTTCAGCGCCATCTTTGACTCGTGTGAAAATACTCTTTTTATTTACAAAAATATATTTATATTTACAAAAGGACTATGTGACATTGGTAATATTCGGTTGATGCCCATTTTGTTTAACGACCTATTTATCAGAATGTAATGCGGTGGTTTTCTACAGCTGCTCATGTGTAGAAGAAATGGCTTTTTTTTTATTAGTACATCACCTATGTGTCACTCCTACTTATTTTGAATCATATCACATGTGTGGTGTGTGATTTGAATCAGCCTCTGGCTTCGGATTAAAACAAAGAAAGCTTGAAGGATTGTCATGCACAATTTCCTCTATCCCTTTTGATAACTGACTCATGAAAAACATAAGTTTGTGATTCAGTCTGATTTCTTGCAGATCGTTCTGTACGTGCACTGAAAACCTAATGAGTGAAAAGACATTGCTAAGCACCTGGTAACACCTCTAAACGGTGGAAGCTGATTTACAGTTTACAGACTGTTTTTCAAATTAGCAAAAATAATATGTCTTATTATTTAGATCTAATTTGGTGCCAGGACTGTAATGTATCATAGCATTGCATGCATAAATGAATATGATTGAACTGCAGATACTAATTAGATGTGCAATATGCAACGTGCAATTTCAAGAATGCAGAGAGCCTAAACATCAGAAACAGTTCTTAGTAAGTAATGGACAGAGCATCTTATTAGTTTCTGTCATATCATGTATAATGGTGTTTAATCCCTAGGTCTGGGGCTATTTGTTTTTAATACCAAACAAAAACCAGAGTGAACTTTGAATCCACCAATTAATGACCAAATTCATAATTAGATATGTTGCTTAATTTTTTTTCTTATGTTCTTGGGGGAAAAAACAATGTGACTTGATTACCCTGGTGTGATCGCTGATCTCTAAGGGTTTAGGGTTAAAAAAAAGGGGGCAGAGTTAAGGAGAATTTAATAATTTCGTACTAGTAGTGCGACTAACAAAAATGCTGATTTTGAGAGCATGTTGACCTGTGGTAGCTGTGGTAGCCTAGCGGATAAGGTACTGGACTCTGGACTGGATGTCCAGAGTTCAAATCCCACCTCTGCCAAGCTGCCACTGTTGAGCAAGACCCTTAAACCATAATTGCTTGGATTGTAAGACTGTACCAATTGTAAGTCGCTCTGGATAAGGGCGTCTGCTAAATGCTGTAAATGTAAATGACTGGTAGGTATTAATCTGATGTGCAATTTGCACCATGTGTATGAAAATGTATTTAAATGAGAGCCAGAGTGTCTTATTCTATCTGCCTTGGCTATAAAGCTTTATCATTGTATATCATTGTATAGGACACAGGGACCAGGTGATGATAATACTAATAATAATAATACATTTTCGCAAATATTAGTCTATCATTTTATTTTATTCATATTTTTTCAATATGTTCCCTCTTAATATTTAGCTGCTGTTTATTTGAACTATTACTGTTAAATTATTAATTAGATTAGAACTTAGTTTAATTCTTACATATATCATCTAAGCTGCCCAAGAGGTTGGGTCCATTTGAGTCCTCCCAAAGTTTATTCCTTATAACATTTAGGGAGTTTTTCCTTGCCACTGTTGCCCTAGGCTTGCACAGTCTGGGACTGGGCTTAGATAATAAAAATAAAATTGTAAAGTTGCTTTGAGACAATGCTGCATAAATAGCAGGCCGACAATGTCAAAAGGTCATATATTCCTACTGTCTTGGACACATTTGGACCTGCTTGTTTGCTCCGCCTGCTGTATAACTGTCAGCATTTCATGAGTCAGACAGAACTGCTGCTGTGGCTGCTGAAGATGGAGCTTTCTTCAAAGCTGCTTACTGCAGACGGAGCTTAAAAATATTCACCTCGCACTGTGCTTTGTGTGGGATTCAACAGACATTCTACACTTATTTAACCAATCTATTAAGGTTTGTACCAGTAACAGGATGCACATTTGTTCTGATATTTAGTTACGTAACAGCTTGGCTTGTCAAAAATAAAGTTGTGTATGTTGGCTGGGCTATGATTTCTCTGATACACACCAGCAACAACAATCAGCCAATCATGAGTTACACTTTACAAACACCAATCTCTGTTCAAATGTACTGAAATCTGCTTGGTATATGGATCCACCATTGCTAACCTGATAGTGCAGGAGTGTGTTGAGTCTCTTCCAGTCGTTCTCAATTTTGGTGGTAATATCTTCGTCCTGCAAGACCACCCGTGCCAGCCGGCCTTGGCGCCATTCTGAAAACAAGCAAACAAAAACTCATGGACCTTACAACAACACACACACACGTGGCACATTGCAATCATGAAGAAACCAAGAAACCAGTGTGCCACTGGTGGACCTTTTGAAAAAGATGCTTAACCTACTATTGTTGAACTAAATTTTAAATCCCTGTCTATAAGGGTGTCTGTTGCTTTTTGTATACAGCTAAGCACTGAATCCATTTTCTTTAACAACCGAGGTCTTAACAATTGTAATGAATTATAATAGCAAATAAAAATCTGTCTTTTAACTCCAGATGTTGCGGCCATAAAACTGGTCAACTCTACAGCCAATCAATGCAGCTCACATTTGGACTACAGACTGCTCTAACCTCGGTTGGTGTGTTTAGAGACTGGTTCTGCAAGTTTCTCATGTTGGTGTGTATTTGTAACAAGCTGTAAATGGCATTCAAACGTGTAAGCGCCTGTCCTATTGTGCGTAGTACTCCTTTATTTATCCCCCCATTACCTGTGTATTCTCTATCACCTATAACTAATATAAACTGCTTCACATTCACATGTTGAGTCTCTGTTACATCTGGCTGATCTTCAGCGTTGTTTGTAATACCGTCTGTCAAACAAAATATCAGGTCCCTCAGACCATCCTCTTCAGTGTTAAGATAGGGGTTCCCAGACATTTTTCAAAGGGGACCAGACTGTACCATATCAAAATACCTAAGGGCCAGTCTCTCATTCAAGAAATAGTATTCAAAATGGGCAAAAATACAAACTTATAGGGCAGGTAATATTTTTTAACTGCTGAATTTCATTTTAGCGCAACACCTGCAGTAGGCTATCCAAAGAGTGACAAATATTATGACTTTCTGCAGATTATTTAGGCTAATTAACCAAACATTTATTCATAATACTGCATCTTTAAAACATGTCTTTCGTCAGTATTTCTCATGTAGGTTGTGTTTTTGTGTTAAAGTTCAAACAAGGTGCTACAACTTGCCAGAAGAGCTGCAAGATGTCACATCAGTGGCGATCCGCAGACAAAATAGTGTTGAGGCCACTGATAATGTATTCTTAATAGTGATGCTGTAGGCCCTAGGGCTGGACTTTGGACACCCATATATTAAGGTTTACACAGACTTGTAATGGTACATGACTGTGTTTTCTATACATATTGTGACTTTCCATAAATTAAAAATGTGGTTGCATTAGGGATGCTGTGTAGATTTTCCGCTCTGTTGATTGGTTTGTGCCAAGTGCACAGACAATGGCTGTGGAAAAATGCACAAACGGTGGCCAGTGCCAAGTCCATGCCCAAAAACGCTCAAGCTGGAAGCGACTGTACGAGCCGAAGTGTTGGAAGGCTGATTTGCACCACTGATGGGAGGGCTTTTGTGTTATATGAATGTGAAAAGTGTGTATGCCAGAAATGAGGCAGGGAGTCTGAGCGGTCAGCCACATAAACACAAAACAGGAAATTCATGATTTTCTCTGCGTGGCAATTTGGTGAATTCTATGCATTAAGACCCAGTGATAGAGCTAAACAATGAACACCCACCAATAATGTCACCTAGCAAAACACACCTTTGACACACACCTTGCACTTATGGTTTTACTAAGCAGTGCATGGGGAAAATGATCCTCGTAACACCTGGGAAAATAACTATGATTACCTCGGAGATGACGGGCTGAACGTGTGCATGTATATACACCGGTAATGCTGGATTTGAGTATATGCTTAGTTACCCAAGTCCATGTCCACAGCTCGAGGCCTCTGAGAGTAGGGCATGTTCTTGTAGACGGCGTCCAGTATCTTCTCTTTCACCTGTGTGATCGTATCACAGTTCAGCACCTTCACTGCAATCTCCGGGCTGTTCTCATTATCTGGATTGACGCAGTTCAAAATCTGAGAGAGGGAGAGCGAGAGAGGGAGGAGGAGGAGGATGATGAGATTGATCTGGATGAAGAGTAATCCAGGCTTGAAGCTCGTTCGGGATGGTAGAGTGTTGGGTACACGGCAAGGTTGCGAAAAAGGCCATTTGCTGGCCCCAGAAATCTAATTTCACACCCACTGCAGGAGCCCAATTTCAGCTTCAGCAGGGTATTAGTTCCTAATGAACAGTCTGTCTGAGGACAAACACACACACAAACCTGGGCTGTAATAAAATACACCCAGGATGTGGCACTTGTAGGCAAAAGGACACAACCGTACAGGTTTATGCAGAATACTAACCAGCGTCTTGTACTCTATCTGCTGCCGGATGAGTTTGTCTTCACTGAGTGAATAGCGTGCTTCCCCGGTGATGGCATCTATAGGGCCTTTTTCCATCTGCTGCTTTATAGCACAATAGAGCATAAACAAAGGCTCTCCAGCACACTCCTACAGAGAGAGTCCGAGAGAAAACATAAGACCGAGCCATGGATAGTAAGAAAAACCACAACTGTCTTCAGCTTCCAAACTAAAGATAAGGCTAGTCTACTGATGTTTAATTAAAGCAAAAACAAATTCAGTAAAAAATAAAATTAGTACTTTGAGTCCTAAAGAAAATCATCATTGATTATTACTGTAAAAGTGAGAGCAGTAGTGACAATGATGCATGATGTGCTAAGTGGGACTGTGCTGGCCTAGTGGTTAAAGTACTGGACTATGGACCAGAAGGTCCAGGGATCAAATCCCACATCTGCCAAGCTGCCACTGTTGGGTCCTTGAGCAAGACCCTTAACCCACAATTGCGTGGATTGTACTAACAGGATAAATATCAGGTGATCCATTAAGATCAAAGCACACATATTTAGTCATTTAGCAGGCGTTCTTATCCAGAGAGATGTACAACTGACGAGCTTCCATGGGTTAAGGGTTGTGCTAAAGGACTAAACATTAGCAGCTTTCCAGAGGTGGGATTTGAACCCTGGAGATAGCCCAGTACCAATAGTACAATAGTGTAAACAGAAAAAAACTCAATTAGGATAAAGTAAAATTTGTGCTTGCCAATCAGTCGTAGGGGCACGATTGAGTATGAAAAAAGTCTGTTAGACACTAAATAGCTTAAGTGACTTAACACTAAACTGGGTGTTACTCTGCCATAAATGAGAAACATTTTTTAAATTAATTGATTTTCTTTATGCTAGCGCACCTAATGTATTTGCTAGTTAAATGGATGCCTTTGCTTTAGTGGTCTAATATGTACTTTTGGTAGATTATATTAGCCAGCTATAAGCTATCACTACTTTATCTTCAGGGTAGCTGATGTTCTTGTAAATATTCGTGGGTGTTCGTTATGAACGCGTTATAGACGTTAAGTGATGCAAACCTGTGTAGTCTTATTGTAACACTAATGGCCCTCCAGGCCACCAGAGGTCAGAGTCACCAGAGCACTTCCTCTGTAGCATGGACTCTCATTCAACAACCATTTCAGTCAGTACATGGACTTTTTTTTGGATATTGGGCAAACCATTTATCCTCGTGGAGTCTTGCTGATGCAAGTACTGTGAGTCCTGTCTCTGTTGAACTGCACATTCCCACAATGAGCATTTAGTGTTGACTGCAATTGTCTTATGGATTAGTGTCTGAGCTTTTGCAAAGGACTGCATATGTTTGTTGGGGATTTGACCAAATTTGGTATGACACTGAATTTAGTGAGCATGTGTATTTGGGACAAAGCCGTATGCCGCTGTGTGTACCCATGTATTTGTTAATGCTTTGTTTAATATTTTAAGTCCTTTCAAAACAATGCAGGTGTATCAACAAAAGTGCAGCAGTGGTCCTTAAGGTCCAATTGCAGTAAACACCTCTAATAGTTTAAAGGTACCATAGACAGCCTTGATGGCACAACCAGTCACCTGAAAACCTCAGTTTTGAGGGTGATGAGGAAATTTCTCAAGCTGTTATACATTGATTTATCTCTTATGCCATAAATATCAAGTGGATAAAATACGAACTTGGGATTTGATAAATGAGCAAATAATAAAACAAAAGCGCTGCAATCTGTAATGGCCTTAGATTTTAGGGGGCTTGTTTAACGCACACCATAAAGAACTCAATATAAAACAGTAAGGCACATTAGGTTGGTATTGGTCCACTCAGTCATCCTGTCTGGCAGAGATGGATTATCTGAGGGCCGATCTGAGAGGCACACTTCAGCCACCGTCGTTCATAAGCCAGCATATTGATTTGCATCACAGAATAGCTTAAGGACATTAAGAAATTTATATCAGTGCAATTTAAGCATTCATGTACACTCTAATGATTGTTTCGTATGAGTGTAGTGACATGAGTTTACCTTGAGGAACTTGTGAAGGAGAAAGGCAAACCAGTTGGTGAGCATCTTCTCAGCGACAGACTCCGTCCTGAAATACACACAAGATTTATTTTTTGCGTACGACTGTATGGTCTGTATTGTCATTTCGTTTGTCAATAGTGTGTGCAGACTGGATGCTGAGCACCGTTTGGCTGGTGTTGTGCTCGATGTTGATGAGCGGGTTTTACCACAGTGCAAGAACCGTGTGGATTGTGGGACAGTTGCGGATTGGTTTCTAGTAAGGAAAAAAAACCTGCGTCTTTGCTACCTAGCCACTAGAGTTAAGGCCTTTTCACACAGTTTCACACAGAATTTTCTATATTTCTGCATAAATATGACCTAAAACATCATCTGAGTTTCACACAAAACATAAAAGTAAACAAAGAGAACCCAGTTACACAAATGAGACAAAAATATTATTCTTAGTCATTTATTTATTGAGGAAAATTATCCAATGTTACATATTAGTGAATGGCAAAAGTATGTGACCCTTTGCTTTCAGTATCTGGTGTGACCCCCCTGTGCAGCAATTTCCTGTAGCTGTTGATCAGTCCTGCACACCGGCTTGGAGGAATTTTAGCCCATTCCTCCTTACAGAACAGCTTCAGCTCTGGGATGTTGGTGGGTTTCCTCACATTAGCTGCTCACTTCAGGTCCTTCCACAACATTTCCATTGGATTAAGGTCAGGACTTTGACTTGGCCATTCCATAACATTCGTCATTCTTCTTTAACAATTCTTTGGTAGAACGACTTGTGTGCTTAGGGTCGTTGTCTTGCTGCATGACCCACCTTCTCTTGAGATTCAGTTCATGGACAGATGTCCTGACATTTTCCTTTAGAATTCAATGATATCATTCAGAATTCGTTGTTCCATCAGCAATGGCAAGCCGTCCTGCCCAGATGCAGCACAACAGGCCCAATCCATGATACTACCACCACCATGTTTCACAGATGGGATAAGGTTCTTATGCTGGAATGCAGTGTTTTCCTTTCTCCAAACATAACGCTTTTCTTTTAAAACCAAAAAGTTCTATTTTGGTCTCATCCGTCCACAAAACATTCTTCCAATAGCCTTCTGGCTTGTCCATGTGATCTTTAGCAAACTGCAGACGAGCAGCAATGTTCTTTTGGAGAGTAGTAGCTTTCTTCTTGCAACCCTGCCATGCACACCATTGTTGTTCAGTGTTCTTCTGATGGTGGACTCATGAACATTAACATTAGCCAATGTGAGAGAGGCCTTCAGTTGCTTAGAAGTTACCCTGGGGTGCTTTGTGACTTTAAACACTATTACACGCCTTGCTTTTGGAGTGATCTTTGTTGGAGGATAACAATGGGCTTGAATTTCCTCCATTTGTACACAATCTGTCTGCCTGTGGATTGGTGGAGTCCAAACTCTTTAGAGATGGTAGAGACGTACCAGCATTTAACATGAAAAATTGTCACTAACAAACTTTTTTTTGCAATGTAATGGCTAGGTTTATTGGAGTTATGCTCAAGATGCACTAAAATTGTCATGACTGAAACTTTTGGTAATATCTTGGGAGAAAAAAAAGTTCATTTGGTGTATATTTGTACATTTGCTAGATATTTGAGCGATAGATAAGAGAAAACAGATTTTAAAACAGTTTAAACTCTGTTTCTTCTCTCAGTTTGGTAGAATGCTCTCTATAATAACATAACATCAGTCCAAATTGGGTGGAAAAGGGGGCAGGTTTACAGGGATGGTCAATTTTTTGCCATGCAATCCCTTCAAAACGACCGTTTCGGTTTGTCCTCCGCACCTCTTCATTTATTCAGTTTTTCTGTCCATTTTCATACTTTTCTGATTCTGTCCTAAACACAGACCCTTTCATGTTGGCCTGCCTTTGAAGCAGTGCGTAGGATACACACACACACACACACACACACACACACACTTCAAATTAAACCCTCGCAAGCAGATGTACTCGCTGTTCTTCAGAGTATGGGAGCATTATTTTTGAAGGGAGATGAGCTGAGTTTTTGTTGAGAGGAAGAAAGAAAAGGTAAAGAGAGAGCGAGAACAAACAGCATCCAGACAGTAGTGGTTAACGAACATGAAAAATACATGAAAGGGTTACTCTCGCCAGATCCGCACTCCTGTGGAATACCAATAACTTTCCTCCACCCTCCAAATCTTGCTCTCTCTCTCTCTCTCTCTTTCACAAGCTCACACAGTCAGTAGCACTAAACCGCAGCCGTCTTCACAACTCAAAACATCACAACAAAACACGGACGCTTTAAATGTTGAAGGCTTGCTTTGTGGGTTGTCTGTGCATGACAAACAAACACGTACGTGCACACACACATCACTCTGCCACTGTACTTAGTGTGGGTTGGCACCTTCAATTTACTCCACAGTATATGGAGAATGGGTTCTCATTGACAACTTTAAGTTCATTCGCACACTTCAAAAGTTCAGATTGGTTCAGAATCTATGCACTATGGTTCAGAGTGTGTGCAGTTCCAGAGGCTGGTGTTTTGTCGATAGCTAGACAGGGTATAGCCAGGGTCTAAAGTATTGAAAAGTTGTTTGAACCAGCTTTGCGATGTAATTGGTGACATAATTTATACTTTGGAGGATTTATCTGCTGCGCTTATCTGGTATCCTAAGGCAATTTTTTTGCAGAATGATTCCGTTAAGTTTGCTGAGTGTGTTTTTGGGCTGGTACCTTGGCTGGTTTAAGCCTTTGGTGGACAGCTGACTGCAGACGTTAGTTGGCAGATGGTGAAATAAGTTGGCTATTGAGGTGTCTTTAGCAGCAACTGGTTTCCAACGTTGAAGATTATCAGGATTAGGTTTGAGTTGGCAGATTGATGGCTTTCTTAATTCTGTATTTTATTTATCCATCAATATTTACTTAATTTCTGTTTTTTGAACTATTACTACATACTTATTTGACTAGATCAATTAGGTTCATTCTTACATTTATCATCCAAACCACCCAAGGAGGATGGCTCCCTTTTTAAGTCTTGGTTCTTTTATAACGTTTAGGGAGTTTTTCCATGCCACTGTCGCCCTAGGCTTGCTCAATATGGGATTGGCCCTATATATTAGAAGATTGTAAAGCTGTTTTGAGGCAATTCTCCAATGTAAAAAGCCCCATAGAAATAAATCTGGCTTGACTTTTGAGCAACGTTATGCAATTGGGGATGAGCAACGTCTAGAAATTAAATCTAACAACGTAAACTGGGGATGATGAGGTCTGTATTTTGTCTCCTGGCGCTATTAGGTAGAACGCTAGCTTGATCTGTGGTGCAAGCAGTCTGCATGCAGTCTCTGTAGCCCACTGTGACCTGGTTTTCTGCTCTTTAGGTGTTAGTGCTGGCTTTTCTGTATGTAAATCCCATTTTATTCAGCCAAATTCTCACAGTTCTGTCACAAATGTTGATTCCTGTTTCCACCCATTTGTTTTCATTTGTTATTTTCAAGGCATATTGCTTTGTTTTCTGTACTGATGCATTCATGTCTGTATTGGTCTACCCATACTGTTTATACAGTGGTACCTCGGTTCTTGACCACCTCGGAACTTGTCGAATTCGGTTCTCGATGCATTTTGACTAGAAAAATTTGTCTCTAAAAAATTAATTGATTACAGCCAACCGAAAAGAACAGTCCTCTGGAATACTGGGGACTGTGGTGGCCTAGTGGTTAAGGTACTGGACTATGGACCAAAAGGTCCAGGGTTCAAATCCCACCTCTGCCAAGCTGCCACTGTTGGGTCCTTGAGCAAGACCCTTAACCCACAATTACTTGGATTGTAAGACTGTACCAATTGTAAGTCGCTCTGGATAAGGGCGTCTGCTAAATGCTGTAAATGTAAATACAGGCTGCAGTTAGCATTAGCCACTATGCTAGTGCCCTGAATTTGCCAATACAGTTAGTGTTTTGCTTTTACTTTTTCAGTCCATTACTGACTAAATTACATGAGATTTTTCAGCCTTTTATTATAAAATAAGCTTTGTGTTAATGCTTTTGGTTAATGTGAGTGGTGTAAGCTTGGCTGTTCATGAGGTTGACTCAGCTATGATAATGAATAGACCATATTAAACTCATCGGCTCATGATACATTTAACTTGTGATGGATTTGTAGGAACATACCAGGGAGCACCTGTACAATGTAACTCCTTTGATGCATATAATGCCTTGTGCCTTATACAGATCTCGACAAGCGTTCTAGAACCGAGGTACGGGACTGTGGTAGCCTAGTGGGTAAGGTACTGGACTATGGACCAGAAGGTCCAGGGTTAAAATCCCACCTCTACCAAGCTGCCACTGTTGGGTCCTTGAGCAAGACCCTTAAACCACAACTGCTTGGATCGTAAGACTGTACCAATTGTAAGTCGCTCTGGATAAGGGCGTCTGCTAAATGCTGTAAATGTAAATGAGGTACCACTGTACTTGTTCCAGATTTTAGACACAGGGTACAACCAGCTTCTTCTTCCACATTTCAGGTTGGATTTCCTTCTTGATTCCTTCTTGGATTTCAATTCTACTGTACCAACTGCCAACTCTCTTGTTCAGTCTTTCTTGCAGTCTAAAAGCTCATTAATGTCTGTAAGCACTCCCTACTAACCGCAGGCCAACTTGCAGTTTAGCCTTGTGCCAGTATTTGTTTTAGATATGCAAATGAAATGTGATTCCATCATCTTTCCTGTACTTAATCTGGACGACTATGACCATTAATTAAGACAATTTAATCACATTTGTTTGAGGTATGTTTTGTGAATCCAGAGCTCATGAGAGATCTGTCAAAAAGCTGGGTCACCATCCTCCTAGTGTGGTGAATCCATAGTTGTCAGGGGTTGTATTACATCATAAGATTTAGGAGCAAATCATGTTTCAGCATGCAAGTCAGGGCCATGAAATGCATTTTTTTTACCATATTTATAAGCTTATTTGTGTACAGGGTATGTATAGGCACATATTCCTGTATATGATTTGGCTGCTCATCCTTTCAGTGCTGTCTTTTCCTCTACATGAGGCAAACAGATACCACTTAAATGTTTGCATGTCTGTTTGGGAGGGTGACGGACACGCAAGCGCACTTAACTGAATGACACCATGTTTAACTTCGGTTGCATCAGTTAGGGACAGACGGATGAGTTTTTGCAATCACAGGCAGCCACTTAGATGACACCTGCACACTCACACATACTATACAGCACAACCTCGTGCCTCGTTGCAGTCAGAAATGACTTGCGTTGAAACATTTTCAGCTACTGGCTACTACTTCTTTTTCCACACAGCTTCAATTAGACTGGAAACGCAAGAGAACAAAGACAGCAGAAAGGCGAATGCATTAAAATCCATTATCTCTCTCGTATTTCCTAAACACTTTTACATGAGAGTCTCTGATTCCTTTCAGCAGTGTACACACACACACACACATACACACACGTGCTGGCGTACATGCACCATTTCCACCCCCAAGCTCCACCATCTCACATGCGCACCCACACCAACAAAGAAGACGCAGACTCAGATGTTAATGGGAGCTATTTGTACAGTTAAATGAGCTCGCTTCATCCTTGAGAAGCAAGCCAATAAAGTCTTTTGTGAGTTCTCCCACTTCTCCCCTCTCCTAATGTCTGCGTGTTTGAACGTCTGAAAGAAAGACTCCCTCTTTCTTTCTTTCTGACTCTTTCCGCAGGCTTTTAATTGAGTATCATTAATGAACATCAGGGTTTCATTAGCCAATTACACACTGCGCATGCATTGGTGTTTATGGGGGTATAGAAACGCTTTAGCGAGGGGTGACACGCAGAACAATGTTCCTCGCTAACAGCCCATTCCGAGCTGCTCTGGATGGCTGAAAATCTCATTATGAAACACACAGGCGCATACAGACGTAAACACACTCTCTCTCTCACACACACACACACACGAAACACACGTTCACGCAGCATGAACAGCATGAGTGAGAAAGCGCCAGAGGCAATGGAGCCATTCCATTTTTAGTCGCCATTTATTTGCAGAAGTCGAAATGGCGAAATAGTGGAAGAACGAGCAAGAGATGGCGAGATGATCGAGAGCAGATCATGCATTCAGGATAACATTTTACACGCACAGCTGACAGGATGCCCATAAAGACAGGGAGTCAAAACTATAGACGCTGACATTTTGGGGAGATAATGGATTAGAAATGCCATGCTGCTTGGAGTGAAATGCTTAGGAAGGGGGGAAATGGAGAGTAAGACTGGACTGTGTGACAGTTTCATTAACTTAGAACATATAATGCTTTTTCTATATAAGCCTTTTGTATCACATAACCATCACTGTTAACAAAGGAGGGTCTTCCTGAGTGTCTCTCTGCTCGTGCACATGTGGCTTAACGTTTACCACCCAGATAGCTCGTCTGTGCAGATGGATATGTTACATCCATCCGGTGGCTCTGTGGAAGCTGCAGGCATGCAATGTGACCTCTGCTTGCACCCAGTGAATTCTGGCTTAGGCTCCTGGCCCTCCCTTGTGACCCTGACCAGGATAAACTGGGGTAAAACAGGATGCTTTGCTTTAGTAAATCAGGTTATTACTACAGGTATGCATCATTTAATGACTGCATTATGTCCATTAAAACAGGGAGTTGACCGAAATGGACACTGACTGGACATTACCATAGTCACACGGTCCTTTCGCGTTAGTGTGTTGTAAACATAAAGGGTATTTTCACAAGAAAACTGGGGAAACGATATGTCAAGATGCCGCCGAAAACACAAGTGGAACGCTACCATCTACACAGCATTTCTAATGCCGTCGCATGTTTAATCTATGGAAATTCACTAGCATTATAGCAAAAACAGTAATGTACTGGTACGAAGTATAGGGAAAAGCCCTAACATTTAAGAAGATATGATATGATGAACCTGATATAGTGGAAACCAAAAAAGGCATACCACAGAGTCCAGACCTGAACCCCATTGAGAATCTTTGGGATGTGCTGGAGAAGACTTTGCGCAGTGGAACAAATCTCCCACCATCAATACAAGATCTTGGGGGAAAATGAATGCATCTCTGGACAGAAATAAATGCTGTGACAATTTATGGTGAAGCTTGTGGAAACGATGCCACAGCGAATGCGTGCCATAATCAAAAGCTAAATGCGGACCATCGAAATATTAGTGACCTTTTTTTAAGCCAGGCAGTGTATATTGTCTGCTGACTTCAGCAAAGACTAGTAAGTGTTAAATGTGAAGCTGTCCATACGTTATCCATGAGAGAGTGCTGGAAGACACGGACAAGTCCCTTTGCTCATTATTTGTTCAATGATTACATGCAAGTGGGTCAATTGAGCAAAATAAATTACTCACGTTTTTGTTGTGCACAATTCCTCAACATTTGCATGCAACTGCCCTAAGGCTGTCACTGACATACATATTGTCTCGTGTATAAAAATAAAAGTCCTTTGTTCTGATTTTATGGAACATCAGAGTATTTGGTAGTTGATTGGACTTTTGTAGTTAAAGCTTATCCTGCGCTGCTTTAAGTAGCATACCAAAAACTGCAAAGACAAAGTGGGAAGATGGCGGTCATTGGAAACCTCAGTACTCAATTCTGTAGTCGCAACCCAGCAGCTTAAGTTTTCTTAAAAGATCATTTAATTAAAAATCAGCTGAATTGCTTATATTAAGTGACTCATGGTATAGCATTCATGATTGAAGTACTGCATGACTGGACCTCAGTAATCCATGTATTCTGGGCTACACTTAACTTCTCGACTGCAGCGTCCCTTTAAGCCCTACATTGTATTACACTGGGAAATCATGTTAGATCGTCAACATTTAGAGATGCAGGTATGCGCCATTTAACGTCTATCCAATTAATGAAGACCTCTGTTCAACAGCTGAGGTCTTCAGAGTTGTAATAGAAAATAAAGTCTGTCTTAAATCAATCTTATTCACATCTGAATGACACTAGTACAAGCTAACACCACACTGGGACTGTGGTGGCCTAGTAGGTAAGATACTGGACTATGGACCAGAAGGTCCAGGGTTCAAATCCCACCTCTGCCAAGCTGCCACTGTTGGGTCCTTGAGCAAGACCCTTAACCCACACTTGCTTGGACTTGGACTGTACCAGTTTTAAGTCGCTGTGGATAAGGGCGTCTGCTAAATGCTGTAAATGTAAATGTAACATTTTAAAATGGTTAGTCGTAAGAGCCAACCGACTGGAAAACAGGAACTGAATCCTCGAGAACACAATGCTCGAGGCTGCAGTTAGCTTAGCAGCTATGCTAGTGCCCTGAGTTCACCAATAGAGCAAGTGTTATGCTTTTACTTTTCACTTTCAATCCATTGCTCACTAAATTACATGAGATTTTTCAACACTATTATAAAATAAGCTTTGTGTTAATGATTTTGACCAACTGTAGGTTAATGTAAGTGTTAATGTGCAGTAGGCTCCACTGTGATACAGTATAGACTATATTATCCTCAGTTCATGACACATTTAACTTGTGATGGATTCCTCTGAACATATCCCCTCATAAATCAGGGAGCACCTGTACAATACGACTCCATT
The DNA here is from genome assembly GCA_025084515.1 of Ancistrus triradiatus. Lineage (NCBI taxonomy): Eukaryota > Metazoa > Chordata > Actinopteri > Siluriformes > Loricariidae > Ancistrus > Ancistrus triradiatus. The sequence continues at coordinate 432,745 of JAJAGP010000130.1, forward strand.
AATGCACATAACGCCCTATACAGTGTGGATTTTCTGGGGGTCTGGAACAGATTCATTCCATTTACATCATTACCATTACCACTGTATCTATAACTCGTATTACACAAGCAGTGTGATTAAGCCAGTAAGCGAGAGTACGATCCAGAAAAAGACAGGATCATGCTAGGAAGAGATACAATCTTAAGCTGTAAGCAGAGGATGAGCTAGGCAGCAAGAATTGGGAAGAAAGAAAGAGGGAGATTTGCAGCAGCTCTGTCTCGGCTTGCTCTTTTCCACTAGCCCCTTTTGACAGGGTGATGGGTGCTGAACACAGGAGAACACAAAAGCAGCATGTCGAATTGATAATCTCTGAAATTCCAGAAGGGAAAAAAACAAACATGGTATTGTCTCAAGCTATGGGTTTCTCTGGCTTGTTTGGGGCCCCCCAGCACTAGGGATTAGCGCATTATGCTGCTAACGACGACCGATAATGAGTGCCGTGCCTGTCACTTAAATAACAGCATAATCCATGTTTTCACCTCTATTGGTAGGATATATTATACATGTCCATGCATCTATGACTGTTAATGAGCGGTCTCACATCGCAAAACATACTAATGAACCGAGTTGTCATCGGGGTAGGAGAGACGGGGAGGGGAAGTGAAATAAACAAGAGACGATGAGGGAGCGAGCGATACGAAGAGGTCTTGTTAACATGTCAGAGCATTTCTGCACCAAGACGACTCCATTTGAGCTCAAAGTGCTGAAGCCACTCACTTTGGAACCTCATTTGATTAATCCGTATGACTTTACAGCCGGCGTTAAGGATGCTCGAACGTAAACCGGGCCTAAGCGTGACTCTTAAAAGCGAGGCAAATTTGTTAACTTGAAATGATAGAAGTCGGGGAACGACAAATATAGAAGGATGGATGGAGAGAGAGGGAGGACTGAAGCCCATGCATGTTTTATGAGGCAGTAGAACGCAGACGATAAATGACACCGACAAGCACATTGCATTCCGAGCTCGGAGAGTGAAGGAATGAAAAGGAGAAACGCGGCAAAAAACACTGAAGAATGCATAATGGTGAAAGATGCACGAACAGGACAAGCTACCATTCCCCTGGTCCTTGTTAATAATTTGTATAAAATTCCAAGCCATATGCTGGAGCGAGATAACGGAGGAGCAGGCACTCGAAGCGTTTTGTATGGTTTTATACGTGAATAGTCATCCATTGTTCTCAAATAGTCTAGTTTGGTGTAATCGCAACGCCGAGAGGTGCCTTTCAGAAGTTACCCTCGCACCTAATGATTGAAAAACCCTGTGGCGTGTGCGCTTTTGGACAACTTTTGGACGATATATTCTGAAATACAGGTATGCGCTGTGTAACGTCCGCTGCGTAAACTTTTGCGTAAGACTGTCTGCTCTTTACCACAGCTTTTAAACAAGATCCATAACATCTATTCGGACAACGTTAATTCGCATGTATGTCTGTGGTCATATAAGGTCACTATTGTTATCACGGACTTAATTAACCCATATATTACATAGCCAGATACATTAGTAGTACATCACTTGTAATGACACAGAGTTGCAACCACTAGTTTTATTAAACGCATGCGGCATCAGCGTGAGCAGACTGAACGCTGAGCAACATTTGGCTGGCATTATGCTCCTTATAAGCACTGAGATGATCAAGTGTAGGGGTTATCTCTCATATTTGTCCTCCACAGCATGAGCACCGACAGCTATGGGTTAGTTTCTAATTGAGAAATAGTTTCTATTTGTGGCGGTAAACTGACACCACAAGGGTTTGTTTTCAATGACTACAACTCCATCCTTGCCCCACAGCACCCCAGAGTTAAGTTTGGAACACTTTTCATTAATATTTACAGCATTTAGCAGACGCCCTTACCCAGAGCGACTTACAATTGATACAATCCAAGCAATTGTGGGGCCTTGCTCAAGGACCGAACAGTGGCAGCTTGGCAGAGGTGGGATTTGAGCCCTGGACCTTCTGGTCCATAGTCCAGTACCTTAACCGCTAGTCCCAGTTTTCAGTTCCCTGCCTTGCTGAAAAATCTGCTTGTGTCATGATTGCTAGAAGTATGTTGCGCTGTCACATAGAAGACTGTTTCCAATTCCATACTTGACTTGTGTTGGCTTGACTGGTGTCACTCAGTGTGTGTACGCATGCGCCCTGTGATGGACTGGACTGTCCCGTCCCCCACTACCATGTATTGAACTAAGCGGGTATAGAAAATGACTTGGTGTGCATTTGTTTGTTTATTAAAATATGCCAGAGCTAAACTCCAGCTAGATGCATCATTAGGAGGCCTTTATAGTCAATGAGGTGAATTTTAATGCACTCTGTATACAAGGCAAAACTTGCATTCCATCACACCATCACCATTTAAGAACGTGGCCATAGAGGCGCACCATGAAGATGAGATGCCATTTTGTTCACAAGCAATGCAGCCGTGTGTTTATTAACGGATTCTTTGCTTAAACAAGCTGAATGAATGAAAGGCTATTAAAAAGAAAAGCACACAACATAAAATTTCCCCAAGAAATGGGTGTCTGGTGTCACCACGGTAAGCCAATTAAGCATGCGCCAGCACGCCCGTTACCTCTGAATAGCAGTTCCAATAATAAACCCTGACAGTTTGCAGCCAATCTATTTATATACGTGCAGTACCATACCTGCGCAGCAGCAGTTTGGGGTGGTTCTTGCTCTCCAGGTTCTTGTCGATGAGGTCAGAGAGCAGGTGTTTGAGCACATCCGTGGCATACTCCAGCCTCCCCTGCAGCGCCGTCATGATCAGGGAAGCCACGTTGCCGCGGTCCCGCATGGAGAAGGAGCGCTGCAGCTCCAGCGTACGAATAAAGGTCAACAAAAACACCTTGTTGTTGACCAGCTGCGCAAACAGCTTCAAAGCTTTCTCCACATTCTGCTGCCCATTACCCGAGACCTGCACAGAGATATGTAAAGTAGGACGGTTATGTAGTAGAGGTTATGCTTTAGAATATGTGCTCTTCATTATGGGATTCTTTCAGCAAAATTTGAATTCACAGAGTGGATGAAGTATAGACAGGGTGTTGTGCTTACACTTAATGGTCATGGGCTCCTCTGAGTAGCTAACTGAAGATATAAAAGCAGGAGGCGGCTATGAAAATGATGGCCATAGATGCTTTCATGGTTGGATAAGGTTATTAATGGTATTATTAAGCTAATTAACATGTGTTTTACCTTAGTAGTACTAAGGTACATTAGTAGTACAGCAGTTGCATTGACACAGGTAACAGTGCTACCTCCGGTGTAGAAGGTTTTCTTAAACACATGCAGCATCAGCGTGAGCAGACTGAATGCTGAGCAAAGTTTGGCTGTCATTACACCCCCTATAAGCACAGAGTTGGTGACGCAAGTGTTACCACTTTAGTGGTAAATGACATGCGCCAAATCTGGGCTCCGAACTGAGATCTGCAGGTTAGTTTCTAATTGTGGCAGTTAACTGACGCACCATTTGTTGGCGATGACAAGAACTGCGTCTTTGGACACAGGACACCAGAGTTAAGTGCACACTTCAGTTCCTTGCTTATTGCTGAAGTATCTGCTTGTGTTGTGAATATAAGAAATATGTCGCGCTGTCACGTAAAAGACAGTCTCTCATTCCATTAATGCGTGTGAGTGAGATGAGATTTTACCCATCTTAGAGTAAAATGGTATAGAAAATCAATCTGTGGCAGATCCACGTCCGTTCATTTAACGATTGAGGTCTTAAGAATTATAAGGTATTACAAATACAGTTTTGGGTTATATACACCTCATTACCGTCTAAATGACAGACAACTAGTACGAGCGAACCCTTGTGACACCTGCTAACAGAAATGAGGCTTGAGAAACTTGAAAACATGGTATTGTTTTTGGTAAGTTTGTTAACAATCAGAAGTTTCAAGTTTTATAAAAGATGCAAAGAATTGCTGTATTGTACAGTATTATATTAAATGTTTTTCAAATTGTGTTTTAATTAACATTATTGTTTAAAATAAAACACTGTGCAAAGTATCTATACTCCTATGTGAAAGTGTGGCATTGTCCGGTCAACATCTTGGTTCATAGAACGTAAGGTGGTATATAATATGGTGTTCAGACAATGTCCAGATCACATAACGTGCAATTTCACAGTGTTAAGTGATGCGTACTCGCACTGTGGTACCTCGGTTCTTGAGCAGTTTGCCGAATTTGGTCCATGATGCATTTTGACTAGATAAACTACTCTGTTCTTGTCATTTGCTTGTTGCACTTGCTTCAATTTGCGACTCGTTCCAGCCGAAATTCATGATTCACAATTCAGTACATAGTGATTTTTGGGGTCTGAAGCAGATTAATTCAATTTACATGATTCCTTATGGGGAAAATTTGTATGGTACTCGTCATTCTCAACAAACCTTCTGGAACGAATTACCGACGAGAACCGAGGTACCACTGTACTTAAACTGATTCCTTGTACAACGTGAAAGGAAAGTAGGCTTTTAAAAGGATGTATCACCACAGACACTCATGAGCAATGTTAAACGTTTTGCAAAAATGTAGAAAACTGTTTTTATTCTCTAACTTGGAAAACAGTTGAGACATCAAGAGTCCTGCTGCTCTACTTGCATTGTAATTCGTGAAAAGGAAAGCAGCATGTTGACATCTTCAGGGCTTGTCTGAAGTTGAAAGGAAAGACGTCGAGTTGTAATGGCACTAGTTGTTTTGTCACCAGCCAAATTATACAGCTTTCAGAACTGGAGACTTGTTTGCGCTGCATCTGTGGCATTGATTGCTGAAGGGTTTGTGAGATCACCTCACTCAGCCTTCCAATCATTATTTTCTCCATTGACTGCATGTGGCATTGCTAACCTTGGGTTAAAATGGTCTGCAATTTAGAGCCAGATTGTGTTTTTCTTACTCAAATACTGCTTGCAACTTTATAAAGTCCAACTAAGGAGAAAACTGGGCTTAAATCTACTTTAAGTTGATTTGTTCGCCTATTTCGTTAAAAGACATTTCATACTCCAGAGGCAGGCATTCTCTCCTGTCAGATAAGAACGAGCAGTTAGTCAGTGAGAACTCCTGTTCTCAATAAAGCGGTGGAATGGAATGGCTTGATATAGACATTGGAGGACCATTTTCTATCTGCAGGCTCCTACACAGCTGAGCATTTGCTACTCCATTACTCTTGATAAGATGTCTGCTGGTGGGTGAAATTCTGTAGTGCTCGAACGTCTCCTTGCTTGTGCGAGCGTGTGCGCTCGGTAGGGCTGTAAATGTCTGTCTGATGAAAGACATTGAGATATATAAGGGAGACGTACCACGTACGTGATGCGCTTGTGATGAAATTCGACCTATAGTCAATTTCAATTATCGGTTTCCCAAAGTCAGAAGACTTTTTATAATAAGTGACAATGGTGAATGGAAATTTAATACATCTGTGCGCTGTTTAATGACCATCCGATCAGCGTCTGTTCGCTTTAAAAGTTATAATAAACTATGATAGATAATAATCTGTCCTGGATGTTGCAGCTGTAAACAGTTGGTCATCTCACCAGCCAATCAATGCTGCAGATCCACGAGCAGAGGTGTGAGTTAAAGAACGGAAGTCGTTCGTATATGTAAGTGTGTAAGTGTAACTACCGAGAGAGACTCAGATCCTGCAGTGCCAGGCGTGTCCCCCTGCTTAAGCCAGTACATGTCCAGGTCTGTCTGAAGTTTGCCAGAGAGCATATGGATGATCCAGAAGAGGATTGGGAGAATATCATGTGGTCAGATGAAACCAAAATAGAAATTTTTAGTAAAAACTCAACTCGCCGTGTTTGGAGGAAGCAGAATGCTGAGATGCATCCCAAGAACACCATACCTACTGTGAAGCATGGGGGTGGAAACATCATGCTTTGGGGCTGTTTTTCTGCAAAGGGGACAGGACGACTGATCCGTGTTAAGGGAAGAATGAACGGGGCCATGTAACGTGAGATTTTAAGCCAAAACCTCCTTCCATCACTGAGAGCATTGAAGATGGAAAGTGGCTGGGTCTTCCAGCATGACAATGATCCCAAACACACCGCTCGGGCAACAAAGGAGTGGCTCCGTAAGAAGCATTTCAAGGTCCTGGAGTGGCCTAGCCAGTCTCCAGACCTCAACCCCATAGAAAAATTGTGGAGGGAGTTGAAAGTCCGTGTTGCCCCAAAACATCACTGCTCTAGAGGAGATCTGCATGGAGGAATGGGGCCAAAATACCAGCTACAGTGTGTGCAAACCTGGTGAAGGCTTACAGGAAACATTTGACGTTGAAGTGTACTTGAAAATTACAGGCCTCTCTCATCTTTCTAAGTAGGAGAACTTGCACAATCAGTGGCTGACTAAATACTTTTTTGCCAAACTATATAAGAGTTTAGGAGAGATTTGGATTCTGTGTAGATGGTAGTGTTCCACTCGTGTTTTCAGCGTTATCTCTGACGCAGTTTTCTGTAGTTGTACTTTCATACTTTCATTTCAAGTATCAGTGTGCAGCTACATACCTCCAGCTCTCTGAGAACTGGGTGATCCTCGATACCAGGGAAAAGCACCCTCATAGCATAAGTGCGGTAGTCCAGGTGAGGGATTCCAGCTCTGTCCAGATCGCTGGTCAACTCGTTAATGTCTGTTTGCAGCTCTGCAAAGGCTGAGGACAAAAGAGACAGGTATACAGTTATTTTGATATGATAAATCGAAAGGATTTGTTGTATGTATAACCTCTTCCAGTTTGACTGCTCATTCTCACTGTCCAACATCCAACAAAAATTATTTGTAAGGTGTGTTTATACTTTTAGTTCGGGTTCACTTGATCTGGACCAAAGCAGAAAATATCTTGTCGCATTTTAGTACAGATTCACTTGGCATTCTTAGCTTCGAACCAAAATATCTAAACAAAAGTCACATGAATAATAGTCACATACTGACTGGACAGATTTTATGCCATATATTTTGGGACAGCCCGCTTGGCTAAACGTGCTTGTGGGATTTCTTAATATGTTAACAATCATCATTTCTTTGACCCAATGAGGCAGGTCTTGAAATGGTTTCCTAATCACTTCTTCTAAATTCTGTACATCTAACCTATAGGGAGAAGGATTGTAAATAAAACAATTTTTTTGACAAGGCTGGCGTAACTATGCGATTTAACAACATGCCTGGCATATGAGATAACCGCTTGTATGTGCTCTGATGTGTTTCTAATAAAAAGAAATGAATATGCAGCATGTGAAAGGGCTTGTTCAAACTTACAGAAATGCAACAGTAACACTAACCAGTTGTTACAATCAAGGTATGCAGAAGAGCATCTCTGAATGAACAACACATCAAACCTTGAAGTAGATGGGCTACAGCAGCAGAAGACCACATCGGGTTCCAATCCTGTCAGTTATGAACAGGCGACTGAGGCTACAATATGCATGGGTTCACCAATATTGTACAATGGAAAACTGAAGAACATTGCCTGGTCTGATGGGTCGGTCTCTCTCTGCTGCGACATTTGGATGGAAGGATCAGAATTTGGCGTAAACAACATGACAGCCTTGTATCAACGGTCAGGCTAGTGGTGCTGGTGGTGTAATGGTGTGGGGGGGTATTTTCTTGGCATGCTTTGGTCCATTAACACCAGTTGAACATTGTTTAAACGTCACAGTCTACCTGTGTATCGTTTCGGACCATGTCCATCCCTTGATGGTCCACAGTGTACTATCTTTTGATGGCTACTCACCTAGCTCAAATCATCTCAAACTGGTTTCTTGAACATGACAGAGTTCACTGTAGTGAAATGTCCTCCAGTTACCAGATCTCAATCCAAACAAGCTCCTTTGAGATGTAGTGGAACAGGAGATTCGCAGCATGGATTTGCAGCTGACCAAAATGGAGCAGATGATTGATGCTATCATGTCAATATGGGCCAAAATCTCTGAGGAATGTTTCCAGGACCTTGTTGACTCTATGCCATGGATAATTAAGGCAGTTCTGAAGGCAAAAGTGGGCCCAACCGGTACTAGTAAAGTCTATCTAATAAAGTGGTCGGTGAGTGTATATTACTGGTTTGTACATTGATGTCCAACAACAGATGCCCATGCCATGCGCACACACACAAACAGAGATAATAAATAGTGTGTGCTGTACTGCGTGTCCCCTGCTGCTGTAGACCAGAGGTGAGGCTGCTTTAATTGGGTCCACTGACTGAGTAGCATTTTATCCTCAGGGAGACTCTCTCCTGTCTTTCTCTCTCTCTCTCATTCCGACTCTCAATTACGCGCTGTCTGTTTTCCTCTCTCGTCCCACAGCACAGATGCTTACACAAACAAAAACTCTATCCAAGCCTAATCCAGAAATACCCACGTCACTTATAACTTATTCTTCCACCATAGCACCAGTGTTGGGCATTAACCCTATGATTAAGCCCGGTTTTTATAGGAAGAGCAACGAGCGGCTTGCGTGGTTATTACATCATTCATGGCTGAGGGCTCAATGTGTGTCATTTAGCTCCATCATTAACCACAGAAGACCACAGAATTTGAGCGTCTGAAAATAGGCCTGTGAATGATTCAGGAGGAAGTTGGCTAGCTTAAAAAGAGTTGCCGGAAAAAAAGGAAAGAGGATCTTGTGGCTTATTTCAGAGGTCTTACAACAGCAGTGAACGTCTCTTTACCTTCTTTGCACTCCAGCGCCACCCGGGACTCCAGGTTGTCCATCTGCATCTGCAGCCGTTTGAGCGTGAGGTCGTTCTCCCGGGACTTGCGCTTGTAGGCGATGAGGACGAGGATGACTATGATGAGAAGGAGACCTCCGCCGGCGGCGATGCTGACGATGGCGGGTAGAGTCAGCAGGCTGTCTGACAGGATGTTCACAGAGCCCGGTGAGACATGAAGACCACCAACTTGCACCTGAGGAAGAAAGCATTGGCACACAAGCTCTTCCGTCAAAATGACAATGCCAATTTCATCAGGTGATGCACCACCCATGTGTGTAAAATGTAGCACCACACTTCCACCCTTCAACAGTTAGTGTTCGGCCGGATGATCCAGTATATAGATGAAATTTCCAGTACAGTATGAAAATCCCTATTGTAAATCAGGGAGCACCTGTATAATACAACTCCATGAATACATATAATGCCTTTCTGGTGGTCTGGAATGGATTCATTCAATTTGCATTATTCTTTTTGGGAAAAATTTGCTTGTACGAATTAACGAGAACCGAGGTACCGCTGTATAAAGTGGGACAAGAAAAGTATTTAGTCAGCCACTGATTGTGCAAGTTCTCCTACTTAAAAAGATGAGAGAGGTCTGTAATTTTCATCATAGCTACACTTCAACTATGAGAGACGAAATGAGAAAAAAAAAATCCAGGAAATCACATTGCAGGATTTTTAAAGAATTTGGAAAATAAGTATTTGGTCAATAACAAAAGTTCAACTCAATACTTTGTAACATAACCTTTGTTGGCAATGACAGAGGTCAAACGTTTCCTGTAAGTCTTCACCAGGTTTGCACACACTGTAGCTGGTATTTTGGCCCATTCCTCCATGCAGATCTCCTCTAGAGCAGTGATGTTTTGGGGCTGTCGCTGGGCAACATGTACTTTCAGCTCCCTCCACAAATTTTCTATGGGGTTGAGGTCTGGAGACTGGCTAGGCCACTCCAGGACCTTGAAATGCTTTTTACGAAGCCACTCTTTCATTGCCCGAGCGGTGTGTTTGGGATTATTGTCATGCTGGAAGTCCCAGCCACATTCCATCTTCAATGCTCTCACTGATGGAAGGACCTCTGTCATCTTTCTAAGTAGGAGAACTTGCACAATCAATGGCTGACTTAATACTTTTTGGCCTCACTGTATGATCCTGTTCGCTGCAAGGCTGGCCGATCGGCATACTGAACTAGCCAGGTAGCATAACAGTAGTACATAACGAGCTGTATCTGCAGTTTGGAGGGATGTTTAATGAATCCGACACGGATCAAAAGGTTATACACTGCGAAATCTGTCCAGTATTTGTTGGCAACACTAGTAACATACTCCATCAGCTCAGCAAAAAAATATGTGTTGGAATACATGGAGTGTAAGCGATTACGGTTGTCGGATTCCATGCCTTTAACAAGTAGCGCCAGTGAAACAGTGAAGCCAAAGGCTCAGATATCGCTTTTAGAGGGATTTTCTCAAGGCCCTGCATATGACAGGAAAAGCAAGCGGTGGAGCCACATTACGAACGCAGTAACAATCCAGTCCAGAAAGACCAGTTCAGAGCAGTGATTACCGTAAACTAGTAAGAGTTCAGATATGTCTTATTGGGGCTCTGTTTTTAATATGATGCAGTTAGTACAGTCAGAACTGTTCACATTGTGCATCTGTTTTATACATAATGATTCTTTCCTATACTAAGCAGTTTTGTGGGGAGAAATAAACCCCGTAGGTCATACCACCCAGCACTATTCCACAGTTTTAATGCCGGTGTGTTTTACGAATGGCTAACAGTTGTTTTTGGACCATATTTTGGACTCTATAGGGCATCCTATACAAAAACTCTAGCAACCAGACTAATAGCCAGACTGTATTGTGCATCTGTGTAATTATTTTAGACTGCCAGCATATTTTAGGAGTACATTTGTCAAAGTGTTAGCAGGAAGCTCTACTGCATTCTTGTGTACTACAACCACTTATTACCTCAAACAGCACTGTCAGCTTTCGGCAAAAATGGTTCTTGCACATCCACTCATTTCTTCCACATGAACGTATCGGGTTCCAAAACAACACAACATGAGACAACATCACTAACAGGATCCTATCACAAAATTACTAACAATATACCCGACACACTAACAACTCTGAGAAGTTTTCCGAGTTTCTAACTGCTTAGAGCTGTGTAAGATATGCAAATTGGCAACAGGGCAAAACTTGCCTACAGCACCAAATAATCCAGGAAATATAAACCGTGCTCAAAGAAAAGCATGATACATTGTCAAAATCCTTACTGTTTTTCATATTGCATCCTAAAAATCTGCATATATTCTGCTGTATGCATATATAACCCTTGATATCAGTGGAAATAACATCAAAATGCTCATCAATTATTAGGGGTGGAATGATGCACTCTGCTCATGATTCGATTTAGTTCACGATACTGACGTCACAATTTGATTATCTTATTTTTTTTTATACTTCTGAAGTGTACGCAGTGCAAAACAACTGTCCAATTAATTAAATTACTAGAAGAGGTTTCAAACTGTAAATAAAATGTTCTGTTCTGAAGGAATTCACCACTCACAGTAAAATTGCGAAATACAGAAGTTCGACGGAGGATATAAAAATATTTTAACACTTTGAGTACAATTCTGTGCTTTGGCTGGATGCCTGAGTCAGGTGGATATTGGTGGCCAATGGTAACTTTGAAGGACTTAGGGGTGGGCAATATGGCAAAAATATTATATCACGATAATTCAAGCCATTTTCACGATACACATGAAATACTATTCAAATATTATCTCATAGTTAATGAAGTGACTTGCATTCAAAATGTGCTGCACTTCATCCAGTTAAACAGGACTAATTATACTTTTTATAATGAAATATGCAGTTGGTCAGTGTTCTTTAAGCACTGATGATATGCTCAGAAAAGCTTACCGTCTATCAAGATGACAAAATTCATCACGATACGATAAAATATCGTCATATTGCCCACCCCTAGAAGAATATTTATGGCTGACATCGGTCAGTCTGTGCGTGTGACAGCAATCTCACAAGCTTTACACAAAGTCAGTTTGTATGGCAGAAGAAAGAAGCCATTTCTGAAAAAGTCACACCGAGTCTCAGAAGGTTTTATGGAAGGTTTTATGGTCGAATTAGGCCAAGATTTAACTCTTGGCAATTTTTCGTGAACAGCAAAATACAGCACATCTACAGTAAAGATGGTGGTGGCAACATTATGATGTTTATTTCAGCAGGGACTGGGCAGTTGTTCATAATTTTAGGAAAAACTGGTGGACACCCAAATTCTTTAGAAAAACCTGCAGCTGTCTACTAGACAGCTGAAGATGTGGAAGTTGTACACCATCCAACATAATAATGACCCTAAACACACCACCAGAAAAACAAAGCAGTGGTTTAAGGATAGGAAGGTGAATGTCCTTGAGAGGCCAAGTCAAAGCCATAACCTATCCACCCATCCACAGAAAATCTGAAGAAACAGTCAATTGCCACTCAGCATGAAATCTGAATGGGCAAACTCTCCAGTGTAGGTGTACAAAGTTGGATATTGTAGTTTTCATAATGTTGCCCTTGTTCCTCATTTACATTTACAGCATTTAGCAGACGCCCTTATCCAGAGCGACTTACAATTGGTACAGTCTTACAATCCAAGCAATTGTGGGTTAAGGGTCTTGCTCAAGGACCCAACAGTGGCAGCTTGGCAGAGATGGGATTTGAACCCTGGACCTTCTGGTCCATAGTCCAGTACCTTACCCGCTAGGCTACCACAGTCCTCATTACTTCAGTGTTGTGGTAGCCTAATGGGTAAGGTACTTGGTTATGGACCAGAAGGTCCAGGGTTCAAATCCCACCACTGCCTTGCTGCCACTGTTGGGTCCTTGAGCAAGACCCTTAACCCACAATTGCTTGGACTGTATAACTTGTAAGTCGCTCTGGATAAGGGCATCTGCTAAATGCTGTAAATGTAAATGTTATGTATAAAGCTAGAAAAATATATCGTAATGGCCTTGGATATCAGGCTGTAACCGAAACAATGACTAATTCCAAGGCTTGTGATGATTTTCTATAGGCACTATAAATATACACCTAGACATACACACTGAGTCTATCAGTTGCCAGCGCATTTCATGACGCACTGCAGTCAAAACACATTTCACTTTCCACTTTAAAGCGTTATTAAAACTCTGTGGCTGTCATTTGTTTCAGGCCTGAGTCACTTCCTGACTAAGACTGAACAACAACAAATGACACACTGGAGCATTTTGCCCACATCCAGCAGCCACATGTGTTCAGCTAGCGGCGGCTTCAAAGCATGCCAATGAAAAAGACAAATAAAGGACACTCTTGTGTATACACTAGAAACCTCATTCTCTTACCATGACTTTGTACTGGCCAGTGAGGTTGGGCGGCTCACACAGCAGTTGAGTGTCTGACACTGTGACCGAGCAGGGCGTCTCTCCCAGGAGGACTGTGTAGTTTAGCTTCACTCCCCCTGATGCTGGAGGAACTAGGTTCTTCCCCTGAGAAAAACCACAAACACTGGATCATTATGTAAATGGGTCAAAGACGAAATGTTTTTTTTTTTTTGGGTGACCAAAACTGTCCAATCCCTGATTCTTTATAATATGGCTCAGATATGCTGGAATATGGTAAAAGGACCAGAGAACTACAGTGGTGCTTGAAAGTTTATGAACCCTTTAGAATTTTCTACATTTCTGCATAAATATGACCTAAAACATCATCAGATTTTCACACAAGTCCTAAAAGTAAATAAAGAGAACCCATTCAAATAAATGAGACAAAAGTATTATTCTTGGTCATTTATTTATTAAGGAAAATGATCCAATATTACATATTAATTAGTGGCAAAAGTATGTGAACCTTTGCTTTCAGTATCTGGTGTGACCCCCCTGTGCAGCAATAACTGCAATTAAACGTTTCCTGTAACTGTTGATCAGTCCTGCACACCGGCTTGGAGGAATTTTAGTTTTCTTTTAAACCAAAAAGTTCCATTTTGGTCTCATCTTTCCACAAAACATTCTTCCAATAGCCTTCTGGCTTGTCCCGGTGATCTTTAGCAAACTGTAGACAAGCAGCAATGTTCTTTTTGGAGATCAGTGGCTTTCTCCTTGCAACCCTGCCATGCACACCATTGTTGTTCAGTGTTCTTCTGATGGTGGACTCATGGACATTAATATTAGCCAATGTGAGAGAGGCCTTCAGTTGCTTAGAAGTTACCCTGGGATCCTTTGTGACCTTGCCAACTATTACACACCTTCTTTGTGTGTGTGATCTTTGTTGGTCGACCACTCCTGGGGAGGGTAATGATGATCTTCAATTTCCTCCATTTGTACACAATCTGTCTGACTGTGGATTGGTGGAGTCCAAACTCTTTAGAGATGGTTTTGTAACCTTTTCCAGCCTGATGAGCATCAACAACTTTTTTTCTGAGGTCTTCAGAAATCTCCTTTGTTTGTGCCATGATGCACTTCCACAAACACGTTGTGAAGAGCAGGCTTTGATAGATCCCTGTTCTTTAAATAAAACAGGGTGCCCACTCACACCTGATTGTCATCCCATTGATTGAAAACACCTGAGTCTAATTTCACCTTCAAATTAACTGCTTATCCTAGAGGTTCACATACTTTTGCCACTCATTAATACGTAATATTGGATCATTTTTGTCTATAAATAAATGACCAAGTATAATATTTTTGTCTCATTTGTTTAACTGGGGTCTCTTTATCTATGCTCAGGACTTGTGTGAAAATCTGATGATGTTTTAGGTCATATTTATGCAGAAATATAGAAAATTCTAAAGGGTTCACAGATGTTCAAGCACCACTGTATAGCTATGAATTCATGTTTCATACATTTCCCATAATTCCCCAGCATCCAACTAATGCTTTCAGTCTGAACTAGTTTCACTAATGGACATCTGCAAATATTCAAAAGAAAGTCAGTGACTCTGCAGGGCAGGCATAGCTGGATAGGTCCTAGCCATAGACATAAATACTTAGACGGCGCATTGGCTGTTTCGGCTTGTTGCTGCGATACGTCAACGCGTCTGCCATGTTGGTCCAGGCAAGACTGGCTTGAAAACAAATACAGGTGAACAGACGAGCTGTGTTTTGTCTAGTTAAAATGTACAATAACCTTATTCTTTTGCAACCGATAATAATGAGCTGTTTTTGTATTCAAGACTTTTGATGTACGTGGAGTACAAAAAAAGTTCTGACTCCAGTTACTTCGAATCTCGATAGAGAGGAGTGTGTATCAGCATCAGGCAAGTTAATGTGGTGGAAAAATAATTCCTTGTCATAAGAAATTGTAAGAACTCATGATTTTGTCAGACATGATTTGGATTATTTCCTTTATTTAATACTTGTGGAAACATCCTTTTATAATTTAACGTACATGAAATGTGTAGGTTTTGTTATGTTTTTAAAAAGGCTTTTAAAAAGCATGAGATTGCCTGGACCAATATGGCGACGACGTTGGCGCATGATCGAGCGGCCAGTGTGGCATCTATGTGCTATAGATATTCTAAAGTGTTACCTTTAGAATAATGGGAGAACCCGGTTTCTGCTCCAGAACCCCATTAGTACTGAGAGGCTCGAAGTAGGGGTTGGGGTAGTACAGGAAGTTGGTGTTGTTGTAGACCAAAAGCGCCTGCACGTTATTGAAGATGAAGCCAAATTCATCCGCGTGCTTTACCGACTCCAGCCCTGGAGTGTACTCTGCAGCCAGAGATGGAGCGAAGCAGCTCATTGTCGTCGTGTTCAGGACTTTACACACCTAAAGGAAAAAGAGAGAGAAGGGGGGGGGGGGGGCATCATTGTCTGTTTGCATCCATCTGTCTTTGTTGTGACTAATTGCTATCCACTTACTCTTTTAACTTCTGTTAATCACTATTACGTTCAAGCCTTGCTGCAAGGCCTAATGAAATGGACAATATTGAACCCCGTTTGCTCAAAGGATAAACAACATAAAGCCAGCAGAACAGCAGTCTAATAGCATGGTCTCATTCTGACGAATCTCTCTGCTGGATGTGGTAAACAACACATTAGTGTGCAAAAGTCTTAGGCCACCATTAGACTTGTTGTTTTAGTAACTGTATAGTGACCATGTTTAACGTATTGTCGGTGACTGGACCCATGATTTTTAAACTTGAATTCGTCACACTAATACTCTTTTCCACTAATCATCATTCCAATCTTTGTGAGCATTAGCACATCTCAGTCTTTTCACCTAGTTTGACTTCCAAAAAGTAGCTTCTTGGCTGCTACCTTTCCAAAAATTCAATTCCTGATCAAGCTTCTTCAGACTGTAGAAGGGTCAACGTGGCATCTGGATGAAGCTCCCAGATGCTGCTATTGCTCAAGTGTAAGGGGAGATCACACTAAGTACTTGCCACCATAGTATTTACATTTATGTCATTTAGCAGACGCCCTTATCCAGAGCGACTTACAATCTAAGCAGTTGTGGGTTAAGGGCCTTGCTTAAAGACCCAGCAGTGGCAGCTTGGCAGAGGTAGGATTTGAACCCTGGACCTTTTGGTCCATAGTCCAGTACCTTAACCACTAGGCTACCACAGAAGCTGTTTTCTGGTTGTATTCTATTAAAGAGACTGAGACTTAATTATATATGGTCATCATACCATGGCTAAAACAACGGTATATCTAATGTAATGGTGGCCTAAAACGTTTGCACAATACAATAGATGGTCAATGTAGCTCAGTGTAGTAGTTTGGTCTGGTCTCATAAACAAGCAGTCTCAGTCTCGACCTCATTTGGGCTCAATCCTGTCTCAGACTTGGGGTAAGGTGGACTCTTACAAACTCTTAATTCATTTATGAATCTCGTCTCCTCTTGGTCTTGAATATGACTCAACTCCTAAAAGTCTTGGTCTTGGCTCGGACTCAGCTCTAGCGTTCTTGACCACAACACTACTCAATGTTTAAGCTATTGGAGTATTAACCAGATGGATGAGGGTTCAAATTCCAGTTCTACCAAGCTTTCCTTAACCTTCAAGAAAAGCTCAATATTAAGCAGAACTGGCAAACATCTTCAAGAAGTTTTAGTTAATGTAATGGACTGTAGATCAGAAGGTTGATGGTTCAAGTCCCAGCTTTAAGTTGTCATATTCAAACTTTGAACAAGGCCCCGTTTCCTTCATAAGCTCAGCAAAACTGATTCATTTTGGATGGTACCTGCTAAATTCTGTATATATTAGAGGCTCAATGGTTAAGATATTGCACTACTGACCAGAGAGTCCCATTTACTACCATGCTGCCCTAATTCATGAGCTCAGGTCAATTGTGTAACCTTCTCTCTAAGTGTTTCCTGCATGGTGTAAATGTACACACTTAGCTATAGTATTTGACTATGTCCCAGTACTTTCAAGTTGCCACTGTTGACCCCTCAATCTCATGAACAGCATTATGTTCTAACTAAAAGCTCCTGACAAGGAACTTAATGTAACTATACAAGTGTCCTGTTTAGCTCCAAGAACACAGGAAATGTGATACTCTTGGCTGTGAATAACTTGAGAAAGACACACCATTGCACTTTCCTTTCCCTTGCACAACACTTATGAAAGCATTCCATGTTTGTCTTGCCAAGATACCTTTTAGCCATGAATGGACACGATGACAGATCTAATGTATTTGCCATGTTCTTCTACTCATCGAGGTAGAAACTTTTAGTACGATTTTTCCCCTAACCTTGACATGGCAAATGATTGATATTGTTTTCGTTCTCCCCAAAACACTGATGCATTACCATGCGCGCAGACGCCACACACAGACCCACACTCTCATTTCTCCAAACGCGCCTTCCCGTGTACGCTCCAGAGAACCCTACTAACCCTCGAACAACAAAATTGATTGCCGTGAATCCCTAACTGTGCCGCGAGGGTTTCATCTCGTCTCACTCTCTTTTTCCACTCTCCAGGGAGAAACTTAATTAAAGCTAAATATTTTCAGTGCATGACTAGCGCCGCACCCCGTACCCGTCGCCCTCCCCTGCTCGCTGAGAAGGGGGATCGATACAAACTGATTTTGACCACACAAACCTGATTTTGCAGATGTGAAATATTGGCATTCGGAGTCAGCCAGCCATGTGTCAGTGTGTGTCAGGCTGCATCTCATTCCAGCGCTTTTGTTCCGGAATACTTTACGTTACGGAGGGTGAAGCATTTCAAGGTCCTGGAGTGGCCTAGCCAGTCTGCAGACCTCAACCCCATAGAAAATGTGTGGAGGGAGTTGAAAGTCTGTGTTGCCCAGCGACAGCCCCAAAACATCACTGCTCACCTGTGCCAACCTGGTGAAGACTTACAGGAAACGTTTAACCTTTGTCATTGCCAACAAAGGTTATGTTACAAAGTATTGAGCTGAACTTTTGTTATTGACCAAATACTTATTTTCCACCATGATTTACAGTTAAATTCTTTAAAGATCCTACAATGTGATTTCCTGGATTTTTTTTCCTCATTTTGTCTCTGTGTACCTATGATGAAAATTACAGACCTCTCTCATCTGGCACAATCAGTGGCTGACTAAATACTTTTTTGCCCCCACTGTACATAGTTCAACACTGCCTCATGTCTGACGTTACAGTACACAGTACCGCACTGAACCCTAATGACCCTGGTTTACTTACTAATTATAACAGATTCCTAAGTTAATTGTTTATTTAGGCACAAGCAGCATATTACTATTGTTTCACTCTCTTGTCTCACAAGCCAATCAATGCTGCAGATCCACGAGCAGAGGCGGGAGTTCAGAGCACAAGTCTGTCATTCACTCAAAAGCTTACACCTAACTTGAACTAAAGACTGTTCTAACTCAGTTGATGTGTTTAGAGACTTATTGGGACTTTTTGAAGAATTGAGGCAAAACGCTGTACTGTGACATCTAAAGGAGCAGAGATTGTAGTATACACCCCATTTAAAATGTTTTTTTTTAAATAAAAAAAATCGACATGTTGAGCGATGTAATATATTGCAAAAATAATTTCGTGATGTATTGCTGTATCGGGTTTTTTTTTTGTTTTTTTTTTGCGTAGCGCTATTATAGAATCTAGATGTAATTACATATACTATTGAAGCATTTCCTAGCTTTATGCATCTTTTCAGTTTTACTTTTAAGGTTCACTGAAATTTGAGAGTGTGGTTCCCATGTACAGATTGTTCTTCGAAAAAAGAAATGTGCCGATATGCATATATTTACGTTATTTTATTCGATATATAGTTTACATGATTGTCTCATATGCTCTAGTTTGATATTATTTTATTATACGCTTCATAATATTACATTATCTTGTATTTATTAGTCTACATAATTATATTTTATTTTAATTATTGTATTTTTAAATATAGATCAGGCCAATAGATTGTCATGCAAAAAAGCCCACTCACCTATTCCCTTGGTAATGACACACCGATCCCCACATCCAAGGAATGTTTCCCCCAAATATCTTGCATCGTTTTTTGCTTCAAGAGTTTTGTGTATTCACGTTTTCTACTAATAACACTGCATAGGCACGATTTCTACTAAAACATAGCGTGTGTGAGTAGTCAATGCCAGTTGAGATGTTAAGTGCAAAAAGTGGTCATATTTCCATCATTTCCTATAGGAAAATTCCTACTTTATCCCAACATATTTAAACCTCTCTTACTCTCAAAGGGGGCAGCACAATATTGTGGAGCTGGGGACTTTCTAATGTTACAATAAACTTATTAATTAGGCAACTTCCTAATTCCAAGGAGGTTGGGTTTCTTGAGTGTTAGTCCCCCCCAAAGTTTCTTTCTCTTTTTTTTTTTTTTAATGTTTAGGGAGATTTTCCTTTCCACTGTCACCCTAGGCTTGCTCAGTTGGGTTTTGGGCCTAGATAACAGAACACTGTAAAGACAGTGAGACAATGTTTCATTGTAAAAATTGCTACAGAAATAAACCTGACTTTGATTTTGACTTCTTCAACCCACATCTTCAATCTGATCATATTAATTGGAACTTGGCATGTGAACAAGTCGCCAGCCAAAGGCTTTCCAGGCTGTCGCAGCTGTATAAACCAAGAAACGGCAGCTTTGCTTATGCACAGGTTGAGCAGTTTGGGCTAAGATGTCTTGGCATGATACACAGAGCAGTATGTTTAGCATTCTCTGGTTTCAGACGAAGGTCGGCACAGTGCTGACAGAAACAGAGATTCTGCATTACAGCCGGGTTCAGGTCCAGCGTATTGCATCTGATTCTCCAGATGTTCACTTCAGAACGTACATTTTTTACATTATGCATGAAGCTGGTACTACAGTATAACATCATGACGAGAAAGGGTAAGGCTGTTTAAAAATGAGGTTAGCTCAATAAATCAGGCACCATGTCAGTATCCTACCACAAAGGTTCAGTACACAGCATAGGTTTATATCATAGTGTACTGAATAGTATGTTATTTTATAAGGTTTACTAACTTTAATACAGTAAATTAGCATAAGCACACGCAGCTATGTAGTTTGTAAATCTGTATTTTCATATACCATCATCTCAATCCCCTCAGCTAGCAGGGCTTCACAATTCAAATCAAGTCTTTCTCTGGATGTTGTTTGTTGTCCCCCAGTGGAAGTGTCATGTGACAGGGAGCAGGGACAGATGCTACCCCGGCGACATGCTTCATGCTGCCTGGAATCACACTTGCATTAGCATTTTAGAGCTGGCTCAAAATACCATCTGGTCCAACCTGCCTGGTAGCTACTTGGATTCGCCATATTTTTCTCCTGGCAACAAACCTTTCCATACACTTTAATCAGAACTAGATTCTACCCAAAATAATGGTACTGGCCCCATAACAAGCACAAACAGACTTGAGAAGGATGCCACTACCCTCATTGGTATTACTTCCATAGACTGGACCCAGGCTTCTGTAGTATACCCTATAAAAACGTTTGCCAAAGATTTAGGACACCCTGTGAGGTGATGTGGTAATTTTCCGCGTAACTATATTGTATTTTTAATTTGTACGTTCCATATTTAGGATTAAAAGTCACTATCAAAACCTTACTGTCTTGTATTTTTTATATACAGATCTTGCTATCCGAATTACATTTACATGCACTTAATAATCCAATAACTGCAGAAAATCCGATTTTGTCAGTAATCCAATCAAGTTTTCATGAGCTTGCGGAATCAAATAATGGGAATAATTGGAGTTCTACTTTTCAACCAGCCTGTAGCCTCACAAAAGGATGTGATGTAAACATAGCTTCTTATAAATGTCTCCGTTTCGATGTTTCCTACCATCTAGAAGATGAAGAATATTCAAATTCTTCATCTCCTCAAGCATATACTGTTTCAATCTCCCCAAAAGTGTTGGGTAGCCATTTTGTTGGTGTTGCATTTTATTCTAGGGTTGCCAGATCCTGCAAGAGAAACAATCAACCAGGTCAAGGCAAAGAAGGGATTGATGCAAGATATTTGGGGGAAACATTCTGTGGATGTGGGGATCGGTGTGTCATTACCAAGGGATTAGGTGAGTGGGCTTTTTTGCATGGCGATCTATTGGCTTGATCTATATGTTATTTACTATTATTTTCTTAGCCCAGGACTAAAGAATCATATTAACCATATCATTGTTCTATACTCCAGTGATTCCACGTGTTCCTGGTATTCAAGTGATTGAGCAGTGATATGTAGCTCTTGCTTAGTTGGAATTAAATGATGCAGTGGATGAACTTAGCTACTCCTGCCCCAGTCTTTGGATCAGGTTTAAGATAATGAGAAACCATCCTCTGACTCATAAGGAGACAGTGGAACCCAACAGGGCATTAATTAACAGAGTGATCTCTGAGGTATTCTCAAAGGTTTTTTAGCTTGTGGGCAAAAATATATGGTGTGCCATTATAATAAGACTCTATTAAGAGTGTCATTTGAGAGAGACCACTTCATTCAGTGACACCCCTTTTTTGGTATGTTGGCTTTGCATTAGAAAGGCAACGATGCAAGCTAAGACTCCAAAGGAAAAAGCCTAAGTTTGATGCTGAAAGACCAGGATCAGAGGCTTGGGCACCTGAGGAGAACCGAGTAATGAATAATGTCCTTTCTTGCCTCTCTGCA
This sequence comes from Ancistrus triradiatus, assembly GCA_025084515.1. Taxonomy (NCBI): domain Eukaryota; kingdom Metazoa; phylum Chordata; class Actinopteri; order Siluriformes; family Loricariidae; genus Ancistrus; species Ancistrus triradiatus. The sequence continues at coordinate 454,592 of JAJAGP010000130.1, forward strand.
CATACAGACAAAAGTCTTAAGCCACCGTTTGATTAGATATACCATTGTTTTAGCAATGGTATATTGACTATATGCAATTAGTTCTCAGTGTCTTTATTGGACTACAACCAGAAAATATAGGATGCAGAATTAAAAAACTGGAAAAACATAGGAACAAAGTGGCAAGTATTTAGTGTGACCTCTCCTTACATTTAATAGCAGCATCTGGCGGGTTCATCGGGATGCCAAGTTGCAAAGAAAAAGCTTAATCAGGAATGGTCTTTTTGAAAGGGTAGCATCCAATGAACCACTTTTTCAGAAGGGGAACATGGTGAGAAGGCCAAGATGTGCTAAAGCTCACAAAGACTGGAATGAAAGTCAGTGGAAAAGAGTATTATGGTGTCACAGATCTAACAAATCTAATGGCGGCCTAGGGCTTTGGCTCAGTACTGTACAAGTGAGACTTTATTCAGTTTAGAAACCCATATGCAAGAAAACTCAGCTGTCTATATGCACACTGTATGGTGGAAGGGGTGCCAGCTTTCATCATGTGCTTGAGTAAGTGTGCCTCTAAAAGTGCCGTCTGGGGAGGTCTAACGCTGATTGCTTAAAACATCATCTGATTGCACAGGTTCTTGAAGCGTTTCCCTCCGGAGCCATGCCGAAGTGGCACCGTGATCAGCTAGGATAGCATCTGTTAATACTTTAGGTATCTATCTCCTCACGTCATTATTGTGTCTTCCTGCCCTTGCATGTGCCAGGTGCGTTTTGCTTGGAAAGAAAAAAAAAGTATGTTTTCGCCATAAACGGGACAGTGATTAATGTCTCAGTCTTAGGCAGGTGACAGGTACAGTGACGTGCACAAAAGCAATCGTCTTCAATTTTGCCTAGCTTTGGAGAATTCCAACAGGTAAGGCAAGTGGGAGAACGGAGGGGAGGGGTGGTTATAGGGGAGGCAATTTGGGGAGGAGGCAAGTGACAATCTGAAGGCTACTTTGACAGGCTCTCTGCACTGATTGCCAGAGCGTTCCACTGTTTGCTTCTCCCCAGCGACAAAGGCAAGAGGGAGGGATGAAGAGCTCTGTAATTGTAACTTTGGCAGTTAATAAAAATTCACCCTTTCAGGATGAGAATCAAAGTCGATCCTGCTCTTTGCTGCTCAGGTGGGAGGGGGAGAAGAGACTGAGCTTAAACGATGGAAGCTCTCTTTGTTGCTGTCTTATTCTTGCAGTTCTAGTGAAAGATATACCTTGTATTGACAAAGAATGTAAGAAATTAGATTTTTCCAGTCGTGGTATCAGTTGAAGAAGCATCTCCATACAAAATATACAAAAGAGAGCCCTGGAGACTGGTGTACAGTTGGATTACAGTATAGCAATAACAATTAAATCCCTGGAAGAAATAATTCAGAGCATACTTCCAAAGCTTAATTTGTGCTGGAGTTGGGCAGGGCTCAGCTCTAGGACATCTATGCTGAGTTCTACCACCTATGAGCTGACAGCTCCTACCTAAAGATAAAGCAGAATAGGGCTACATCTAAAATGAGTTCCTACTCGTTGTGTATTGCACTGTATGCAGCTAGGAATGATGGGAAGACATTCTTGCTTATATTCTGAATATTTTAGAATGGCATAATGCGTCCTTATGTGTTTTAGTCTTGAATAGCTGAAAAGTCCAAGCTCTACTGGTGGTGACTCCATTTTGACAGGGTAGGGGAAATACTATAAAAATGAGGAATATGACAGGGGACAGGCTATGGCCACACTTTTTTAGCTTTTCTTGATGAAGACAGGTAAAGTTCCATCTTGTGAAGTGGGGTAAGTGGCAAATATTATTTCCTGGTATAATTTTGTTGTGTTTGCTGGTGAGAGTCTTGGTACATAACTTGTTTTCATGGAGTGTGCAAGATCTACAAGCCCAGCTGTGGGCAAAGGTGCCATAGAGACATGTCTAGCAGTCAACGATGTCTCACCAAAAGGAACATGACCCAAAAGTAGCATCTGAGGTCCTTTTTGTAGAGCAGTGGGAAAAGAACTTTTACACCGTCTTGTGGCAAGACCAACTGTCTAATCAGACCACACCTGTAATCATTTACATATCTGGCTCCTGCATAAGTGCATGAGAAGTTTTGCATCAATCCCACATGATTTTCTGTATGTTCCATTACTTTTTCCAGAAGTGAGAATATTTTGGGGTAACAGGACCGAGAGAAAACCTGGGGACATGAGCAAATTATAATGGATTTCTTATGAAAAAATATTTAAGGCCTAGATGGGATACGGGACTGTGGTGGCCTAGCGGTTAAGGTACTGGACTATGGACCAGAAGGTCCAGGGTTCAAATCCCACCTCTGCCAAGCTGCCACTGTTGGGTCCTTGAGCAAGACCCTTAACCCACAGTTGCTTGGATTGTAAGACTGTACCAATTGTAAGTCGCTCTGGATAAGGGCGTCTGCTAAATGCTATAAATGTAAATGTAAATATGGAGTGACACAACAATGCAAAAAAACAAGATTTTGAAGGATCATTATATTTCATTGTAAAGACTAATGTTAGAGATCAGGGACAGCTACCAAATACTAGTTTTCAGTGTTCTATGTAGTTTATTATGTTTTAAATGATGTACCTTAAATTTGCATCACTGTGCAGGACAATAAACGTTTCTTACAATAAAGTTTCTTACAGTTAACTATATTAATTACTGTATATATACGTGTAATGTGAACTAATGTACTACATTTACTGCAGCTGGCAACCTTATCAAGACCGCCCAACCGTGGCAGTAATAGGGAGGCCAGTCCCACTTTGTTTATTAGTCTGCCTTCTGATTGTGCTTATTGGTTTAGCCCAGCTGCCTTTGGTGTGGGGATTAGGTATTGCTGCCATTAAACAAGACAGAGACCACATACAAATGGGGATAAATGCCTTCTCACTGTTCAGTGGTAGCACTGAAAGCATATTTCATTAGTAAATAAAACAAATCTATAACGTGCCGTTGTTTATCACGGCATGGCCGTGTAGGAGGAGACTGCAGTACTAATAACAGGAGTTATTAATAGTAATAGCCAATAATAGTAATGTCTTTCCTTCCCACTTGTTCAGACCTCCATGTGTACCCTCACCAGAAATCTGACCCTCCCTTAATTAAGGGTGGCCCTCCTGTATTAAAGAACGAATGCAATTCGTAATCCTCCCTCAGCCCCACTTTTGATTCTGGTTATGCTGATAAAGGCCGCTGACTGTAGTTAATCACACTCCCATTCCCAGTTTTCTCTCCTGACACACTAAAGTATGCCATGAAACTTTCACTGCTGGATAGCATAAAGCATGTTTCACCCACAAATGCATCAAAGTTGCAGAAAGTCCCTCTCTGCAACCTGTGGTTGCAATTATTGGATTAAATATTTCTTGCCAGCCACTTACCAAGGGATTGTTCAGATGTCTGCTTTAGACCTATATGCCTCCAGATATTGGGCTGATCTGGCCCCTTTTTGTGAGCAGATTGGACAAACATGAGTACAAGTAATTCCTTTATAGTTCACTGATTATTAAGCCTGACCCGCACACAAGCTTGTGTAGCTCAGACGATAACCTGATATGACTTTGCAGTTCTCTCTCAAGAAACGACTATGCACAACAGAGGAACAAATAAGAAAATAAAGAATTAGAGATGCACCAAGCCAAAAAAATCTTTACTGTACATACATTTACTGATTCATGTCCTCCATATTTGACCCGTATCCTTGGTTCCTGGACCACATCCAAGTTGGTTCCGGTCACTACCAGGGGAGTGTGTCCACTAGAAAAAAAAACAGCAAAATCACACCTTGGGCAAACCTTTATTTTCTTTACTAAAAAAATTACCTCATATATACAGTATTGTGCAAAAGTCTTAGACCACCATTTGATTAGATATACCATTGGTATAATGACCACATTTAATTATTTTCTCAGTCTCTCTATTAGAATGCAAACTGAAAATGCATGGATTTTGTTTGGAGTATTACAAAAAAACTGAAAAATATCAGAAAACAGCTTCTATATGCTACAGTGGCAATATTCAGTGTGCACTTGAGCAATAGCAGCATCTGGCAGTTCCATCAGAATGCTGCCAAGATGACCCTTCTATGGCCAAGAGAAGCTTGAACAGGAATGGGCTTTTGGTTTTTTTGGAAGGGTAGCAGCCAAGAAACCACTTTTTGGAAGTAGAACAGGGTGAAAAAGCTAACAAAACCTAAGTGACAAATCCATGACTGTTATATATGGTCATTATACCATTGCTGAAACAGCAAATCTAATGGTGGCTTAAGACTTTTACACAGGACTATATGTTAGCTCGGTGACCAGAAATCCAGAGAGCCCTGGTTTGATCATGAGCCCAGACCCATTGTGTGAAATCTGCATGTTCAGAACCTGGTAGAAAGGTGCTCAGAAGATGGTAGATGGTAGAAGGTAAAGATTAAAACTGCTTTCAACTGACTTTAGGAGATCTAATCATTCACAACAGTGGTCATGGGTTTCAAAACACCAAAGCGATCCTAGTTAACATTCTGGCCTTGTCCATGGCTCAATGATTTACAACAAAAACAAATGAGCACAGAGAGTCGGACGAGAAAGGAAGTCACTAGCTGTTCTCAGCAAAAGCTGCAAACAAGACTTCCTAACTCCATGGCTTTCGGTTTTTACAACACTCTGGCAACTTTAACACAGCGCAAATGTTACAGCTACTATGTGGCCTGTTCTGGATGATCCAGGGTATTTTTTTTATTTTTTTTTATTTTTAACCATTTTTGTACTGATCTGGGATCTCTTATCCCTTATCTAATAAACGTGATGTCACTGTACAGTAGGTTAGGTTATGAGCAGAAGGGCAGTAACCTGATAATATAATATTACAGCAGAATAACATTTCTCAATAGAGCTCACAATATACAGTGGTACTTGAAAGTTTGTGAACCCTTTAGAATTTTCTAAATTTCTGCATAAATATGACCTAAAATATCATCAGATTTCCCCACAAGTCCTAAAAGTATTTAAAGAGAACCCAGTTAAACAAATGACACAAACATATAGTACTTGGTCATTTATTTATTGAGGAAAATGATCCCATATTACATTTTAGTGAATGGCAAAAGTATGTGAACCTTTGCTTTCAGTATCTGGTGTGACCCCCCTGTGCAGCAATAACTGCAACTAAACGTTTCCTGTAACTGTTGATCAGTCCTGCACACCGGCTTGGAGGAATTTTAGCCCATTCCTCCATACAGAACAGCTTCAGCTCTGGGATGTTGGTGGGTTTCCTCACATTAGCTGCTCACTTCAGGTCCTTTCACAAAATTTCATTTGGATTAAGGTCAGGACTTTGACTCGGCCATTCCAAAGCATTAACTTTATTCTTCTTTAACCATTCTTTGGTAGAACGGCTTGTGTGCTTAGGGTCGTTGCTGCATGACCCACCTTCTCTTGAGATTCAGTTCATGGACAGATGTCCTGACATTTTCCTTTAGAGTTCTATGATATAATTCAGAATTCATTGTTCAATCAATAATGGTAAGCCGTCCTGGCCCAGATGCAGCAAAACAGGCCCAAACCATGATACTACCACCACCATGTTTCACAGATGGGATAAGGTTCTTATACTGGAATGCAGTTTGCGCCTTTATCCAAACATAACGCTGTTCTTTTAACCCAAAAAGTTCTATTTGGTCTCGTCCATCCACAAAACATTCTTCCAATAGCCTTCTGGCTTGTCCACGTGATCTTTATCAAACTGCAGACGAGCAGCAATGTTCTTTTTGGAGAGCAGTGGCTTTACAACCCTGCCATGCACATCATTGTTGTTCAGTGTTCTTCTGATGGTAGACTCATGAACATTAGCCAATGTGAGAGAGGTCTTCAGTTGCTTAGAAGTTACCCTGGGGTCCTTTGTGACCTTGCCAACTATTACACACCTTGCTCTTGGAGTGATCTCTGATGGTTGACCACTCCTGGGGAGGGTAACAACGGTCTTGAATTTCCTCTGTTTACACACAATCTGTCTGACTGTGGATTGGTGGAGTCCAAACTCTTTAGAGACGGTTTTGTAACCTTTTCCAGTCTGATGAGCATCAACAGCTATTTTTCTGAGGTCCTCAGAAATCTGCTTTGTTCGTGCCATGATACCCTTTCACAAACATGTTGAAAAGAGCAGACTTTGATAGATCCCTGTTCTTTAAATAAACCAGGGTGCCCACTCACACCTGATTGTCATCCCATTGATTGAAAACACCTGAGTTTAATTTCACCTTCAGATTAACTGCTAATCCTAGAGGTTCACATACTTTTTCCACTCAATAATATGTAATGTTGGATCATTTTCCTCAAGAAATAGTTGACCAAGTATAATATTTCTGTCTCATTTGTTTAACTGGGTTCTCTTTATCTACTTTTGGGACTTGTATGAAAATCTGATGATGTTTTTGGTCATATTTATGCAGAAATATAGAAAATTCTAAATGGTTCACAAACTTTCAAGCACCACTGTATACACAGAATATGACGTACAGACATACTGCAGCACTATCAGGTATTGAGAGAATACAGAGATGTGCACTTCTGTATAATCACCATATAAAATATACACATTTGTATACTGTTATATAGCAAAGCTATATGGGATACAGTAGAGTTCTGGTACTGACTAAATAGCTACGATACCATGCACATGCAGTGCTGTTGTTATGTTGTACTATCTTCTCTCTGCGCGCTGGTCGTCCTGCTCATTTCTCTGCTTTGTTTGTAATCTAACTTTCTGCACCAGTATCTGTGCTGTTAAGTCTAGTAGATCTAGTAGAGGTGCCCCCAATATCTAAGAGGTGTCCCACTGGCTTGCCTGGTAAGTATCTGGCAACGTAGTACATGGGTTGAGTAGATTTAGGTACCTTAATAATAAGGACAATAACTTTGTTGGATAATCTTGCCTAAATATAAACATCTATACCACATTTATCTTCATCCAGCTGAATCTTTTAACCTCTTTCTCAAGTCTGTATATAATGGCCTTGTTCTAAGTAAAGCTCTGTTAAAGTAAGGGTTGCTAACTTGAGCCGAGTACTCTGAAGATGACAATTAACATCTCTCCCCCTCACTCGGTGTCCTGCATTCCCTCTGTGAGGGCTCGAACTGAACTTCATTTCCATGCCATCTGCTGCAGACTCACACCTCTGCCACATGTTCCGAGCTTTTCTTCCTCAGTCCCGCCCAAGCACTCATCAGTCGCGCTAATTTCGGATCTGCCAACACTGCAGTGGCATATTCGCTAGCAGCCTGCACCAGACGGACTCACACTAGGACCTTTTCAAGGTGGCTGCTCTCACTGATCCTGCCAGAAATAAGGTACTAACCTGGCATTCATATTTTAGTCATAATGCCAAGGGAACTGTCTTCAGAGGAAGATGTGGTTAGAAATAGATTCCGACAGACTAAGAAAGTTCCAGAAATGATGAGCTGGATGCATTCGTTTCCGGATATGTGACCTTACCTTGCAATGCTCCATTCAGGCTCAATTCGCTGTACAGTGGGATCTTCAATATACTCGAAGCTGAGGCTCTCCTTCACCTGGGCACGGTCCACACTTACAGTGATCTGCACCGGTCCCACACCCGTCAGAGAGGGAGCGGAGCAGCATACGATCTCCGTTACAGTCCGTCTGTCAAAAACAGATGTACATGTCGCTCAGGTGCCATGAGCTACAGTATTGTGCAAAAGTCTTAGGCCACCATTAGATTAGATATACCATTGTTTTTGCAATGGAATAATGACCACATATCATTATGTCTCAGTCTCTTTATTAGAATACAACCAGAAATTTAATGGTATTTGTATGCAGTAGTGTTGTAGAACTCTAGTCGTGTCTCGGTTTTGTCTCAAACTCATTTGGAGTCGATCTTGTAGGTGGGCCATTTAAAGGGTGGGTCATTTATGTGGGTACACCTAAATAAAATGGGAATGGTTGGTGATATCAACTTCCTGTTTGTGGCACATTAGTATATGAGAGGGGGAAAACTTTTCAAGATGGGTGTTGACCATGGCGGCCATTTTGAAGTCGGCCATTTTGGATCCAACTTTATTATTTCCAATGGGAAGAGGGTCATGTAACACATCAAACTTATTGAGAATGTCACAAGAAAAACAATGGTGTGCTTGGTTTTAACAGAACTTTATTCTTTCAAGAGTTATTTACAAGTTTATGACCACTTATAAAATGTGTTCAAAGTGCTGCCAAGTGTTGGATTGTCAATGCAACCCTCTTCTCCCACTCTTGACACGCTGATAGAAACACCGCAGAAGAAATGCTAGCACAGGCTTCCAGTATCTGTTGTTTCAGATGCTGCACATCTCGTATCTTCATAACATAGACAGTTGCCTTCAGATGACCCCAAAGATAAAAGTCTAAGGGGGTCAGATTGGGAGAGCATTTCTTCTGTGGTGTAAGTGGTCATAAACTTGTAAATAACTCATGAAAGAATAAAGTTCCATTAAAAGCAAGCACACCATTGTTTTTCTTGTGAAATTCTCTAAGTTCTCTTCCCATTGGAAATAATAAAGTTGGATCCAAAATGGCCGACTTCAAAATGGCCACCATGGTCAACACCCATCTTGAAAAGTTTCGCCCCTCCCATATACTAATGTGCCACAAACAGGAAGTTGATATCACCAACCATTCCCATTTTATTTAGGTGTATCCATATAAATGGCCCACCCTGTATAATAATAATTACTAATAATTTTAGGCTATATATAATTATATTTTTTACAAAATCATACATATATATATATATTTATAGAAGGAGGTTTTGGCTTAAAATCTCACGATACATGGCCCCGTTCATTCTTCCCTTAACACGGATCAGTCGTCCTGTCCCCTTTGCAGAAAAACAGCCCCAAAGCCTGATGTTTCCACTCCCATGCTTCACAGTAGGTATGGTCTTCATGGGATGCAACTCAGCATTCTTCTTCCGCCAAACACGATGAGTTGAGTTTTTACCAAAAAGTTCTATTTTGGTTTCATCTGACCACACGATATTCTCCCAATCCTCTTCTGGATCATCCATATGCTCTCTGGAAAACTTCAGACGGGCCTGGACATGTACTTGCTTAAGCAGGGGGACACGCCTGGCACTGCAGGATCTATATATAAACAAATCTAATGGTGGCCTAAGACTTTTGCATAGTATTGTACATACATTAGTCATTACAACTGCAGTTGCATTCTTCTACCACATAGCTGGGACTGTGGTAGTTATGTGGACTATGGACCAGAAGGTCCAGAGATCAAATCCCACCTTTGCCAAGCTGCCACTGTTGGGCCCTGGATAAGGGAGACTGCTAAATAACTATATATAAATGTAAGAATCACTGCTTTTTCCATATCAAATTAGAACTAGCACCTGCTATGTGTTACCTGTTATGAGCAATCAGAACAATTTGAGGACCATTTTTCTCTTCAGTCCTTTTTATATACAGCTTTGACTGTTAAACTTATCTCAAAGAAACTTGGCATAAAGCTGGATCTAGACTCCAAAATACCAGAGTGAGGTGTACAGTGAACACATTTTATAAAGATTAGTCAGAAAAGGCAAGTTCTTACTCATAGAACTCGCAGGTCTGATTCCCGAAGACAATGCTGACATTGCTTCCAGCACCCAAGTTCACCCCAATGATTGTCACCTTAGTGCCCCCTGATTCCGGACCACGACTAGGGGACAGACCTGTTACAGATGGTGTCTGAAATAGAGAGCGAGAAATGAGTATTAAAAGTATTAAGACATGTTACGTACATGCACACCTTTTGGAACTTTGCTTTTTGCTACTTTTTCAAAGCTGTTATGGGAAACATGACTGACCCTACATGGTGCACTTCAAAAGAGGTACACCTACACCAACCATTTGAAGGGTCAGCCTAAACAGCCCAATTCAAAAGGTTTTTGTTGAAAGGAACAGCTGGTGGACACTTCACCCTTGAGGACCAATGCCTATTAGCAACTCGAGTGATGGTTTATGAAAGGGGTCCTGCACATCAGAATTTGAAATTCCTGTAAAAGTCTTTTAATGTCATTCTCAGTGCCATCCCTCATATCTCCTGACTCTGGTGCCCTGAAGCTAGGGTGCATTCGCAGTCTCCAAAGGTGCAGAAATGTACAAACAAGCAGCCTTAAAATGACTGGTGGCCGACATCACACATGCGTGGGCTAAAAGAATATTTTCGGCTTCTTCTCCAGTTATATAAACTGCCATATTGCTCAGGGATTTTGTCCTGTGCTTTGGTGAAAACATGCTCTCTTAAAATAAATAAATAAATAAAAAATAAAAAGTGAATGTCACATGTAGGTTTAAGAAGTCCTCGGTGAGATTTGCGCAAGCTCACGTTCTCTCTTTCACACACGCACACACGTTTGTCTTGCTATCCTTGTGAGGACTTTCCATTGACATGAATAACAATGAAGCATTACTGCAGCTAATTAATACTACAGTCGTATGAAAAAGTTTGGGCACCCCTGATAATTTTCATGATTTTTCTTTATAAATCATTGGTTGTCCAGCTCAGCAATTTCAGGTAAATATATCATATAGCAGATGAACACCGTGATATTTGAGAAGTGAAATCAAGTTTATAGGTTTTACAGAAAGTGTGCAGTAATTATTCAAACAAAATTAGGCAGGTGCATAAATTTGGGCACCCTTGTCATTTTGAATATCTTTAGCACTATTTATTGGAAACACAAAATTTGTTTTGTAAGCTCATTGACCCTTTGATCTACATACACAAGTGAATCCAACTATGAGAAAGTGTTAAGGTGGCCAATTGGGAAGTTTTCTCCTCTTTCTCTTTTTGCATCTTCTCTGAAGAGTGGCAACATGGGAAGCCTCAAAACAACTCTCAAATGGCCCTGAAAACAAAGGTTTTTGTTCAACATCATGGTTCAGGGAAAAGGAAAGCTCTCTCAGAGATTTGCAGCTGTCAAGTTTCCAACTGTGAGGAACATAGTGAGGCAATGGGAAGACCACAGGCACAGTTCTAGTTAAGGAACGAAAGACTGGTGTTTGTTTGGGAGTTAAGTGGCCAGACCAAGAAAGAGAAAAAGATCCGAGAGAAGATAAGGCAGAGGCGAAGGATGGTGGAAACCAGTCATAGTCAAGCACAGACCACCTCCAAAGACCTACAAAGAAAACCTCATCTTGCTGCAGATGGTGGTCACTGTTCATCGTTCAACTACTATTACGGGCGCACTTTGCACAAGGAGAGGGCTGTATGGGCGAGTTCAATGCAGAAGAAGTAATGCAGAAGAAGCCTTTTCTGCACGGACACGCGCAAAAAACAGAGTCAACTTGAGGTGTGCTACAGCACCTTTGTGGACAATCCACCAGCTTCCATTTTGGAATAAAGTGCTGGTACTGAGTGAAAAACTAAAATTGGAGTTATTTGGAAATAACAAGGAGCAGCAAGAAAGAGAAAACCCAGCATCCACCAAGGAACTTGCTACCCACAGTAAACATTTGGTGGGTGGTTGCATCATGGCTGTGGGACTGTGTTGGCCAGTGCAGGTACTAGGTTCCATCTTTGTTAAAGTTGAGGGTCGCATCCCTTTCCGCGGGGGGGAAAGGGAACGAGGGGAAGTAAGGGGGGGTATAGGATTCTGTTTTCTTTTTTTAATTAAAAGTTGAGGGGGGTTCGCATGGGATTCCATTTTAATATCTCCAGATTCTTGAGAACAAGTTTCAAAATCAGTGACAAATTTGCACCGATGCCAACGACCCCCAAAACGACCCTGCTCAAAATCTACTAGGCATTCATGCAGAGGAAAACCAGTACACACAACGTTTCTGGGAATGGCCCATCTCAGTCCCCAGACATGAATATTACTTAAAATGTGGGCGTGTCCATGCCTCGGAAACCATCGAAACCTGAACTGAACTGGAGATGTTTCATTCTAAAGAAGAATGGTCCAAAATCACCTTCAACCAGACTCCAGGACTCGAAGCTGTTATTAAGCGTTTAGCGGCTGTTATTTCCTACAAAAGGAGGATCTCTAACTAAATTATTGATGTCATTTTTTCTGTTGGGGGGGGGGGCCCAAATTTATGCACCTGCCTCCTAATTTTGTTTTGTTTAAATAATTACTGCACACTTTCTGTAAATCCTAATAAACTTCATTCACTTCTCAAATATCACTGTGTTCATCTGCTATATGATATATTTAACTCAAGTTGCTGATCTGAACAACCAATGATTTATAAACTAAAATCATGAAAATTATCAGGGGTGCCCAAACTTTTTCATACGACTGTACCTCTAACCTAAAGCAAGTATTTTGGTCTTTTAGGTCAAAATGAAAGTTGCCATTTTTATTAAAAAAAAAAAAAAAACAGCAGTTAAAGTGAGGACTGAAAAAAGTGGTAGTGTCTATAGCAAGACAAGGTAGGTCTTTCCATTGACATGACTGACAGTCAAGTATTACTGCAGCTAATGAATGCTATACCTCACCTACCTCTAACCCTAACCTTAACCTCAGTAACCAAAAAGAAAGTCGTTTGGCTCTTTTGGTTTTTCACATAAGCAGTTAAAGAAGTGGGGACCGGAAAAATGGTCCTTACTAGTCAAAATTCCAGGTTTTCCTATCATCTTAGGGACATTTGGTCCTCAGAAGTATAGCAAGACAAGATAACACACACACGTTTATCTTGCTATTCATGTGAGGATTTTCCATTGGTATGAATGACAGTGAAGCTTTACTGTAGCTAAGTGAGGACTGTCAAAATTCCAGGTTTTTTTATGATTGTAGGGACATTTGGTTCTCATACAGCAAGACGAGACACACACAGATACGTTTGTCTTGCTATTCTTGTGACGACTTTCCATTGACATGAATGAAAATGAAGCATTACTGCAGCTAATTAATACTACACCTACCTCTAACCCTAACCTTAACCTCAGTAACCTAAAGCTTTTGAAAGAAAAAGCAGTTAAAGAAGTGAGGACAGGAAAAACCTTCCTCGCTAGTCCTAATTCCAGGTTTTCCTATCATTGCAGGGACATTTGGTCCTCATCTGACTATACTTGTGAGGACTTTCCACTGACATAATGACTACTGTAGCTAATTATTGCTACATCTAATCCTAACCTTAACCTCAAACTTTTTGGCTCTTTAGGATTTTCAAATTTGCCGTCTTTGTAAAAAGCACTTAAAGACATGAGATCCAAATGGCCATGTTTTCCTACCACTGTCAGGACATTTGGTCCTCACAAGTACAGCAATACAAGACAAACCCACGCACACACCAACAGACGAAGGGGGCTACACGAGCTCATAATGAACGCGGAGCAGCTAATAAGCAGCAGCTGTTAATTGCTGCGGGATGGGTAACCGCATGTGCGCGCGCTCGCCAACGCCGCCGCTTAAGTGTCCCCTCTGGTGTTTTTTGGTGCAGGAAAACATGGCTGCCATCCTGCTTTTAATTCAGCTAACGGCGTTCATTGTCTCGATGTTGAGTGCGCGTTCCCAGTGGTGCCGCGCGCGTTATAATTGCTTCGTACTGAAAACAAATTTGATTACGCTGTCAGGAACTTAGCTTCAAAAGCAGGAAGTGTGGCTCTTATTCGGAATGGAAAGACTAACAATCAAACAAAGGCTGTAATTTGTAATGATGTGGAAGTTCTTAAAACGTTACATCTGAAGGGTCCACGATTAAAGACTCGTGTTCGGAGGTTCACCTCACAAATGTTAGTGTGGAAATCGTTCAATTAGCTATTAGCACATTATCTAAAGGGCACTGAATCCATAAAAATATTTTAAAGCCGGAGCGAGTCCTGGTACAAAACAGGCAGCGCTATCGTACCCATCACTACCAATATCACTACCATAAAACCTAATTTATTTCTGTAGTAGACTGCATTAACTCTATCTGTGCTGCAGTGTTAGGCAGTCGCATGTGATGGCTATTAGCCTAATTACATTTTCCAGTAGCCAGATAAGTATATCCCAAGTAGTGAGCTGTTTTTATCAACAAAGAAGGTTTTATAAAGATATATAAAATGTTTGTGTGTGTAGATAAGCCTCCATGTTTATACACTCATTGTCTATTTTATTACCTCCACTTACCATATAGATGCACTTTGTAGTTCTACAATAAAATACTGTAGTCCATCAGTTTCTCTGCATACTTTGTTGGTCTCATTTACTCTGTTCTCCAAACATCAGGACTACCACAGATGTGGTGGTGCTGTTAGTGTGTGTTGCTGGTATGAGTGGTTCTGTGGTCTCGCTAATGGGTCTCCACTCAGGGTGTTCTCCTATTAGACACATCTACCACATTGCTGTGCCTAGTAGATGTAAAGTCAGCTTATCTGTTGTTGCATCTGTTGTACCATTTGTATTAGTCATTCTCTAATGTACAGGATGCTGGTGGCTGGACATTTTGGTTGGTGGGCTATTTTCAGTCCAGCACTGACACTGAGGTGTTTAAAACTCCAGCAGCACTGCTGTGTCTGATCCACTCATATGAGCACATCACGCACTAACGCATCACCACCTCGTCAGTGTCACTGACCGTCACCCAAATAGTACCTGATCTGTTGGGGTCCTGACCATTAGAGAACAGAGTAAAGCGGAGGACCTAAGTATGTAGAGAAACAGATGGACTACAGTCTGTAATTCTAGAACTACAAAGTGCATCTGTATATGGTAAGTGGAACTAATGACATGGACAGTGAGTGTAGAAACAAGGTGTGCGTGTGTCTACATACATATACTGTGTGTGTGTATGTGTATAAAAGTTCGGCTCCATGTTTGGCAACCATTGACCTTAGTGTTGTATGGACCTATATGCAATGGCAATGGTCTTTTTTTTAAGGCTTTATAACAGATAGGTTTATAATAATTAGATAAATGTCAGCATACTTTGCGTCATCAAGCAATTACCATAATGCATCGTAAAATCTGGAAGGGAGTCGTAGCGGTTTAGGCCTGGCAAAGCTTCCTGCTCTACCTTCCTCAGTTTGATTCTGAGCGAATGTGTAATGGCGCAGTGGATCATTATTCATGAGCTCTCATGAGTGCAGCCATTACCATGATAGCAAAACAAATGCAAGTAATACTACTTCCTTCCTGCATAATTCAGAGACGTGCTGCGATTTGAAAGCTTACCACAAAGGAGTAGAGCTGAGAGGAGCGAGCCTGCAGCTCGGGCTTACACTCTCCCACGCAGAGCTGCACAGGGCCGGAGATGGTGTCTTCTGGAGCCGCGTCCATTTCGCACACTATCCTGAAAAAGTGGAGAGAACATGCACAGGATGGAGTTGGTACCTGTCATAATGTTGCCTGTTTTTCAAGGCTACAAACGTACCATTCTCAGAGCTTTGGCGCTATGAGTTCCCCTATGGCTTTACTATATATAGTATTGTGCAAAAGTCTTAGGCCACCATTAGATTTGTTGTTTTAGCAATGGTATAATGGTATAATATAACATATTGTTGATTATTGGACCCAAAAATGTCCATTTTCATTGTTCCCCTTAGAAAATGACCACTTCTGATCAAGCTTCTGACTGTAAAAGGGTCAAACTGGCATCGTCTAAGACGAGGTCACACTAAAAACTTGCCACTATAGCCTACAGAAGCTTTTCAGGTTGTATTCTAATATTTAGTCCAAGAAATAATTATGTCATGGTCATTATATGATTGCTAAAACAACAGTATACCTACACTAATGGTGGCCTAAAACTTTTGCACAGTACTGTATATTTCCTCTGAGGAAATGCATGATCATCCATACCAAGTGTCATTAGAAATATGTTCCCCTAACAGAGCTTTAAATCAGAGTGAGTAGATATCAGAGATTTTCATCATGCTCTTACCAGGTGTCACCCGCACTGGCAGGGTGGCCAGATCTAACGACCTAATAAAAACGTACCATGTATTGATTGGCTGCTGTGGAGAGTAGTAAAGATGGCAAGGCGGTCACGATTGACTGGTGTGATGTATGTACTGCGGTGTTACTCTGCTGTCCAAAAAGGAGTCGATTCCCTGATTGTGTCGCCCATCATTTCATAAGATAATTTAGCATGCGTTAACTCATAGAAACATAAATGTTTCAAATGAACTTTAAGGAAAATGTACAGTACTGTGCAAAACTCTTAGGCCACAACAGAGTTGATATACCATTTTTTTATTGTGGGTTTTTTTTATTTGGTGTACATATTTCCCCTGTTTTGTATTTGTATCTTAATAAAGAGACTGAGACATAATTATATATGGTCATTATAGCACTGCTGAAACAACAAATCTAATGGTGGCCCAAGACTTTTGCACTACTGTAGATTTAGCTATATATGAGCTAGTGGTTTTAAGCGGCCTCAAAATAATATTGTCCCACTTGTTGACCCGGTTGGAGGGTGGTTTAGATCAAACGGCTGTCACGATTGACTGGTGTCGCATACAATACTGTGCAAAAGTCTTAGGCCAACATTGGATTAGAGATACCATTGTTTTTGCAGTTTTATACTGATTATATATAATTATTTTCCAGTCTTCTTGTTAGAATGCAACCAGAAAAAACATGGAAATGTGTATGTAGTGTTAAAAACTTAAAAAAAGAAAAGAAAAACAGCTTTTATAGTCTTCAGTGGCAAGTATTTAGTGTGACCCCTTCCACTTGAGCAATATCAGAATCTGGAAGATTCATCGGAGTTGGCCCTTGAAGATGCTTGATCAGGAGGATTTTTGGAAGGGTAGCGGCCAAGAAACCACCTGCACAAGCCAGTTTATTGTGAAAACTGTTGTTGTTTTTTTATTTATTTTGTGTACATATTTGCTGTATTTTATAGTAATTAGTATAATTACATATGGTCAGTATACCATTGCTAAAACAACAAATCTAATGGTGGCCCAAGACTTTTGCACAGTACTGTAGTTATACCTGTATATAGTTATACATGAGCTATTGCACTTAGGGGCGCTCAAAAAAGTCACGAAAATAAAAATGTCCCCCTCGTTGGCCTAAAAGATCGAATGTGCAAAAGTCTTAGGCCACCAATACAGTAGATATACCTTTGTTTTTGCGATGGTATGATGACTATATATAATTATTTATCAGTCTCATTATTAGAATACATCCAGAAAATACAGGAAGTGTGTATGCAGTATTAAAAAACCTGGATTTGGAATGGTCTTTTTGGAAGGGTAGAACCAAGAAACCAGCTGCACAAGTCATTTTTATTCAGAAAATTGTTTTTTTGTCTACATATTTTTGTATCTTAATAAAGACACTGGGGTATGATTATATATGGTCATTATAGCATTGCTAATATAACATGTAATGGTGGCCTAAGACTTTTGTAGGTACAGTAGGTTTTAAGAACCCCCCCAAAACAAATAGTTAGTCACGATAACAAAAATAGCCCACTCGTTGGCCCGCTTGGAGGGTAGTTAAGATCGAACGGCTGTCGTGATTGACTGGTTGAGCATTCATGCTGGTAAACCTCAGATGTTTTGGAAGACGGTGCATGGAAGGATACCAAACAGCGCCTTCAATGCCAGCCTAAGATTAATGACATTAGCTGCGGTACTTGAAGCGGCAGAGCCTCCAAAGCAGAACCGCTTCCCGTGTCACGTGCAGCTCGGCGTCCTACCGCGCCACTTCCCTCATTTCCTCCTGACACTCGTCCATAGCTCCATACAAATGAATTCACTCCAGCTCCATACCACTTGGATTAAGCCGCTGTCAGAGGCGAGGAACGCTGACAAATCTCCCTCCCATACATGCCACGCATTTCAATTACAGCCGCCTTGCCCTACCTCTACCCCCCCCGCACGGCGCTGCAGCGAGGCAAAGGAAACAGGATGCAAGCAGGACAGGGGGGTATATATTTTTTTGATTTTAGAAGACCAACGCTCGCACAAAATTCCACACACACCACGCCGTCTGCTACGCTTAGAGTCAAGGCAAGGCTAACCTTCTACATCGCCAGAGATTTGTTCTGAAATAAGGTCACGCCACAAAAAACTGTCAATTGTAAAGTTCACGAATTCCTGTAATTCGCTCAACATAAAAAGGCCATGGCACAGCGCATCAGTTTCGTTCGGTTTAGAGCGTCTTCCTGCAAGCGCCCCATGTGTGATCGCACTCCTGAACGTGTAAATATGACAGCTTTACCCACGGCATTAATGTGTAGGTCTGCGTTACCCAAGCGAGTGCTGTGTGCATATACTCAACTGTCATGTTATTAGTTACTTGTTCACAGCTGCCTTATGCACCAAAAATATTCAATCACTATACAGGACCTTCACTAGAAAATGACGGACACTATATTAGCTACATTTCTTCTATTTAACAAACAATCTTTTTTTTTTTTTTTTAATTGGAGCCTGTGTTTGGCTACATTATCAGGCTGACCAATCAGAGCTCGGTTGTCAGGCAGAACAGCTCATCCTGCTAGTACATTTACACCATTTAGCAGACGCCCTTATCCAGAAGGACCTACAATTGATACAACCTTACAATCCAAGCAATTGTGGGTTAAGGTCCTTGCTCAAGGACCCAACAGTGGCAGAGGTGGGATTTGAACCCTGGACCTTCTGGTCCAGAGTCTAGTACCTTACCCGCTAGGCTACCACAGTAGTACCATCAGTGAACAAGAGCTTATATGACAAGCAACACTCTGACTATAAAAAAAACATGGATATTCAGAAAATATCTGGCAGAATATAGCTGAAAGGAGAGGAATTATGGTGCTAAACCTCACAGTGACTGTAGGAACTGTTTTCTTGTTTATTTAAGTGCATTCTAATCTGTCCATGCTCACAAAAAACACTATGGCTGCCTGCACTAATCTTTGCAACACATTAAGAGAAGGGAAATGTTCAGAGTGTTTAGACAAAAACATAACGCACTCGGTGTGAAGGCTCCACTAAAAAAATTAATCGGATCCAAAAATCGGACTCGGTGTGAAAAGGCCTTCACAAGTCACCAGTATTGATTTAGCCCAAAATTCAATTACTTCTAAAACACTATTAAGATACATAGTCTCATTTTAAAATAAACAGCAGGGATTGTCAATGTTTAAAGTGGAACTATATTATAATCGACATTATTTGCAGCTTTCAGATACAATTCCACCTCCAATCTTTGGGACAGAACTTCAAAAGATAGTGGCAATAATTTGAAAATCAGTCAAATAGATACATTTTCAATGATTTTGCAGTTTGTGTTTATGCCAGAGGACTCAACAAAAGACAAGAACATTTAACAAAGCTACAGAAATATAAACTATAGGTATGCGCCATTTAACGTCCGTTCATTCTCTTTAAAGGCACAGGTCTTAAAAATGCTAATAGCAAATAAAAATGTACCTCCGGACGTAGCGGCTGTAAACAGACTCAAAATGGCAAAGACGTTGTACAGTGCTGCCTGATGTATGATGTCAGAGTATACAGAACTGTACTGAATTCTAATTACAACAATTTACATAATTATTACAGATTACTGTGTTCATTTCTTATGTACCTTCAGCTTATTCTTCTTGTTTTGTTGCACTCTAGTACAGTGTGTTTTGCTTCATTTATGTCATTTTTATGTCGTTTAGACTTACAGTTACAATCCAAGCAGTTGAGGGTTAAGGGCCATACTCAGGGGCCCAACTGTGGAGGATTAGCAGAGGTGGGATTTGAACCCTGGATCTTCTGTTCTATAGTCCAGTACTTTAACCACTAGGCCAGCACAGTCTCACATAAGCCAATCAATGCTCCAAATTCACGAGCAGAGGCGGGAGTTAAAGAGCAGCAGTCTGTTATACAACCTAATCGATAGAACTTATTAGCTCACGTTTGGACTAGAGACTGTTCCACTCGGTTGATGTGTTTTAGATAGCATAAAAGGACTATGTGCCTATGGTGATATCTGGCCAATGACCATTTTGGTCAACGTCCTGTTCCACAGAACGTAATGTGGACGATAACCTGGACATGTGTAACTTTTTCCCATAGAGTAACACTGTATCTGAAGGTGCTGCATTTCCTCCCTGAAAAAAGGAATGGTGCCCTTTCTTCTAATGGCATCACTAGGGGGTTGTGCTACATGAAATTCTAAGTCTCTTTTCCCTGTCTTTGCATCACATGTCTGGTTTTGAAAAGCACTGTTACAAGTCAGATAGCATTTTCTTAGCATGACAGCGAGCACCCCAGTGTGACACTCGAGAGGTTTGCACTTTTTATAAAAAATGGCTCTGGTTGTCCAAGGTTGTTTCCCTCATACCAGCTACATAGTAAAGTTTTGCTCTGTTTTAGACATTCAAGGACAGCATGCTGTGTGCTGAAGTACATTGGAAACTTGCATGGTGTTACTTTAGAATAGGATATAGATGGAGACGTGGTATACAGCACTGTGCAAAAGTCTTAGGCCACCACTGGATTTGTTGTAGCAATGGTATGTTGAATATGACTTGTAAACCTATTCCCATTCTTGACAAAAAAGGGGGTTCTTTGCTGCTACCCTTCCAAAAAGACCATTCTTGATCAAGCTTCTTCAGATTGTAGAACGGTCAAGGCATCCCGATGAACCTGCCGCTACTGCTAAAGTGTAAGGGGAGGTCATATTAAATGCTTGCCACTGTAGCCTAACGAATATGTTATTCTGTTGTTGTTTTTTCCAGTTTTAATACTACATACACATTTTCTGTATTTTCTGACTGGATCCTAATAAAGATATTGAGAAATACATATAAATGGTCATGATACGACTGCTAAAATAATCCTATATCTAATCTAATGGTGGCCTAAGAATTTTGCACAGTACTGTATGTTTACTGAACGCTTTTGGGTTCCTGTGGACACTTTGTATGAGGCAGCATAATGTCTTGGCTATATAATAATTGTTGAACCATTCCAATGGAATGGGATTTGGCTCCAGCCCAAATGTTTCCACTGCTTTTTGGAAGACAACAAGGAATTCGGTTCCATTTAGTTACAAGAGTAAGGTCTGGCAGTGATGATGTGGGAGACTTGGCTTGCCAAGAAACCTTACTGAAAATGCAAGGGGTCTTTCCAAAAATGTATACAAGTTGGGAGCTGTAATTATCATACGTCGTTCTCTCAGTGTAAGGGCTACAGTTCTTTGTTCTTTCTCCACCAGGCTTTGTAGCTGGCACTGTGCACTGAGCCTGGTAGTGTCGTCCTGGAATCTGCCAAATTCAAATTTGTCTGTCTGGCTGACGATGAATCATTACTCAACACTCTAGACGGTCCAGAGGCCGATGGTAGTGTGTTTTATAACACACCAGCCAACATTGCTATTGCATTGTCATCTAAGGCTTCTGCTTTTCCATGAAAACAGTCTGTGAAGCTCTTGTCGTGTAGCTAGATCTTCTGCCAACATTGCTAGTAGAGGCAGTGTAATAAAGGCTGATGGTGATAGCTTGTGGTTTTGCTGTTGTTTTTCTGAGATATTTCCTCCTCACTGTAACAGCGTCTACAGCTGACCAGAGTAGCTCTTTCTGGGTAGATATTTCACTAACCTCTTGCAATGAAAGACTGAAAGTTGATTTTTATGCACCTGTTAGCAGCAGATTAGACTGCAACTGCTTAGTATTGGTGTCCACAAACTTTTGGCCAATTATCAGACTACTGTCTGTATCTCCCCTCCACTGTTGCTTTGTTCTTGGTCTTACTGGGGTGGACGGAGAGCTGCAGGGCAAGCTTATAAGGAGCAAGAAACCAACATGAAGGTCTCAGAAGAATATATATTTACACGGATTTACACACAGTCGAGTGGGATATAAACGATTAAGTGGGGCTATTTTTCATACTAGGGGTTCACGTCAATGTATAAAGCGCTGGCCTAAGGATATTCTCGGAAGGGAAGCCAGGGTTAACTAGCCATTCTTCACAATTAAACAAGTAAACACAAGCAGATGCTGAGTGATCGCTGAGGGGTAGGGGGCGTATTGTGGGTAGCAGAAGGAGACTAGCCAAGTCCGCCTCCGTTCTAATTGGGCTTTTTTTTTTCTTTTCCCTTTTGAAGACTGCTGTGACCGCTGTCAGCGAGATAGCCTTCCATCATGAGTTGTTTGTGCCGCCTTTGTGAAGACGTTCCTGTGTGAGAAGAACTGCCAACCGGTTCAGTAGAGCAGAGCAAAAACCCATGAACACTCCTTATGGAGCCGATAGCACGTCTCGCTGTTATGACAGCTCTAATTGGTTGCCTTTGACTCTGATTAGGGTATAAAGTATGTTGTCTTGTAGTGTGTGAAAGTTAAGAGTGGCTTGTTTGATACGGATTCGCTTTCTGTTCTGTAATGTGGTTAATGAAGGATTTTTTATTTTTCTGTTCCATTCTATATTGAGTTAGATAAAAGACTAGGATCATGGATCAGGATTCAACGTCAGGCAAGAATAGGGTTGGGTATCGTTTGCATTTTATCGATTCCGATTCTGCTTCTCGATTCCAAGTTTCGATTTCAAAATGGGGACCAAAATGTGCCAAATGTTTAAGTATAAAGTATATACTTTATATACTATATATATATATATGGTATATAATGATGGATTACTGATTTGAAGGTCTATCTCATGTTCTCTTTTATCCGTGTGATATACCATTGTAACTATCTTGTTCAACTCGTCTTCACTGTTCATCCATCCTATGCACTTGTCCAGTGGTCCAGATACTCTAGAGGCTTTTTCCGCTGCTGTACATGAGATGCGACAGAGATGTGCCATGAAACTCAAGCGATTTAGTTTCCAAGTCCTAGTTTTGACAAAAAGAGAACCACTTTTTTATGCCTTTTTAGGATATTCCCTGCAAACTTTGCAGAACATCTCAAGTACAGGGTTGAAAGCTGAGTTCCATGAAGGAATGGTGCTGTGGACTCGTTTAACGTTGTTTGTGAACAGATAATATCATTGATAATATCAAACTTCCCCAACCGGGCATATTATTACACAGTTATAGTAATTATATTACACAGTTATTACACAGTCATTACAAACTTTGGGTCACAAGAATAATTTAATTCTGGTAATATGTTCCTAAACAGTGTGGAAATAGGTTTGGTTCCGGAGTCATTCTGGTGGTCTACCGATTAAGGCAATTGACGATGGACCAGAAGGTCCAGGGTACAAATCCCATCTCTGCCAGTCTACCACTGGTGATCCCTGAGCTAGGTCCTTAACCTACAATTGCATGGATTGTAAGGACATCTGCTAAATGACTGAATGTAAATGTAAACTGAAGGACTTACTGTTCAGCGATGATGTAGCCATCCTCTTTTGGGGTACATGGAATCCCTGCCACCTGGACGTTGTCTTCCATTTCAGAAAAGGACAGACCCAGGTTCACACCTCGGATAGTCACCCTGGTGCCGCCTTCAGGAGGCCCAGATACTGGGGTCACCTGTAACGGACATGAAAAGAGACTTAGATGAAGCTTTTTGTGGAGTGTCTAAAATGTCACATTTTCTACTAAAAGTTCCACCTAATTTCTTTCAGAGGCATCGTGTGGACATAAAGAAGGCTATAAAACTTGGCAAAGATGATTCTGGATTCAGAATCAGACCACAATTGTGCTGCCAGGGGTGATAAATCAAGCGTGAGGCCATATCAGTACTTGGTGCTGCCCACCTTGTCGTAAAATACAATATGGTGGCACAGCATGACCTTGGCTCTGGGAGGCATGCAGCCTTCTGTGCTGTTAAAACCCCAGAGTACGTGAGTCGCTCAGTCCTGGCCCATCTCCAGAGAGGAGAGGCAGATGGAGTAAGAGTGAACCAGATAGAAGTAGAGAGAAGGACATTTGCACAGATCAGTCCACAACATACACAATCAATAAACCATTAGTGGGTGGGCATGCAAAAGTAAAAGCAATTCAACCACAGTTCCTGGGCACGGCTGCTCGCTGAATCGAGACAAATTCAGTCAAATCCAGTAATCTAGCTTTGTAGACCCCAGGAGAACTGATCTTATGTGGCCCAGTGGGATTGCTGCACGGTAGTCTCGATTTTGTGGACATTAATTCCTCAGGATGTAAAGCAAACATGTCACCGCATTGCTGGAAGGCAGAAATGCATGAATCTTTTATTGCTGCTTGGCCCGGGGAGGCAAACAGCTTGGTTTTTAAAAAACGGAAGAATGAAGCAATGCTAAATATATCCATATCAGACCATGTCAGCCATGACTGAGATTGACTGTAGGTGGTTTATTTACAGAGCCAAGGGAGACACAAGACCAGTTTTTTTAGATTGCACTGATTTTTTTTTTAGGAAAAAATCTTGTTTTGAGAAACTGAAGATTGTGTAGGTAAAACTGTCTGAGTGAAGATTTACGCCATCAATAGGGTAATGTGTTTGGCTGTTGTCCTGAAAGTTTAGCAATTCTGTCTCTTTAGAGACTCTTCTAGAATACAGCCAGAAAATATAGCACAGTTGTATGCAATATTAAAAAACTGCATCAGAAAGTAACAGCTTCTCTAGGCTAAAATGGCAAGTATTTATTGTGACATCCCCTTACGCATCGGGAAGATATTTCTCAGCTGACCCTTTTATAGTCTGCTGAAGCTTGATCAGGAAGGGTAGCAGCCAAGAAACCACTCTTTCGGAAGGGGAACAGGGTTAAAAGCTAAGATGCATGCTAAAGCTCACAAAGACTGGAATGAAGATCGGGAGAAAATATTTTTTACGTCCAGTCTTCCACAATGTTATAAATGGTCATTGTACCATTGCTAGAACAAATCTAATGGTGGCCTATTAATTTTGCACAGTACTAGACGTTCATACTTGAATGACTTTGGAATTGCCAAAGTATCTGTGTTTATATGTATGTCTAAGGAGTATGGGTCCTGTTTGAGTTGTGGTCCTCTCAGGTTTTTTTGGGAGTTTTTCCTTGGCACTGTTGTCCTAGGCTTGCTCAGTTTTGGAGTGGCCTCATAATTTAGAAGATAATCTAAAATTTTAAAGCTGCTTTGAGACAATGCTCCATTGTAAAAAGTGCTATAGACATAAATCTGACTTGACTTCATGTTCCCACTTGGAGTACTTTTATTGAACGTGTGTTCTCTTGAGTCTCTGGCCTCCAAGTCAGTGACCAAGATGAGGCCCTGGCCCTCAAGGCCGAGAGGAAATCCTGACCCCCATTTTTGAGTTCAGCTCTGACGGATATATATATTATGATATAGAAAATGATTAAAGGTGCTTTTGGTTTGCATTCGCTCCACCAGAAGGTATGCTTACCCAGAGCCCCTTCTTACAATCCAAGCAATTGTGGGTTTAGGGCATTGCTCAAGGACTCAACAGTGGCAGCTTGGCAGAGGTGGGATTTGAACCCTGAACCAGAAGGCATTATCCATTAGGCTAGCACAGTCTGAAACAGTCCCATATATATATATATATATATATATATATATATATATATATATATATATATATATAGGAGTATTATATAATATATATATTATGGATTATTATACTATGGACCTTCTGGTCCAGGGTTCAAATCCCGCCTCTGACAAGTTGCCACTGTTGGGTCCTTGATCAAGGCCCTTAACGCACAATTGCTTGGATTGTAAGAAGGCGCTCTGGGTGAACCTACCTTCTGGTGGAGTGAATGCAAACCAAAAAGCACCTATCATCATTTTCTATACAACTGTTGATTGAACGTATGGCCTGCACTTGCAAATACAATATCGCTAGTTTCAGCAGATGATCAAAACTGGCCCACTATCATTCTAATCCCCACATGGCATGGCAGGCAAGGGGCAGAACTGTAGTAGTGGCGAAGCAATTTCACCCTCATTAACTACAGCTGTCCCAGTTCCAGCCTACAAAGGGAAGAATTGGGCCTTCCACCAGAATCTCCTCACGCTTCCGAGGGTAGCCACTTCCCTAAGGCTAATTGAGATAACATACACTTATAGACATGTATGAGAGTGGTTGAGTGCACACCCTCACAGTGAGACCGAGTTGACTGTGGCTATGAGTGAAAAGCAGGCAGCTTGATTCAATGTGTGTGCATGTCCTGTGGCTCTGTTCACAGTGTAATCCTGTTAAGAGGACAGGCGCTGGCCGTCTCACTCCCTTCGCCGTCAGACATTCAAAGACGTCTAATACTCCGGAAAGAAAAGGAATGGCAGCCTACTTCCTGCACTCACACTAGCCGGGCAGGCAGGGGGTTAAAAAAAAGCTTCTGCATATACTGGATGAGGCTGCTGATTATAACTCCCATAAACAGGGGCTGATTTGGCCTGCTGCATGCTCAGTGAGGGGCCAAACTCTGTCTTGGATGAGAGAGCAGTCCTTCATGCTCTAAGCCTCAGGCCAGTCTGGAAAGACCAACGGACAATCCAAACATGAAAGCTTCCAAAAACTTGTATGAAATGGATGTGTGTTTACATGATCTTGTACATTTATAGCGTGGCAAGAAACCGGTTGCAAGTAGAGGGTTTGCTTTCCGGAAAAGTGACGAGGAACGGTCTTCAGTGCTTCTACTCATATTGTTCCTTGTATAAGTTGGTATCTACTTTGCAAAGACCTTAGGCTAAAGTGAGACTGAGAGGGGAAGAGAGTTGATAGAAACAATAGGTTTATGGGTAGTACCGATTGTTTGAGTTAGGGTATACAGTCCCCTCCACAATTGCTAGCATGCCTGGATGATACCAAAAGTTTGTCTGAATTTCCTGAAGAGGGATTTTCTGTTCTCGCAGTCTATATAAAGGGTTTAAAGTTTGGATTTTTCTCATAATGAAATTAAGCTAATTCAGCAAAAGATGAATTTTGTGACTGTGGTAGCCTAGCGGGTAAGGTACTGGACTATGGACCAGAAGGTCCAGGGTTCAAATCCCACCTCTGCCAAGCTGCCACTGTTGGGTCCTTGAGCAAGGCCCTAAACCCACAATTGCTTGGATTGTAAGACTGTATCAGTTGTAAGTCGCTCTGGATAAGGGCGTCTGCTAAATGTTGTAAATGTAAATTAATTTCTTAAGTCTCACGTATCTTCATTGGGATGCCAATACTGATGGTGGGAACTGTAATTTCTGATTTGAGAGTCATGATGAAAGTCTGCAGCAAAAGAAAGAAGGTATGATGTGTTCCTCCAGCCAGGATGGACCGTTTTATGCCAAATCAAGCATGTCCCATTTTCCTGCTCGGGAACTTTATGGGCTTGATAAAAACTGCTCAAGTCTTGTTTCTCGCCGCATAAAGTCCATACTAAATGCTCTATTTATTTTTAACTACCTATTAAATGATAGCTGGCAAAGATGAAAACGAGGCAAAAGAAAAAAAGAAAATTCTGAATTTCTGCCAACCCCGAGCACACAGTTGGAAAGTGGTGAGGAAAAAGCATTCTGTTGGGAGTGTGGGATTTTTTGGATGAGCGAGTTTGATTTAATACTCTTCTGCAAATAGCCCATGAGCCCATGAGGGACAACATTGTCACAGTAATGCTGTGTTTGTAGCTTCAAGGGAAGCGGCGCTTCAATCAGGCCGATATGATTTATTTATTTTCATTTCAAAGTGGACCTTCCTTTCGGCACTCTGCGTGTGTGAGTTGTGTATGCCCGCGGATGTAGCTTATGCATGCATGTATGAGTACAAGTCTTCCTAGCATCTGTATGCTACCGGTCCACATTGGAGGTCTTGGAAAATGGTCGAGTGTGAAAAGTTGCTAAATCGAGCTGAGCTCTTATAGGCCATGCTCTGTAAAGATAAATGAAGTGTGCTTTTCAGAAATTGTTAAATGAGAATTTTTATGTTTCAATTAGCCTCACATTTAACAGGGACACTTGTGAAATTATGCACCGGGATAGAGATGAATAAAGCAGCCATCACACTGGAATTTTGCATCAATGTGAGCAAATCTTCAAAATAATTCTGCTACGCTTTCATGTGAGTTTGTTCTTAAGCAACAAATATCTGAGTCCAGTCCACATATTTGAATAATATCACATGAGTACAGCTTCTGACAATATACAAGCATCCCTTGTGATCTACTGGCTCATGTTTTCGGTGGTTAAAGATTGTGCAGGTTCATCAGTATCAAGGGGCCCAACTGAAATTGTAGCCTCAGTTGCCTGTCCCTAGCTGACCAGAGTGACACCCAATGTGGTGTTTGGCTCCTTTGGTTGTAACGTGGTTGAGTTACTGTTGCCTTTCTATCAGCTCAAACCAATTTTGCCCAGAGAACTGCTGCTCACTGGATATTTTCTCTTGTAGGACCATTCTCTGTAAACCTTAAAGATGGCTGTAGGTGACAATCCCAGTAGATCACCAATGAAATACTCAGACCAGCCCATCTAGTACCAACAACCATGCCACGTTCAATGTCACTGAGATCATGTATTTCCCCATTTTATGTATTGTACTCCAGCCATACAATTGGCTAATTAGATAATTGCTGGAATGACATTGCTACTCACACTTTTGATCTTTGACCCGTGAAGCACTTAACTAGATCTCTGAGCTAGTCCCCTAATCAGTGCTGAATTGATGAGGGTGGTACACCATTTTGGGCACTTGTATGCTTTGCTCATTACGCCAGTGGATTCCATCGTACAAACACAAGTACTGGTCCATGACACACAATATAGCATTCTGTTGGTTTTTTTTAAATATGGTTCTGGTAATCACAGTTGTGGTTTTGTTTGGTTGTTCGTGACACCTTGGAGGCTTTAGTCATTTCGTAATGTATTGTTGCGACGCAGCAAACAAGACGAGCTGTTATAAGAGTTTGATTATATTAAATTATTAAGATAGTATTCATTCAAGTTTGGTGATGCAACTAGGCAAGAGAAGAAAACGGAAGCGATCTACAGCAGTCTGGATTCCCCTACCATGCTTTTTAAGTGCCCATCTTATTCCCAGCTCATTTAATCCCTGCTCCTACGCCTTTAACAAATCTGAATCTAATATTAATGGGCCTTCAGAGGAAGATTCAAATGTTGTTAAAAGCGGTGTTAATTATTCATTTTCTGTACGGCAGCTTTGCAAATATGTCTGTACGCAAACAAATTTGGTTGAGTCGCCCTTTCTAAGGAAAAAAAAAAATCTTCAGCTTTAGTGTTATATTAATTCATTTCTCAGCACGCTGCCATGTTGGATGACTCAACCTTGTTTTTGACCATCACAGGCAGCTCGCAGTCCTACTCAGGATTTATTAGTGTGTATACTGACTAAAATGGAATGGCTATTAATAAGTAAAGGATATGCCTGAAGATCCTTAGATGTTTCCCAAGGGTGCTTCTCACATATTTGTGGAGTCTGGGTTGTGTCCTTAACTCGATCTTTGTAGGGCATAAGGTCTAATAGAGAGCAGCGGTGCCAAATTTCTTCCATTTGTCTTCCATTTCTTCCTTCTATTGCCCAGATTTTCAAGTCTCCCTGATTGATTAGGATAATACTAAGACTGAAAATGTCTCTGCATTGCTATTTCTGAGGGCACTATTACAAACGATTGGTTCACTGCTTCGAAAGTAAGCAGCTCGGCTCCCTTAAACGGATAAGAAACTGCTAAATAAAGAGGTACGAGCAGCTGTAACAGCAAGCTCAGTTGTTGCTGCTTGCTTTGGAAGCAATGAGCAAATATTCGCCACATTCAAACTTATTATAACCAAACTGATCACCTCGCAGAACCAAGCACGTGTAAGATATTTCAATAAATAAAACTCCAACCTGCTTGTGCATCTTTACCCTCATTAAAAACATGAAAAACCATGACTACGCAATTTGAAAACGCTAAACGCCCATGTCCTCTTGCCATCTCTAATAGCAGGCTTTATGTCTAATGGTTAATAGACCACATTAGAGGCGATGAAGGTTGTGTAGTACCAACAAGAATTTAAATCTAGCTGGCGCAGTGGTTAAAGATGCTAATCTCTTGACCAGAAGGTTCAGGGTTCAAGTCCCAGCCCTGAGGACTTTTACTGTTTATGCTCTTGAAGAAGCCCCTTAACCCTCACTTACCATATTTTTCGGACCATAAGGCGCACTTAAAATCCTTTAACATTCTCAAAAATCGACAGTGCGCCTTAAAATGCGGTGCGTCTAATGTATGAATTAATTCTGGTTGTGCTTTCTGACCTAGAACCGATTATAGATGGTTCACGGCACTCATAAATCTGTGAAAATGTTTTGGCACGGCCTTGGTAAGTTACGAAGCTTATGGCAACCGTAGTGCGCAGCATCGCGGAGTAATACGGTATGTGAAGCGGATTACAAACACAACGCTATCAGTCACGCAGTACAACATGGACATAGAGCAGCTGCGAGAGAATTCAACATTAACGAATCAATGGTACGGAAGTGGAGGAAGCAAGAAGACGCCCTGCGCCAGGTAAAGACCAAACTGAGCTTCCGACGGAACTTAAGAGTTTCGTTTCATTTCATGCGTCTTATAACCCGGTGCGCTTTATAGTCCGGAAAATACAGTACTTAAATTGTTCCTTGTAAGACTGCATCAGTTGTAAGTCACTCTGTATAAGGACGTCTCCCAACTGCTGTAAATGTATTGTCTTACTTATTTTAGGGTCTGCCTAAAAGTCTAAAGCTACAACATGAGGTCTTGGGTCATGTAGGGCAAAAATCCTACTGTGTAGTATGTGCTAATTTCATTCACCTCTAAAACAGTAAGGACTCAGAACTGGGAGTAGGACAGAGCTTCTTTTTCCGCTCTCTGCTTGCAAACAGGCATCGATAACCTCAGCGCAGTCAAACCACAGACTGCAACATGAGCAGAGCTACAGAGTTACCACGGAATAATGACCTCATCACCGAGTGGCATAATCAAAAGCTCAATAATAGTAAAAATAATAAGACTATTGATTTGTTTCAAAAGTAGCCATATTGATCCTGAACAAAAAATACATAGTATGGCTTACTAAAAAGAAAGCATAGGTGGTAGATGAATGTGCATGTCAGTGTGCTGCCAAATTTGCTGCCTGCCGGTGAAAAGAAATCAGTGGCCTCAAGTTGTATGGAGGCACTAGCCAGCCCAGGGTCGTCCTCTCTCGGTGAGGTCAGTACTAGGGGAAAAATCCTCTCTCAAAAATAAATAAAATACATTGAGTCAGTTTGTGTTTTTGGATTCAGTATTAGATCGTTAGAGCTGTCTCTCTCTCTCTTTTTTTTTTTTTTATTTGCTCTTTTCCTGCTTCACCGCCTGCTTTCTTTTTATGCTCAAGCTGTTCATTGCTCTCTTCTCCGGTGCCCGGGGTGCCGCTCCAGACAGCTGTGTATAGCATGAAATGAAAGCCTACACAGCCCTGATCAAACACGCCAGTGCTACATCACTATAGCTCCCACACAGACACGTTTTCTTAGCTTTCTACCTTGAAATGAGAGCTGCTGAGTCTGTATTCATATGGACTTTAAAAAAGAAAGGACTACAGTAGACCAGTGAGCTGAGTCATTTGCTTCACTTTTTAATTAGCGTGTGTGAACATGGCAAGATGTGGAAGTGACAAATTATTCAGTGTCCGGCTTTTGCACCGGGCCAGATCCAACCCAGCCATGCATTACACACACTAATTGTACTCTGTGCTGAGCTGTCTCCCTACACACACACACACACACACTAGGCTTGAATAAGCTACGGATGTAATGATACACTCTGCTCATGAATTGATTCACAATACTGACTTCACGATTTGATTTTACATTGTCATCGTGTCATGATGTATCGTTACACCCCTAGTATAAGCCCCATTTTAGATATTGTAATGTGGGTTTTTTAATCATTCAGAACTAATGCACAGACAGTAAGGGGCACTGAGAGTAGGACAAAGCTCCTCTTTCTGCTCTCTGCTTACAAATACAGGCATCGATGACCTCAAACCGCAGACTGCAACATGAGCAGGGCTACATCTTTACCACACTTGAATCTATGTGTGTGTGTGTTTATGGATCATGCCCTGTCCTGGCATGGGTGCACACACTGAAGTTAAGGCAATAAAGTGACTAAGATTTAATGATTTTAACAAATTGGTCATCGTTTCTCCATAAGGACTCTTCGCTGACATAATGATTACTGTGGCTTAGTAATCCTACTCCTAACCCTAACCACAGCAACAGTTTTTGTAAACAAACAGCTGTGGGGACAGTTTAAGGTAGGTGTGTGTGTGTATGTATATGTACAGTGGGGCAAAAAGGTATTTAGTCAGCCACTGATTGTGCAAGTTCTCCTACTTAGAAAGATGAGAGAGGTCTGTAATTTTCATCATAGGTACACTTCAACTATGAGAGACCAAATGAGAAAATAAATCCAGGAAATCACATTGTAGGATTTTTAAAGAATTTAATTGTAAATCATGGTGGAAAACAAGTATTTGGTCAATAACAAAAGCTCAACTCAATACTTTGTTGGCAATGACAGAGGTCAAATGTTTCCTGTAAGTCTTCACCAGGTTTGCACTGTAGCTGGTATTTTGGCCCATTCCTTCATGCAGATCTCCTCTAGAGCAGTGATGTTTAGGGGCAACATTGACTTTCAACTCCCTCCACAAATGTTCAATGGGGTTGAGGTCTGGAGACTGGCTAGGCCACTCCAGGACCTTGAAATGCTTTTTACGGAGCCACTCCTTCGTTGCCCAAGCAGTGTGTTTGGGATCAATGTCTTGCTGGAAGACCCAGCCACGTTCCATCTTCAATGCTCTCACTGATGGAAGGAGGTTTTGTCTTAAAATCTCACGATACATGGCCCCGTTTATTCTTCTCTTAACACGGATCAGTCGTCCTGTCCCCTTTGCAGAAAAAAAGCAGCCCCAAAGCATGATGTTTCCACCTCCATGCTTCACAGTAGGTATGGTGTTCTTGGGGTGCAACTCAGCATTCTTCTTTCTCCAAACAGGACGAGTTGAGTTTTTGCCAAAAAGTTATATTCGCTTTCATCTGACCACATGATATTCTCCCAATCCTCTTCTGGATCATCCATATGCTCTCTGGCAAACTTCAGACATATGCTGACTTAAGCAGGGCGGCACGCCTGGCACTGCAGGATCCGAGTCCCTCTCGGCGTAGTGTGTTACTGATGGTAGCCTTTGTTACTTTGGTCCCAGCTCTCTGCAGGTCATTCATCAGGTCCCTCCATGTAGTTCTGGGATTTTTTGCTCACCGTTCTCATGATCATTTTGACCCCACGTGATGAGATCTTGCGTGGAGCCCCAGATCGAGGGAGATTATCAGTGGTCTTGTATGTCTTCCATTTTCTTACAATTGCTCCCACAGTTGGTTTATTCACACCAACCTGCTTGCCTATTGTAGATTCACTCTTCCCAGCCTGGTGCAGGTCTTCAATTTTCTTTCTGGTGTCCTTCGACGGCTCTTTGGTCTTGGCCATGGTTGAGTTTGGAGTCTGACTGTTTGAGGCTGTGGACAGGTGTCTTTTATACAGATAATGAGGTCAAACAGGTGCCATTAATACAGGTAACAAGTGGAGGACAGAAGAGCTTCTTAAAGAAGTTACAGGTCTGTGAGAGCCCGAAATCTTGCTTGTTTGTGGGTGACCAAATACTTATTTTCCACCCTGATTTACAATGAAATTCTTAAAAAATCCTACAATGTGATTTATTAGATTTTTTTTCTCATTTTGTCTCTCATAGTTGACGTGTATTTATGATGATATATATATATATATATATATAGGTGGGCATACAGTCCCCACAAGTATAACAAATGCCTGGTCTCACACACAAACACACACACACGACCACAAAAGGATAGAGTGTCACTGGTCTAGTCTTCAGTCTGGTCAATGAACCCTATAAGCTCTCGCCCTTGCGGTCAGACTGAAGGTGAACACACAGACACGGACACAGATACGTGCATCATTCAATGAAATCAAACACCATCTGCTCTCCTTGGGCGAATTGATTTGAGGAATGATAGAAGGATGAAAATGAGGTCAGAGAGAAACTGAGTGGCCTCTCCATTTAGGCCGAATGTCAGGAGAACCTTGCATATAAAGACATCTTGCTTGATTTGCGATGATGCAACCACGTATTTGTGCTTGTATACTGTGTTAATGAAACAACCATTGAAACCATATGAGGTAAGACGAACACCATGTCTAGTGTTACCATCACTGGCAGTCACATTGTTTGATGACAGCCTACGTCTTTCAAGTGTACTATAGTGAGTGGGTTTGACAGCTGTCATAACACAATACTGACAGCTGTGTTATAAAGACTCTGACTTCACAAGAAAAACTCACTTGACCCAAGCGCACCTTTGGCCTTCAAACACATTCATAATTAACACATAACGCACATATAAAGAAATATTTGAACGTATATGACAGAAAGTAGGCATTAGAACATCTAAGCTTCAACCGAATTCATTTGCTACTTTGTAATAATTCATTAAACACACACAATAAAAAGATCAGCACCACATCTTTTCAATGTACAGTATTCATATCATTAGGTGATTTTATTAGAAACTGCATGTAGGCTGTTTCTAAAAAAACACCTAATGATATGACATAATGATATGTGAGATACGTTCACAAATGCCACTTAAAACTTTACTGTGCAAAAACAGAAGCCTTATGTTAACCAGTTCCAGAAGTGGCATCGACTTCTCTGGGCAGTGGAAACTTGTATTGTGGTCAGGTGAATCAGTATTTGGTAATTTATCCATTTAACATTGCGTATACTGTATATGTTCAGTAGTGTTCCTCTATCTACACCCCCAGAGGCTGGGTTTTTTCTAACAACACACCACTTAGACTTCACGTTGCAAGCTCCACTCAGAACTTAACCCAGTCTCTCTGACAGTCCCTACTCACTGAGCCTACGCTGTGTACTATATGTTTATATCCTTCTATAATTAAAAGGCATTACTAACCTCAGTGATACGTGGGTTGGTGCACTTGACGTTAGTGGTGGCCAGGTTAAGCCAGCGGCTTGTGTAGGGGTTAGACATGGGGCAGTGGTGCTGCAGGGTGCACCGGCCCTCCATGCTACACCATCCGCACTGGAACTTCCTCTCTGCCTTCAGACACATGCCACAGCTGTCCCGCTGAGCTCCACACTTATAAAGGTGCACTGTGGGAAACAGAAGGACAGTTATCGCGTGGGCCAATGGGTGTCAGTGAAATGTAGAAGTATACCACAAGTCTTAAAGATTCATCTTACAATAGGAAGGCGACTACAAACCAAAGCAACATGTTTCCCATATTTCTACAGATTTTAGCCCATACATTTTTCAAATCTAGAGTGGAGGCCAAAAGTCTGAGACCACTAGTGAAAATGCTTCAGTTTTGCACTTTTCTCTAATTTAAAATGACATTTTTCATTGCAAACCATACAATCAACATAGCAATGGGTAAAATGTTAAATCTTTGGAAAAAACCACATGCATTTCAAAGTTTATTGCTATTTGGTATGTTTTGATGTAATGACAGTGTGCACTCGAGTTCCCATGGGCCTTACAAGTTGCAAAATGGTGATCCATGCTCTCCCAGTATGATTTCCCAGTATTCCAAAGAGCTTCTTGTGCCCCCCCTAAATGATAGATGGGGTATAGGTGAATGTGGGTAGGTGAATGTGGATGAAAGTCGATGACAGTCACTCCTTGCTTTTGTTTGGTCTTCAAGTAGATGTTGCAAAGCTTTGAGGTGTGGCATGGGTGAGTTTATTTGTAACTAAAAATATGTAAGAATTAAGTTAGTTAAAAATGCAAATTAGAGGCGTTTGGCCTCCAGTGAACTGAAAAGTATAAAACTACGCAAATACTTGGACACCTTTCCAGTTGGAGCACTGTTTTTAGAGTAAGTTATATTTAAATAAAGTTGATAACTAATTTAATTTGGGGTGACAAATTGCTGGTAAAGCAGTTTGGCCTGTTTTTATATTGGCACTAAACTCTGGTAGTGTTTAGTCACACTGATGTGTCTTTATAAAGGTATATTAGGTATGCACTGTTTAATGACAATCTGATCAAAATCCATTCGCTTTAATGACTGTCTTAATAATTATAATAGGGAATAAAAATCTGTCTTTTCAATCAACACAGTGGATCCACGAACAGAGGTGGGAGTTAAAGTGTAGGAGTGGAAGTGGATGTTAGTGTGACTACCTTACTGGTCGTTTGTTTGTTAGCTCACGTTTGGACTAGAGACTGTTCTAACCAATGTGTTTAGAGATGTTTTCGTGGAAGTTGCTCGTGTTTACGTGGATGACTTTCCGCTGCTTATTAGTAACAAGCTGTAGATTTGTAACAAGCTGTGGGACAGTGGTAGCCTGTGGTTAAGGTACTGGACTCTGGACCAGAATGTCCAGGGTTCAAATCCCACCTCTGCCAAGCTGCCACTGTCGGGTCCTTGAGCAAGACCCTTAACCCACAATTGCTTGGATTGTAAGACTGTACCAATTGTAAGTTGCTCTGGATAAGGGCGTCTGCTAAATGCTGTAAATGTAGATGGCGTTTAAGTGTATATGCCTGTCCTATTGTAAGTAGTACTCCTTTGTTTGCTGCCCCCCACTACCTTTTCATTCTCTCTCACCTATATAAACTGCTTCACATTCACTAGTTGAGTCTCTGTTTCATCTGGATGATCTTCCGTGTTGTTCGTAATACTGTCTATTAGAGCATTTTTGGCTTCCATCAAACAAAAGTATGAGGCCCATCATACCATCCTCATAAGAGTCGTATTTAAGGGTTTCTGGCGCATTTACCTATCGTTTGCACGCAGTTTATTTCTGATAATACACTTTGTATTTACATTACAGTAGCATAAAGACGATGTGACTGCGGTAATATCCGGTCAATGTCCTCTTTCACTGAACGTAACATGGTATTTAAATGGCACATGTCTGTGCTGGCACTAATATTTATACCATTTCATGAACTGGTAGACGTTAGGTTGCTTTGTTGTCCTCACTGAGATGAGGCCTGATTCACAGATAGTGTATACTATGCTCTGACAAAAGACCTGGTTCAATGTACCTCGAATGTTGTCCGGATTGTCAATGATGAAGTTGCCGTTCCACACCACAGAGAAATCCACCGGCAGCTCGCTAATCCTCATACCCTCATACAGGTACTGTAGAGAGAGAAAGGGGAATGGGGAAAAAAGAAGAAATTTGGAGTGAGCACCGGTCTGTCTTGTAATACATTTCTTTTTGTTGCGTTACCACACACTTACATCATCGACTTGTCTGTCAGCCTGAACGTTAACTCTCTCATCTGCCATTCATAAGGACAGCTCTTAGCCCCCACACCTTGGTATGCAGTGAATGCTTGACAGAAATGTACATTTGTAACTGAATCCACTAGCATGGGTGCGATTTAGTCGAGTTGCCAATCTCATTCTACTGGCTGCTCTTATTCTGCCTTCCATTCCATCCAGTGGTTTACATGGATTGGAGGTCTTTATGAACATGACTGGGCCTCCCCAGTCTGTTTCCACAACATTGGAAATGCACAATTCCAATTGACAGTGGTTCCCAAACTTACTATCCCAAAGATACTATGTATCTTCAGTTCAGACTGTGTACCTTCCAACCCCCCGCAATAGCTACGCACGCCCCCCACTTTGGGAACCACTGTCCTAGGATGTCACTGTATGCTGCAGATTTCCCATTACTAGAGCTAACGAACTCGGCCAAATGGCGTAAGACTGTTTGGCTGTTATACCAGTACTAGAAAATATTACAGTTGGCACTGTGCATTCGGGCAGGTAGCATTCTCCTGGCATGCCGTTCTGCGAGCTTGTGTGGCATGCAGCTGTGTGGCCGAGCTATTGTTGTAACAACACTTACATTTAAATTAGTTGGAATGATTTCTGTGGACCACGAGCTCTTCAGTAGGACTCATTCTGCAGCCATTTGTCAATGGAGATTTTTTGGCTCTAAGTAGCAATGGGCTGGCTGAACTAGCCAAATCCAATAATTGTATAGTTTGTGTACATACATTTGAATATGTAGAGTATACAGTCATCGATCACTTCATTTAATTACACCTCCTCGTTTCTACACTCATTGTCCAGTTTATCAGTTCCACTTACCATAGAGAAGCACTTTGTAGTTCTACAATTACAGACTGTAGTCTATCAGTTTCTCTGCATACTTTTACTCCCCTTTACTCTGTTCTCTAATGGTCAGGACCCCCACAGGTCCTCATCAGGAGCTCATATGTTCTCGTGCAGTTTGTGTTAGTCATCCTCTAATCCTTCATCAAGGACTATTTTCAGTCCAGCAGTGCCACTGAGGTGTTTAAATACTCCAGCAGCACTGCTATGTCTGGTCCACTCATACCAGCACAACAAACACTAACACACCACCACTGAGAATGATCCACCACCCAAATAGTGCCTGATCTGTGCTGGTCCTGTCGGGGTCCTGACCATTAGAGAACAGAGTAAAGAGGACTAACAAAGTATGTAGAGAAACAGATGGACTACAGTCTGTAATTGTAGAACTACAAAGTGCTTCTATATGGTAAGTGGAGCTGAAAAAATAGACAAGAATGTAAACAAGGAGTAGTGCTTCGCTACTACTGTACTTCAGTATGGATATGTAAGGGAAGAAAATGTACTGGCACCCAGGTGGTGGAGAATACAATGCATCATGCTGCTTTGGATGATGGTGCTAAATGCTGCAAATGTTAATGTGTAAACGTCATTTTATTCTGGTTTCTTCAGGTGCAGGCAGGGCGTTAAGAGCAGACGATCCTCCTATAGTCTGATACCATATGAGTGTATCATACCGAGCTGTTCTGACACTGTACGCTGGAGCTGTTGAAGCGGAGCGCCGTGACTCTGTGACTGACGCCTTGGATGTGCAGGACGCACTCGTAGCCCCGCTGACCCGACTGAGGTTGGGGAAGGTTGCGGGCCTTCAGGGTGATGGGTTTGACCTCGCCTGCTGGGATGAGGATCTCCTCGGAGCGCACCAGCTGAGGACAATCCTGAGAGCAAACACGGGAGAGAACAGGTAATGGAAAAACCAGCAGACACACAAACACACCGAAATGCTGTTTACCGAGGGCGGCACTCTAAAAGCTCGGGGTTGAGAGAAGATCGAAGCCAGCTAGACGGCTGTCTGTGTACGCACGCGTCATGTATGTGTTTCTGTACTGGCTCCATTTCCATGGCTTTTATTCCAGACCACTTCATCACTTTTCAAATCTACTGGATCACAACACTCGGGGGAAGAACATGCCAATAATAGCTGTGCTGCAGAAAAAGGAAAAGTGTGTGTGGGTATCTTAACCGAGCTTTCCGAGTGTCTCTCCATATGTGTGGTGTGCATGTGTGAGTGCGTGCAGGTGCGCCGTTGATTAATGCGCTACGGTAGAACCTGTCAAGTGGTAAACACACTCGCGCGCCCTCTCCTCATGAGCAATTAGCAGCTGCCACCAAGAATAGCCGTCCTGACTGTACACACACACACAACTCACTGACTGTGCTAATATTGGAAATGCATTGACATGCTGATTAAATTTCCATTTGGAGTGGTTTCATATAAATGGTACGTTGACCAAAAAATGGTAGCTGGCGGACTATGATGGTTCGGTTTATGATATTTTGAATTTCGATTTTTCCCCGGGCAATCGATATGCAATACAATAATCTCCTGTGGACATCCAGGCAGCAGGCATCTGACTGATCTGGGCAGCAGCGCCAATAGACTAACCATTTTGTTTTTCATTTAAAATGACTTGAGATCTTCAACAAGCAAACTCAAGGCCTTTTCACACCGAGTCCAGAACTGACGGACTGGGATGCTGCGTAAAATTTTTAATTGGCGTCTGGTCTAATTTCTGCATTGTTTGGCTGCCCAATCAGGCTGACCAATGAGAGCTCGGTTGTCAGGCAGAACAGCTCATCCTGTTAGTAGCAGAGCACAAGAGCTTATAGGACAAACAACATGCTGATTTTAAAAATATCTGGCGGAAAAGAGCTGAAAGGCTGGAGAATGACGGTGATAAACCTCCACAGTGACTGTATGGAATTGTTTTCTTGTTTATCCAAGTGCCTTCTAGTCTGTTCATGCCCACAAGAACACAAACTATAGCTTCCTGCACTAATCTTCACTCGTGTCTGTGTTTTTTAAGTTGATGTGAAAAAGACATAGCAAAATCTCTGTGACACATTAAGAGAAGGGAAATTAAAGAAAGCAAAAGCAGACAGGGAGTTTTCAGAGTGTTTAGAAAAAACACTGTGTTGTGAAGGTCCCACTACGTTACAAATCGCATCCCTTTTTTGCCTCACTTCTACGATTATTTCCTTATTGATCACATTATGTGCTCTATCTGAACAGGCTGATTCACAGGAGTACATGGGGAAATAGAAACTCATCTGGTTGACTGAAAGTATTTAACAAGCTGTAACAAGTTGTATTTGATTGATACTGAAGTACGTGCACATTAGTGTTCTTCATATTTGCAAAAAATCAGCCCATCAGTGAGTGGATTTATTCATTGCTGGGTGAAGAAACCAATTTATCCTGAAGCGTTGTAACATTAATGGTTTCCATCCGGCAGCGTCGCTTCCCAACAAAAATAGCAACTGCATTCAAACTGGCTTCTGTCCAACCAAATTAGGAATACGCTGGCAAATGACCAGCAAATCACATTTCCATCTCATTTCTAATTGAATCGCTTCACGTGACATCTTCATTATCGATTAGCCATTATCTGCTGACACGCTTACGCATCAATGCGACTGCAACTAATGCAGGCCGGCGATCAATCTGATGCCATTTGAGTGATTTTTTTTTT
Organism: Ancistrus triradiatus; assembly: GCA_025084515.1. NCBI lineage: Eukaryota > Metazoa > Chordata > Actinopteri > Siluriformes > Loricariidae > Ancistrus > Ancistrus triradiatus. Next base: position 495,304 of record JAJAGP010000130.1, read on the forward strand.
TTTTTTTATAAAAATACTTCTTGTGTAGGTCATTTGCTGCATGAGATCATTTGGAAAAATGTTAGTCCTTCACCAGGGGAAGAAATCAGTGGGCAGAATGCAATGGTCGGCTTAAGGTTATGTCTGCATTTGTGTTCGCGAGGCTCAAATAGCCTTACAATCAGAGGAACACATGAAAAGTACGAGGGTTTTTAGCTGGTTCTTAAAAAGGGTCTTGCCATTATCGCCCTGGGTTTGCTCACTTTGAGAATGGCCCTACATATTCGAAAATAATATACATCTGTAAAGCTTTGAGACAATGCTCCATTCTACAAAGTGCTATAGGAATAAATCTAAACTAACTAAAGGCTTAGGTGTAGAGTTAGTGGTTCGACTATGGTGGAGGGTTGGGAGGTTAGAAGTACAGTTAGGGGTTTTGAGTAGGGCTGTTTATAGGGTTAGAGTTAAAGTAGGTGTAGAATTTGGTGTAGTTTTTATGTAACCCTACATAAAAACTTAACCTACACCTATCTCTAACCCAAAACCCAAGCCCTACAACTATTCCTACCCTAACTGTAAAGCTACGCCTTACTTTACTGGGATTTCTTGATTCTGAGGACACCCCCACCCTTTTTTCCCATTCACATTTACAGCATTTAGCAGACGCCCTTATCCAGAGCGACTTACAATTGGTACAGTCTTACAATCCAAGCAATTGTGGGTCAAGGGCCTTGCTCAAGGACCCAACAGTGGTAGCTTGGCAGAGGTGAGATTTGAACCCTGGACCTTCTGGTCCATAGTCCAGTACCTTAACCGCTAGGCTACCACAGTCCCCAAAGCATCAGGGGGCCATTAGCTGACTGTTTGGACTGTACCTTTTAAGATTTTACCATTGTAAGTCGCTCTGGTTAAGGGCATCTACTGGAAATATTACAGTTAGGACTGGGTGAGGAGTTGTGGTAAGGGATGCTTGTAGCATTGAGGGTTAGAGTTTGTGTGTGTGTGTGTACCTCTGAAGCATTGACACGTCCCTCCTGGAAGGAGCAGCTGGAGGGATCATGTGTGCACAGGTTTCGGTACTTGCACCAGTGGCAGCGGAAAGAACTGGTCACACAAGATAGACACCTGAACACACAGATACAAGTGGAGAAATGTAAATCATGTTGATTGTTAAATCAAAAGTCCCTCCTAGAAAAGCCGAGCAAATCTACCCTTATTTTCCATAACTGTACGGTTTGCTCACCTTTGGTGAAATAGCACGTCCTGTTCAGTTTATAAATAAAGCAAGTGATACAACTTGTGCTGGAGAAAACTTTAATATGACATTTCTGCCCATTTTGAGGACCCGTAACAGATTAACACATGAAGTTAAGGACATATAGGTATGATATGTTGTTTGGACAACGTACATGGTCAAAAAAGGTTATTATCCTTATTATTAACCTATTTAACCCATATGTTACCTTGCCTGATACATTCATACACAGTTGTTGTCATACAGCAGGTGTAATGACACCCACAACAGCAAAGCCTTTGATTTTTATTAAATTCACGTGGCATCAGTGTGAGCAGACTGAATCCCAAGCCACGTTTGGCTGGTTTTACACTCCTTATATACACCAAGATGATGATGATGATGATGAGCAGCACGAGAGCCATGTGTGGGGGGAACAAACGGAGTAAGAAGTACTGCATCTTTGTGACGCAGCACACCAGAGAAACAAGGGGAGAAAAAACACCATTTCTTTTGCAGTGCACCCACCAGAGTGAAATGCTCTCGTTTCTCGCAGCTTCTGCACATTTCGGTCAGTTCCCTGCTCTATTCTGAAATACCTGCTCGTGTTGTAAATACACCAGGAACTACGTTGCCCTGTCACATAAAGACAGTTTGCATTTCCATAAATGGAATGAGAGAGTGAGAACATGAGTGGTTATGAGGGGCTGCACTGTTGTCCAAATAATGTCTCGGAGTGTAGCAACAGTGGGAGACTTTTCCAGCACTGCTCTTTATACAGACAGAAAGTAGTTACAGAGTTTGAAAGTAATCAACAAAACCTAGAATTGTTTACATCAACTTGAGACTTGAGACTGTGGTAGCCTAGCGGTTAAGGTACTCGACTCTGGACTAGAAGGTTCAGGGTTCAAATCCCACCTCTGCCAAGCAGCCACTGTTGGGTCCTTGAGCAAGACCCTTAACCCACAATTGCTTGGATTGTAAGATTATCAAGTGGAAGTCGCTCTGGATAAGGGCGTCTGCTAAATGCTGTAAATGTAAATGTAAACTTTCAGAGCCCATTTTAATTCCTACTTTAATTATTTATCAGTTTTTGGTAACCTAAAGTGTTGGGTTCTTTTATTGTTAACTCCTGGCCATTACCGTTGCACCATTTCAGGTTATTCAGTTGGATGTGAACTCAATGGCGGACCAAACGTGACTAATTAAATAAATCAGACAATTAAAAAAAAATTATATTAGCAATGTTTTTATCTATATACAGTTTTATGTTGAACATTATATATTTGTGGTTTTATTTATTTATGTAGTTATTTATGTTCTAGATTTATTAATTGATTGATTTGTCACGTTTGGTCCTCCATTGAACTCCTTAACTGCCAATAAAACTGGAATGACATGGGTCCTTTAAACCTTGACTAGTAGTGTACGCTGATTGAACACTAGGGGTGTAACGATGCATCGCGATGCTAAAATGTCACAGTGTGTCCGGTGTAGATGGACAACGTCACGTGAGCTCTTTTTATGCTGTCTTATTGAATTGAGTTTTTTGATCACCAGAGGGCGCAATCTTACGGCATGAATCCCATCCCTTGAGGAAAACTCGTTAAGGTAAAGCTGAATTTGAGACTGAGGATGTTTAAAGGCTCAGTGAGCTTGTTTGTTTACTTTACGTTATTTTCAATTTAAGACAGCACTTAGTTATTTAAATTTGGTTAAACTGTTACAATAGCACTTTTAGTACTTGTAGTTTCTTTTAATTGCAACAGACTAAAGATTTTTGTTTAAATTTGGAGACTACTATTTCACACTAAAGTATGAATCAAATTTGAGCGCTGAAGCTCCTTGCTTGGTAGCAAATGCTCCCCTGGTCTTTATGATGCCTCCAAACCAAGCAGGGTTCCCATTTAACCACAGAAAGAGGAGGGAGGAAATGGAGGATTTTTGGGAAGGCCGAATATGCCAAGCACTTAGCCGAAGTCAAAGAGCGGTGAGATGTGATGCAACGCCATGCCACCCAGCAAGAACCATTTTGCTTCACACTACCCATAATCCCCTCCAGGCATGGCCATAAAGAGGCAGCTGGTGAGGCTCACAGGGAGGGTATCAAGATGTGTGTGCGAGAGGGAGAGGGAGAGTGTGAGATTGGGGGATTACTGAGGGGATCGGATACAGGGAGTTTGTTTGATTAGTTCCATATCTGCTGGATGTTTGAAGGACACAGTATGACGAGAAAAAGACGAGACACCCTCGGGCAATCATCTCCTGCTTCATGCGCCATTTCAGAAAGATTCCAGCCAATCAGGCTCATCCATTATCGATGTGGAAGAGCGTGCGCTTTCCATACTGCACCAGTCTCAACTGGGATAAGAACAGGCCAATCAGTGGAAGGGCTTCAGAGGGTTCTGCTTTTGCACTTTAGAAATGTCCAATAATCAGACAGTATTAGCTATAAGGGACGCCGTTTATAATAAGGGCCAAACTACATAACAGAAAGGGTTAATAACAGTGGTTGAATCATTGTACAGGTAAGTGCCGATCAACATCTGTTCACTTTAACAGCTGAGGTCTTAGCAATTGTAATAAATTATAATAGGAAATAAAAATCAGTCTTTTATCTCTGGACGTTGCAGCCGTAAACCCAGGTTTAGTTTTGAATTTAATTTATTTTCCTGAATATTGATTTACTTTGTGTCAACTTCATTAGGCCATGGAGACACACCCCTTTAGAATATTCTATATTTCTGCATAAATATGACCTAAAACAACATCATATTTTCACACAAGTCCTAAAAGTAGATAATGAGAACCCAGTTAAACAAATGAGACAAACATATTATACTTGGTCATTTATTTATTGAGGTAAATGAACTAATATTATCTATTAATGAGTGGCAAAAGTATGTGAACCTTTGCTTTCAGCATCTGCTGTGACAGTAGCAAGAGAGAAACCTTGCATGTAAGCAATCAATGCAGACATTTATATTTACATTTACAGCATTTAGCAGACGCCCTTATCCAGATTGATACAGTCTTACAATCCAAGCAATTGTTGGTTAAGGGTCTTGCTCAAGGACCCAACAGTGGCAGCTTGGCAGAGGTGGGATTTGAACCCTCGACCTTCTGGTCCAGAGTCCAGTACCTTACCCACTAGGCCACCACAGTCCCACGACTCTCTAAGACGTCGCCTGGATTCTCTTCGGTCTACCATTTGAGATTTTGAGGCTAATACTTACAGCTGGTGCACGCTGCAGTTGTAGAATTTCACCTCTGTGCTTATCAGCATTTGACCCGTCTCCTTTGAGTTTAGCCTGAGCTCCACTCCAGACCAGTCTGAGAAAGAGAAAGGAAGGAGAAATACATTCTTATTTCACACAAAGCGTGGAGATAAAGAAAACCCAACGAAACAAATAACACAATAATATTATACATGGTCATTTATTTATTGAGGTATAATTCAGAAGTCATTGTTCCATCAATGATGACGGGCTGTCCTGGCCTAGATGCAGCAAAACAGGCCCAAACCATGATACTACTACCATCACTATGCTTCACAGATGGGATAAGGTTCTTATGCTTATGGTTCTTATAATTATCTTTTAAAGCAAGTTGCTATTTTGGTCTCATCCATCTACAAAATGTTTCCCAAGGATATTCCTTGTTACATGATGGGCAGTAATGTTCTTTTTGTAGAGCAGTGGCTTTCTCCTTGCAACCTTGCCATTGTTTGTACAGTGATCTCCTGGTGGTTTCTCATGAATATTAATATTAACCAATGTGAGAGGCCTTCAGTTGCTTAGAAGTTAACCTAGGTACCTTTGTAACTTTGAAATTCAGAACTTGTCGAATTTTGTTCTTGGCGCATTTTGACTAGAAAAGTTCGTCTCAGTTCTCACCATTTGCTCGGTACTCGGACGCACTTGCTTAAACTTGTACGAGTCAAGCCGCGTGACTCGTTTCACCCGAAACTTGATTTTCAATGAGTCACGATTCAGTACACAGTGATTCAAATTCACAGTAGGCCTTGCTCAGTGTTTTTCTTTATTTTTACATCTACAGCACTATATTCTCAGTGCAAATACGTCCCCATGCGTCCTAATTTGGTTAGGACTGAAAGGAAAACTTTCTAGAAAGGAAATCAAAGCCAACCCAAAGAAAGACTGGCTTGCAGGTTGAGCAGTTAGCATTAGCAGCTCTGCTAGCTCCCCAAGTTCACCAGTAGTTGACTAGTAACTTGTTTGTGGGTGACCAAATACTTATTTTCCACCACAATTTACAAGTAAATTATTTAAAAATCCTACAATGTGATTTCCTGGATTTTTTTCCTCATTGTGTCTCTTATAGTTGAAGTGTAGCTATGATGAAAATTACAGACCTCTCTCATCTTTCTAAGTAGGAGAACTTGCACAGTCAGTGACTGACCAGATACTTTTTTGCCCCACTGTATATGGATTATGCATGCCTTATACAGTGAGGATTTTCTGGGGGTCTGGAACAGATTCATTCAATTTACATTATTCCTTATGGGAAACATTTGCTTGGTACTCACCATGTTCGGTACTCGACAGTGCTTCTATAACGAATTAACAACGAGAACTGAGAACTTGCTCATGGAGCGATTTTTGTTCGTCTACTACTTTTGTGGAGTGTAATGATGCTCTGGAATTTCCTCCATTTGTACACAGTCTGTCTGACTGTAGATTGGAGTAGGAGTAGACTACTTTGTATGGTTTTGTTCAGCTTGTTGAAGAACAAAAACTATCTGAGGTCCTCAGGATTCTCCTTTGTCCATGCCCTTCACTGTGTCTCTATTCTTGTGTCCAAACCCTAGCCAGTTAATGACTATGTATGTACTATGTGCATACATACAGTACGTTTAGCATGTTGCAGCTTTATTTATCTCAGTTCCTGCTACTTCCCAGAAAATATTTTGCCCAAAAAGGATATTTGTGCTTTGATGCAGTGGTGCATTCAGAGTGTCGACACAAGCCGTTGTCCGTGGGCTGCATCGACGAGTGCAATGCCAGGAAAGCTGCTGCCATCATCACAGAATGCAGCCAGCTCCGTCTCATTTGGCAAGGCATTGGAATCGCTAAAAACGTTCAACGAGCCACCGGTCTCTCGCACTGCAATGAGCGAATAGGCAAAACTTCATTTGGCATGCGGCATGCGTAGGAGTCAGCTGTGACCCTCCGCTAGGCTTCACACCTGCTCACGGCACTTTCTTTAGCTTTCGCAGGGTAAATAAATGCATACTGGCCTATTTGAATACAGTTGATATCAATAATTTCTAAAACATAAACTGAAAACCAGATTTCAGATCCAGATTTCAGACCCACCAGGGCTGAAAGTTCAGTGTTTGGCGCCCTAGCTATTAATTCTACACATGATCGATGTTTCTGAGCGATATTTAATAATCCATACTGGCTGATGCAGCTGAGGGAGACCGAAGGAAATATGAGGTTCAGATGACATTTATCTGAAGGCACACACCGATTGGGCCGTGCTCCCTGCGAGGGGTAGAGAATTGTGGGTAAACAGAGCTGTCATTTACCCAGAGAGCCGGTGGGATTACTGAGGCGGCTGCCTCATGTAGGTGTCTGTCATGACCGTCCACTTTTGATCACAGGTTAACATGGGAGGGAGTGGGACCAATTAGTGGGCTTGTGCTCATGCTCATCTGAAGCGCCTTCATTTACTTGCAGCCGTGGATGAGCTGTCAGCAAAAAAACTGAACCTCAGCCATGCAGGAGCCGTTGCTACCAGATTTCATGTCCTTTGAGCCCAACTTTGTATTCCTTCCATCAGGGAGCCATCCGGGGAGGGGAAAAAACTGACCTTTTGTTGTGACAGCAAATCAGTCATAGCTTTTGTCCTAAAATAAATTGATGACAGAACAGAGCTGTCTTATATGTGCACAGATCGGGCGCGAAACTCCAGAGCCGAGCGCAGACCGAAAAAAATCGCACAAACATCACCTGTAATAGTTGTAAGTGTGGCTGAGAGCATGGCTCCAGCCCCCGGACTGACCTGAGGTCAGCGCAAACTCATTAGAGCTGCAGTGAGTGTGGAATCGATGGGCGTGAGGCCGCAGAGTCCCACTGAATGAAGCTCTCATTAGAAAGCAGCAAAGCACATGTCTGAGAGGCTCTAATAATAGAACGTCTATGAGAGAGAGCTTAGCAAAAGCCACGCCTGCAGGGAGGACGATGGCTGGATGGAGGAAAGAAACCGGATTGTGTGCAGAACGAGGCAGAATCTCAGTCACACAGACTGTAGAGGCCAGAGCAGTGGTTTGTACCCGTTTCACTCCTCCTCTGACTTTCATTACCTGCCTAATCCAAATCAGGGTCGTAGGGGACTGGGCCTAACAGGCAGCACAGGTAGCAAGGCATTCACAAACCCTAGGCAGGGTGCCAGCCTAACGCAGGGCACATGCACACATTCACTCACACCAAGACACTTTTAGACACTTTTAAGACTCTTCCTGTGTGGAGTTTGCATGTTCTCCCCATGTCATCATGGGTTTACTCCAGGTACTCTGGTTTCCTCCCACATTCCAAAGACAGGTTAATCGGTCGTTCTCAATTGGCCCAGTATGGATGTTTCTGATGATGATGCTGATGCTTGTTTGCTAAATAAACAAATAAATAATACATAATGATCTGAGACACCTAGAGGTGCCAATTTGCCTAAAGTGTAGTACTGTGCAAAAGTCTTTGGCCGCCTTTAGATTTGTTGTTTTAGCAATGTATTGATGATCATGTATAACATATTGTCAGCCACTGGACCCAAACATTTCTAAGTTGGATTCGTCACTCTGTAATACTCTTCCACTGATCTGAGACCAGCAGATTTCGCCAGTAATCAGACTATGCATGCACTGGTAATCACATAATGGGAACCTTCAGACTGTAGAAGGGTCAACAAGGCATCCCGATGAAGCTGCCAGATGCTGTTACTGCCCAAGTGTAAAGGGAGGTCACTTTTTTCATTATTTTAATACTGCATATGCATTTCCTATATTTTCTGGTTGTATTCTAATAAAGAGACTTAGAAATAATGAGATATGCTTTGAAAACAATGGTCTATCTAATCTAATGGTGGCCTAAGACTTTTGTACAGTACTGTAAGTCTTTGGAGTGTGGGGAAAAAGCCTGCAGACACAGGGAGAACATGCAAATGCCAAACAGGCAGTAACCAGGCTGTGAATCCTAGTCTCTGTGCTACCGTGCTGCCTTGTTTTCTTTTCAGATACACCAAACAGCTAGTCGGTTGTAGCTCCTGTTTGGTTGCAACGCTAACCTGCAGCCGCTGCTGATTTTGGGAAATACAAACTGTAGACAACTAGTTCCTTTAGAGCATTACCTTGATCTGTAGGAATGATGGGCACATCCTTAGCAGCAGGAGAGAAGCACAAGATGTGATTACCGTTCACCTGCCCCTCCACCTCAGTCAGATTCCCGAAGGAGCAGGTGATTCCAGCTGAGAGGTCTGGAACATCAGTCACCTTCACCAGGAGCTGAATACAAGAACAAGTGACAAAAAAGAGAACGGGTGCTATTAGCGCTGCGGTATGCCGCATCAAGAGAGCACCACCATCAGGCTGTGCACATGCCGCCGGCCGACTTATGGCCAGGTGATACCACGCTATAGAATGAGATGGAAAGGCTTCTGGATGAAAATGGACATCTGACAAATTCAATCCACTTCTTGAACTTCTGTCAGTCCACACACACACACACACACACACACACACACACACACACAAATACGTATACTCGCAGCCCTTTGAAGTCTCTCCCTGGGGAGCAGTCACACAGATGCTGAAGCGCTCTATAAATAAACATTTCCTGTTCGCTGTGTGTGTGCGCACGTGGGTCATGTTTATATATCATTCTGGGGACCAAATGTATTTCCCATGGGGAAACCTGCTTTTTTACAGAAACTGCAACTTTCTTTTGAAAAACTAAGAGTCAAAAGATTTGCTTTAGGTTACAGAGGTTAGGGTTAGGTGTAGATGTGGCATTAATCAGCTACAGCAATCATTATGTCTATGGAAAGTCCCCAATAGGATAGCCAGACAAACATGCGTGTGTGCGTTTGTTACATTGTGGGGACCAGATATCTCCACAAGGATAGAAAGATATGACATTTTTACCTTGTGGGAACATTTTGTTGCTCCCTATCGGGAAAAATACCTTTTATTTTGTTGTTTTGTTTTGTTTCACAAAAATGTAAAATGTAATTTTCTTTTGAAAAAGCAAGAAGAGTCAACAGATCTCTATTAGGTTACTGAGGTTAACGTTATGGTTAGGTATAGGCGTAGCATTAATTAGCTAGAGTAGTCAGTACTAGGATAGCAGGACAAACGTGTGTGTGTGTGTTTATATTTTCTTGTGGGGACCAAATGGGGATAGAAAGATCTGACATTTTTACCTTGTGAGGACTTGTGGGGGAAAAAAACAATATTTTTTACAGAAACTTTGAAAAAGTAAGAGAGACCAAATATCTCCGTTTGGTTACTGAGGTTAAGGTTAGGTGTAGGTATAGCATTATTAGCTAAAGAAATCATAATGTCTATGGAAATCACCCCCAGGAGAGTGACACAAATGTGTGTTTGCCTGTGTGAGGTCATGTTTATATTACAAACTGGGGACTGTATGTCCCCACAAGGATAGAAACATCTGACGTGTTTTACCTTGTGAGGACATTTTTCTGGTCCCCATGGGGAAAACTGCTATTTCACAAAAATCCAACTTACCTTTTGAAAAACTAAAAGAGACAAAAGATCTGCATTGGGTTACTGAGGTTAGGGTTAGGTGTAGGTGTAGGTTTAGAATTAATTAGCTACAGTAATTGTTATTTACATTTACAGCATTTAGCAGACGCCCTTATCCAGAGCGACTTACAATTGGTACAGTCTTACAGTCCAAGCAATTGTAGGTTAAGGACCCAACAGTGGCAGAGGTGGGATTTGAACCCTGGACCTTCTAGTCCAGAGTCCAGTACCTTAACCGCTAGGCTACCACAGTCCCGTCGTTATGTTAATTGTTATGTCTATGGAAAGTCCCTATGAGGATAGTGAGACAAATGTATGTCTGTTTATATTACATTTTGGGGACCAAATGGGGATAGAAAGTTATTTAACATTGTGGGGACTTTTGGGGGCAAAAACTTTTTTTTTATTTTTTTATTTTTTTACAGAAACTGAAACCTTCTGTTCAAAAAGCAAAATCGTCAAACGATCTCCATTAGGTTACTGAGGATAACGTTAGGGTTAGGTGTAAAATTAATTAGCTACATTGATACTGTGTGTGTGTGTGTGTGTGTGTGTGTATGTTTATATTACATTGTGGGGATCGAGAGATCCGACATTCTTTTCCTTGTGTGAACATGTGGTGGAAAACTTTTTCTGTTTATTTTTTTTTATTATTATTATTATTATTTTTAAACAGAAAAAGCAAAAGAGTTAAACATCTCCATTATGTTACTGAGGTTAGGGTTAGATGTAGGTATGGTATTATTATCTAAAAAATCTTGTCAATGGAAAGTCACTCCCAGGATAGTGAGACAAAAGTGTGTTGTGTGAAAGATCTTGACATGTTCTGCCTCGTGAGGACATTTTTCTGGTCCCAATTGGGAAAACTGCTATTTCACCAAAGTGCAACTTATTTTTGAAAACAAAAATGTGCCTCAGTAAAATGTTTCTGTGCCCAGTTAAACTTAGAGTGGTAAAAAGTCAATTTTATATTGGATTGCTATGCAGAACTACATGCACCACATTTCCCAGAATGCCCCAGCATCTATACAAATGATGGCGTGACTAGCGCTGTCAGTCAGACGCCTTCGTTTTTTTCCTCAAGGATTAATGGACATCAGATATTTAACAGAAAGTTATCAGTTCTGCACACAAGGTAATGATAGCGCAATTAATGATAGCATATTAAAAAAAGTCTTAATTTGTTCTTTTTTTTTTCTATTCTAACATTGTGTTATATCACTTTGTCTATTTACTGTTTAACAGGCTTATTTTGTATACACAGTTCTGCCCCTTACGACTGATTGGTGAGCAGAGGGGTACATCTGTGCCCTTTAAATTCTATTTGTGCCCAGTATGACAAGTAGCCTAAAATCGCCCCTGAGTTACAGTAATATTATGTCAATGGAAAGTCCCCTCAATGATAGAAAGACGAAGATGTGTGGGTCTGTCTGTCTGTCTGTCTTTGGCTCAAACACTGCCGGATGGAAGAGTGTGGGTAATGACTGGACTGACATTTGTAAAGATCGCCCTAGCACCTTCGCATTTTACTCTGTGGTTAGAAGTTTTTCCATTGTTCTCACTGTCCAATGCCTCGCTCTGATGACCCGGGTCGGATTCTCAGAGCTCCAGCGTCTTACTGACGAGGCTGATTAACAGTACTACCTGTCGCCTACATTGCCCGTGCCCTTTTCATTCAGACTGCAGAAGAATATCCAAAAAGCAGCTAATTACCCCCAAACCTCAATTGTGGAGCTGTCTGCTAAACTGCCACTCTGGCAACAAAGGCCAGAGAGTCACTAGTTATGGATTTGTATTTATGCTAGGCTTGTATGAGAATGGGTAGCCATCAGTGCTGTGGATGTAATGGCCGTTTACAGCCTTATGCAATAAAATAAAACAAAAAGGTCTTTTGTTAAACATTATGGATGATAAAGGCATTGTTTGAATATTTACGTACAGGGGAAAATATTACAAACCTTTAACAGATTGGATAACTTCTGTATGTAACATCTGTTTCTTTCTTGTAGAGGTTGTGTCTATGGGTGCCAAAAGTTACAAGACTGTATGCTCAGCAATGATGGGGCCACTTGATTTTACAAATTACGTTTTACTTGGCCCTGTGGTGGACAGTAACGTAGTACACTTACTCAAGTCCTGTACTTGCGTACCATTTTACTTCTGACTTTCACTCCATTACTAAAGTAAGCATTCGTACTGTCGCCTAACTACGTTTGTGAAATATCTCTTGTTACTTTTGAGTGGGGAAACAAACAGTCTAAATAGAAAATTTAATCTTGTAGTGTGGTCATGACGAAAGCCATCTACACACGTTTGGACGATGTAATGAAAGATGCAATTTAGAAATAATAACTATAATAAGAAAGTAGAGGGTGGAGCAGTGGCTCGGCGTGAAGCACCGTCACCTCACAGCAAGAAAGTCCTTGGTAGGATACCAGGTTGAAAAGCCTGGGTCCATTCTGTGAGGAGTTTGCATGTCCTCGCCATGTCCGTGTAGGTTTTCTCTGGGTACTTCGGTTTTCTCCCACAGTACAAACGTGTGTTCGGTTTATTGGTGTTTCTAAATTGCCATTAGTGTGTGTGTATGTGGGACTGTGGTAGCCTAGTGGTTAAGGTACTGGACTCTGGACCCGAAGGTCCAGGGTTCAAATCCCACATCTGCCAAGCTGCCACTGTTGGGTCCTTGAGCAAGGCCCTTAACCCATAATTGCTTGGATTATAAGACTGTATCACTTGTAAGTCGCTCTGGATAAGGGCGTCTGCTAAATGCTGTAAATGTAAATGTATGTGCCCTACGATGGATTGGTGCCCTGTTTTTCCTCGTGCCCTGTGCCTTCAGCTAGGCACCGGCCTTTCCTGTGACCCAGACCAGGATTAAGCGGATAGGAAAATGAATGAAATAATAAAAATATCTAAAAACCGTGCTGCACCAGTTATATTTGTATTAATTGGGTAAATATTGGGTAAATACTTGTGGATCAAGGATGCTTCCTCTAATGACTCCAACCATTAATGGGCCATATGGCTCGTTACTGAGGAGTTCAGTACAAGCCACTGTTTGTATGCTTTGTGTTACAAATCTATTCCAAATCCAAAATTACGTTAGGGTCCACATGCGTTTACATGTCCACATATCAATTATGATAGCAAGATAGAAACACAATACAGTCTAACCTCCTTATCTGACCCCCCCCTCCCCAACCATGCCTCTTGCCCTTGCCAAGCTTAAAATGTGACAAACAATCTGCCAGTAATTAAATTCTACTCCGCTTAGCCGCCATGTTAAACAGCAGATGATGTACAGCCCCTGTCTGTTATCAGAGACTTTATATAAAGAGGAGACTGGTCACTGGTTGAAATACGAATGGTACTGTAGTACAGAAGCCCCGCCCCTTCATTAGAAAGAACCAATCGACATATTAGTAAATGTGTCCTAAATGGGGGCAGCAAGTCTTGGCCCCTTTGTAGTGGCGGGATGCCCATGCACAGTAGAAAAATCGCATTTTTCTGTGCTTTTTGAAGAGAACAACGAAAAGTAATGACGAAAGTAAGATTATGTCAACACCAGGTATGAACGTCACTCTGTCTAGTTTTTGTAATCTCGTTAAGTCGCCAAATTCGGCTCTCGCCAAAAATAGCCATGAAACAGACGTGGGTGAGATAACGAGTTTAGACTTTACCTAGTGACGTGCTTTCTATCTCTATCAGGTCTCACAGGGGATGCATGTTAGTGTAAATGGATTTCAGCCAAAGCAGATCCTTATAGGCCCTGGGTATGAAATGCATGTTAATTCAAGGCTTACACAGGGTCCAGGTGGACATTAACCCTTAAGAGAAAATAAACCCCCCCCCCAAAAAAACAAAAATCAGAGGTGCTTGAAGGCCAATAAATCCCTCTTGTAGCTCATTCTCTCTTGCATTATCTCTGTAGCCACCCCGTTGTAGGTGTTGTTGTCTTGTGTGCGCGTTTGGCGCAGCGCTGTCTAATTGCTAGCAGCATTTTTTAATAAAGTTAATTTGATTGTTGCTGCTGCTCTCCGCGTTCCCCTGGCCCCGATGCGGATGGGCTTTGTTGTCATGGTGATAGTTTCCCACCATCGAAGCAGCGATGACCCTGCTGTCGTGTTCTGGATCGCTACAGAGCAAAATCGCTCATTTCGAGGCAAACATATCGTTAGCATGCACTATTTAAGCACTAAGCAAATATAAAACCCCTCTCCAAGTTTTGGGGCTCCAAGTCTGGCTGAACTAACCAAGACAATGACTAACCAACTTGCTTGTTTGTGTGTTGAAGCGACAAAGATTTTTTAAAACATATAAGGTAACAAAAAAAACGCAGAGCCAACGACTCTCTCTCTCAAACAAAACCCCCACATCAGCCTACACGCGTGCACTTTTTGGCATCTCACCCACACATGCACCTTTCCGCAACACACTGCTCACTCACTCAGTCTCCAGTCCACCCACACCATGCGTTAGCACTCAACCAGAACCGCGAGCGAGAAAACCTAACATTGGCGCGTCTCAGTGCGGGATGAATTTCATTAGGTGTCCACTGTCTCTAGAGGGAGCGTCACGTTCCACATGTGTTTCTCATGCATTTTAAACGCTGACGTTTTGGAGCCTGATAGTCAGAGAAAGTGTTTTCTCGTATGTATTGCCATGAATTATTTACTTATTGCTGATAACTTCTACTATTTATTTATTAAATTTTCTGGATGCATATAGGTATTTATAGATAGGTATTCATACCTAGGTACAGTGGGCCAAAAAAGTATTTAGTCAGCCACTGATTGTGCAAGTTCTCCTTCTTAGAAAGAGGAGTCAGGTCTGTAATTTTCATCATAGGTACACTTCAACTATGAGAGACAAAATGAGAACAAAACATCCAGGAAATCACATTGTAAGATTTTTAAAGAATTTAATTGTAAATCATGGTGGAAAATAAGTATTTGGTTACCCACAAGCAAGCAAGATTTCTGGCTCTCACAGCCATGTAACTACTTCTTTAAGAAGCTCTTCTGTCCTCCACTCATTACCTGTATTAATGGCACCTGTCTGACCTTGCTATCTGTAAACTCCAAACTCATCCATGGCCAAGACCAAAGAGCTGTCGACGGACACCAGGAAGAAAACTGTAGACCTGCACCAGGCTGGGAAGAGTGAATCTACAATAGGCAAGTAGGTTGGTGTGAATAAATCAACTGTGGGAGCAATTGTAAGAAAATGGAAGAGATACAAGATCATTGATAATCTCCCTCGATTTGGGGCCCCACGCAAGATCTCATCCCGTGGGGTCAAAATGATCATGAGAACAGTGAGCAAAAATCCCAGAACTACATGGAGGGACCTGATGAATGACCTGCAGAGAGCTGGGACCAAAGTAACAAAGGCTACCATCAGTAACACTACACCGAGAGGCTCAGAATCCTGCAGTGCCAGGCGTGTGCCCCTGCTTAACACCAGCATGCCCAGGCCCGTTTTGCCAGAGAGCATATGGATGATCCCGAAGAGGGAACGGGGGAGAATTCATTTGGTCAGAGAAACCAAACTAGAACTTTTTTTTGTAAAAACTCAACTCGTGTTTGGGGAAGAAGAACACCATACCCTACTGTGAAGCATGGGGGTTGGCAACATCCTGCTTGGGGGCTGTTTTTCGCAAGGGGACAGGACGACTGAACCGTTGTTAAAAGAGAATGAATCCGTGGAGATTTTAAGCCAAAACCTCCTTCCAGCATGACAATGATCCCAAACACACTGTTCGGGCACAAAGTGGTTACTCCGTAAAGCATTTCAGGTCCCTGGGTGGCCTAGCCAGTCTCCAGACTCACCCCTATAGAACATTTGTGGAGGGAGTTGAAAGTCCGTGTTGCTCAGTCATAGCCCCAAAACATCACTGCTCTAGAGGAGATCTGCATGGAGGAATGGGATAAAATACCAGCTACAGTGTGTGCCAACCTGGTGAAGACTAACAGGAAACCTTTGACCTCTGTCATTGCCAACAAAGGTTATGTTACAAAGTATTGAGTTGAACTTTTGTTATTGAGCAAATACTTATTTTCCACCATAATTTACAATTAAATTCTTTAAAAATCCTACAGTGTGGTTTCTTGGATTTTTTTTTCTCATTTTCCCTCATAGCTGAAGTGTACCTATGGTAAATTACAGACCTCTCTCATCTTTCTAAGTAGAAGAACTTGCACAATCAGTGGCTGACTAAATACTTTTTTGCCCCACTGTATATCCGTGTATATACTGGTGTTATATATTTTTTATTATGTATTCCGTTTTTACATGTACAGTACATAGCAGAATTGTTTTTAGTTTTTACACTTTTTTTTTTTTTTTTTTTTTTTTACGTTTTTTGACTGTGTGCACTCCTATCTTTTTGCTTCTGTAATCTGTAAATTTCCCCATTCTAGGACTAATAAAGGATTATATTATCTTATCTTAAATAACTTCTATTTTATGTATCTCTGTAGCACTTCTAGTAGTGATTGCCTCCAATAAAAATGATTGACCAAAAACAAAACAAATTGCTTTTAGATTTGTTTCTTGAGTAGCAATACAAACCAAAGCATGCTCTTTTATTCATGCTTACGGCCTGTTCTTTTTTTTCACACGAAGAAAACACATGCTATTTTTATTTTTACGTTTCTGTGTGACAAGACCTGTCACTGGACCTGTTGTTTTTTTTCCTTCTTTAAACATAATAACATGTCATAAAAGACAGAATTGTGTTGTGCATTCTGATCTGTGACCCACAACAATGATTTAATTACCTTTCATTCCAACCCTAAAATATACTGCAGCGTTAACCATGTACAGCTTTATACAGTACTGTGCAAAAATCTTAGGCCACCATTAGATTCATCACACTAATAATTTTTCCCACTGATCTTCGTTCTAATCTTAGCCTTTTCACCCTGTACCCATCCAAAAAAGTGTTTTTTGGCTGCTACCCTTCAAGCTTCTTCAGACTGTAGAAGGGTCAACTTGGCACTCAATACTTGCCACTGTAGCCTACAGAAGCCGTTTTTCCAGCTTTTAATACTACATACACACTTCCTCTTTTCTGGTTCTAGTCTAATAAAGAGACTGAGAAATAATCACGTGCTCATTATACCACTGCTAAAACAATGGTAAATCTAACAGTGGCCTAAGACTTTTGCACATCTTTGCACAGCACTGTATCTCATTAGCAGAACTCTCCAGACAATGTGGTGCAAACGAACAGGCAGCCCAGTGTAAATTAGGTGTAGTACTTAGCCTGGAGGCATAACTGCAAAACCATATCTGTGTCTACATGTAGGTGGGTGAACCTCACTTACCGGTACATTGGGTTCAGAAACTGCGATGCTATCAGGATTTACAGTGGCCTTTATACACTGGTTTAATGTGGCTGCAAAGCGGTAGGGCTCGTTGGCTCGTTCACACTTGTCCCTCTGAGAACACCTGTGGAGAATGGAAGAGAATTAACATCAGTAAGGTGTGATTCAGAGGCTTTTCTAGACTGATTGTCGTGCTGGGGCAGAATTTAGATAGAGAGGCACAGCTGTGTGCCCCTGTGCTTGCCAATCAGTCATAGGGGCACAACTGTGCATAAAAATAACCCTGTTTTAATAAATATATTACGTGATTTAACAAAGTGCACATTACTCTGCCATGGATGAGAAATGAAGAACAAGTGAACACTAAAGAATTTATTAATTGCATTAATTGTATTTATGCTAATGTAACTCGTGCCTTTGCTTTAGTGGTCTAATATATAGTTTTGGGAGGTTATACGGTTTTAAGTGGCTCGCCAAAACATATAGCTATGACCTATCATTACATTGCCCGCAGATCGGGTGACTTCCTTTTAAATATTTGCAGATGTCGCTTAAACCATGCGAAAAACTGAAAGAAACTGACTCAGAATGAAAAGGTTATCTTCTCAAGCTTTTGGAAAGATGCTGGGACACTATGCCAAATGTAGTGTCTGCTGTGAATTTGCAGCAACATTTGGCATGTGTTTAGTATGACGGATCTCGCTGTCTCTTTATTAAGGCAGATCATGGAGACACTGATCATTTAAATAGGACCTGCCTGACAAAGTGAAGTACAATAAAAGATCCTTAAAAGCTACACATCATGCCGAGATCCAACGAAATTCAGACTCATCCAAAAGGCTACAAAAGACCCCACAACAACATCCAAAGAACTGCAGGCCTCACTTGCCTCAGTTGAGGTCAGTGTTCATGCCTCCACCATAAGAAAGAGACTGGGCAAACATGGCCTGCATGGCAGAGTTCCACGACGAAAACCACTGCTGAGCAAAAAGAACACTAAAGCTCATCTCAATTTTTCAAGAACACATCTTGATGATCCCCAAGGCTTTTGGGAAAACATTCTGTGGACTGACGAGACAAAAGTTGAACTCTTTGGAACATTACACCAACAGTAAAATATAGTGGTGGTAGTGTGATGGTCTGGGGCTGTTTTGCTGCTTCAGGACCTGGAAGACTTGCTGTGATAAATGGAACTATGAATTCTGCTGTCTACCAAAAAATCCTGAAGGAGAATGTCCAGCCATCTGTTTGTGACCTCAAGCTGAAATGAACTTGGGACCTGCAGCAGGACAATGATCCAAAACACACCAGTAAGTCCACCTCTGAATGGCTGAAGATAAACAAAATGAATGTTTTGGAGTGGCCTAGTCAAAGTCCTGACCTGAATCCTATTGAGATGCTGTGGCATGACCTTAAAAAGGCCGTTCATGGTCGGAAACCCTCCAATGTGGCTGAATTACAACAGTTCTGCAAAGATGAGTGGCCACAATTCCTCCACAACGCTGTAAAAGACTCACTGCAAGTTATCACAAACGCTTGGTTGCAGTTGTTGGTGCTAAGGGTGGCCCATCCAGTTATTAGGTTTAGGGGGCAATCACTTTTTCACACAGGGCCATGTAGGTTTGGATTTTTTTTCTCCCTTAATAATAAACACCTTCATTTAAAAACTGCATTTTGTGTTTACTTGTGTTGTCTTTGACTAATATTTAAATTGATTTGATGTTCTGAAACACTAAAGTGTAACAAACATGCAAAAAAACAGAATCAGGTAGGGGGCAAACACTTTTTCACACCACTGTATATCAGCAACCAGATTATAATCGTTTTCAGACTGTACATGTGCACGAGCCTTCCACAACAGTTGCCAGGTCAGCGTATTCTAAAGATTTGGCATTATATGGGCTCTTTTTTCCTTGGCTTGAATATTTTTTCTCATTGGATCGGGCAACCCTGGAATTAAAGAACGCCCTGGAATTCAAGGCAGCAAAAAAGCTGTTGAACACTTTGTGGAGACCCTGAAATGGTATATACTCGAGAAAATTAATAATTTGATTATTTAATATTAAAGTTTGAAGTTTGTCACACATTCCCATGAGATTATTGACTGGTTGCAAAGTAGAAACCTGATTACTGCTCGAGAGATTACCCATTATCTGATTATCCTAATGCATGTATAGTCATTTATCAGATTACTGACAAAATCTGATTTCCTGTTGAAGTGCATGGAAACACGCTGATTGTAATCACTCGTAATCCAAAACCTCTACTAGTTAGTGCACACTGGTTATCTTGGGGAACCTCGATGCTTGAGCTGAATGGCAGCCACTGTCCTTGGTCCTGAAGTAAAACACCATTTCAGCCTTAACTCCAGCTTTACCAGGACATTTGCGAAGATCCTGCCCCATATCCACCCCGAATCACGGAGATACGCCGCACAACTTGCTCGATAATGGTCTGGTTGAATCTCGCGAAGAAAGAATTCTGTAAAATTGCAGTAGAAGGGACTGTGAGGATGAAAATGAAGAGCTAGCCCCCTTTGTTCTGATCCTCCGAGCACTCGTGACAATGAACGGTTCCATTTCAAGCTTTCTGCGGCGGAACAACACATTAAGGTAATTCAAGTGCTTGTTGTATAAGAGAACAGAAGCAGAAAGTGTAACGGTGCCAGAAGAGCCAATTTCCAAGGACCACACAGCCTAATGGCTCCAATACAGACTGCTTTCAGCACTGTAATATTATAGGAAGTCATGTTTATTTCTCATTTATGTGCAGAAGTACTGCGCGTCTCCGCTTCATCAAGCCTCTCTTTGTTTAAGCTTATTGCTCTTTCTCTCTGTCACACACACACACACACACACACACACACACACACACATCTCATGCTTGCTCACTCACTCTGAGGCCTTCATGACAGGGAGCATGTTGACTCGCAATTTGCTGCATCTCTTTTACATTCCTAACGCTCGAGGAAAAATTACACTTAACGAGCTTTCAGATGTCCGGGATGGGGCGTGTGTGTGTGTGTGTGTGTGTCTGTGTGTGTGTGTCTGTGTGTGTCTGTGTGTGTGTGTGTGTGCGCACGCTGCAAATAAGCTGCCAAAGCTCAGCATTGATTTTTATTTTGGGGGTGGATAAGGGTATGGCGATGCTGCGGTTGCCATGGTGCTGATAGACGGTCATTGTGTGTGTGTGTGTGTGTGTGTGTGTGTGTGTGTGTGTGTGTGTGTGTGTGTATTAGGGGGGACTCTCCTCACCACTAATTGAAGAGTCTACACACCAACCTGTCTGTCTGTCCCAGGCTTTGTCTGTATTCTGGCACCCAGCAGTCTGGGTGGAATTCTTCTAGTGTTGGCATCATTAAGATCCTCTAAGCACAAGCATTTTCTCTTTCTTTCTCTCTCTTTGTTTGCGCACACACGCGCAGCTGACAAGGGATGGCTATGGCGATGGCGGGCTAACCTTTGGGCTCTACTCCGCTGCCTGCTTTTAGCCCTGTGTTTCAGACAGGCAATTACACTGTCCTTTCACACCCAGCTCCCTCTACACACTGGGCCATGACAAGAGGAGATAGATGACAGAAAGATTTCCTTTCTGTCCTCCTGTCTTCCCCTGATGTGGGACTCGGGGACATTTTACACGCAGCCAGGGAGCGAGGAGCGATCGTACACACGGACTGAATTCCACAGACTCTGCTTATAATGGAGAGGAAAATACATAGAGCAAGTAATTGTGATTAATGATTTGTGTTGTGTTTGCCTTGGACATGTTTGGTTGACTTTTTTTAATGAATGGAATGAAAGTACAAGCTGGAAAACCACCGATCACTTTTAGGTACACCACCTTGTTTGTACACTCATCGTCTGTTTTATCAGTTCCACTTACCACATAGATGGAGGTACAGACTGTAGTCCATCTGTTTCTTTACATACTTTGTTAGTCCCCTTTAATCTGCTCTCTAATGGTCAGGACCCCCTCCATATGACCACCACAGATCAGGTACTACTTGGGTGGTGGATCTTCACTACACTGACACTGATGTGGTGGTGGGGTGTTAGCCTAGTGGTTAGCCTGGGCTGTGGTAGCCTAGTGGTTAAGGTACTGGACTATGAACCAGAAGGTCCAAAATCCCACCTCTGCCAAGCTGCCACTGTTGGGTCCTTGAGCAAGGCCTTTACCCCACAATTGCTTGGATTGTAAGACTGTACCAATTGTAAGTCGCTCTGGATAAGGGCGTCTGCTAAATGCTGTAAATGTAAATGTGTTAGTGTATGTCATGCTGGTAAGAGTGGATCAGAGATATTAAACACCTCAGTGTCACTGCTGGACTGAAAATAGCCCAATAACCAAAAATGTCCAGCCACCAGCGTCCTTAGATTAGAGGTTGACTAACACAAACTGTGCAACAACAGATGACCTACTGTCTCTGACTTGGTAGCTGGATTTGGTAGCTGTGTCAAATAGAGTGCACAGTGAGTGAACACAAAGATTAAAAACTCCAGCAGCACTGCTGCAGCTGATCAAATCCAGCACAACCTGATCCACCATCCAAGTAACCTGATCATTAGAGAACAGAGTGAAGGGGACTATCAAAATATGGAGCGAAACAGATGGACTACAGTCTAATTGTAGGACTACAAAGTGACTCTATGGTAAGTGGAACTGATAAAATGGACAACGTGTGTAGAAACATATAAAGTGATCGGTGAAATGTCAGACATGGAATTCAACCCACAGCATTCCTACAATTTTGGTCTCAAATTTCCATTTATCAGGCCAGACCCAGTACTGAGCTCGCATCCTCCAACTAGTAGTTCAGTACCTTAATCACTGCCCATTTAAAGAAGCAGTAATGGCAAGTTGTGCTCACAGAACAAATTTGTATTTAGCAGAGGCTCTTATCTAGAACAACACAGCCTTGATTCACACCCTTCCAATAGTAGTCCGTTACCACTGGGCCTTAATTATGACGTCTACCTAAAGTAGTCCGAGGACAAAATATTGGAGGACGCCATAAATACACCATAATTTCAGTCCTGAGTCCACACAGACTACTGCAGCTCTCCGTGCCATTCATGCTGCTGATCGATATGCAATTGGAAGCCCATTTGGACTACTGATGGATGCCTTCTCGGGATTGCGCTCCATGCTAACATATGATTAGCGTTCAATACGGATAATGCTGGCTGAACAATGTAATGACCTCTGTTTGATGGATACCAGCACTGCTGTGATTAGTCCGACTTCGTTATGGATGCTGGTAAGCCGTTGTTTGATTGCTTCAGGATTAATGGTACTTCAGCTGCTTATATAAACTGGGCTTGAGAAGGTTATGGGTGGTGTCGGTCCGCAGACGAGGCAGACGTTACACGCGTTTTGGTTTCTCCTCACAGCTCTCTATATCATAATGTAAGCCTGAAGCGCAGGTGAAAAGGCCCCACTTGTACACATTCCAGCTGTCAGTTCTGCCTATCCTCACCACCCTGTCGGATCAATAGTGCGCCATCATGAACACTGCTTCGTGGGTGTAGATATCATGTTTCATTTCAGAAGGAAGAAATTTCCTTGAGGACCAAAGTAGAAGAAGAAAGTGGATGAGACGAGGAAAGGTTTATGTTGGGGTGAGGTAAGGAAGCTAAAGTAAGAGGGAGAGAAACTTTCTGAGAAACAGTGGGATGCAGAGAGACTGAGTGAAGTGAGTGATTGTGTGTGTGTGTACTTTGTTTTCCTATAGTTGTGAGGACCTAATTGTCCTATGTCTCTCTCTCTCTCTCTCTCTCTCTCTCTCTCTCTCTCTCTCTCTATCTCTATATATATATTATATATATATATATATATATATTATAAATATATACAGTATATATACAGTATATAAATTATATATATATGTGTGTGTGGATATATATATATATATATATATATATATATATACTATATATATATATATATATATATAGATAGATAGATTAGATAGATAGATGTGTGTGCTATATACATACAGTATGTGTGTGTGTGTGTGTGTTGTAATATTATATTTATCTAAATATAATATATATATATATCTATATATAATATATATCCTATATATGTGTGTGTGTGTGTGATGTGTGTGTATTAATATATAATATATATAGATAAGCTTAGATAGATAGATAGAATTATAGATATATAATATATATATATTCATATATACCGAATATCTATATATATATATATATATATATATATAATATCTCTATATATATATATATATAATATAGCTTAGATAGATAGGATAGATGTGTGTGTGTGTAGATACATACAGTATGTGTGTGTGTATGTATATATAGATATATATTATATATATATATATATATATATATATATATATAGTATATGTAGATGATTTGTGTTTACTCAAAACAGCCAGTTTTAAGAGCATGAAATGTATACCAGATGGATAAAAACAAAGAAATTCATCAAACTATATACTGTGCTACAATTGCTATGGATATACAGAACTGCAGCTTTACCAAGTCTTAGGCCACCATTAGATTAGATATGCTATTGTTTTTATATGGTTTAATTATAATTATTTCTAATACAGTATAACTATAATGATTTCTTTATTTGAATACTACCAGATCTTCTCTTTATTAGAATAAAACCAGAAAATACAAAACATTTTCAGCCTTAAAACACTGAAAAAAGCTTCCATAGGCTACAGTGGCAATGTTTAGTGTGACCTCCCTTTACAATGGAGCAGTAGCAGCATCTGGGAGCTTCATCGGGATGCCAAGTTGACCGTTCTACAGCCTGAAGAAGCTTGATCAGGAGTGTCTTTTTGGTAGGGTAGTAGCAAAGAAACCACAGGGGAACAGGGTAAAAAGACTAAGATGCTAAAACTCACAGTGATTGGAATGAAGATCAGTGGAAAAGAGTATTATGAAGTGACAAATCTCTGCCAAAGTTTAAAATTTTTGGGTCCAATTTTTGACAGTATGATACCTGTATATATGCTCATTATACCATTACTAAAACAACAAATCTAATAGTGGCCTAAGACTTTTGCACAGTACTGCATATACAATGCTATAGATATTGTATATCCCTGGTTTATCAACATCAAGCTGAAACCAGACTTTGAAGTGAGCAGTCACTTTGGCAACACTGTCTGCAGAATAATGTGAAGCCATTGTACTTTTTTTTTTTTTTTTTTAGTTAATCAAGCTTTTTAATGTAGTTGTGACCTCCAAAATCTTTATTTACTGTCTTCCTTAATTATGTTTTATACAGTTTGATCACTCTTCCTATTCAATACAGCAGTGCAGTCTTCTGCAACTCGGAGCTCCTGCATGGCAGCAGATATTAAAAAGAAATGGAGCTTGACCAATCAGATCTTTAGGATTAGCCTCTGCGGGACCCTAATCCAGCCAAATCATCTTGCAAACTTTTTCCTGCTGCTGTCTTTCTGTGCCCTTCTGCAGCCTGTGAATGGCCTGAATGTGGAAGGACCTGCTGCTGGAGATCTTTTGAGCTCACGCTTTTGGGTTTTGGAAGGACCACAGGCATCAAGGACACCTTGGTTACAGTGTGCTCTTGTATGCAAGAATAAGCCTTGAGTGTGCTTGAGACAAAAAAGACGTTTTCTAGCACAATGTAAATGCCGGCCACCTTTGTGTGGTGCTGAAATCTGACTCGTTTCCCTGGCCGGCACCTTCACCGTGGCTCGTTGTTTCTTCTTCCCTGATTTTTTTTTCTTTCAGGCAGCAGCTGCCGATAATTACAGGGGCTGTTAACGGATCGTGCCATTCTGTACTGGGTGTGTGTGTGTGTGTGTGTGGAATAAAGTGTTAGTTCTGGCCACTTTGCTTGAACTGGATCATGCTAACACACTGCTATGTAGCTAATTACAAAGAGTAGAACAACACTTGAAGAGCTGTATATGTAATGAACAGGAAGAGACAGCGACATAAAAGGAGATGGAGCCATTCAGAGCATCAAAAGTGTTGGATTCACAGGCATGGAGGGCCATCGTTCCTGCTCTGTCTATTATTTTTTTGGCATATCTAAAGGGGGAGTCTCATAGGGGAGAATGAGAAATAAGCAAACATGAGCAGGGACGAAGAAAGAAAATGAAAGCGAGAAACAGGGGTGACAGATGGAGGGAAGGCTAATTTCATCAAGACAACATGGATTGTGGAAAATGTGCCCGGTTTGGACACATCTGTGGCTGAGGGAATGATGCCATGCAGAGAGGAAAGAAAACAGGAGGTGGGACTGATGGAAATAAGAATAAAATAGAGTATAATATAAAGAACAGTGGTGCAGAATGGAAACTGCACATAAAGTATCTGGGTTTTTCTACATTTGGTACAAATACTTGAGTCCATAACCATTATTGGTTCTGGGCTCATTTAAACTCA
The DNA here is from genome assembly GCA_025084515.1 of Ancistrus triradiatus. Lineage (NCBI taxonomy): Eukaryota > Metazoa > Chordata > Actinopteri > Siluriformes > Loricariidae > Ancistrus > Ancistrus triradiatus. The sequence goes on from JAJAGP010000130.1 coordinate 521,032, forward strand.
TTACAGACTTGCATTCATATTGATAAATTGCTTTCAATCCACAAAGCAATCCAGAAAGAGAAAATTTTTACATTTGGTCATTTATTTATTGAGGAAAATGAGCCAATGGTACACATCTGTGCGTGGGAAAATTATGTTAGCATTTGCTGCCAGTATCTGGTGTGATCACCTCATGCAGCAATAACTGTAAATAAACATTTTGATTAACTGTTAAGTCCTGCACATCAGCTTGGAGGAATGCGAGCCCATTTCTCTATAGAGATCAGCTTCAACTGTTGGGATATTGGTGGGTTTCCTCACGTCAGGTCCTTCCATACCATTTCTACTGGATTGAAGTCAGGACTGTGACTTGGCCATTTCAAAACATGAACTTTATTCTCTTTAACCATTCTTTGGTAGAACGACTTGTGTGCTTATGGTTGTCATGCTGCATGACCCACCTTCTTTTGAGATTCACTTCACAGACATTTGCTGGTATAATTCAGTATTCGTCATTCCATCTACGATGGCAAGTCGCCTTGCCCCAGTTGCAGCAAAACAAGCCCAAATCATGACACTACCACCACCATGTTTCACAAATGGGATATCGTTCTTATGCTGGAATGCAGTGTTTTCCATACTCCAGACATGACACTTCTCATTTAAACCAAATGTTCTATTTTGGTTTCTTCTGTCTCTTCTGTCCACAAAACATTTTTCCAGTTGCCTTCTAGCTTGTCCATGTGATGTTCTTTTTGAAGAGCAGTGGCTTTCGCCTTGCAACCCTGCCCTGCACACCATTGTTGTTCCGTGTTCTCTTGATGGTGGTCTCATGAACATGAACATTAGTCAATGTTGAGAGGTCCTTAGTCGTTTAGAAGTTATACGGGGTTCCTTTCTGACCTTGTGGACTATTCCACGCTTGTTCTTGGAGCTATATTTGTTGATCGAAGACTCCTGGGAAGGTTAACACAGGACATGAATTTCCTCTAGTAGTATACAATCTGATTATAACCTTTTCCTGCATCAGGAGCATCAACACCTCTTTTTCAGAGGTCCTCAGAAATATCCTTTGTTTGTGCTATGATACACAATACCAAAAACAAGTGTTGTGAAGATCACACTTCAGTAGATCCCCGTTCTTTACATACAGCAGTGTTCCTGCTCATACCTGCTCTTCATCGCACTGATGGAAAACACTTGGCTCTGATTTCACCTTCAAATTAACTGCAAAATCTAGAGTTTCACATACTTTGACCACTTACAGATTTCTAACATTGGATCATTTTCCTCAATAAATAATTGACCAAGTATAATATTTTTCTTATTTGTTTACTTGGGTTTTTTGTACCTACTTTTAGGACGTGTGTGAAAATCTGATGATGTTTTAGGTCATATTTGTGCAGAAATCTATACAATTCTACAGGTTCACAAACTCTCAACTCTCAAACTGTATACAGCAATTCATTACTTTGCATAACACCGATCCTTGGTATGGGTGAGGTCTTTAAGTAGATGCTGTACTGTAGATAATTAATTGTAAATAGATTGTGACCCCATTTCAGACACCCATCAAGTGTCTCAGAAGGGAGTTCTTATTTGATTTCCACATCCCATTGGCCACCATTGAACTGTTACATTCAACCAATCACCCGAAATCACTATATATACTATGTCTGGCCACGTGTTGAGACGTCTACATGGATGGTACAGTAGAGACTCCAGTTTACAAGAACTGTGGTAGGACTGTGGTGGCCTATCGATTAAGGTACTGGACCATGGACCAGAATATCTAGGGTTCAAATCCCCCTTGCCAAGATACCACTGTCAGTTGGTAAGTCGCTCCGGATAAGGGCATCTGCTAAATGACAAATGACATAAATGTAAACCAGACCACCGCTTTCAGGTGGACCAAAGACTGGATTGCATCTCTCAGAAATATCTCTAGTGAGATGCCATTCTCTTTTAATGTGTAGCCAGAATCATAACATGGCCTAAGATGTGTGTGTCCCAGAAGTTGAATCTGTTAATCTGGAGATAAGGTTAGTTGGAAAACTTTCCCAGTCTTATATAGAGCACATTTGCATAACGACTGATACCAGCACCATTGCATAATAATGGGACCGGTGGTCAGTTTAATATGCAGATTTCCATAGCCATTAATGGCAATGGCCACGTGTGTTGTAAGATGGTGAGAGATGTACTCTGAGGGCCCCCTCCTCGGTTTTGTGTGTGTGTGTGTGTGTGTGTGTGTGTGTGCATGAGATCCCATAAAGCCAAGATGTGACCTATGAAAATAAGAACACTTAGGCGACAATACATTTTCAAATTAGCGCAATTCTAAAATTAAAACTAGTGGTGTTAAAACGCAGCAGCTAATAGCACCTGTGCTGGCATGCTGACAAGACACGTTGAATTACCTTGCGCTGGGGCAGTTATTTGTCCCCTTCTTGCTGCAAGGGCCAAGCAAATTACTTTAAGTGCACTTTTCACAGTGCTGCTACCATTAGGAAAACGCTAGCAGCTGGAGCTGTGACACTGCTATTAGGATAAAGCTGTCTACAGCGTGCGGTAGAGGAAAAGCAGACGTGATCTAGCGATTAATGAGTCTGCAAGAAGGCACACGGTGCGAATTCTGCCTAAGGTGTTACCTTTGTGAAATTCAGACATGAGAGCGCAAACAGAATGCGAGGGCTGAAGAGAGTCAAACGTGATGGGTGCAGTGACACATGTTAACCACCAGGTGACAGTGACGGACCCTAAAGTGTACTATGGAACGACTTAGTTCAAGAAACTACAGAGATGACTGATTTGTGTTCTTGTACCAAATACAGCACATGAAGGTCTTGGTAACAAGCTGATGAGTGAAATTAGATACATTTCAGTAAAAACACTCAGCAGTGTAAGTTCCCACCAGGATCTTGATTTGAAGGTTATACCAGGGCAGGGCAAGGCATCCTTTCGCTTATCCCATCAACATATTTAAATCAAGCTCGGAATCATGGAGCCATATAGAGTCATGTTTGACGTGTGTTCAAGCGCTCCACAAATCCCCACATTATAATCGTCGTATAATAAAAACAACTACCCAAGTCATATCATATAGTGAAGAGCACTTACATGTTGTGCAGCACACACCAGCCGCAGTGTGGGTCTCCGGAGCTCAGACACTCGCTACACGTCCCGTACTGCTCGCACGACACAATGGGCACCTGCGTCACCTGTGAAGATCAGAAGGCGACCCGTCAGCAGCTGAGACTAGCCTGTTTTCATCTGACATTCCGATCATACGAACAGCAGAATCTGATCCAGCCCGAGCTCCTATCGACTTCTAACCTAGCCGAAAGAAAGCTTTTCATTATTGCGCACACCCAACAGCATGGGTTCAAAAGATGTTAATTGGCTCCAGTGGAAAGTAGATAATAGTCAGATAGGAGAAATATTGATTTCCATCATCTCAGGAGGGCATAGCCAGCAGGGAAAGACCACAACACGCTTTTTTATACAGGATTGATAACGCCACGGTGGCAAAACACTATTGTAGAATCAAGCGGTGTGTGAAAAGGTGAACAATGAAGGTACTAATGTGTGGCGGGGGGGTTGTGTTTGTACTGGTTTGGGGTAGATGACAGGTGGTTAGGAGTGTGTGCAGCAGGAGCAACTGGTGTTGTGTACGTGGCTGTCTGTGAAGTCTGAGATTAACAACAGTACGCAGCTGTGTGGCGTTTGCTATAGAGGACGTAGAGTGAACAGCGATCCATTGTACGCCCTAGTGCAACTGTGCTGTCAGGTAGATGCACACATGGGGAGTAATTCATGTTTACAGTGGTATTACTCTATCCTCAACCCTTGTGTTGTCTTAAGGGTCAAAAATCCATTATGTTTAGCAGCAGAGAAAACCCTCATATGAAACGTGAGCACATTAGGAAAAAGTGAAACCTTTGCTTTTTTACGTATTCATCTGTGCATCACAAGGATACAAAGGTCTTGGTCATTTTTAACCTAGCAGTTACACAATCACTTACAAACCACAAAACCCACAAAAACATCTTGTGAGGACTTTCTAGTGACATGAAGCATTACTGCAGCGGATTAATACTGCCCAGGAAAAATGTACTGTGAATGTTCATAGTAAAACTGTAAATTGCTTGTCAGTTTTAATGTGAATTTTCACAGTTTGACCATGAAGTTCACAGTTCTACTATGAATTTTTGATGGTAATTTGGCCACTTCATGGTTCTACTGTGAAATTTCATAGTACAACTGTAAACTTGGTTGACTATGAACTGTCCATGAATTATTTCACAGTTGTACTATGGATTTTTGTGGTAATTTGGCCACTTCATGGTTCTACTGTCAAATTTCAAAGTACATTTTTTTCCTGGGTGTACCTACAACTACCCCTAACCTTTACCTCAGTAACCTAAAGCAAACCATTTGGCCCTTTTTCAAATAAAAGTTGCCATTGTTCTAATAAAGCAAGTAAAGTAGTGAAGACCGAATAAAAAACAATCCTTACAAGTGAAAATTCCAGGTTTTCCTGTCATTGAAAGGACATATGGTCCTCACAAGTATAGCAAGACAAAGTATACACACACACACACACTGATTGGGTGCTACTGATTGATTTTCTTGTGCATGTGCAGCATCTCCCCCTCCATGGTGACTGCACACATGACTCAAATTCACAGACAAAATAAAAAACAAGTGCATACAAAATAAACAAAATTTCTGGGAAAATTTACATTTCTTAAAAGCATTGTTTACTAATAGGGAATGCAGCCAGACGCTATAAAGGTGCTGCTGGTGAGAGTAACCTCATTTCTCTCTCTGCTGAGCAATAGGCAATGGCTCAAAAATGAAAAGAGAAGTTTGTAGTTGAATTCCTCATTGTACAGTACATAAGATGGTTGGTAGGCTGATGAATTTTAATGGCACTTGAGCACCATTGTATGGCAGGAAGGGTAATGTTTCATGTGGGTTGTTCTGTTGTCGTGTCCATAAATATGGGCTCTTAGTTTTGTAATGGTTAGGAATTTCAGTACTTTGCTTGCTTTATCTTGGTTGAATATTTTGGGTGGTTGTGGTTTTCTGGTAGGTATCCAGGACATTCAGTAAGTACAGGTTTCATAGTAATCGTTCTTTGGCACATTTCACATTGTGGGAGTTCTTCACCATTTAGCAAAGAAGATTGTATCAACCTGGTATGTCCAATATGGCATTTAGTGTAAGTTAATTAGTCCCTTCGGTTGTCTAGATATGCTTTAGGTCTGCTGCCTATTTTGGGACTGTACTCATTTGGTACAGTATATAAGAATGCCAGTATGTTGCCAGAAACGTTCAAAGATATTAAGACAATCAATAAAATGCATTCAGAAGTGCTACTATCGCTTGCTAAAAAATAATGTTTGTACCAATGCAGTATGTTGTTATTCTTCTTCTTCTTTCGGCTTCTCCCTTTATCAGGGGTCGCCACAGTGAGTTAAACGTTTCCACCTCACCCTGTCCTCCACGTCCTCTACTCTCACCCCAACTCCCTGCATATCTTCATTTACCACAACCAAATAACTCCTCTTTGGTCTTCCTCTCCGTCTCTTGCCTGGCAGCTCCATCTCCAACATCCTCCTATCAATATATCCACTATCCCTCCTCTGCACATGTCCAAACCATCTCAGTCTTCCCTCTCGAATTTTGTCTCCCAATTTTCCAACCTGTGCTGTCCCTCTGATGATCTCATTCCTAATCCTGTCCACCCTAGACACTCCTAAAGAGAACCTCAACATCTCAAGTTCTGCCACCTCCAGCTCTGCTTCCTGTCTCTAAGCCATACAACAAGGCTGGTCTCACTACTCTCTTATAAATCTTTTCTTTCACTTTTGCTGCGACCCTCTTGTCACACAGCACTCCTGACACTCTTCTCCACCCACTCCATCCTGCCTGTACTCTCTTCTGTACCTCCTTTCCACACTCCCCATTTCCTTGGACAGTTGATCCCAAGTACCTGAACTCCTGGACCTTTGTGACCACTGATCCCTGTAGCCTGACTGTTCCACCTGCCTCCCTTTCATTTACAGCAGTATGTTGTTATTATTACTAATAATAATCATCTACTTTACTAAACAAAATAATTATGGCAGGTGGGCTGTAACGAAAATGAGTGGTGTCTTGGAATGCAGTGGAATGCAGTCTTTCTTCACTGTTCAAGAGAGAAAATTCAGACATTCACAATGTTTGTAATGAATGACAGGTTGTTTCTTCAGGCAAAATAGGTTTGGAATTCAAACTTAAATCAAGCTGTTTTATTTTACCGGTTTAGTGAAGGTCGATCATGTTTGACCCTCAAAGGGAGCATACAGAATGTTAAGGCTACACAAGGTTAACTGAATCTTACTTACTCTTGAAACTAAGTATTTTAAGTACTGTATTTTAATAAAGTGTTCTGGGAAAGGTATAATGACAGAAAAGTAGTTCAAAGCTTTCCCATACGCTACTGTATACACGCATACTGTAGATCACAATAATATTAACCGAACACTCGCCAAACCTAAGCACTAAAATGGGATTATTAGATTATAGTATCATCCATGAAGCCTCCTGGTGGCTCTATGGATAACATTTGCTGTTCCTACAGCTGTAGTGGCAAGATACAGAAGTAGATTGCCAGGCATTTCCTCCATGTTATTATCACTGAGACCCTCAGATCCTCTGCCACCCCGCACTGCGCTGCCCAGTATGAAGTTCATAAACTCGTACTGTAGCCATACCACCTAACATTCAGATTGCCACTGTACTCGCATCGGAACTGCTGTAGTTTTACCACAGTCAATATATACAGTGAGAGCCAAAAGTCTGAGACCACTAGTGAAAATGCTTGTTTGGATCTGCAGCAGGATAATGACGACATTAGAAAAAGTGAAACATTTCCTTTTTACAGAAGTAGATTTCTAACTGATACTTAAAAACACACAGAGGTTGTGTGCTACTAATTGAATTGTGTTGTACATGTGCATCATCTCCCTTGCATGACCCCACACGAGTCAAGTTCACAGACATAGTAAAAACAAGTGCATACAAAATAAACAAAATTTACACTTTTTGAAAGCATTGTTTGCTAATGGGGAATGCCGCCAGACGCTATAAAGGTGCTTCTGGTGACAGTAATCTCAGTTCTCTCTCAGCTGAGCAATAGGCAATGGCTAAAAAAATGGAGAGAAGAGTTTGTAGTTGAATTCCTCTTTGGCAAGGCTATAAGAAGTTACTTTTAGTTTAAGCATTTCTTTGAGAGTTGGTATAGCCAATGCTAGCTAGTTCTGCAACATCTTAGTTAGTTGCCTTTACAGGTGGACGTAACAACAATTGGACTGTGGTAGCCAAGCGGTTAATGTACTGGCCTTTGGACCAGAAGGTCCAGGGTTCAAATCTCACCTCTGCCAAGCTGCCACTGTTGGGTCCTTGAGCAAGACCCTTAACCCACAACTGCTTAGATTGTAAGATTGTACCAATTGTAAGTCGCTCTGGATAAGGGCGTCTGCTAAATGCTGTAAATGTAAATGTAACAATTCTGTTAGTTTTGAAGCTGTTTAGCCTTCATGCCATGTTGAGGTTTGTTTGTTTTTTTTCCCTATATTCAGCTTCCCTGCCGGTAAATAAATTTTTAAATATGTATGAACAATATCATTATTGTACAGTGTTTGTTTCACATGGGTAGATCTACTGTATGTTTATAGTAAGCATATTAAAGCAATAAGCCACTTAAGGCTGTATCTACCTGTGGGACTGTGGTGGCTTAGCGTTAAGGTACAGGATTGTGGAACTGAGGATACAGGATTCAAATCCCACCTCTGCCAAATCTGTAACGGTCCATGAACAACAGGGAGCCCTTACACCACAATTGATTGGATTGTAAAATTGTCAGTTGTAAGTCACTCTGGATGAGAGCATCGGCAATATGTATACCATGATTTCTTAGGCATGACGTGAATCGGCCTCGAGTGGCATATTGCTTTTAAAAATGGTGACAAAGACAGTTTCATTGAATACATCAGTGCTCAGCAAGTAAATGTATTATTAATAATACTCGTAATAAATAATTCTTCCACAATGTAATGTACTCCCTACTCGCTCAGTCCCACATCAAAACCAAAAAGCTGCAGAAACCAGGCTTCACTTTTTCCAATCTTCAATGTGTGATGAATTTACAACAAATCTGCTTTATTCGGTTTCCCTTTCCAGCTCTTTTTAAGGTCAACAGGTCATGTACGTCTCAGCACACCATTTTGAAAACAGCAAACAGAAACACTGTTAATATATAGACTCTCGAGTAAATCAAAACTGACCTCAAGACTTTTTGTAATGCACTGCAAACCTTATTGGCCAGTATGGGTTGAAAAATATGGCACATTTAATGCAGAATTCCGTTGTTGTGAGGTGGCCAAGCTGCCACTGTTGGGTCCTTGAGCAAGACCCTTAACCCACAATTGCTTGGATTGTAAGACTGTACCAATTGGAAGTCGCTCTGGATAAGGGCGTCTGCTAAATGCTGTAAATGTAAATGTAATCTAATGGTGGCCTAAGACTTTTGCATAGCGCAGTACATCATGTTCCTTATCACTTGACGTCATAAATATTGGTACCCACACACTCGGGCAGCAGACGGCCAGTAGGCCAAAGATATTCTCGTCTTTCCTCCACTGACCCACAATGCTCCTAAGCGCACCCAGCATGGTCATCCTCCAGCAAAGCTTCCTGAGCCAGCAATGCTTTGGCAGCCAGGCTATATGTTCTGCTTTACTCTATTTGTTTCCTTTTAGCTAGGTTCTGTTTTATGCCAGGTCTGGTTTTGTGTCCCAGTGGAGGTAAAAACAGTTTATTAAAGTACATTAGTACACATTAAAAACAAACACACACACACAGCTTCCCACGCAGTCATAAATAGAAACGTAACACGCTCACTGCCATGAGTCATGAGAACCATGGGGGCTCAAAGGCATGTGTAAAATGTTGTTCCTCCCCCAATTTTATTTTATTTCTTCACACTGTATCATCTGTTTATTGAACTAATAACACAGACACACATCAGTTAGGACTCATTTATTTTTCCTGTACTTTGTTTATGACTGCTGCAGGTATTTTATTCTGTGGCTGCATTTGCCTTGCTAACATCACTGCTAACTTTGTGTGCTTGTGTTTAGTCTCGATACACTTGCTTAGCAGGTTCTAGGCTCTAGGTTCTAAGTAAGAGCTGGTTAATTTGACCTGTGTACCAAGGAAACAAATCAAAACCCCTCAGATTGCATTACATTGGAGTAGACTTTGCTGCTAATGTAGCTAGCTACTAGTAAGCTAACAGCTGTTCATCAGGGGGCAACATTAGTTTATTAACAGCTTTACTTAATGTTTTCTTACGCTTACCTTATACACCAATCAGCCTGGTTACTGACCAAATGACATTGACTTTCTCGCTACAGTAGCATGTGGTCTGTTAGTGTGTGTTGTGCTGGTAGGACTGAGTCAGACACAGCAGTGCCAGTTTTTAAACACCTCAGTGTCATTATGGGACTGATAATAGTTTACCAACCAAAAATTTTCAGCCATCAGCATCTTGTGGGCGTCATCAGCCCTGTGAGCACTGCTGAAGGTATAGAGGATGACTAACCCTAACTGCGACAACAGATGAGGTACTGTCTCTGACTTTAAATCTACAAGATGGAGCAGTATGGTAGATATGTCTAATAGAGTTCACAGTGAGTGAACATTGTTTAAAAACTCCAGCAGCACTGCTGTCTGATCCACTCATACCTGGGGTTGGGTACCGTAACCTGGTTCGGAATCGGTTCCCTGGTTTCCGAGAACCAGGTACCCCTTAACAAAATAGAATTTCGAATCCAATTATCGGTTCCTGCTAACGCATTATATGCTTTACAATCATGGCCGCGAAAACTGCAAAAATGCATCTGTATTAAGGAAGCATCTATCCGCCAGGACCAGAGTGCCATGTGATCACATACATCATCACGTAGCTTTGTTTTGATCCGCTATACGATAGCATTAGTGAAAACATTTTTTTTAGCTCCACTAAATGCAATTTGTGTGAAAAGCTGATCTGTCGTAAAGGATGTCTCACCTCTAAAATGGCAAAACTTCTGAGGCAGCAGTATGATTGCTTGGTTTGGGAGCTTAGAACAAAAATCAGCTCCATAACATTATTAAGGTGGCAAACAAAATAACTGGTAGTGTTCAAGCTACCTTAAATGACACATTTATTTGTCGTATTACTCAAAAAGTGAGAGTGATACTGAGTTTGCCAGACCATCCACTTAATTTTGAGTTTCAGGTTCTTCCTACTGGATGCAGATTTAGGCTCCCAAAGGTGAAATGCAACAGATGGAAGAACTCTTTTATACCTAGGGCCATAGGGCTATTCAATTTGTGATGTATTTATTGGTTGTAATATATGCACATATTGTGCGTTTTTGATGTGGTTGTTGATGGTGTATTTTTTGTTGATAGATGTGTAGTATACCTGGCTGGAAAACAAATTTCCCTTCAGGGATAATAAAGGCAATGAACTGATATTGAGCTTCAGCAGTGTAAGGGGTTCGACCCGACTGTGCTCTCCTATTGCAAATGCTGCATTAGCCAGGAGGGTCTAAACTCTTAACACTGAACAAAGCTTTATGACCTAGGAAAACAATGTGTATTACTAGTGATAGGTACCTTCTCTTGCTTAAATGATGAGCCTGTGTTCCAAAAGGAAGGTAATCAATTTTATGTTATGCTTTTTACTTCCAATTTAAATGTATTTCACTTCATTTCAGCAGTAGAGATTACTTCTAAACAGTAATAACTGAGAGAAGTTTAGTGTTCCTGGTCACTGCTTTAGTACTGTACATTAAGCCACATTAAGCTTTTTACTTATAATTGGTTTAAATGGGAAGTAAAAAGCTTAACATTAAAAAAAGATTACTCTTCACTTGAAGCTGAAATAAAATATATATACACACCAGCACAACACACACTAAGACAACACCATCAGGAATGATTCACCACCCAAATAGTACCTGATCTGTGGTGGTCCTGTGAGGGTCCTGACCATTAGAGAAGAGTGAAAAGGACTAACAAGGTATGTAGAGAAACAAGTGGAACTGATAAAATGGACAATAAGTGTATCAACACGGAGGAAAGTGATTGAGTGTATATATTCTAAAAGATTCATCTAGCATTTCCTGTGCTACATAGTTATAAAAGTGCTCCACAGTACAGCCCATGGACTTGAGGACCCTGCTTAAGGAACTCTGAAACTTCTGGTCAACAAACCTTAACCACAGAGCCTCTGTTGCTGATTTATCAGTATTGCAACAATCACACAGCATCTGTATCTTGTTTTAGTCTCTGTCTAGAGTGCTAAGTTTATACACCGTTTGTTTATGAGGGATTGTGTAGTCAAGTGCCTAAATGGAGATAATAGCTAAACCTCGAGCTTGGTAAACCTCAGAACTGTTATGTGAAATGGAAAACAGAGAGATTTTGTGGTCTGCCTAAATGAAACATGACTAAAAGCGTTGAACAGATGCACCCTAAACCCGAAGCTCAGCTTTAAGTTGTATTCCTATGTCACATTAGAAGAACAAGACTAGAAAACGCCTCGGGGCTGATTCTTTTACCCTGACGCATGTGCAAGATGAATAGGCGCAGGGTGTGAGCAATGAGACGGGTAGAATAATACTCGGGGGTCATGCTGTGTGTGTGTTGTATGGCCATGTTAAATGCCATTAGCACGGTGGCGCCTGCGTTCAGTAGGAAATACGTTCCACCTGTCCCCCAACACCCTGCCACTATACTCAACAAAGATGCACATTCAGCTCTCGCTAATCAACAGCACTCCCGCTGTCTGTAGCGAGAGACACTACTGCTTGATGAATCCCTCTCACTCTCTCGCGCACACACACTGTTTATATTCACATACAGTGTCACTCAACACCACATATGAAAGCTGACTGCGGGTGACGCCGGCTTTTCGCTCATCTCTTTCTTTGTGCCCCAGGACAAACAGGTGGCCCAAAGTAATGAGTCCATCACATCAAGCGTTTGCTACCAAACAAGTGCTCCAGGCTCCAGAATTCACAAAGCCGAGCAGCCAGTGGCTCTCAGCGTCTCACAACACCATGCTCACACGGCAGTAGCACAAGGCAAACCGGACCCGCGCCAGATGACACTCTGCCACTGCCTGGGCTTGCTGGTGTAGTCTTTGGGCCTGTGCCTCGTAAGCAAAGCGAAATGGACTCCACTGATAAGCACTGGGGGGTGAATATTAGTGCAAGCTAACTTTGACTGAGCCAGATGTATGGGTATGAGAGAAGCTAATAAAAAAACATAGAGACAGCTGAACAGTAGGGGATAATGCTATGGCAGGTGTGTATGGACTGCGAAGAACATGTGTGTATATTCAGTGTATCTTGAACTTGAGCAGCTGTTGCCCGTTGTCGGCCACACGCTGGAGTCAGTCAACGCCACGAGCAAACACAATGAAGCCTGTTCTCCCCGTGAAACGTCTGTGTCTGCACATGTCTATATGCTACGATGTATGCAGATTTACACTCGACATGGTGTGTGCTCATAACAGCTGCTTTTATATACCACGTGTTACGTATCTCCATAAATGCCATTCATATGTACACCTAATATCTATCAGTGGTGGCTTCGTGGTTAAGGCTATTGCCCAGAAGATAGACAGGAGAGCTAAGCCGCTTCATTGCTGGGAGCTGTGTCATCTCTTGTTGCTTTGGATAGGAGCATTTCCCACAAAAATAAATACAACTGCCGATATGGCTACATCCAGTTACCACAGTTAAACCCATTCTACTTTTCTACAACTTTCAACCATGTACATGTAAATGTAGATCCAATTTCATTTCATACACTGGACAGCATTTAGTGGCGAAGAATCTGTAGCAATGTAGTCGTATAGACCTACATACACGTTTCATTATCTATTTTATCAGGTCCACTTACCATATAGGAACACCTTATAGATTAATTACAAACTGTAGTCCATCTGTTTCTCTGCATTCCTTGTTAGTCCCCTTTACTAATATATAGTAAAGCTGACTGTTTGTGGTGAGATATATATATATATATATATATATATATATATATATATATATAAAAACAGACACACACACACGTGTAGCCAGCCGATAGAAAATTGCCAATAGAAAACTGAAAGCAAAACAGGAACTGAATGCTCCAGATCACAGGCTGAAGAGTTAACCAGAAGATTGTTTTGCACTTTCAATCCAGTACTCATGTATTCAAAATTACATGAGATTTTTCAATGCTTTATTATAAAATAAGCGTTGTGTTAAATATTTTGGCCATACAGCTCCATTGCATTATAGATTGCCTTATACAGTGTGGATTTTCTGGGGGTCTGGAGCGGATTAACTCAATTTACAGTTTGCTCGGTACTCGTCGATTTCGGTTCTTGGCAAGCGAATTAAAGACGAGAACTGAGGGTACCACTGTGTGTATATATTTATAAAAAACCATAACTGTAATCAATCAGAAAACTGTTTACTCTGTTTTTCCTGGGCAACAAAAATCATGGCAACCAACCATCACATCCCAATGAGCTTGCTGAAAATCTTATTTCAAATCCATGGGTATTTCTCTGCACTAACAGCTTCCACTCATCTGGGAACTACATTTTGGAAGGTGATTGCATGGAATCGCTCCCATTCAGCCACAGGGGAACGGCTGCGGTCAGACACAGATGTTTGGTGATAATGCAGTTGGCATTGCAATTAAGCCCAAAGGTGTTTGTTAGGCTTGAGCCTTGAGGACAGCCACGTTCTTCCACACAAACCTCAGCAAACCATTTATTTATGAATCTCACAAGGGGGATTTACAGGGCACTGTCATGCTGAAATAGGAAAGGACTCCTTCCAAAACTCTTGGGAATTCTTGCAATATTCTAGAAGTTAATAGTATGCTGTAGCACCAGGATTGCATAGCCGGCACTGTGCATTATAGAAGGGCGCACTTTCCTGGCAATGCCATGGATAGAGTCATCCATCAGAATTATAGATGGTAAATTATGATCCGGTGTTCAATGGTGGAGGCTCACTCCAGTCAGTGCTTGGCTGTGCACGTGTGTGCAGCTGGTTGGCTTCCAACACCACATTCAGGGGCAGTTTGGAACTGGGTTGTAAGTGTTTTAGCATTCTGCTGCCCTGGTTTGGCGCTTCACTGCAGAGATGTTGTGTATAGGTGACTGACGTGACTGTCCCACTGAAACCCATGGAGCTCTTCAGTATAACCCATTGTAGTACTGGTTATAGTCTTCTGAGATTGGACAGCTGTATGCTTGATTAATGGTTTCAAAGGCATCAAGGCCTACTCACACAAGAGCTTAGATTGTACAGTATGTATGTTTCACCATCTTAATGACTGTTGGCTGATCTGAAGAGGTACTGAATAGCACTTAATTCCAATGATCAAATTACCACTGGCATATCAGTCTTGTGTTCTAATATCTTAATAATCTTAATCTAATATCTTAATTGTTGTTTTAACATTATCGATTGAACAGTCAAAAACACGCTTTAAGAGTTGAAATTTTCACAGTGTCATGTTGCCAGATAGACCAGTGCATGCAGCGTTCTACCTAAAAAAAAAAAAATTGTGAACAAACTGCTCCAGGAGACCAAATACAGACACCACCAGCCTCGAAGTCTACAGCATCTGGCTTTGAAAATTTATATGTTGCTCAAAACATTACCAGCAAAATAAGTCTGAAATCAGTTGCCATTAAAGACAGCTCAACAACTTACTTGTTTCACCATATGCACCAACGAATCACCATGTAAATTATGACAATAGATTAGGACAAACTTCAGGAGTCAGCTCTCAAAGACGGACTTAAACCAGTCAAGGTATCAGCACAAAAACAGACTCAGCAAGCCTTAATGGAATCATCGCAGGATCCACAAGAAAAGCAAAAGATATAAAGGCATAACACATGCCGGTGCCAATTACATTGTGGAAGACACGGTGCCGATTCAGGCAGTTGAGAGATGGGTTCAAACTACTTCTGAATACTTTTAGACCTAAGATACAGACTAGCAAAGTATCGTCTAAATATCGTCATCGATAAAATCCCAAAAAATATCGAGATATCACTTTCTCGAGCAGGTTCATCAACCAGTATTTGACTGGTTGATGAAGTTTTCTCCACAGCTCAGAAAGGTTCGGCTCTGAAAAACAAAATGACGCATCACTGCAGCACCTGTCTAGTGCAGGTATTCACAGAATTGCATCTGTTTCTTCCCACCATCTGTTTTTTTTTTTGTTTTTTTTTTGCATAAAGCGGGACGAAGGTTGGGAGATGAAGCAGGTGCTGGGAGCTACACACAGACATCAGGAATAACTGCACACATTAAATCTGAGCTCACAGTCCCCCCTGGCTGACGAATGAGCAACAGTGGACTGCTGGAGAGGCAGCAAAGGTTTATTTGTAGGCATAAATAAAAAGATCTGAGAGCCAAAGAGTGAGCCGTGCGCTGTAAAGAACGCGATGTGACGTCGCTGGCAGTAAATGAGCGCTCACTGGGCGACGGCTGCTCTCGGCTCGGCTTGAGACGATCTATCCAGATGTGTAGCGCTACTACATCCATGAAACTAGACGCAGTGGCAGCCTCAGTTACTATAGCAACCTGGCCAGGCTCTGACCACTCCCACTTGCCGTCTGGAACGAGTGATAAACAGCTGGCACCTCTGGGATAGACCACCATCGCGAGCGCGCACGCACACAGACATGCGCATTCATTTTTAATGAGAAGCAGTGAGCCTTGCATTAAGAGCGATGGGAGTTATCGATCATCTCCTCTCTAACACACCAAGTACTACTTCTTATACACCCACACAAGCCGAAATCATCTCACCGGCACACGGGTCCATAGCTACTCCTGCAATATCATGCAAATAGAAAACAAAGCCAGCCAACCACTATGGGGGTGAGCATAACACATGCATGGCTCATATTTGGAATCGAAATGTATTGTAATGCATTGTAAAGCCATTTTAAAGCTAAATGTATTCCTAATATATGCTCACCCACAAGTATTTTCCTAGCACCAAATCCTACTGGGACAAATCCTCGCTCAGCTAAGCTGAGGGCAGCCTGAAGGTGACCCCTTTCACCATTCTGTTTGGCCTCTTAGTGACACCGTGACAGACATAGAGCACACGGGAGTGCAGGATAATCTGGCCTTTTAACTCCCTAGGTAAGAAAGCAGGGCATGCACAGCCTGCAGAGCCTCAGGCTCACACACATTCCCAAACCCACACACTCATACACAAACTCACTGGTTTCTCTCACTGTCTACTTCGGTTCAGTTTTCCTAGTACACACAAGGTCTGAAAGTGTGTGTGTGAAGTTTATATGTCATTGTGGGGATAATATCGGTTTGTTTGTTTGCTTTTACATAATGTGTAAATGTAAAACCAAAAGTGCCAAAGGATTTGTTTTAGGTTGCCGTTAGGGTTAATTGTCTATAGTAATATTATGTCAGTGGAAAGTCCAAACAGAGAGAGAAAAACTAGTTTGTGTGTGTGCATGCCCATGGTTATCTTACATTTTGGCGACCAAATATCCACATGTGGATAGAAAGACCTGACCTCTTGACATTGTTTTGCTGGTCACCAGGAGGTTAACTTCTTCTTTTTTTAAACAAAAACTGCAATTATATTTAATAATTGGGACCAGATAGGATAGAAATACAGTGGGGCAAATAAAGTATTTAGTCAGCCACTGATTGTGCAAGTTCTTCTACTTAGAAAGATGAGAGAGGTCTGTAATTTTCATTATAGGTACACTTCAATTGCGAGAGACAAAATGAGGAAAAAAAAAATCCAGGAAATCACATTGTAGGATTTTTAAATAATTTAATTGTAAGTCATGGTGGAAAATAAGTATTTGGCCAATAACAAAAGTTCAACTCAATACTTTGTAACATAACCTTTGTTGGCAATGACAGAGGTCAAACGTTTCCTCTAAGTCTTCACCAGGTTTGCACAAACTGTAGTTGGTATTTTGGGCCATTCCTCCATGCAGATCTCCTCTAGAGCAGTGATGTCACTGGGGCTGTCACTGGGCAACATGGTAGGTATGGTGTTCTTGGGATGCAACTCAGCATTCTTCTTCCTCCAAACACGACGAGTTTAGTTGAGTTCTATTTATAAGAGCTTCTTAAAGAAGAAGTTACAGGTCTGTGAGAGCCAGAATCTTGCTTGTTTGTGGGTGACCAAATACTTATTGTCCACCATGATTTAAAATTAAATTCTATAGAAATCTTACAATGTGATGTCCTGGATTTTTTTTTCTCATTTTGTCTCTCATAGTTGAAGTGTACCTATGATGAAAATTACAGGCAAGTTTATATATCATTTTTAAGATCAAATGTCAACACAAGGCAAGAAAGATTTGATTTCTTTTTCCTTATGGGAAATTTTGCTCTTTGCCATATAGAAACTTTCTTTTACATTGGAATTTCTTTTTTAAATAAGTGTGTAAGAATAAAAGCAAAAGTGCCAAAGGACTTGGACGTGTGTGTGTGTGTGTGTGTGTGTGTGTGTGTGTGTGTGTGAGAGAGAGAGAGCGTGCGTGCAACGCAAACTCAATCAAATGATGCTTGATTGCGAGAGGAGGTCTCGCAGCAGGGCTCTACAATGCTGCAGGCAGAGAGAGAGAAATGGAGGGGTAAACTCATGGGGTTCACACTGTACTGCATGCGTACAGTGAGACGAGGTGAGCGAGATGAGATGATGACTTTTTCATCAGTTCATTACCGAGGATGGATGGAACCATTTCCTGACAAATTTATGATTAGTTAGGTGGGGCCTCAATTGACTTTCTTTACCTAGCATGTGTGTTGAATATTATTAGGTGTTCATTACAGACAGACTGCCTTGTTTCTTCTTGATCGGAAAGTTATTAGGAACTTACTTGTGAAGCCTGTGATGAAGGTTTATCAAAAAGAGAGTAGCAGCCTGCACACAAGACACTAATGTTGGGTGGTTAGAGATACTGCTTTGTAGCAGCGGCTAAAGACTGTCACCTCTAAAACCCCAGAACTCTGCTGTTTACTTAAAATTGAAAAGTAAACTTTTTAACTGGCCAGAGAAGAGTTTTAATCCATAAGTGTTATGACATAACATTTATCAGTGCCGTGCCACTTCTCATTAAAATCTAGCAGATACACAAAGGAACGATTAGATGTACCACCTCATTATGGGGAAATCAAGTTGGCAATGTAAACACACTGTCTCAAACAGACTCGCCTCTCAAACAGTGTGTAACTAGTGCTGGGTCTAATGATGACAATAAACAAGAAATATTAACGGACAAGTTTTCTTTAACAAGTATCAAAGTGTTACTACCATGAACTTCCCACCCTATTTGGATGTTACTGAAGCGACTGGTTTCACCAATAATCAAGGACATATCAGCTTTAATTGCATGGGTACAAGTATTAGGTTCTTTGATCCTGTTGACTTTTCCTGTTTAGTATTTAAGAGTGCTTTAAAATTATGAGCTTATCCTTCAACGTGATAATGAAGCGTAGTAGTTAATTATAAAATGTGCAGAGAATAAATTAGTATGGTCTAGATAAGGTAAGGCATTTCAACTAGAAATATTTGTCTCTGTACTCGGCGCAGTTGTGAGTCGAGCCATGTGACTCGTTTCAGCCGAAACCCGATTCATGAGTCGGTACACATTGATTCAGAATCACAATAGCTCTCGCTAAGAGATGATCTGCGCTGTATTTATCTTGATTCTCTTTATTTTTACATTTACAGTACTGTGCAAATAAATCTCCACGGGTCCTAAAATGGTGAGTTTATAAGAGCCAACCGAAAGCAAAACAGGAATTGACAGTGTTTTGCCCTTTCAATCCATTACTGACTATATTACCGTATTTTCCGGGCTATAAAGCGCACCGGGTTATAAGGCGCAATATCAACGATCGGCTGCTAACGGATCTATTTTCATACATAAAGCGCACCGGGTTATAAGGAGCATTAAATGAAACAAAACTCATAAGTTCCGTCGGAAGCTCAGTTTGGTCTTTACCTGGCGCAGGGCGTCTTCTTGCTTCCTCCACTTCCGTACCATTGATTCGTTAATGTTGAATTCTCTCGCAGCTGCTCTATGTCCATGTTGTACTGCGTGACTGATAGCGTTGTGTTTGAAATCCACTTCGAAAATAAATGAATGAATGCACATACCTTAACGTTGAAGCACATACCGTATTACTCCGCTATGCTGCGCACTACGGTTGCCGTAAGCTTCGTAACTTACCAAGACCGTGCTAAAACATTTTCACAGATTTATGAGCGCCGTGTACCATCTACAATCGGTTCTAGGTCAGAAGGCTCAACCAGAATTAATTCATACATTAGACGCACCGCATTTTAAGGCGCACTGTCGATTTTTGAGAAAATTAAAGGATTTTAAGTGCGCATTATGGTCCGAAAAATACGGTACATGGGATGTTTCAAGACTTTATTATAAAATAAGTGTTGTGTTAATGATTTTGTATCTGTAGGTTAATGTAAGTGTTTTAAACATGAACTTACTTATCGATACTTATTATGAGGTGGAATCTCCAACTACAGGTGACGTAATGTAACTGCGGTCATTTAAGGGGGACTAGAAAATGCGAATAGGAAGCCAACTTCACCCAATGATACACCAAACACTCGTTAAACTCGCCAGTTCGTGTTACATTCAACTTAAAGCAGATTTGTCTGAACATATCCCCTTCGTAAATCAGGGAGCACCTGTACAATACAACTCCATTAATGCATGTAATGCCTTATACAGTGTGGAATTTCTGGTGGTCTGGAACTGATTAAATCAATTTACATTATTGCATACGGGACAAATTTGCTCAGTACTCTGTTTTCGGTTCTCGACAAACCGAGGTACCACTGTAATAGCTAACTTTCTCCTGCAAGAGCAAAAAAGCTGACAAACTACTAAATTTCTAAAAGAACATTTATGTCTGTCTTTATTGCTCATGGCAGCAACAGTGTACTGCTGTTTTCTTGAATTAGCGAAATTCCACGGTTCATCAGATGTTTAATGAGAGGCGTGTTTTTGCCAATTACTACCTTAAGGCATGTATTGCACCATGAACAGTTGTCATGGACTTTAGTGAAGTAAAGCCACACTTTAGACATCTGTGACATGTTAACACTCTCCATGCAGCGAGGAGGTGGTAAAATATGACTGTAGGGTTTGTTTTGTTTCTCCTAATGAAGTCCTAATGATCCGTCAGCTGTATTTTATTTTCAATTTTGTCTCATTTGCAAGTCCTAATCATTTACGTTTAGTCATTTAACTTACAACTGATACAATCTTAAAATCCAATCCTATAAGCAATCATTTGTTAAGGGCCTTGCTCAAGGAGCCAACAATGGCAGCTTGGTAGGGGTGGGATTTTAACCCTGAAATTTCTGTTCCACAGTCTAGTACCTTAACAATAGTACCATAGTAGCATGTTTACATTTAACATACACTCTAACCCAGAGTGACTTACAACTGATACAAGCTTTCTGTCCAATCCTACAATCCAAGCAATTGTTTGTTAAGGAGCCAACCATGGCAGCTTGGTAGATGTGGGATTTAGACCCTGAAATTTCTTATCCACAGTCCAGTATCTTGTCTGTCACGCCACCACAGTAGCATATTTACATGTAGCAGACACTCTTATACAGATCAATTTACAACTGATACAATCTTCCAGTTCAAGCAATTGTTGGTTAAGGATTCTTGCTCAAGAATTCAACAATGGCAGCTTGGTGACTATGGTAATGAATAATTTCATTTAATGACCTGTTAACCTGTCATTAAACAGTGGCACACCATGACTCCCAGTTCCAGAGATCCCTGGTTTGATTCCTGTACGCAAGTTTCTGATGGCTACACCAGTTTCCTCTCACATTCCATAGACATGCATTAGGTCGACCAGTCTCTCTAAAGTGCCCCTGTGTGTGTGTGCTTGTGTCCTGCACTGGATTGGCACCCTGTCTAGGAATGGTTTCCACCTTGCGCCAATGTCTTCAACCCTGGATTGGATTAAACGGGTATGAAAAATGAATGAATGAATGAATTACCTTCCAAAGGCTTTAGAAGCCTGTTCAAGACACAGGCTTGGGGATCGATGCAAATAAAAGCATCACTGCTCATAGAAACATCAGTGGTCAAAAGTGTCTGCCTTGGGCTTTGGAAATCAATACTGAGGATTCATGCATTAGAACTGAAGAAATTGACTGGTATTGGATATAGCGTTCTATCAGAACAGAAGCTTGGGGCTAAACACTGGCTTAGGCTACTACGAATACAATTGAATTTTTGTTCGAAAATACATTTACACATACAGCAGAAGAACTTCATGTGGCTTTTCAGCACCGCTCTGCTAGAGCCCCCTTAGTGTGAGTTCTTCTTGTCCCATTAGCACTGTTTGTTTATCGGATTTGGCACGCATACAAAGTTAGCTCAGCTCCAGCATCCAGACACTCCACTGCCAGCAGGCCTATTCATACCATAAAAAGTCTGCGAGGTCTCAAATCTCGGCGTAGTTTCCACCACACGTGCTGTTAGAACACATCACATGGTGCTTGCAGCACGGCTGATTGAAACAGGGGCACGCAGCTCAATAGGGGCAATGTCATCAAGGGACTACAGGATGGGCCACATGGTGGAGCTGCATCACATGGCTCCTAGCCGTAGGTCAGAGCACTTACAACACGGGGTCATTTGAATAAACCTCATTGTTATGCTCCATTGCGAGAGCCTTTATCTCGCTTACAGGCATCTGGACTGCAGGGTTTGATAAATGACTCGCAGGAAAGGAATCGCATCACAAAACCTATTGTGGCGAATCGATTTCACTATGAAGTCACATGAAAGAGTCTCATTGTGGAGCTCGATCTCTGGTTCTATTGTTCCCGATCTTACTATGGCTCGCCATCAGCCTCATGATGAATGGCTACTTTTTCGTGTTTGTAAGCAAAGCATTTATTCACGCTCAGGTGAGATTGATGGTTCAGGAAATCCTCTATCAGACTAAGGGTTTTTTTCCCTTTATGCAGAAGGATGTCACCTGACACCAGGAGAGTTTAGAATAGAAATGAGTAGTATTTGATTTGAATAGACCGTGATGATAATTTGTATTGCTAACATCTTTCTGAAAGCCCATACATTCTATTACCAGTGATGGTGTTCACTGGAAACGGTCTATAGTATTTCAGCTACTTTCATTATTTGAAAGGTTTAAAAAAGTAACATATAAGACAAACTGATTATCTGAACACCTCCCAAGCCAGGCAACCTAGTGTGAATGGGTATTGGCTGGTTTGGGAAGACATTAGCATGAGCTATAATCAGTAGCTCTTTAAGTCAAGGCAGGAATCATGGCTTTTCGAGAAGCCTCATCTGGCAAAGTCCTTCATGAGAAGAAAAACAGACAGACGGAATAAAGACTGGAGAGGATCGACCGGAGACGAGTAGCTAAAAAATGCAGCCTGTCTATAGAGAGAGCAGAGTATTAATTATGTATGACTGAAACCCTCTTTTGGAAAGCCAAAGGGTTAGAGAGGAGAGAGTAGAGGTGAGAGTTGGAAGAGGAGCTTGTCTTCCCTCATACCAAATTCCACCGTCTGATAAAAGTAGACATTTTTAATCCAAAACGCTACGATAAACGCACAGGTAAGAGCCACGTAAAGTCCGTACACGTATGGGGTACTGTGCAAAGATCTTAGGCCACCGTTAGATTTGCTGGTTTAGCAATGGTATAATGACCACATATAATCATTTCTCAGTCTCTTTATTCGAATACAACCAGAAAACAGAGGAAATGTGTATGCAATATTGAAAAAACATCACAAAATCCACAGAGTACAGACCTGAATATTATACAGGCAGTAACGGATCACCTGGACAGAGAAAGAAATAAGACAGCCTAAATCTACAGAAGAACGCTGGGAAGTGCTGAAAGAAGCCTGATATAATATACCAGAAGATTGCTTCAGAAAATTTCAGGAGAGTCTCCTTGAATGAGTTCAAGATGTCCCTAGTGCCAACGGAGGTCACACTAAATACTGACTTTTGCCTGTAGAAGTTCTTTTTAAAAATTTTGTTTTTAATCATGTGTACACATTTTCTGGAGATTCTGTTTATATCTTACAAATTTCCTTTGTTTTCTGGTTGCATTTCAATAAAAAGACTGAGAAATAATTATGTGGTCATTATACCATTGCTAAAACTACAACTCTAATGATGCCCTAAGACATTTATACCTCTAGTAGGATATTATCCTTATTATTAAGGTTAATAAGCTGCTTAACCCATATATTGCGTTGCCAGATACATTGGCTGATTTTTAAAAACTACTGTTCAAATGTTATCTCATAAATAAACCATCTAACTAACACTTTTGAATTAACATATGTTGTATAACCAGTAATGTTGGTGCCAACTCCAGTGACCCAGGTTCAGGTCCCATCTTTCCTACTTCGTAGTCAGTGTTTTTAGGACAGGCTCTGGACTCACCGTGTTCCTCCCCAGGATAAGCAGTTAACTGGTTATTTAACAAGAAAAACAAGTTGACAACGAGAGAATGAAACAGACAGAGAAAGGGCATGATGTGTGAACCTCCTCCAGCTGGTAAGCCTGCACTGTCGCTCCTTAGGGAAGCAGCCCAGAAAGCTCACATTGTCTGTCTGTCAGTCAGTCTGTCAATTAAGTTCAAGTATCTCTTTCTATATGAACCATGGGTGTGCAGGTCTCCAACTCAATTGTCGTCACAAGGGTGGGGGGTTCTGACTTGACGCAGGCCTCGCCTCAACGCCATTGTCAAGATAAGCTAACTGATGAGCCTGTTTATTCAATTACGCCGGAACCCTGTGTTTGCTAAGCAGCGTGGGGCGAAGAAAAAAAAATCAAAACATACTGGACATTATTAACTTCCAACACCTAATGATGCCAGATGCTTGATTGCTATAGAAGAGTGGGGGTTTAGCAGCAAGGTGTACCGGTGGGTTTTACCAGCGGGTTTTACCAGCAATCCATCAGGTCCCCAAGCAGCGATAAGCTAGTCTCTTGGCTAATAACAGAGTCGGCATTGACCTAGGCGCTAGAAGTTAATAATGTAGCCATCCCAAGCAACAGGCTGAGCGCCGTCTATCTGTTCCTTTCCCATACACACACAAGCAGATCTGCAGGGAAGACAGCAGGGGGCTTATTGATTTAGACACAACAGCCAGACCGAGAGTCGCTCTGATCCCAAGGTTGATTGGGAGCCCACTTGATTAGGACCATGCTTCGTATTTGTGAGAACGGAGTGTTTGTCTGCTCCACTGTGAGTGTGTGTTCTGGCTATATGTACAGTACTGTGCAAAAATCTTAGCAATGGTATAATGAACATATATACATATTTATCAGTCTCTTTATTAGAATACAACCAGAACATGCAAAAAAAATTATATATAGCCCACAGTGGCAAGCATTTTGTTTGAACTCCCATTACACTTGAGCAGTAGAGCATCTGGAAGCTTCACTGCCAAGTTTGATACTTCTACAGTCCAAAGAAGCTTATTGAGTGCATGTAAACACACTTAAATTTACAACATTTAGCAGATGCCCTTATCCAGAGCGACTTGCAAATTAAACAGTCTTACATTCCAAGCAATTGTGGGTTAAGGGGTTTGTTCAAGGACACAACATTGGCAGCTTGGAAGAGGCAGGATTTGAACCTGGGACCTTCTGGTCCATAGTCCAGTACCTTAACCACTAGGCTACCACAGTTCAAACTTGATTACGAGTGTTTTTTTTGGAAGGGTAGCAGCCAAGGAACCACTTTTTCAGAAAGAGAAAAGGCTGAAAGGGCTAAGATATACTAAATCTCAAAAAGATTGGAATGAAGATCAGTGGAAAAGAGTATTACAGAGGTACGGATCCAAGTTTGAAAGTTTTGGGCCCAATCATAGACAATTTGTTATATATAATGTCATTATACCATTGCCAAAACAACAAATCTAATGGTGGCCAAAGTGCACGGTACTGTAGGTATTGGTGTAGGACAAATCATGTACTGACAGGCTAGCACACCCCTCTGCTAGCTCTTTGTTTGCTCTGTCCTCAGCAAGAGAATATACAGATGGCAGATTTGACTGCAACCCACTGGTCTGATGCCTGCCTGATGGACTCTTGCCTAGAATGCCTTTCTGGATAAGGTTAAAAAAAAACGGGAGGGGATTTGGTGGGGGCATCATGAGGCTCAGGTGCCTTTGACTGGCACCGCTCGTATTGTAAATAAGCATCTTTGTCCAAGCAGGAAACCAAGAGTACCCTGAGAAATGTCCAATTTACAAGAAGCACATTGACACCTGGGAATGCACCTGATCCTCCATCCGTTTCACTCGGCTGATCACAAGATTGCCTGATGAGTATATGAGGGATAGAAATACTGTTTTTGACTCTTGCTGGTGTTAGTTGAAGAATCTGTGTAAACTCAACGAGGCCAAGGAAACAACATCGTCTGAATTGATGGTGTGGAATGAAATTCTGCTGCATAACCCTCATTTAAATTCAACCAATCTTAAGTGCCCTCTTTTGCCTTAGCGTGACAAGATCAGATATAACGAAGCTACAGTGGTGCTTGAAAGTTCTGGAACCTTTTGGAATTTTTAGATTTCGACATGAATTTGATCTAAAGCTTAATTTTTCTTTACACATAAAGAGAAACAGATTAAACAACTGCAACAAAATATTATACCTGGTCATTTATTTACTGAGGAAAATGTCCAAATTGAGATCCATCTGTGTGTGTCAAAAGCATAACTGCAACTAAACGTTTCCTGTAACTGTTGATCAGTCCTGCACACCGGCTTGGAGGAATTTTAGCCCATTCCTCCATACAGAACAGCTTCAACTCTGGGATGTTGGTGGGTTTCCTCACATTAAATGATCGCTTCAGGTCCTTCCACAACATTCCGATTGGATTAAGGTCAGGACTTTGACTTGGTCATTCCCAAAACATTACTTTATTTCTTCTTTAACCCATTCTTTGGTAGAACGGCTTGTGTGCTTAGGGTCGTTGTCTTGCTGCATGACCCACCTTCTCTCCAGATTCAGTTTACATGGACAGATGTCCTGACATTTTCCTTTAGAATTCTTTGATATAATTCAGAATTCATTGTTCCATCAATGATGAAAAAGTTTCTATTTTGGTCTCATCCGTCTACAAAACATTCTTCCAGTAGCCTTCTGGCTTGTCCACCTGATCTTTAGCAAACTGCAGATGAGCAGCAATGTTCTTTTTGGTGAGCAGTTGCTTTCTCCTTGCAACCCCTGCCATGCACACCATGTTGTTCAGTGTTCTTCTGATGGTGGACTCATGAACATTAACATTAGCCAATGTGAGAGAGAAACTCAGTTGCTTAGAAGTTACCCTTAGTTCCCTGGGACCCTCCTTTGTGACCTCGCCAAACTATTACACGCCTTGCTCTTGGAATGATCTTTGTTGGTCGACCACCCCTGGAGAGGGTGGTGTAACAATGGTCTTGAATTTCCTCCATTGGTACACACATCTGTCTGACTGTGGATTGGTGGAGTCCAAAATCTTTAGAGATGGTTTTTGTAACCTTTTCCAGCCTGATGAGCATCAGCAAACTTCAGAAATCTCCTTTGTTTGTGCCATGATACACTTCCACAAAACATGTTGTGAAGAGCAGACTTTGATAGATCCCTGTTCTTTAAATAAAACAAGTGCCCACTCACACCTGATTGTCATCCCATTGATTGAAAACACCTGAGTCTAATTTTCACCTTCAAATTAACTGCTAATCCAAGAGGTTCACATACTTTTGCCACTCACTAATATGTAATTTTGGATCATTTTCCTCAATAAATAAATGACCAAGTATAATATTTTTGTCTGATTTGTTTAACTGGCTTCTCTTTATCTACTTTTAGGATTTGTGTGAAAATCTGATGATGATTTAGATCATATTTGTGCAGAAATCAAGCACCACTCTGTCTTGACACTGAGACACTAACAGACTGAGAAACCGATACACCTCCATCCTTTTGGTGAAATGCCATAAAAGATATAAACCTGTCTTACAGACAGAGTGTTTATTTTGAGGATTTCTACTACAACAGGAATATTGCAAATCCCTTGCTTGGTCCATAAAAGGTTCTTTGTTGTGCAGACTTGGTTGTTGATATGCAATAATGGCAAGGTTAAGGGTCTAAGGGTCTCTATTTCACCATCAAACGTTCAAGAGGCTTAGAATTGATCTTCTCGATAAATTCCATCTGTATATTGCGCTGGAGAAATGAAACACCTGCTCGCAGCATTCATCATCCTTCCAGCCCATGCTTAAATTTCCAGAGCTACAAGCCAGAATGCTTTTTGGTTCGCTTAGCGGGTTGCCAGCTCAGCGCTTGGGAAGTGACATCCATCATTTGCTCTCTGGGTGGGAATGAGCCTTTCTGCATGACCATTATTGCCTCTGTTGCTATTGCTATAGAGGTGCACGACAAACACCAAACACTTTGGGTTAAATTTGCACATCTCGTCTTAATGTGCAGATGTTCTTGAGTGAGCGAGCGAGTGGTAATGAGCATTGGCAGCGGCGTTGATAAATTGCTATCTGCAGTGACATCAGTGTTTGGATGTAAATTTATCTGGATCATGATTTTCATTCATTCAAATTGACTTGGATTGATAGGTTCGGGTTAATCTCTGAGAATTTAGAATAATGACAGCCCCCAAAAAGGCCATATCCATCATATTTACATATAAATGGTCATCACAAGGAGGTGTGTTGTTGTGGCTGGCCAGATTGGATAGTAACCATACATATATGCACAAGTTACATCATTATCATCCATCAGCTCTAATCATGCTGACAGCTTTTTCAATATGGGCTGTGGAGGAGGACGCATTGTCAGTCAGTGGCTCTCCATCTTACAGCCTAGCCAGTCTTGTGGCACGTACAGTACAGTTCAGAGGGGGGAAAAAAAGGCAAACCCTTCACCGCTGTGAAAGCACGGAAATCAATCGTCTCACATGGCGCCGGCTGTTTGCTGTTGCATCTAGAACTTTAGCAACTCAGCGGCTCAGACAAAGAGCATATGCGAGCCTGGCGGCCTCCAGAGCTGGGATGTGCTAAAGGGGGCAGGAGTGGGCCTCCTGCCAGCTTGCCTGATATCCCATCTGAACCTGACGGGATGTTCATGGCTTGCTCGTATAGGGAGGAGGCTTCGTTTACATCCCCTTCCAAACGAAAGGGAGGGGAGCTAGCCGAGAGTGACATTCATCAGTAACAGAGCAGGTAGACATTGACCACTTCAGTCTGGAAGCACGCCGGCACAGTGGGAGGACACGTTAATACTCATTATGGCTGGACACAGCCTGGAAGCCAGCTTGTGTTTGTCCAGCGATAATCAATAACGTAGAGGACAGGGAACGCTTTTTTCCCCATATTGTTTGAGGCCAAGGACTTAAAAAGAGAATAGGCTGGTTAAAGGAGGGCCTTGAAAACAGAGAACAGGATGAGGTGGTTTAGAGGAACCAAATCAGCAGCCGATTGATATACAGGTAAAACAGGTAGTCCCCATTTCAAGATGGTCTGATTTAGCATTTTTCAACTTTAATATGGGAATCCAATAATGCACATAAATACACATTCAGCAGAAACCGTATTATGAATTTTGATTTGTCCCTGGGCAAGTGATATGCAGTACAATACTCTCCCACAAATTCTGGGGATCCAGGCACCAGCCAGCTGTTAGAGCTGGGCAGCAATACCCTGCAGACTAAGCATTTTAATTCTCATTTTCACTACATTACGCAATAAATTACATGAGATATTCAACATTTTATAATAAACTAAGCTTTGCATTAACGATCTTGCCCAACTCTAAGTTACCGGTAACATAAATGTTTTAGGCTGTGCTGCGATACACAGTAGTACCTCGTTTCTCGCCATTAATTCATTCCAGAAGGCTTGTCAAGAACTGAAACATATTTTTCCCATAAGAAATGATGTAAATTGAATGAATCCATTCCAGACCCCCAGAAAATCCACACTGTATAAGGCATTCTGTGCATTAATGGAGTTGTATTGTACAGGTGCTCCCTGATTTTGCGAAGTGGATATGTTCAGACAAATCCATCATAAGTTAAATGTATCATGAACTGTTGAGTTTAACGAGTATTTGGTGTATCATAGAGGAGACAAGGCTGAAGCTGACTTCTCATTCGCATTGTCCGGTCCACCTTAAATGACTGCATTATGGCGCCTGTAGATGGACATTCAGCTTCATGATAAGTAATGATATATAAGTTAATGTTCAAAGCTGTTACATTAACCTACAGTTTGGCCAAGTGTTGAAAAATCTCATGTTATTGACTATAGGGATATTGAGAATCTGAATCACTGAATCACCGTGTACTGAATCATGAATCAAGTTCTGCCTGACACGAGTCGCGCGGCTCAACTCATACAAGTTTAAGCAAGGGTGCTGAGTACCGAGCAAATGACAGGGACCGGGACAATCTTTTCTAGTTTAATGCGTCAAGAACTGACTTGGGCGAGTTCCGAGGTAGTCGAGAACCAAGGTACCACTCTATATAGTATATATTAAACTCATTGGATTATGATCCATTAAACTTGTGATTGGTTTTCAACTTTTTGGTTTATCTGAACATATATCGGAGAGCACCTGTACTGTGCAAAAGTCTTTGACCACCATTAGATTTGTTGTATTCACAACGGTATAATGACCATATATACCATATTGTTAATGATTGGACCCAAAAATTTCAAACTTGGATTCGTCACTCCATAATACTCTTTTCCACTGATCTTCATTCCAATCTTTAGCATATCTTAGCCTATTCACGCTGTTCCGCTTATGAAAAAGTGGTTTCTTGGCTGCTACCCTTCCAAAAAGTCAAGTTGTGAAGCTCCTGTGAAGCTCTGTGCGCTGCTATTGCTCAAGGGTAAGGGGAGGTCACACTAAATACTTACCATTGTAGCATACAGAAGCTGTTTTTCTTCAGTTTTTTAATGCTGCACACATTTTTGTTGTACTGAGATATACTGAGATGAAGTTATATGGTCACTAAGACTCTTGCACAGTACCATGTAATGGCATGCATTAGTGACCGGAAAAACAAATGAAATGTTTGCCTTCCTATACAAGCCATTACCTCGGCAATCATGTCTAGCCTAACGGAAAAATGTGGGGGGGATAACTACAGCTTCCTTCTTTCTCACCTAAACGAGGCCTAGCCACAGACCTTCGCAATCAAACTAAATATGGCTCCAAATGTGCAATCTGATGAGCTCCAGTCCATCCTCTCTCCCCGGAGGACAAAGAAGCCCCGAGATATTTGAGGTTTTTTTATTTTTTCCTGCACCGCTGGAGAATGAAGTCATTATGCACTCGCCATCTCTGTTATCCAGCTTGCGTTCGCTCTTCGAGAGAAAGCGTGAACGAGCAAGTCACACAGTGCTGTCTCCGCCAATTAGATAGCTGGCGATAATGATAGCACACGAGCAGCGTTCCTTCTTTTTTATGGTCTTCCTTCTTGACACGACCATGCCTGTATCCTTGAACTGGCAGTTATTTCTCCATGAGAATCCATTTTTGGTTAATTAGGCTTGTAAATAATTATTGCAATTAAAGCCTGCAATTAGGAGAAAGACAGTGGTGGATTCCAGGGAGGGTTTTTTTTTTTTTTTTTTTTTAGCATGGCGAGGCACGCACAGAGGCTCAGCCATTATACAGTCACTCAGTGACAGCTACGACGACTCCTAACACGCCAGAACATTTTAATTGCAGATGTTATTATCCTGCCATCCCAACGCCTGATTCCTGAGCCAATGAACCAGCATCTCTGGGAGAAGTGAACTAAGAGAAAGTTACAGAACTGTCACTTCACTGCCCACACCAACCGTAGTATTATTGCGGTGAGATCCCCTTTTTAAACAGATTGCAACAGTTGCACACCGCTCCGCTGACTGACGTCTGACAACGCGCATCATGGCGCGTTGGCGCCTCTCATTGTCGAGTGTGTTCAGCCCAACGTTGATGAACAATGGACAGATTGAGGAAATAAAAATAGCTTTCATGTGTGTCTGTCATTTTAAAGCAGTGTTCACATTGTTAACAGCCCCCCAATGCAAAACCCAAAAAAGCATATAAACAAGGTGTCTGTTCCACCAGTTTGCAGGTATTCCCCCTCTCATTAGGGGCTATTAAGTCAGCGGAGGAGAGAAAACTCCCCGGAGGGCCTACAAGACAGTGATGAGGTTTCAGCAGGTACAGCCACTGCCGCTGGCTCCTGCCACTGCTATTCACTACTAACAACCAAGTATTACACATGCTTGTCTCTTCATGCAAGGCTAAATCTATAGACAGCCTGACAGGCCAAGGGCCATCAGAGGTTGCTCGGGTGGTTAATGACTAAAACAAAAACCTCCCATTCCGTCCCCAAACCTGGGCGATGGTGCACCCTAAAAGAAAGCCACTCCGTGTGTGTTTATGTGCACTTAATAATCCGATGGCTGCAGAAAATCAGATCGGTGAGTTTGCATGACCTCGGTAATCAGATAGTGGGAAAGCTCCGGGTTTAAATGACTCGGGCAATAAGAGTTCCACTTTGCAACCAGCCCATAATCTCACGGAAGGGTGTGATGTTAACTTTGATCATTAAATAATGAAATTCATAATTTCATTGAGCATATACAGCATTTCAGTGTCTCCCCAAATGTGTTTGGTGGCCATTTCATGGGTGTTGCGTTTAATTCCAGGGTTGACAGATCCCTCGACAGAAATAATCAGCCACGTCTATGGAATCAAGCAAAATGAGAGAATCTTTTAGAGTAAGCAGACCTGGCAACCATATTTGATCTGCTCGCTGCTTCCATATTATATACCATACGTGGCAGTGATGTATGTGGTACCGGTATTGACTATATAGCCAAGATACTGCAGTGTTTCCCATAAATTCATTCCCTTTAATATCAGTTGACCACCACATATTGATTTTCAGTTTTTTGAGTATTTAACATGGGTAAAGCTGTGTGCAGTGCACTGATTCGTTCAGCCCCATACACTTTCTTATGGAACTTTCGATGAAACTTTTACACGAGTCTTGTTGTCTTGTTTGGCATTGTATTCCAGTTTCTCTGCTTGTTTCTGTGGTGTCCTTCAATGCAAAGGCACAGTACGTCTTACGCCGCTTGTTTTATTGTATTATGCTCATTATAACTAATTAGCTGACAAGTCAGCTGCTAAAACACAAGCTGCCATTAGTGGTTAGACTGGTAAAGCAATTCTTCTGTAGGTTTATATAATATTGCACATACAGCTGACCTCTTTATTGACCCCTGGCACTTTGATACACTACTGTGGGTCAGGACCCACCCTCAAACCCAATATTCGACTGAATATTAATGAGTCCAGATGTCCAAAGATGGTCTGCGAGTACGCCTAGTGTTTGGAGAGAAAGATTGCTAAATAGCTTCATCGGTTACATCAGATGTATTGACAGGAGCATTTATCCTGATTTGTGAGCGTATCAATGGCAAGTGAAGCCATCAACCTGCCAGCAACGGACAGTATCTCTGAAATCGATTCCCATCCCGCCACCTCAGAGCCGACTCTACGAGTCCGAGATAACGAATAACGCTATCGAATCGATCACTCATGCCTATCATTAGCATTTATGCTTGATAAATGTAGTATGTACTGTGCAAAAGTCTTAGGGCACCATTAGATTTGTTGTTTTAGCAATGCTATAATGCCAATGTATAACACTGTCGACAACTGGATTCAAAGATTTCAAACTTGGGTTTGCTGCTCCATAATACTCTTTTCTGCTGAAATTCATTCTAATCTTGGGTGGCACGGTGGCTTGGTGGGTAACACCGTCGTCTCACAGCAAGAAGGTGCTGCGTTTGATCCCTGGTGGAGCAATGTGGGTCCTTTCTGTGTGGAGTTTGCATGTCATCCACGTGAGTTTACTCCGGGTACTCCGGTTTCCTCCCACAGACATGTGCTAGGTTGATCGATTATGCTAAATTGGTTTCAGTATAACCTTTGAGTGCTGTTACACCCTTGTCTGATGCTGAAGAGCGACGTTATAAATGAACAAACAAACAAACATTCTAATCTTTGTGAGCTTTAACATGTCTTCGCTTGTCACCCTGTTCCCCTTTCAAAAAAGTGGCTTCTTGGCTGCCACGCTTCCAAAAGACCATTCTTGATCAAGCTACTTCAGACTGTAGAAGGGTGAACTTGGCATCCCGATGAAGCTGCCAGACGCTGTTTACACTAAATACTTACTTCTAATAAAGAGACTGAGAAATAATTATATGGTCATTATACCACTGCTAATACAACTGTTATATCTAATCTAATGGTGCCCTAAGACTTTTGCACAATACTGTACTTAAAGCCTAGATAGGCAGCCTGACAGATGTGGGATGCATTCTGATTGCGCAAAGCACGTTACAGCCGTCATGCACCACGGAGTCACATTGTCCTCGACCTGTCGTCCGGAAAAACGCATTTCATCGATGCGTAAGATTTACGTTATGGCAGGCCTCTGCCAAAGGTGGCATGCGGCGGAAATTGCGCTTGATCCCATTCCAAAGTTCTGCCAATATGGGGCACGCAGAGAATTACAGAAATGGGATGCAGCGTCGACAAATGTGTTATCAAAAAGCAATCTCAACCAAATGACTAGCAGATGAGAGCTCAACCTGTGTGAATAGTACCTGTTACAGTGCAGTTTTTCTATATAAACTGGCTTACATAAAGCACAGGCTGGACCATGATTTAGAGAGCTTATGAAATAGAAAAAAAAAACCAACAAAAAACCCACCGACAATATTCCCATTGTTCCCCTTCCATTACTGTGGTCACTTGAGTTAATCGAAGTCTTTGTGTGGGAAAAGGCTGTATGACATTGATTGGTGAGGAGGGAGGTGATGGTCAAACCACTTTCCTTGTAGCCTTTTTTCAACAAGTTCAACTGCCCTCTAACCCAGGTCAAGAGGGGACGAGGGGGTGATGAGGCCACAACAGAGTTCTGTATAAATAGGAGCCACAGACGGAAACAGACCCAGAACGGTTTAGCTCTCTCATGAAGGGGTTTTGGTCCAACCATATTTCTGTTCCGAGGTTTTTCCTGGTCATTTCGAGGGAGATTTACTAATCTGGCAGGGACCTTTGTGTATTGGCGTACATGTGTCTGGGTGCGCGAGCACGCTGGCCTTAACGGAATATTAATGCTGCTTTGTTCTCATTAATCACATCCTCTGCTCTGCTGATTTCCTGCTAGCCCATCCAACACATAAAGGCCTCCCCCTAACAACCCCCACAGACACAAACCCATGCACAGACTGTCAGCCAGCTAGTCACTCACACACACACACACACACACACACACACACACACACACACACACAAAGCAAAAGCAGTGGCAATGGGCCAACTCAATCTACATCTGCTATGAGAGACAGTGCAAATCAGAGAAACAACAAGCAAAAAAAAGCTCTCTGCAGCTGCCATGTTCATCACAAAGCCGTAAATCATGGGGCAGGTATTGAGCCGTCGGGGCATGTAGGCCAAGAATAATGCATGTTTTCTCCAAAAATGTACACAGCAGATAGGTTTCACAGGCCCTGCAGGAGAATGATTAAGTATATTTCCTGTAGCCCCAATATTTCTCTGTAGCCAACAATAGAATAGGTGGATGATATCTGCTTGAAAGGTCTTACATTCACAAAACGAGCTCCGGTGTTTGAGTGGCAGATTTGTGTGGCGTGGCAAGGTAGAAAGAGGTTCTAGTCAGTCACACTCAGGGCAAAGAAAATCCTATTTCCCAGAGCTTGATAGGCACACACCTCATTTCCTACATATCTATTTTCCCTGGCTAAACAAAGGTGAAACTGCTTCAGGCCACGAATAGAAGCCTGTGTGTGTGTGTGTGTGTGTGTGTGTGTGTGTGTGTGTGTGTGTTTCTGCAAAATAGGGGTTAAAGGGTTGAAAAGACACAAAGCAAGTAATCTGCTTCCCAAAGCAGGAAAATAAGGAAATCATGCATGGATTTTAAATTTCACAGCTGACTACTTGGGAGGGGGGGTGCCCAGTTAAAAAAAAAAAAAAGTCCTTATTGGCCAATGATCTCCTGCAAAGTAATGTCGTCTGTATGGCCTGAAATGGGAACAGAGGAAAGGAGGCATCCATCGGTTCACAAGCACGGTTGTGGGTTTTACAGGGAAAGCTCTTATCGCTGAAGACCACAGCAAAGAACGAGAGCAGCCCGGAGACTTGTGAAAGCGCCTGTCCGTTCCCAAACCCACCTGTTTTAGTCACGATGGTAGAAATTTCACACCTCCAGAAACAGAAATAGAAGGAAGAGCGAGGGCTTTGTCAAACCAAGCCCCGGCGTGACTCTCTTAAGCCACGTCAAAGCCTGACTTTACACATCACGCCGTGATGCACCGGACCTCCTGGCCTTCTTCATTTTCTCCACTTGCAGTAAATGGAGACAGATGGCAGCCTTTGACAAAGACACATTTCTGGCTCTTTTCCAATCTCGCCGCTCTGAACTGCTGTAATGCAAACTCTTAAGATGACACAAGTCGTAACATGCACTCCGCACTGGATAAGAAGTGTGTCTTTGTTACAATGTCTGGCACACTGTTGTCAGCCGCTGGCTTACTGTTAATGACGGAGCAAGAGTTCAGAATTCGAACCACTGATAATACTACAATAAGCCTCTGACAACCTGTTCTATCATTTTTTTGGTAACCTAATTGGGTTTTTCACCCAGGCAGCAGGTCATGATGGTGCCACATAGCTTTGGTGACCCATGTCCATGTGGCTACACCCCAAAAATCAGGCCAGTATGCAGATTCACTACTATTAAATTGAGCCTAGGTGTGACTGAATTAGTGTATGGTGGTGCTTGAAAGTTCGTGAATCATTTTGAATTTTCTTTATTCTGCATTAATGTGGGGAGGGTAGCACAGTCGCCTCACAGCAAGAAGGTCCTGGGTTTGATCCCCAAGTGGAGCAGATCTGTGTGGAGTTTGCATGTCCTCCCTGTGTCTGTGTGGGCTTACTCTGGGTACTCCAATGTCCTTCTACAATCCAAAGACATGCATTAAGTTAGTGTTACTCTAAATTGGCCTGATCTGAGTTTGTATGTGTGTATACATATCTACATATATAAATACACACACACACACTGCGGGAAAAAAGTATTTAGTCAGCCACTGATTGTGCAAGTTCTCCTACTTAGAAAGATGAGAGAGGTCTATAATTTTCATCATAGGTACACTTCAATTATGAGAGACAAAATGAGAAAAAAAATCCAGGAAATCACAAGAATTTAATTGTAAATCATGGTGCTAAATAAGTATTTGGCAAACAAGCAAGATTTCTGGCTCTCACAGACCTGTAACTACTTCTTTAAGAAGCTCTTCTGTCCTCCACTCGTTACTTGTGCTAATGGCACCTGTTTGACCTCAGTATCTGTATAAGAGACACCTGTCCACAGCCTTGAACAGTCAGACTCCAAACTCAACCATGGCCAAGACCAAAGAGCTGTCGAAGGACACCAGGAAGAAATTTGTAGACCTGCACCAGACTGGGAA
Organism: Ancistrus triradiatus; assembly: GCA_025084515.1. Classification (NCBI taxonomy): domain Eukaryota; kingdom Metazoa; phylum Chordata; class Actinopteri; order Siluriformes; family Loricariidae; genus Ancistrus; species Ancistrus triradiatus. The sequence goes on from JAJAGP010000130.1 coordinate 557,767, forward strand.
GAGTGAATCTACAATAGGCAAGCAGGTTGGTGTGAATAAATCAACTGTGGGAGCAATTGTAAGAAAATGGAAGACATACAAGACCATTGATAATCTCCCTCGATCTGGGGCCCCACGCAATCCTGTGTAGTCAAAATGATCATGAGAACGGTGAGCAAAAATCCCAGACCTACACAGAGGGACCTGATGAATAACCTGCAGAGAGCTGGGACCAAAGTAACAAAGGCTACCATCAGGAACACACTACGCTGAGAGGGACTCAGATCCTGCAGTGCCCTGCTTAAGCCAGTACATGTCCAGGCCCGTCTGAAGTTTGCCTAGGGCATATGGATGATCCAGAAGAGGATTGGAAGAATATCATGTGGTCAGAAATTTTTGGTGAAAACTCAACTCGTGTTTGGAGGAAGAAGAACACCATACCTTCTGTGAAGCATGGGGTTGGAAACATCATACTTTGGGGCTGTTTTTCTAAGCAGGAAAACTGATTACAAATCAGCTGACATAGAAATATGTCTTGCATACATTTAATCACGTCTGATTGACAGAAAACTAGTACGAGCAAACCTGCGACACATGCGCAAACAGAATCGCAGAATGAAAACATGGTAACGTTCCTTTCGTTTTATCAGTAAGTGTTTCAAATATTTAAAAATAAATAAATAAAAAATACTGTATAGTACAGTACTAAATGTTTTCATATTGTGCTTTAATTAGTATTTTTATTTTAAATAAACATAGTGCAAAGTGTGTACTATGTGACAAAGGTAATGTGTGGTCAATGAACGTACGCTGACAAATGGCTCATACCTGTATTACATATCTGGGAGTGGTAAAAGTATGTGAACATTTGATTTCAGTATCTAGTGAGATCCCCTTGTGAAGCAATAACTGCAGCTAAACATTTCCAGTAACTGTTGATTGGTCCTGCACATAAGCTTGGATTCATTTTAGCCCATTCCTCCATATGGAGCAGTTTCAACTCTGGGATGTTAGTGGGTTTTCTCACACGATCTGCTGGCTGCACAAGTTTTCTGTTGGATAAAGGTCAGGACTTGATTAACTTTATTCTTATGTAACCGTTTCTTTGCTAGAATGACTTGTGTGCTTAGCTTTGTTTTGCTGCATGACCCAATCTCACCTCACTTGAGATTCAGCCCACGGACAGATGTCCAGACATTCAGTATTCATAGTTCCAGATGCAGCAAAGCAGGTTTAAACCATGATACTACCACCACCATGTTTCACAGATAGATTATGGTTGTTCTTTCTATAGACATAATGCTTCTTCTTTACAGTAGGTTCTATTTTGTTCTAATCCATCCACAAAATGTTGGTGATCTTTAGCAAACTGCAGACGGGTGACAATGTTTGTTTTAAAGAGCAGTGGCTTTCTCCTTACAGCCCTGTCATGCATATCTTTGTTGTTCAGTGTTCTCGTGATGATGATCTTCAGAACATTAACATTAGCCAATGACAGAGAGACCTGTAGTTGTGTAGAAATTACCCTTGGTTCTTTTGTGACCTTGCCTTGTCCTTGGATTGATCTTTCTTGGTCGATGACTGGAGAATTAAGTGCTTTGACTGATCTGTCTTTAGAGATGGTTTTGTAACGTTTTACACCCTGATGAGTGTCAACAACTATCTTTCTTACTTCCTTAGAAATCTCCCTCGTTCATGCCATGGCTATATTTATGCAGAAATCTAGAACATTCCAAGTGTTCATAAACTTTCAAGCGTTTCTGAGATCCACCATAATCCTGACCAGGCTGTACTAAATATAGATGCATGGATCTCCAATTTCCATTCTTGTTCCTAAGCACAGCATTTGACTGTCTAAATTAAAGACAAAGCACCTCACTTTCCAATCCACTCAACAGACCGTGGCCACACACAGTCCATAGGCAAATATTGACCTGATTTCCATACGAGGAAGGTATTTCATGCTACCCCTGCCCTGAGATAGGGCCATGTAAATTTGCCACATTTCCCTACAAACACGAGGTCCAGGTGTGGCTTTGGGTAACACAAATCATATACGCCTTTTGGAGCCTGTTGTATTTAACTAAGCAGGGCGGTGTTGATTTTGTTATGGTTTTCTGCTGCTGTGCATTTAAGGTGGACTTGGTTTACCAAAGTGGGTGGAAGAATAGATTTACAGCAATCGCGTGAAACCCAGGAGACCAAGGGTTGTTCTTCGAATAGATTTTGACACACATTCACCAATGAACATGACATTGTGAAAGTCTCTCTCCCTCTCTCGCCACTCCTCTCAGTCTCTGTAAGACACTGCTCTCAGCTGAAACAGTTTTGACATTTTGAAGCTATTAGCCCCGGGCTCTCTTGGCCATCGGAGCAGGCCATCATTTTGCCTGCATAGTCTGGAAAATTCTGGCTGAGCAAGCTCAAATGGGTAGAGGCAAGACAAAACCATTAAATCTAAAGCCAGCTGTTTTGGCCCCCTATGGTTATTCAGAAAGAATGTAAATGGGAAAATTATGCAAGTGGGAACTGCCTGAGGCAAAGCATAGCAGGCATTAGACAACCTTAAGTGTAAGAGGGATGAAGTGACGATACAATGAGAAGCACAAATAATTACTGTAATTATATCAATATGACACTTTTCCAATTGCCTTGTCTCACTAAGAGATGAATGGGTTCCTTGTATGAGCCTGGCTCCTCTGAAGGCGTCTGCCTTAAGTGTCTCAGGGAGTTTCTCCTTCCCACTGTCTTCTCTGGATGCTAATGTAAAGATGCTTCAATCTCTGTTGTTTTCTCATGTCTTTCTTCATTTGTACATCTACAGTACTGTATTCTTAGTGCAAATAAGTTCCAATGGGTCCTAAAGTTGGTAATGACAGCCAACCGAAAGGAAATGAATCGTCTTGGCTTTCAGGCTGAATTTACATTTACATTTATGTCGTTTACAAGTCACCCTTATGCAGAGCGACTTACAATTGATACATTCTTCAATTTACAATCCAAGCAATTGTGGGTTAATGGCCTTGCTCAAGGACCCAACAGTGGCAGCTTGGCAGAGGTGGGATTTGAACCCTGGACCTTCCTGTCCATAGTCCCAGTAACTTAACCGCTAAGGTACCACAGACAAATGTGGGTAGGTTAGTGTTTAAGCATGTGGACAAGTAGTTGGAAGGTTCTGAGTTAAAATCCCAGCTCTGCCAAGCTCTTGTTGGGCTTTAACCCCTCAGCTCAACTGCATGGTGCTCTGGATAAGGGTGTCTGCTAAATGACAGTGTTTCAAGAGTTGATGACAGCGAATGTTTGGGTTAAATGTTAGTAAATACTGCATCACTGAATATTGGCATGTCTAGTTATTATTAGTGATGTATGAAATTGTTTTCATTGTTTTTGCTGTGGTCAGTTAAAGATATCCAATGTCATTTGTATGATTTTTGCAGATGATTCATGTAGTAGTACAAACCATTATGTACCCTGAGTGTCACTGATCTGTACCTCTTACCCTCAACAAAAAGTGATTGTTAAAAAGGCTTTTTAAATGAATCTTTTTTTTTCTTTTCTTGAAGTACATTTAGTAGCATGTACTATTGTACTTGTACTTGAATAAAAATATATAAGCCATACCTCAAATTATTATAAAGTATTTTTTATCAGATTAGTAGTACTTTTACTTGAGTGAAGAACTTGTATACATCTGCCACCTCTGGTTTTAGGGAGCAGCTTGGATATAGAGTAATGAGTAATGGGATTACTTTATTCCAGGAGGTAATTAGTAAAGTAATCCCCATTCCATTTTGAAAGAAGTAATTAGTCTTTTGTAATGGATTACGTTTTTTGAGTAACTAACCCGGCACTGAGAACTTTCAACAATAGGCTCTGTCACAACTCGGACCGTGGATCCCAAATGAGCAGCCAGGGGTGACAGTGGAGAGAAAAATCTCATACCCATAAGGAGGGGATGGTGGTTCAAATCCTCCCATATCCTCCTGTGCTTAAGACCAGATAACAATACTGAGATTGTGCGTGCTTTCTCCTTCAAGACTTCCACAAGCTATGTGGTAGGATTGTTGACTTTGAGCGTGTCTTATATGCCAGATAAGTTTACATTACAATACAATGCCTGGTAACTAGCAATTTTGGCATGCATCTTTTCCTTGTTTATAAACATGTGTTTGAGATTTCGGGTTCCCATTGGGATTCTGCTTGCGGATAGGCTCAGGGCTGTGTTTAAAAGGCCTTTGAGAATGCTTGTTATCTTTGTGGGTTTCTTCTTGGCCCTAAAATTGGCTTAACATGAGGAGTGCATGCTGCCCTCTATATCTACAGGGAATTGGTTCCAGGACCCCCTGCTGATACCAAAATCCGCCGCTTCTCATGTGCCTTATGTAAATAATTTAGTACAGTCTAAACTCGTTATCTCGCACATGTCTGTTTCATTGCTACTTTTTGGTAAGAGGTGTGTTTGGCGAGGTTATGAAAAAATAGACAAAATGACATTCATACCTGATGCTGACATAATGTTTTTTACTGAGCAGCCCACGTGATCGTACAATCCTTTACAATATACAGTTTCTATTCATTTACGCAAAATAGTCCGTGACTGACAATTGTTTCTGTGACGCAAAGCCCATGAAGTCCAGTCTGCGATGAATAACAGCAAAGTCATTATAAGATAAATCTGTTCACTCTGAAAGCCATCTTGGTAATGCTACTGGGCAGTTATTTGCTGCCATACAAGATCAGACTCCTGTCTCTTTGAATAGGGAGAGACCTATATATGCGAAACTGAAAATTAACATTTAAAATGCGTATTTAGAATCACTGGTATAATCTGACAGAAATTATAATTTACTTGGCTTGTTGGGTTCAAATAACACAGAAAAATACATTTTTAAACGTTATTCTGGCTAAGGCACATGCGCATCCCGCCACTACAAAGGGGCCAAGACTTGCCAGCGCCCCCTCTGACACATTTGCTAACATGCAGATTGGTTATATAACGTCTCTGATAACAGACAGGGGCTGTACATTATCCGCAGTTTTATAGTAGGACTAAAAGAGCCACCTATCGACAGTCCAAAACATGGCAGCTTAGCGGGATAGAATTTAATTACTGACAGGACATTTGTCACATTTTAAGCTTGGCGAGGTTGGCGGCTTTTATAGGTAAAGTGCATGGAGGGAAATTCGTCCTGCCATTACAGGTGGCAAGAGACGAGGTTGCCGAGATAACGAGGGGTGAGATAACGAGGTTACTGTATTTGCATATAACCTGCACACATCCTCCTGTATACGTTAAATAATCTCTAGATTACTAATAATACCTAATACTTTGTAAATGCTATGTGAGTAGTTGCTATACTGTATTGTTTAGGGAGCAATGACAAGGAAAAAAGTCTGTTGATGAGAACCAACAATGCCAACGTGGGGCCAACAATGCTCAAACAGCACACACTGGAGAGAGAATGAGGATATATGAAATCGAGGGAGGCTACAGCAGGGTATGCCTACACATCATGGTTCCTATTGGCTGGAACATAAACCTTCAACCACACAGACTCTTAAAGACCCTTGCTTAACAGGATTACTCTGATTACTGAAGATGAATGAAGGAATGAATAGCGGTTCACAAAAGACACCACGAGACCGAGTCGCTGTCATAAAAGCTGCCGAATCAGTTCTAACACAGGGCAGTGCGTGAACATCCTTCATTGTGACAGTAAGACAAAGAGTAGCATCTCCGAGCGAGAGGAAGTGATATACACACTTCAGCTCTCGAGCAGCAGATAGGAATTCCAGTGCGAGCATGAATCAAGCTCTCGCTCGCCGCTCTCTGATTACTGTCATTGATGACACAGTACCCTGCAGTCTGGCTAAGAATTCCCATTATTTCTAATGGAGGACCAGGGCGGGCGCACAAGCAGCTGGATATCCTCCATCCGTTCCACAATGCTGCTCCAAAATGAACCAGTCACTCGAGACCATTATCTTCCTAGAAGCCGGCATCATTAAATGTCCAAAAGAAGCAGATGCATAGAGTCAACATCTGAATTATGGGGTATTCTTTGCGTGTGTGTACCAGGTATGATTTTATGGTGTGTTTTTATGGGAATATGCAAGAGGATCTACATCTAGGTTTAATAGTAGATTCAAAATCTCCATGAGAAACCAGAATCCCTATGCATATGAAATGAGTAGATACAATTAATACAATACAAGATTAATACAATTTCCGACTGGGCCAGGCATCACACAGTGGACAGTGGACTGCTCCTGAGACAGAGTAGGCTGGAGCTTGTTGCATGTAAGGTATTTGCTCTCAATTACAGCATTTAGCAGATGCCCTAATCCAGAGCAACTTCCAACTGAGCTGAGCCGGTGAAGGTCATGGGTCTTGCTCAAGGCCCTACCAGTGCAGCTTGGCTTGAACTTACAACCTTCATTTTAGTAGTCCAGACTGTTATTCCTTAAGATGCTTAGGTGGCAAACACACATACATCAGTTTTACAGGAAGAATCCCCCCTGACTTTAGGTTACTTTAATGTAGCAGTGCAGAGGCTGTAATTACGAAGACGGAAATGAATCCTGTTCTTTTCTCATTAAGCTAATGCAGGAGTAGACCACAGTGCAGTGGCTTCTTCCTTAGGTCAAAGCAGAGATCTGGCATATTGTGCCTCATTTATCACCTCCTCAGCTCCAGGGGAAATGAGGTGACTATAAAGACAAATCTTTCTGATGTACAGATATCTTTACTGCAGATTACTTTAGCACGGAACGACTGTGAGCACTGTGGACTACATTTGCCAGAAACCAACCAACGATAGCCAAGAATGCATTACTATTTGAGGAGAATCTTTACAGTCACAGGTTATTAAGTATATCTGTATTGTACATTCAATGACTGGCCAATTCATCAGAAATGCTAGTTATAGCATAATCGAGCACTGAATATATGTATAGTATTTATTTCAATATTTAAGTTTGTGCTTTTGGGGTAGTGTTTTAAAATGCTGAACAGCATGAATCGTTTTGCTCTACAGACACAAACAGTAGATCTCACTATAAAAGCAGTTATACACCACTCCTGTAGTGTATAAAGATCTATTTCAAAACTGCTCGTAAGCCTGGTTTACGCTTCCCTCTACACAGACTGTCAAAGCTTTGGAAGACTGGATAGTCACATTTAATAGATGAGAAAGTTTCGTAAAAAAATCACTCTGTGAAACAGAAGCACCCAGTGGGGCTGCCCCTCTCTGCAGTAATTGGGCATTCAAGATCTTTTAAAGCAAAGCATCCTGTTTTCCCATTTACTTATTCTGGTCAGGGTCACAAAGGTTCTGCAGCCTAACCTTGAATTCACTGGGCACAGGCAGAGGTACACCCTGAAAAGGCCACCAGTCCAGCCCAGGCTTCCATAAATACCACCTAAACGTCTTGTTGCAATTCCCATCTGGGATTCTAACCAAGGACCTCTGGAACTGCTGTTTCCAGCAGGTAGCTCTTCCTATCGCGCCACTGGTGCTGTAGTATCTGGTTTGCGATGCAACCTACGATTCTGTTTGGGATCCGATGATGGTCGGGTTCGAATATGGAGGCCTCGTAGTGAGCCCTACAAACCTGCCTTGGCTGTGGACTGAACCACTGCCCCAACTCCTAGTATGATGATCTGGGGAGCCATTGCATACGACAATCGGTCATCCCTTGTGATATGAGGGACACTAATAACTCAGCAATATGTGTAGGACATCCTGTGGCAGGGCTTCTAACTGGCATTTCTCAGCAGGACACTGCTTGCCCAAACACAGCAAGGCTTTCCCAGGAATGCAGCTCCTTCATGGAGTGTTATTTTTTGTCAATGAGTGTAGATGCTGAAGGACTTGACAATAGATAGTTAATGTATTTTTAGATTGTGCTTTAGTAAACACAACTGGCTAACTTCCTTAACATGCACCAAAATAGCACTGGCACCAACGCTCTGGAGGGAAAAAACCAATATGGGCTTCCTGTGTTCAGTGTCTCTCTTGCTGTGGTGAATTAATCAGGTGATGGTCTTGAAACAGAGTCCAGCAGGGAATGAGTTGGGAACAGGAGCTGCTGATGACTCTTTTATGATGTTATCTGTCTATGTTATGGCACACTAGAGGCAAGATCAATTGTGTGAGGGTCGAGGCAATACCAGTCTCTAAGGACTGCACAGCTCTGTGTTGGAAATTAAATGGAACATGGAACATGCATGAGAGTTTTTTTGTATGTTATCCGTATGTCATTTAGAGTTATTTCTTGGTCTCAAGGTCTGCATAATGCAAGAGTGTGCAGAAGGCTATAAAGTCGATGGAGAGTTCATGGAAGCTCATCCACTTGTGGAAACATGAGAGTCCATGCATGTGCCCACGCCTGTGAAATGTGTAAGCTGCTGATTCAGCAGGCTTAGACTGGGAGTGGATTCTAATCGGAGCCCACGTGGGCCACTGTGTGCACTGATGTATGCCGTGGATGACATCCACACAAAGAAGTCAACACAAAGCTCCCAACCATTCTCTCAGTACCTCCTTCTCTCATTACCTCCCTATCACCCTGCTGACTTCACTCCCCGTTGGGTCCCAATCAAAACCCAGCAGGGATATCCAGTACAGGGGCTATAAAAAAGCCCACAGACATAAAGTAGTGAGGCCAGTCATATATCTCTGGGCTTGTCTCTTTTTTTCAGTTGTTCTTTTCATGGATACATTCCACCTTTACCCTGATGCTACTGACGCTTAATGTGACAGCACTGATGTCTGGCTGCCATTTCACTCTCACTTCATTACAACCATCCAGAGGTGACCTTGCTCTGTCTTTTTCCCTCCATTTTTCTTTTCACTCAGCCACCCTCCCCTCCACACTCCAACGTCACCATTCCTGTCTTTGCTTTTGACACTGACGTTTTATGTGTCTTTCCCTCACTGGTAGACATTATCTCGCTGTTGTGAGTGGGGAAGTAGGATAGAAAGGAAAGAGAAAAGTGTTTACTTCACATTTAAACCCAACTATTGTAGCTAGCTGCATCACATAAAACTAATGACCGTTAAGTGTTTTGGGGGCCGATACAGATCACCGATCACCTTTCGGCCGCGTACTTCCATACTGAACAACACAGGAAAGCAGTACAAGAGAAAGGGTAGTAGGTTCTGTGCATACTGCGCACACACGTAGTAAAGAGAATGTTGCTTTAACTAGCAGCGTGCTAGGTGGAATTTAGTATGTACCTGTTAAGTAGACCATTTCGGACTCAGCCATGGTCTAAACCGGTTTACTATCAATTATAACAAGTTATCCGCACACACAGCTGAATACAATGGGGTTTCTTCCACCAATTTAGTCCTTTGGTCAAAAGTAAAGTTTGTATTTATAATTTTTGTTTCAGCTAGGAACTGCAGGGACCTGTATCTCCCGCAAATTACCACGCAAAATATGACTCATTAGTTTCACGCCATTGATTGACTCTCAGGATCGGCTAAATTTGGAATTTTGTTTGTCATTGGCCAATGTATAAATGGATGCAACCCTGCACAGAGTATGACAAAACCAAGACTTCACGGTAATGGTAACCCAGTCATGTTCTGGGTTTTTGAAAAAGGGTTTCCACACTGACCTGTCTCTCAGACATTACATAAAGGTAGTTATTGTCCAGTGAGAAGGCCATGTCTCGCAGGACTGGGCTCCCATCTTTAATGACAGACACCGTCTCGTACTGCACTCCGCCATGAGGAGGGCCATCCACACGGATCTGCAACAGAAGAAGGAACACACAAGCAAATTACCTCCAGAACCTGTTATGAAGATTTTATTCGTAGCAGATTTACACAGATAGCTGTTTTTTACTGATACTCAAGCTCCACGATTGCTTTTCGTTCTCAAGACTAGTCAGACTGTTACATGAAGCTACTGAATGAGAGCTTACCCATGTCACATGGAGTCATTTAGCCCGACTCCAAACTAGCCATTAAATGTTGGAGGCATAACATAACTGTTTGTGTGTTGGGTTAACTCTAGGTCAGCTGTCTATCTAGGATCCTTGGGGGGGAAAAAAAGTTCAGGGAGCTCAGCGACTCAAACTTCAAAACCTCATAAGAGGGTGAACTCCACATCTCAGCCTAGAGGCTGTTTGGTGCTTCTTTCAACCCTATGCATAATGACACTAGGCGAAAACAATACTAAATGTCTCCTGTGATGTAAAGACGTAGACACTGGATGACACATAATACTGTTTTTGTGTTTCAAAAAACTAAAAAGAAACCATTTGTGTTGGATGCCTATTAAAGAACATGCTCAAAGACTTAGTTTTATGAAAAGTTACGAACGAACGCATACTTGCTTTTAAATAGCTAAACGCTGTTGAATAGGTAGTTCCAACCACCTATATTATTGTGCTGAATTAATTACCACAAGTCACATTTAAAGTCCATTTAATTTCTAAATACTTTAGTCTATCGCAACGGGTACGGGTAAGAACCCTTGGAGACACATTATTTGCAGCAAGAAATCCTGCTTGCTAGCTGGCTCTCCATTAGCCACAATATGTGCTTACATTACCTACCATAGTAACTGTGGTTTATTTCAACATATTTGATTAGATGTAATTTGAGATTAAATTCCACTAATTTCTGTGATTTGTCATGAGGAATTCTTTCTTTAGCAGTTAGCCACACATGCATTCTAGCTTGACTATGATAAACAAGCTTAAAAAACACATACTCCATAGTATAGTAGGCCAAAATAGAAATTACTATTGGTTTGTAATGGAATTCGGATTGTGAACGCACGTTTTACACTTTATGTACAGTATGACCATATGTCACTCATCTACAGGAGTCAAGATAACTCAGTCAATATCATTCAGCTAAAAGCAGTGCTGTTAGCAATGTCAGGAGTAGCCTGTGGCGTATAATCATGAATATGTGGGTAAAGATGTTGAGATAAATAAATACATAATAAATATGGTTTGTACAGTGGTACCTCGGTTCTCGACCACCTCGGAACTCAAACATGGTTGTCTATGCATTTTGATTAGAAAGATTTGTCTCGGGCCATGTGACTCGTTCCAGCAGAAACTTGATTCGTGATTCACGAATCAGTAGTTAGTGATTCCGTCGCACAATAGCTGTTTTTCAGGTGAAGATCCCAGCTATTTTTATCATGTTTTTCTTTATTTTTACATTACAGTACTGTGTTCTGTACAGTACTGGGTCCTAAAAAGGTTGATGAATACCGCCATCCCGAAAGGAGATGAAGGACTGAGACCTTCAGATCACTTTCTGTCTCAATAGAGTAAGTGTTTTGCTTTTACTTTTCACTTCCAATCCATTACTCACTAAATTTCATGAGATTTTCAACACCTTATTATAAAATAAGCTTTGTGGTAATGATTTTGGCAGGTTAACCTATAAGTGTTTTAAACCGTAAGGTCGGCTCTGTTATGATACAATACAGACTATATTAAACTCATTGGTTCATGATGCGTCCTTACGATGAATTTGTCTGAACGTAACCCCTTTGTAAAGGGTTTTCTGGGGTTCTGGAACGGATTCATTCAGTTTATTCCTTATGGGAAAAATGTGCTTGGTACAATCAAATGTCTTTTATACATGTGGATTAATGGGGTGGATGTGGAGGAGAAGGTCTGAGGAATTCAGGAGTTTGTCCATGTTGCCTTTCCATGTATACATTCAGTAGTGCTCAAACCAGTAGCCATATATCACTGTGTGGATCCTGATAATGCTCCACAAAACAAAACTCAAGGCTGATGTACATCAATCGTTCCTCCTAGACCATGTGACCTTAAGCTCAATAGAGGGAAGAAAAACAAAAACAGCATAACTGTCCACTACACCTGCTTAAAGCACTACTTCGGGCATGAGTGCACACTGTACCTCTATTATGCTGGATGAGAAAACCACATGTCTTTGGGGACACAGGTGGTGCCTCCTGCCTTGCTAGTCTTTACACTGATTTTGGCAACTCACAGCTATTGAAGGTAAATACATCCATAGATAAAGCAAGTCACCTCCGTCGTTGCTCTCTGACCCGAGCATAACCCTGATCTGAGCGAGCGTGTGTTACACAGACCGTATGCCATTGTGCCCACTACATACACAGAAATCACTTAGGGCTACTACCGCATGGCGCCAGAATGCAGTGGTGCATGATGGGTAAGCGATTGTTTCTGTGCGCACCAGTTCAGGAAAGGATGGTAGGCACAGAGGAGCATGAGCAGCTTGACATGTGTGAAATGATAAAGTCTATATGAACACACATTGCAACACTGAAAACTCTCTCGATGCTGTCTTGTTTTCTCATTAAAGCACTCACTTTTTAAGAGAACATTTCTTTACTAATCCTACGTTTCGATTTTCTGTTCGCCTCCTCTTTGCGGGCGCATGTCTTTCTCAAGGAATTTCCATTTTCCTTTCTATCATGTTCAGAACTCTCCCATGGTCTCAACACATTTTCCAGCTGCCTTCCACATCAGGACGCCACTAGAGAACTGAAGGGATGTGCTAAGCACATTGTGTTTTATGGGAATGCCGGCCTCTATTAATAAAAAAAAGTGTGATATCGCTTTTATTATTTCCAGCCGTATGAGATTTACACACCATGTTGCTTTGGATGTATCAGTGGTTCTTTATGCAGCTGCTGAGGAGGCGGCTATTTAAAGATGCATGCTGTTCTTTTAGATATGCATTTGAGTGTTTAAAAGGCAGCAGGCTGTAGTGTTGTCCATCAGTAATAGCCAAACTGACACGACCACCAAATCTATGCAGTTCATTTAAAAAGAGCAACGATAACCAGCCATATTCAACAAAAGACATTAACAAAAGAGTAGATGTGCGTTTAGAATGGTGGTGGATTGACTTTTAATTGCACTATTTCCCATTAAGCGACTGCATTGTACTCTACAGCAGCAGTGAGCTAACTCGCATACAGTGGGACAAAAAGTTTGAGCCCACTTGTGAAAATGTTTCCATGATGCATGGTTCTCTAATACAAAGCTTTTCATTATGAATTATATCATTAGTATAACAATTTCAATGGAAAAGTTTCACAGGTATAACGGTTGAATTTCGGAATGTATTCGTATTTGGTAGACTCCACAAGTTTGTTCAAAGTCTGTTGATCCAAAGTCTGTTATCCCAATCTTCCCCTGTCTTCAAATGCCCCCACCATACATTTTTGACTGTAGAGGAAAGTCCATGACAGTCAGTTTCCATATTGAAGAAATGGCTGTGTCCGAAATAGTCCTACACCCTCATTAGTATTAATATTGCGCTATATAGAGAGAGACTATTTAGTTGGCTAAGTAGCACTCATAACACAACCAAAATTTAACGCTCATCATGAACATTTGTCAGCAGCAGTCTCAGAAACAAACTGGCTTCACTGCTGTAACCTCTGGATTATGGAGCTTAAGGAGGGTTGGGAAGATGGAAAAAAGATGAGACGGAGATGATTGCTACATCCGAGGGCAGGGAACTTTTGCTTCAAAGATGTGAGACACGCAAAGGAAAAACTTGACGTACATGTGATAACCAGATGATGGAAGATGAGGAACACTTGTTTAGCTGTACCACATTTGAAGATGATTGGATATTAACATCCCACTAGAAATGCTAGAGTATTGGTCCAAGTTTTTGTTTTACGCCATGCGCTGAACTTGACAACTTATTTCCGTAGTGGATAAGGTACTGGACGGTGGATCAGAAGGTCCAGGGTTCAAATCCAAGTTCTGCCAACCTGCTGCTGATGGGTCCTTGAGCAAGGCCTTTTACCCACAGTTGCTAGGATGGTAAGGTTGTATCAGTTGTTCTTTCCAGTTACCTTGATAAGGACATCTTTTAATTGAGTAAATGTAACTTTGTATGAAGTTTTCGGGTAGGGCTTATAGACGTCCCATTTTTCCCAGGACAATCCCATGTTTCAGTCCCGGTGTATCAACTTGTTTTTAAAATATTTGTCCCGTATGTCACAGAAAATGACAAATGTATACTGTAATGAACATTAGCCGAGAATCTTCTCCCAAAACGCTGACGTTTATTCAAAAGGAACACACCAATTATATCTCAACTTACTGTACACATTGAACCATGGAAGTCACAATATTAGGTAACATATATGAAACAAAAAAGCACAATGATGGCGTAAAAAGTAAGTGTGCAGTGTGTATATAGTGTATGCCGTGCTGTGTAACGTTATGTGGATGCACCAACTTACTGTGTTGGTGCTTGTGTGTCGAATGAGTGGGCGGAATAGCTTGGGTCGCTAGTCAGCGCTCATATCCAAGTACTGACAGGTAAAAAGACGCTATTAGGTAATGTGGTTGTGCATGAGCAAAGTTTCTTAATCCATGTCGACCCTACAATACTCTACACACAGCGTATTTTATTATCGAAAATCTGGTCACTCTACTTGGTAAGATATTAAGATAGGAAAGCAACAGAAATCCTGGAGGTGATGTAGGAGGTGTTTTCTGTACATGAAATGCATTTGTTGAATAGAGGTCAGCGCAAATTGGAAAGTGGGGGCTACACACAAGTTTAAAACTCAGAATGCCACAGCAAACACAGGGGGGTTGAGGTAAAATGGCGGTTACATGATCATTCAAAGTAGATTATTTAACATGCCTGCACTATATAGACAAAAGTTTGTGGACACCCGTTCTAATTAGCGAGCAGACGTTTCTGGATTCTTCACAGACAAGCAGTGGCAGTAGAATGGGTTGTACTGCTACCCAAGTGACTCTCAATATGTCACATTTATAGGTTTCCGCTTCTGTCAAGGAAGTTCATCGACTTTCTGCTCTGTCGTCCTTAAACAAAGTCTATAGAGAATTGGTTTGCCAACTTTGATTGAGAACTTGGCTGGCTTGCACAGAACCTTGACCTCAACCCCATCAGACACCTTGGAATTGCACTGGAATGCCAAAAGCAAGCCAGGGCTTATTGTCAGAAGCCGACCTCACAGTCATATTCCAAAATCTAGTGGGAAGCTCTTATAGAAGAAAAGCTTGTAGATAGTAAATTTCGCTAATAACATTAATAGCATATGGAAGTACAGTTCTTTCAGATCACAGTCCAGTGTTCATTCAACTAATCTGGCACTTTGATGAAGGATTCCTTGCGAGCAGGAGATGTTTCATATATATAGTAAAAACCCAAATTGATTTCTTTCTTGAAAAACTTGAAGAGCCACCAGAATTTAATTACAGCATTTTATGGGAAACTTTGAAGGCGCACATCAGTGGACAAATAATTACATTCAGATAGTAAGTGCGACAGGAGAGCAAAGCGCGCCACAGAGATAACTGAGCGAATAAAAGTTATCGATCAGCTGCATTCGACACTTCCATCTAAGGAACTCTGTATCGAGAGGACCTTACTACAGACCGAGTCTTGTCTGTTAACCAATGAGAGTGCTGTTGACTTGCGTTTAAATTACCATATTGTCCAGTGAGAAGTTTGGCAAACACCTGAACAGTCTACTTCAACTGGTTTTATTTACACTTTCAGTAATACAGACATCATATTTCTGATCAGGATTAGCATCTTGAAGTTTCCCTCTCTAGGATGAAGCAGTGCAGTCATGAGAATGAAACCAGGAAAAGCACCTGGCCCAGATGGATACCCGGTACAGACTATTTTCAACTGAATTAGTACCATTGCTATGAAAAGTACTTAAGGAGGCATTGGAACCAAAATCTCTCCCTTTACCAATGACAACAGATAAATTATTGCTCATGCTTAACAAGGGTATCAGCCAGTCAGCGTGCTATGTTGTGATTATAAGATAATGACTAAGGCGTTGGCAGCCAGGTGAGTCAAATATGCTGGAAAATAATACAGGTATGCACCGCTTAATGTCCACATTACCTTCTGTGAAACAGGGCGTTGACTGAAATGGACTATAGTCATGTACTAGTTTAGATACTTTGCACATAGTATTCATATAATCAATACAAATATATGAATTTCTTAATAATAATAATAATATTTGAGAACGTAGTGTCACTGCTGCACTGAAAATAGTCCAACAGCCAAAAATATTCAGCCGGCAGCATCCTGTGAGCACTGATGAAGGATTAGAGAATGACTAACACAAACTGTGCAACAACAGATGAGTTATTGTCTCTGACTTTACATCTACAAGGTGGAGCAATATAGTAGATGCGTATGGTAATGGTAACTAACCATTTTAGGGCCCATTGAGACTTATTTGCACTAAGAATGCAGTACTGTAGAAGTAAAAATAAAGAAAAACACGATAAAAATAGCAGGGATCTTCTCTGAGGGCAATTGTGAACCAGAATCACTGTGTACTGAATCATGTCTCTTTGTTTCTCTTGAATAAATCTTTACCACTAATAAGGAGGATATTTTCTGAAAGATGAGAGGATTGGCCACATTTAAGCATTACTACTGTGCAGCCAATATTAAGAAATTAGGACACTGGGTCTCACCAAATGATGAAACCCTAGTTTATGGAACAACACTCTTGTAAAACCAGCATCATTGTTTTCTCTCAATTGTGACCATCTGCTCTATGTAAGCACCTTTATCCAAGTACCCATAATTCACTTTAATAACAAAGAAGCTCGGCTACAATCCCAGTAAATGTTTCCTCCCACTCTTATTGATTCTGGGTTTCAGCTATGCTGTAGGAAGGGGGTGAACTATGTAAGGGACTTTTTCCAAGATAATAGTTTCATGTCACGAGAACGGCTAAAAACGAAGTACAGCATCCCACAATCCAATTTCCTCAGGTACCTACAGGCACGTGGTTTTGTCCAAAAATACTTCTGGCCATCACTGGGAACCCTTGAAAATAACTGAATTGAAGAGGACCTAGGTATAGATCCACTGGGAGGGAGATAGTGTCCACCCTATATTAAGCCACTCAGAGAGCTGTCCCTCTGTCCCTGGCTCATATATAAGCAAAGTGGAAAGGGGACCTAGGGAGACAGAGCTCGGTATTATCTTGGCAAGCCGCAGTAAAACCGGTGAACTCTTCACCCGTGTGCATCAAACATAGCCTGGCACAATTTAAAGTGCTCCATGGCTTATACACAGAGTGGCCACTTTATTAGAGATGCTCGCCCTTGCATGATCGGCGCTTCCCTGTATAGAAATTAGACGTGTGACCTTTGGAGTGCAGCAGAAAATCAAGTGAGCAAGTTATCTCTGAGGCAGTTTCACTGTGAATCCACATTAGAATTAAATTGAGGGTTTGGAGCTGCTAAGGCATGGTCATCAGTGCTAAATTAGCCAGGGCCAGTATTTCAAATGCTGCCGGCCTTGTGGGGTTTTCTCACAATGGTGTCGAGAATATACAGAGAATGAAGATCTAGATACCTCTAGATCTAGATACCTCTACCTTTGTATCAAGTTCATCCCTTCATAGCAGCTATTTACCTATGGCACAAGGACACCATGCCACAAGGGTCGTAGAGTCATGGATTGGTTCCAGGAACATGACTGAGAGTTTTCCTTGCTTCCCTGGCCTTCACAGTCCCCAGATCTTAATCTTATAGAACAATCGTTCCCAACCAGTGACACCCCCGCTCCTTTATTATGATACAGTCAGAAATGCCAGGAAATTTAATTGCACTATTAAAAAAAAAGAAAACAATTGGAAACAAACAGCTTTTATTGGCTAAATTGGCAAGTACTGAGTGTAACCTCCCCTTTCACTTGAGCCTTATCAGAATCTGGGAGCTTCAACGGACTGACGAGGTTTTTTTTTTTACAGTCTGAAGAAGTTTGATCAGGAATGGTCTTTGTGGAACGCTAGCAGCCATGAAACAACTTGTTTGGAAGGGGAACAGGGTGAAAATGCTAAGATGTGCTAAAGCTCACAAAGATTGAATGAAGATCAGTAGAAAAGTGTAATATGGAATGATGAATCCAAGTTTGAAATTGTTCGGTTCCCATCATTGACCGTCTATTATATATGGTGGTTATGCCATTGCTTAAAACAACAAATCTAATGGTGGCCTTAGACTTTTTGCACAGTGCTGTGTGTCATTTAATTTGTGTGGTGTACTGTATCTAGACTTAAAATAGTTGTTTCTGGTTGTTTGTCCGTTTGAGTTTTGATTGAGCTGCTTGAATAATCACAATAAGAAGAGCGAAACTCAACAAGCAACACAATCTTCTTTAGGTGGACGAAATAATATCAACTGCAACAATAACAAAAACCTCCTATTCCCAAACCTAGCCTGCTGAGTTCAGTAAGTATTCCTTATCTGTTCTGTAGGTTCACCTGCATCTCCTTTTTCTTGTGTTTCCTTTAATTATTCACATATATCTTCTTTCTCATTGTTGCTTTGGTCTGATCTGTGCCTTTGGGATAGAAATGCTACTGTGTCTTTTTCTTCTTTTGTCAGGGCTTGCTTTCTTGTGTTTCTGTTTGTTTTATAATGCAGTTGGGGGGTACATTGTTTGTAAGTGGTCTTATATGCAGTATGATGCGTAAACGGGTTTGAATGAAGCTGTTTGCGATTCTGGTTGTATGTGGGAGTGTGGTACTTCTAACAATAACAAGTAAGCAAAATATTCTTGGCAAGAGAACTATACGAGCTTCACACTGGCCCCCTGGCTGGTTTCTAATCTTTATTCTGAGCACAGCAAAGTTTTAAGTCTTCCACTATGGGCTGGGAATCAAGGCAAAACGCCACTCTCTCTCTCTCCGTTGTACACACTTTGTCTCTCTCTCACTATGTGTGAGGCTGAGTGCTCTTTCAGTGCTCAGGTGTGCTTGGATGCGATGTGACACGCGCCATTCGAAGGCCACGACTGTAACAAGCACATTATGGAAGATGCTATTGTAGCACAGCTGAAAAAAACCCCAAAAGAGTCTGTTTTAAACCATCAAAGGGAAAGAGAGAGGAAAAGAGAAAGGGAACACTTGCTGACACCTGAATTCCTCAAACTGACATAGGTGATGGATTAGATGTGTAAGGCAGCCAGACTGGGGCTTGGGGTGGGGTGGAGTGGGGTTGTAATGTCGCCGCAGAGCCGAATGAGGCTGATGCACAGAGAGCGATGGGGTGGGAGGGAATGCTGTAAAAGGTGAAGTAGCCTTGTTCCTTCTATTAGAAAGCAAAGGGAAAGGAAAGGCCACAGTGTTTCAAAGGGTCACTCGCACTCGCTCGGGTCTGAACGAAACGCATTCTCTGCTAGGCTGCCGCTGTTTCTAGCGGAACTACAAAAAGGCATTTCAGAGAAGATACCAAGGTGAAAGACAAGTTATGTA
Source organism: Ancistrus triradiatus (assembly GCA_025084515.1). Classification (NCBI taxonomy): domain Eukaryota; kingdom Metazoa; phylum Chordata; class Actinopteri; order Siluriformes; family Loricariidae; genus Ancistrus; species Ancistrus triradiatus. The sequence goes on from JAJAGP010000130.1 coordinate 577,027, forward strand.
ATGAGGTACTTGGGCAAAACCATTATACAGTTAAAGGGGGAAAAACATCTTCTGGAATTACCTAGATGAATAATGCGCCTATAAATCTAGATTTCGAAAGATGTTTGAGAAAATATGTGAAGCTCACAAAGTTTTTAAAGGATTCTAAAGACCAGGGTGGTCATCAAACCACAAATTGTCTATAAAATGCAAAATTAGGCTCTGTGGTTTAGATAATTTGCCGTTAACCAAAAGGCTGGGGGTCCAAGGCTTGAGAGAGCTCCGCTGGGCCCTTCTTGGGGCCGTCAGCAAACTCCTTAACCCTCAGTTGCATGTATTGTATCTGGTAAACAATCAAGTTTAATCTTTCTGGATAAGAGCATCTGCTAAATGCTATAAATGTAAATCTAATGAGATCAACCCAAGAAGAACGTAATGATAACAATAAGAAAGAGCTCTAGATCTCATCTTGATACAGCCTCCATTGGTGTTTCCCAAGAGGACACAACAGAGAAGATGCCTCAAGTTGGCGCAAAAGACTGGAATGTTCCACAACTGAGACAAAATAAATGAGACACAAGGTAGGCTCTTAAATTAAAGCATGTTGCTATGTAAAGTTTCATGGGGAACAACACCAAACCTCACAGCAGCTTCATGATTTGGGGCACATGTGCTGGGAGTTCATGGAATGCGGGTGGAACTACACCCTAAAAGAGATGCCAATCCATTGAAGGGTTGTGTAGACGTCACTCGTTATTAAACCCATTATTAAAGTACAGGTATGTAATGTTTAATCCATCCGATCAATGTCTGTTTGCTTTAATGGCAGAGATCTTAAAAATTGTAATAAATTATACCGTGGAACCTCAAAATTCGAACTTAATTGCTTCCGGAGGGCCATTTGAATTTAATTTATTTGAAGTTGGAATCGAATTTCTCCATAAGAAGTAATGTAAGTAGGATTAATCCATTCCCTACCCCCAAATTACCGTATTTTTCGGACCATAAGGCGCACTTAAAATCCTTTAACTTTCTCAAAAATCAACAGTGCACCTTTAAATGCGGTGCGTCTAATGTATGAATTAATTCTGGTTATGCTTTCTGACCTAGAACCGATTGTAGATGGTACACGGCGCTCATAAATCTGTCAAAATGTTTTAGCACGGTCTTGGTAAATTACGAAGCTTACGGCAACCGTAGTGCGCAGCATAGCGGAGTAATACGGTATGTGCTTCAGCATTAGGGTACGTGCATTCATTCATTCATTTTCGAAGCGGATTTCAAACACAACGCTATCGGTCACGCAGTACAACATGGACATAGAGCAGCTGCGAGAGACTTCAACATTAACGAATCAATGATACAGAAGCGGAGGAAGCAAGAAGACGCCCTGCGCCAGGTAAAGACCAAACTGAGCTTCTGACGGAACTTCAGAGTTTTGTTTCATTTCATGCGTCTTATAATCCGGTGCGCTTTATGGTCCGAAAAATACGGTAATGTTTTTATGTCTATATTCTTTTGTAATTATGATTAAAATCATGACTAAAGCAAAGGAATGTAATACAAGGCCATGATTAACTTAGGACAATATATGCTACATAAACCACAAACAAAGGAGAATTCGAAAGAACGCAGTTTCGGCAGATCTCATCACAGGACACAGAGACGGGGGGGGGGGGGGGTGATGTCAGTCATTTCTTAGCGTTGTCCAAATTGCCTATTTTGTGTCACTATAGTGGTTTACATAGAACAGTCTATGTAGTGATCAGTGAATGAATAACTGAGTGGACCATTTCAGACACATCCTGAGGCTGGGTCATATACGTACAGGTTGTACCGATATTCAAAGTTGGAATTTTTGTTCGAACTGTCCGATGTGTTCAAATTTTGAGGTTCCGTTATAATAGGAAATAAAAACCTGTCTTTTATCCCTGGACGTTGTGGCTTTAAACAGCTGGTCAACGCTACAGATCCACAAGCAGAGGCGGGAGTTAAATGTCAAAAGCTCCCTACCTTACCGCTATTTGGATGAGAGACTGTTCTAACTCAGTTGATGTGTTTAGAGACTTTTTTGTGCAAGTTACTCGTGTTTGTGCGGATGACTTTGTGCTACTTATGTGAAACAATCTGTAATGCTGTGTGTGCGTTTGTCTGTCCTATTGTGAGTAGAACTCAATTGCTTCATCCCCAGTACCTGTATAGTCTGTCTAAGCTATAACTATATAAACTGGTTCATTGATTTGTTGAATCTCTGTTTCATCTGATCTTCCGTGTTGTTTGTAATATAGTCTATCAATGCATTTTTGGTTTCCGCTAAACAAAAGGTCCATCACTTAAGTGTTACGTCTTTCCCTTAGGTTCGTACCAGTACATTTCAGTATTATCTTTAATTATTGTGAATTTTTATTCTGTTCTACTGTGATAGCCTAGCGGTTAAGGTACTGGACTATGGACCAAAAGGTCCAGCGTTCAAATCCCTCCTCTGCCAAGCTTCCACTGTTGGGTCCTTGTGCAAGGCCCTTAACCCACAATTGCTTGGGTTGTAAGATTGTATCAATAAGGGCATCTGCTAAATGCTGTAAATGTATAACAGTTTAGGCTTCGGCTACAGTGTAGATGGTAGCGTTCCACTCGTGCTTCCAACGATATCTCTGACGCATTTACATATCGTTTGTATGCAGTTTTCTTGTTACAAATACCCTTTATACTGACATTACAGTAGCATACAAAGACTGACTCTGATCATGAGTGGTCAACGTCTTGCTTACCAGAACGTAATTTGAACGTTAAACTGGGCACATCTGTTATTCAGAAATGAGAAAAATGTCATTTGTACCATACGTTCACTGCCATGATCAGTGCTTGTCGGTCAACGCCCCACACGTTCCCAACGGTGCACACAACAAAGGACACTGATCCCATGCAGAGCCAGCACTCCAGGCAAGTATCAAGCCTAATATAGAGCCTCAGTATGTGAAACAGCCTGGTCAATAAAGCTTTCTCACAATAACATTAATTGAATTCCTGCACTAGGGGAAGCCTCCACAGTGTGGGTGACTCTCAAGATGGTTCCACTATTAAAACCTAGGTGTAAAAAATCGCTCTCGGCAATGAAATAAGACCTCGGGAATGATCTCTGCGATGAGCCTGACCTCTCGCAAGGTACCCGCACAAAGCCTGGGCGTCCATCCGTATTTCATCTGAGAATTTCAGCAGAGGAGCGTATAACAGACCAGGACTATTATGAGCTGTTCCCCATCAGTTCTGCTTGTCTGCTTCTTGTCCTTTTGTGTCATCTTCAAGACACCTATGTAGCTGCGAGCAGTTTGTGGCAGGACAAATGGGCTGATCTTACTTTGCCGCTTAACCCCGCACGCTTCTGGTTTAACCCTTCCTGCACAAGATGAGCAGATTACGTTTGACCCTGTTAGGGCTTGTTGTTCAGGGAGATCCCTCAGGCGTGAAGTAATTAGGGTGCGTTACTACGTGCCGCATGGGCGCCATCTCTACCTCTCGGCCCCCCTCTATCAGTCTCACAGGGTAGTCCAGTCCAGGCAGATAAGGCAGTACTGAATCAACAAGCGGGTGAGCATGGTTAAAATGGATTAGTGCAGATTTCAGATTTCAAGCCCAAATCTCTCTCGGTAATTTCGAATACGTACTAGACAAGGCACCCCATTGTGTAGGATTGCTCTTAAGCTCACAGCAGGTCTGAGAGACATCCATCTCGAGCCTTTTGCCTTATTGACTTTGAGAGCTACACGCGCAGTGATATTCTGCTCTAATACCACCCTCCGTGCTGAGGCACATGTATGACAATCCTGAAAATGAGCTTAAAGCCAAGGAGGTGTGCAGAATGCGTCCTAGTACTACACCTAAAGTTGAAGTGCAACTGGAGTGGAACTGGGACATGAAATCTCCCGTTCAACCACATCTCAAAGGTCCTCTGTTGGCTTGAGATCTGGTGACTGTGGATGCAATTTGAGTACAGTGATCTCATTATCATGTTCAAGAAACCAGTTTGAGGTGATTTGAGTAGAAGATGGGTACACTCTGGTCATAAAGGGAGGGACATGGTCAGCAACAATGCTTGGGTAGACTGTGGTGTTTAAGTGATGCTCAGTTGGAATTTAGAGGCCTGACTGTGCCAAGAAAATATCCCCTACACCATTACACCACTGGCACCAGCCGGAACTGTTCATACAAGGCAGGATAGATCCATGCTGTCATGTTGTTTATGCCACATTCAGACCCCACCATACGAATATTGCAGCAGAAATCGAGACCAGGCAACGTTTTTCCAGTTATAGCTTCAGTTGCCTGTTCTTAGCTGACTGGAGTGGAAGCCCATCTGCTTCAAGGTTAGATGGACGAGTTGTGCATTTAGAGATGCTTCTCTGCTTAGCTTGGTTGTAACACGTGGTTATTTGAGCTGCAGCTGCCTTTCTATCAGCTCGAACCTGTCTAATCTGACCTCTGGCGTCAACAAGACGCCCATATAACTGCCACTCATTGGATATTTTCTCTTTTTCTGAACATTCTTTGTAAAACCCTGTGCATGTGTGCATGCAAACGTGTGCATGCAAGCGTGTGCGTGTGAGCTGCATCGCATTCCACCCTTGGGTTGCTTCCTAGGTAATGTTTCTTGCTGTATCTATGTGGATGAGTATGTATGTATTCGGCTGTCTCTTCACTAATTTGTATTATATTTAATTCACTGTCTAAAGAGAAACTGTAGCTTTGCAATGATAGGAAGGCAGAACAGGGTTCAGGTCTGTGCAGATTGTGAAGTGTCCTTTTACAGGCGGACCTTCGTTATTCTGTATATAGAAACAAAAATAGAGCATCCCATACCATATTATAGTCGGTAGTATGCCAAATCTGTGCCTCACCAGTTGTCACTACTATATTGATACAGTGGTACCTCGGTTCTTGACCACCTTGCACCTCGTCGAGTTCTTGATTCATTTTGACTAGAAAAACCTGACTCGGTTCTTCTCGTTTGCTCGGTACTCTGCCGACTTGATTAAACCTGCTATGACAATTCATAATTCACGAGTCGCAATTCAGTACGCAGTTATTCAGGTTCACATTAGCCCTCAGAGAAGATCTCCGCTGTTTTTCTTTATTTTAACATCTCCAGTACTGTATTCTTAGTGCAAATAAGTCTCCATGAGTCCTGAAATGGTTAGTTAATAAGAGCCAACCGAAAGCAGTTAGCATAGCAGCTATGCTAGCGCCCGGAGTTCATCAATAGAGTAAGTGTTTTGCTTTTACTTTTCACTTTGACCATTACTCACTAAATTACATGAGATTTTTCAACACTATTATAAAATAAGCTTTGTGTTAATGATTTTGGCCAACTGTAGGTTAATGTAAGTGTTAACATGAACTTACTTATCATAGTATCCTTTCCATATCTTCTCTATGATACATTTACATTTACATTTACAGCATTTAGCAGATGCCCTTATCCAGAGCGACTTACAATTGGTACAATTTTACAATCCATGCAATTGTGGGTTAAGGGTCTTGCTCAAGGACCCAACAGTGGCAGCTTGGCAGAGGTGGGATTGGAACCCTGGACCTTCTGGTCCAGAGCCCAGTACCTTATCCGCTAGGCTACCCCAGTATACTGATACAGTATAGACGTCGTTAAACTCTTCAGTTCATGATACGTTTAACATATGATGGATTTGTAGGAACATATCTCCATCATAAATGAGGGAGCACCTATACAATACAACTCTATTAATAATGCCTTATACAGTGTGGATTTTCTGGGGACCTGGAATGGATTAATTCAATTTACATTATTCCCTATGGGAAAAATGTGCTCGGTACTCGTCGTTTTTGGTTCTCGACAAGCTGAAAATATTAACGATGAGAATTATTATTTTCCACTGAAGCATGTTGTCTGAGATGTACCCATGCTAAATGTGCTATTTGCCAACGCAGAGACTTTATTATAGGGCCTGTTTTGCACAAACATCTGAGTAGGCTATCGTGTTGGTACTATGAAAATGATAAATAAATGCAATCCTGCTATAAACCTGTATTTATGCTTGTTATAATGCTCAGTTCTGATGTAGCCTATTAAAATAACTAATGTGCACCTGGCAACCAATTAGAAACAAGTGTTTTTTCTGTGGCCATGGCAAAAACAGATATAAATAACTATGCAGAGCATTTGTCCCATATAAAACCTATAGAACACAGTGTAGCATGGAAATGCACAGACACACAAACTCTCAGGCTAATATGAACACCAAGACAAATGTAAACAGTCATAGTTAAAGAGACACCCATAGCGTGTGCACACGCTTGCCCTTTTCATGCCAGCATCATAAACTTATCGTCAACACTCAATTAATTTCAGCATAATTTCATCCACGTGTGCACTTTAGAAACAGTTTACTCAAGCCTAGGGTGTATAAATGTCTTCCAGAGAAATAAATACCACTTTCAGGAACTGGCAAGAACGCTGTGTGTTATAAAACACGAGCAGAGCTCATCTTTTCAGTACATGGGTGCAAGCGGCAAAATCGGATTAGGCCTTGAGCAGCCAAAATCCATCTGCATATAATAAAACTGTATCTATGTTTAACACATTTTTTTAAATGTAGCCTACTAAAAACAACATTTAAATTGGCCAGCACACATGTATCAGAGGCCTAAAGTCATTTATTTACATTTAATGTCTACTACTGCTTCTTTCTGAAAAGGATCAGCATGCTGATTCAGGTGAGCTGTTTTAAAGGTAGCAAGCTAGCAAGCTAGCAGCATCTTAATATTAGGCTCCTAGCTAAGCTTAGAAATTACCTTGCCTGTGTTAAAATGATTACAGTGTAATTGTGTGCGCAATTTCATTCGCTGCCCCAAACCTGTAACATCCTCAGTCCTAGATATGTGTGTGTAAAGTTGCTGCTAGCCTGTTAATACATTAATGCTAGCTATAAACTGGTTTTCTATTATTAGCATGTGTGTGGAATATGGAGCAGCACACATTAGCTGCTGTTTTTAGCTACTGTAAAAACAGCCATTATAAAGTGAATGATATATTTTTAAGAATATAACATTACTATTACATTGCTATTCTTATAATGTTATAGTAGAATATAACATTACTATATTAAAGGCTTACCTCTGTATTTAGTCAGAGGTAAATGACTCAACCGCTTTGCAACTCGCCAAATTGGATTTTTGACGCATGAAAGTCTCAGTTCAGTGCAATCTCCATTAAAATCTGCTGTAAAGGGTTTTTTTTTTTTATTACTTTTTTATTATTATTGTTAGTGCGAAGAAGTTACCATGGGTCCTCCGGTTAGTTATAACACCCAACCAAAGAGGAAAACAATGAGATAGCGCTTAATGTATTATAAACCATACTTCTTGTATTTCATCTAATTATTGTCTTATTTTTAGCTGTGTATACTGGGTTGTCTACAAAGTTGATGTACGTATTAACAATGGTAAAGTGGAACTTACCCTTTCTATAGTGTTTAAGCATACAATTCAACTCCATTGCTGCATGTACAGTGGTACCTCGGCTCTCGACCACCTCGAAAGTCACTGAATTCGGTTCTCAATGCATTTTGACTAGAAGAATTCATCTCGGTTCTCGTCCTTTGCTAGGTACTCGTTGAGTTGAGCCGTGCGACTCGTTTCAGCCGAAACACGATTCGTGATTCAGTACACAGTGATTCAGGTTCACAACAGCCCTTCCTCAGTGAAGATCTCCACTATTTTTATCGTGTTATTCTTTATTTTTACATCTACATTACTGTATTCTTAGTGAAAACAAGTCTCCATGTCCTAAAAAGGTTCGTTTGTAAGAGCCAAGCGAAAACTTGCGCCCGGAGTTAATCAATAGATTAAGTGTTGTGCTTTTACTTTTCGTTTTTAATTCATTACTCACTAAATTACCTGTGATTTTCAACACTTAATTATTTTGGCCAACTGTAGGATAATGTAAGTGTTTTAAACATTAACTTGCTTATCATAGTATCCTTCCCATATCTCTGCTATGATTAAGTACAGATCGCTCTACCAAACACTCGTTAAACTAATTGGTTCATGACGCATTTAACTTGTGATGGATTTGTCGAAACGTATCCCCTTTGTAATTCAGGGAGCACCTGCACAATACAACTCCAGTAAGGCATGTAATGCCTTATACAGTGTGGATTTTCTGGGGTTCTGGAACAGATTCATTCAGTATACATTATTCCTTATGGGAAAAATGATCTCAGTAATAAATCATCAGCAATTTATTCACCCAGATTACTCTTGTTGAAGTGTGAAGCTAAGTGACTTAAGTGTGACGCTTGGTGTCTTCAAAGGTGGGTATCACGTATGTCATTAATATTTCATCTGTATTAAGTATATGACACTCATCATGAGCTACATAACTCATCCCTGTTTAAATTGAATTTCCCATGGTAGTTGTGACTGTCCAAGATTGTATAGATATGGAAGCCATGGGGTATTACTCATTTCCTGATATTATATCAACTTAAAGACCCTCATTTAACAGTGGGGTTAAAACATGGAGAAGAAATATAAAAAAAGAACTGATATTTTTGCTGTAACGCTTAACTTTGGACATGTATTTAGCACCTAGTCGCTTACTCCATTTTTATGGAAACTAGTTCAGGCCAGATATATCCCTGATTTCTGAAAAATGCAACTCTGCAGTCTTGTAGCACTATGGGCTAGGGTGCTATATATAGATCTGTGTTAAAACAACTGAAGCAGAGCCAGTATGGTGGACTCATTCCAAGTAGGCTCATTGAGTAGATGATGTGGGTTAACCCCATTCTGAACTTTATGCAATCTGGTGTTTTTTTTTTTCTCCCCTCAGCTTAATTGTCCTAAACATCCCACTTCAGGATTTACTAGAAGACCACATTCCTCCACTAAACCTCCATGGTTTAGTATTGTCCCGCAGTCTCCAATAAAAAGCTGTGTAGAGTAGTTCAGCAGTGTCGGTTTAGTCTTTTGTAAATTTGTATTTTAAGTATGTAGAACATGGAACTTAGCCATAACAATATATGAAACAATCTGGAGGACGCCAGTGCAGTTTTGCATCCATTTCCATAAATATTCTTTTCAAAGTGCCACTCTTAGCTCATGGAGCTCAGTCTGTACAATAACGGGCCCATTAAAACGGCGAAACGATGATTTTGTGGAGCCGGAATGAAACATTTTGCACACAAAAGCTGGCAGGATGTTTACACTTGAGATTAGCCCGACACAGTAACTCTGTATGGTTAAGGAACGTAATATAAACACATGCAACATCTTCACTGATTTCAGCTTCTAATCTCTAATGCAAAAGAGTGTCAAAGTGACCTCCAAACGCTGCGAGCACACAAACTACATTATTCCTGCTGTGGTTATTACACGCAGCCTGCTCAACGAGAGTAATATTTCCCTGCTTAATGCAATTCATTTGGTATTTTAATGCATGTACTCAAAGCTGAATGGGGATTTTAAAGCCACAACTGGTTTCCCAACTGCTGGAGTCACTCACCCATAACTAAAAAAAGGGCGTGGAGTTGAGGTCAGAGAAGGTTTGGGTTTGAGGGATCCAAAACTACCAAAGGAGCAAGAAGAAACACAAAAGCACAAGGGTTGGACCATATTAATACCGATCGCACAGAGCCTCTGAGAAGTGATGTGTTTATAATTGGTGGCACTCAATAAGGTGACTTCAGAAAGACCTGCAGGGTTGAAAAGTAGGCACACTGAAGATACCTCTCTTTTCCAAGTCTTTGTAATGGATACCAATTCAAAGGATAAATGAAAATTAATGTCATTTTGATCACTCTACCAAATGCAGCCAGCCGCATCCTCCAGCTTTCACTGACGATCTCTGCCAAGCGGACTGTGTGCTTTTATCCCCATTTAGCCGTTTCACATCTGGGAACGTGAACGCCTCTTTTTGCCAGACTATGTCAATGGAGTTTTTCAAGTGTCATGCTAACTCAGCCAGTCCAGACGATCAAGGCTCACCTTATGTTGATACATTGATACTGTGCCATTCTGGAGCCCCAAACCAAAAGTATCAACTTACTTATTTAGATCATTGTATATACCTTAAGCTAGATTATATATTCCACTAAGACCCAGCGTTTATTTTGCCAGCATATAGAAAAGTGCTATTACATTCAGTATACAGTGGTACCTTGGTCCTTGACCACTTCGGAACTCATTAAATTCAGTTCTTGTCCCATTTTGAATAGAGAAATTTGTTTTGGTTATCGTCATTTGCTTGGTAATTCCCGCACTTGCTTAAACTTATGAGTCGAGCCACTTGACTCGTTTCAGCCCAAATGCTGTCGACGATTCAGAAGTCATGATTCAGTACACAGTGATTCAGGTTCACAATAGCCATCAGAGAAGATCTCCGCTATTTCTATCATGTTTTTCTTTATTTTTACATCTACAGTATCGTATTCTTAGTGCAAATAAGTCTCTATGGATCCTAAAAAAGTTAGTTTATAAGAGCTAACCGAAAGCAAAACAGAGCTCCAAAACACAGTTAGCCTAGCAGCTATGCTAGCCCCAAGAGTTCATCAATAGAGTAAGTGTTTTGCTTTTACTTTTCACCTTCAATCCACTACTTACTAAATTACATGAGATTTTTCAACACTTTCTTATAAAACTAAGCTTTGTGTTAATGATTTTGGCTAATTGTTTTAAACAAAAACTTGCATATCATTACTTATCATAATGCCTGTGGTGGACAAAAAAATCAGTTTTAAGCACTACTTGTGTCATGCGATCTCAGAGAGAACTATAAACAACTATGAATCTATCACATGCGCATAAAAAAGGGCTGAAGAACGTCGGTTTCATAAGTGTTCTTCCAGCAAGTATTCTTGAAACTATCCTAAATCTTCTGTCCATACTGCATTTTTTCCATCATTGGATGAGTAAGCTAGTCTGGAATTGACAGATGTAGTTCACTGCTTTATCACGCTGACAATCTGTGGCATCTTCATCAAACAGACATTAGCGAGAGTGATCGCTGGCACTTCGTACAGCAGCCTATTAAGCTGAGACAGACGGCATGAAAGAGGGAGGGATAAGGGATAGAGAGGGGATGAGAGAGCGAGGGAGGGAGCGAGAGAGAAAGGAATGAGAGAGTTCAAGCCTGGAGATCAGAGATGGCTCAGTGGGTAGGAGGAGGACAGAGGAGGACGAGCCAGAGAGTAATCAATGTCTGAGAGCTTATTCACTACTGTAAAGCCTGGTATATCCTCAGTCAGAAGTGCTTCTGAGAGAAACCAGAACTGATCTTGTGAAAGCCTGAAGGAATTCTGGATTACTAGAGCAGTAGAAGGTTAGCTGTCCATCAAACAATGGGGTGGGTAGTAAGCAACAATAGTAATAAAGTACTCCTCACTTTTTCAGTAATGCTGGGCATTACTCTAGAAAATACTCATTAATATGTGTATATATAGAATGTAAAATGCAAACTGAACCACTAACCCACCATAATGACTATTGACCATAAAGACGTACTTAATTACTTTTTTACCCTCCATTGCTTTCCTGTCTATGTGTAACCTAAAGGTTAGTTTTATTAACCAGTTTATTGGTGGTTTTTTTTATTGTAGGTTGTAGCATTAGAAGAAGTGCACACACAGTAGTAAATGTGACAAACGTGACCCTGCTGACATTAGAAATAAACGCCTGTTCAATTCATAACTTGTGGAAGGGCCAATCAGGTCCCCTGGGGCACTGTATTATGCTGACTTCATTGCAATCAGTTGGTGTTTGTAATACATAATGAAGTAGGAAGTTGTTAGAAAATAGAAAATACAGTGGTACCATCGTTGATTCGTTCCGCAAGGCTTGTCGGAGAACCGAAAAACTACAAGTACCGAGAATTTTTCCCATAAGGAATAATGTAAATTGAATTAATCCGTTCCAGACCCCCACAAAATCCACATTGTATAAGGTATTATGTGTATTAATGGAATTGTATTGTACGGGTGCTCCCTGATTTATGAAGGGGATATATTCCGACAAATCCATCATAAGTTAAATGTAACCGAAGAGTTTAACGAGTGTTTGGTAAAGCAGTCTATACTGTATAATAGCAAAGCCTATGATATGATAAGTCATTGTTTAAAACACTTACATTAACCTACAGCTGGCCAAAATCATTAACACAAACTTTATTTTATAAGAATGTGTTGAAAAATGTCATGTTATTTAATGAGTAATGAATTGAAAGTGAAAAGTAAAGGCAAACCACTTACACTCTTGGTGAACTCTGGGTGCTATCTTAACTGCTAAGCTAACTGCAGCCTGTGTTCTGGAGGATCTATATCTGATAAACTAACCCTTTTTGGGACCCATGGAGACGTATTTGCACTTGGAATACAGTACTGGAATATAACACACATTCCATAGCACACACATGAAATGAGAAACTGTCCTTTACGTGACGGCGCAATTAATTTGTTTTTGTATTTTTGACACAAGGAGGTATTTATCTCAGTGACCAGAGGCTGTGAGAAGCAACAGCATTTAACTCTGGCATGCTGCATTATTATGTGCAGTTATTAATTCTTGTTTCTCAGTGAACATATTTGTTTGGTAACTTTCTTGTGCAAGATGCTCGTGTTTTATTTGTAACCGGCTGTAAGTGGCGTTCGTAAGTGTATGTGCCTGTTCTATTGTAGGTAGTACCCACGATCTGTATACTCTCTCACCTATAGCTATATAAATTGGTTCACATTCACTCGTTGAGTCTCTGTTTCATCTGGCTGATCTACTGTGTTGTTCATAATACTGTCTATCCATGCATTTTTGGCTACAAAAGTAGCCAAATACTTTTTCAGATACTTATGGAAAGTATCAAGTCCTTCATACTCTTAAGTGTTTTCCCCTACACAGGGTCGTGACAGTACATTACTGTATTTTTTGTAATGATTGTGAATTTTCATATTACATAAGGTTGAGCATGTTACAGTTTAGGCTTTGGACACGGTGGCATTAGGGATGCCGTGTAGATGGTTTGTGTTCCACTCGTGTTTTCAGAGGTATCTCTGACGCATTTACATATCGTTTGCACATTCTTATGGAAATGCCCTTTATGTTTACATTAGCATAAAAAGACTATGTGACTACGATGATGTCTGATCAACGTCCTTTTTTGGTCAATATCCTGTTCACAGAATGTAATGCAGACATTAAATGGACCATACCTGTACTAATACAACTGGTTCTGTACTTTAGAATACTATTTAGTGCCGTATTTGAGGTTTGGGACACTGTATATGAGACATACCTTCACTGGCCATTCTCTGTGGAGGACTTCAAAAACCTTTTCAGAAGAAAGCAAACTTGGCTGAAGGATCTAATTTCCATTCTTTACGATACTTTTTACCAGTGCTGTTACTGCCTTCGCCCTCTGCCTCTGTCTTACTCTCTCCCCATTTTCATTTCAGTAGCCACTTTCCATTCTTCTCTCTTTTTGATAAGGTCATTCACTTCCAAATTATTTTTCCTTACACTGCACTTGTAATTAGGTTTCCATCCCTTCTGTCTTCCTCACTCAATAGGGAGTAATAATGACCTGCATGGGGTTGTCACCTCTCCCAGGTCCTCTGTAACCTTCAGTGCCTCTGCATGACTTGACGGCCACTTCCTGGGTAATAATGCAATCTGCACCCAGAGAACACACTACATATGTCAGCCAAGTGTGAGCCAGGCATGAAGGATAGGCTTTTGTGTTTGTTTTCTGGGGTGTTTTATAAGTCAAACCATATATGATATGTGCTTAGTACACCTCTGAATTTATAGGATTGTGCATATAGTCTGCACAGTGTGTGGCTGATTACATATTCCTATACAGCAAGTCCCCTAGATACGAACCAGTTCTATTCTGACAGTTGGATCGCATGTTCGAAAGTTTGTATGTCCAACATATTTAGCCTAAGCATCCAGCTTGTGAGTCTGCAACATCTGATCTCGCTTACTTTCATTTTAGTGACCATTGTTATGGCTTTCCGCCCTCATAGAGAGGTCATCACTGCTTTTACGCTTAATACCAGACATTTTGGGTTTAAAAAAAAACAAAAAGGCGGTATGTATCTTACCGCCTTTTTGCATCACCTTTGTTTATGTTCTGATTTCCTGATTTACTTCAGCTGTTTAGTTTCTGTCTCATTAGTTTGGTTATTTAAACCCTTTTTGGCGCAAATTGAGTATGTTTGGCTTTAGTGTGGCTGGCGCTGTTATGGTTACTGTTTCCCGCTTCCTGGTGTTGCGCTTTTGACTGTCTATGTACTCTGTCTGTATGCCCAGGTCTGAGTTTCATTATTGCACTCTGCTATCCATTGTTTTTCAGTTTTTTAATAAACTTCTGCTCCGTACCGGCTTCTAGTGTTCATCTCCCGCTTTCTGCCCAAGCATGACAGTTGGTAACACAACCACTCTGATAAAGCCTGAATATGACCAAGACGAGTCACAACAATGTTCTACTCATCTCTGTTAAGTGCCAAGTGCCAGAGATGCGAACTAACCTACTGCGTTGACATGCAAATTGAAATTCTGCCATTTTATTTTATTTTTTTTACATTCACGTTCGCATCTTTGAAAGTTCGGTAGTTGAAGGTTCGCATCTAAGAGCTTATTGTACTTTATAAACACTTGGGCAATTAGTGGTGACTGAATTTGCGAATACTTCTGCCTCGACAAACCTGATGTTGAACTCTGGTGATGCATTGGTCCCACCACTGCGGTGACCCAGATTCGAGTCCCAGCAGGTGAAGGGCGGAGAGGCTGATTGGGGGATCGTCCCTCAGCAATTCACCGGAGACCCCTGGTGACCCTATGATGGACTATATCAAAATTCCCTGGGCACAGGTGTGAGACGTCATAGGCAGTCATGAGTCAACCAGTCACCTGAGTGGTAACACTGCTGTGCCCATTGAATGCCCTGTAATTCTATAATCAATTATAATTGAGTATCAATGTAGAATTTGTTGGGAACATTCATGTAACTATCCTTTAATTATAATATGTAACAATGTGAGACCATGTAAGGAATCTTGATAAAAGAGCCATTCATTGTAATGTCATATTAACTGATCGCTTAGTCGCTAAGCTGCTTTTTGGGCTGATTAGTGGGAATTTGGCATCTTTTAACACAGATCTGGCAACGCTTGACAATTAATGCGAATTAACTGTCTTTGAAGGCGTGTTGAAAGAATATTTGAGTCATATGGAGTGGCCTGCATTCTGTACTGAGCGACCTATTCACTAGGGCAGCATTTATTAAGTTAGTTGACTATTATTTCAATTATTTCAAAGCAGCTTTTAATCCCTGTGCTTAAAGCACAATGCAATTAGTAGGTGGTCCCGGGCCAAGATTACACGATTAGTTACGGCCTTAGCAAATGAGACATTATTAGGCATATTAGAGCCATTGCATGTGCATAGTGTGACGCATATCTCCGTCTTTCCATCTACATATACCTAGTTATTGGATATCTATATTACTTAAATGATCCACCACCCAAAGAGTACCTGATCTGTGGGGGTCCTGACCATTACAGAACAGAGTGAAGGGGATTAACAAAGTATGTAGAGAAACAGATGGACTACAGTCTGTAATTATAGAACTAAGTTCTTCTATATGGTAAGTGGAGGCAATAAATGGACAATAAGTGTAGAACCAAGGAGGTGTACCTAATAAAGTGACCGCTGAGTTTGCGTGTGTTCAAGTGTCTTATGGATACTCCAATAAATCTGTCCACAGGATGGACGTTCTGCATTGCATGCTTATCTACATACACCAGGGCATGCAGAACTCGGGTAATGTCCTCAGTGACCTCAACCGATCAATTTTTTTTTTCCCCCTCAGTATTTTTCAGTGCCTCCTAGCCAAAAGTGCTATCTAGTGACCTTTGCAACCTGTGTCAGTTTTTGGGGGGAGGTTAGGGCATCCAAGCAGCACTTTCAGATGAAGAGTGTCAGTAATAAATCAGCTTTAAGGCCACCTATGGGGAATGCTGCTGAAAGAGCCTGATTATGAGTCTCACAAATCACTCCATGCTGCTACGCTCCAAGTCTATATATGGTCATGAAGCTGAGGGAGTGAGCCAGGTTAGATGGGAGAGGAAATGAGAAGAAAGAGAAAAGCGTGGTAGTGTGATGGTTTAAAAAAAAAGTGTGATTAGGACACTACAAAGAGAAGGGGGGGGGGGGGGGGGGAGAGAGAAAAAAGCTAGATAGGAAGCAAGAAAGCAGGGTTGTGCAATATGCACTGGTACTATTGTCTTAATTGATGCTATTGATGTGCGATTTTGATATTAGGTATATTCCACTTTGCAAAAAAAAAAACCAGTCAAAATCTTTGAGTTCACATATTCACTGCTCATTTAGCCATCAGGTAGACTACCGTGTATGCATCATGCTAGCACCACAAATAAGGGTTCTAACCATTAACGCATGGCTGAAGTTAAAAATTAGTGAACAAATCGCGCCAGGAGACAAAACACAGACTCCATCAGCCTGCTGTCAGCTGTCTACAACAGGCTTAATCCAGCCAAGCTTTCACCCCAAAAACACACTCAGCAAAATAAAAGTACCTTACCACAAGAAAAGCAATAGATGGCAAATGCTCCAATGGCAAAATCACCAATGACATCGTGAAAGACACTGTGCCAACTCAGGCGGTTAAGAGACATGGGTTCAAACAACTTTTGAATACTTTAGACTTAAGATATACACTGCCAAAGTATTGTCTAATTATTGTTATCGACAAAATCCCAGAAAATATCGAGATATTTTTTTTGGTCAATATCGCACACCCCTAGAGGAATATCATATAAGCTGATGTCCATAGAAAGTTGGATAAATGCAAAAATCTAATATATTAGAAAATTATAGTTTGCATGTCAGATTTTGGAAGCCAGTACCACTGACCTTAAGTGATATGCTCGAGGCCAGGATCTCACTTTCACTGATGTTGCTTCTGCTTAACAATGACTCCTTCCTGGATGGAAGAGATGGGTTCTATGGGCTGGTCTCACTGCTGGCCTCGATGGCAACTGCTACATTACTTTGACTTGACAGCAGTGGACCAACTCTTTTCTTGAAAATGTTTGCATGGAGAGTTCCATGACTCGAATGCGTACACCCAGCCCTAAGATTCTTGGGGAGTGGGATGCGGCTTACGATGTAGTGAGTTCAACGAGTATACATGCACTTGAGTTATTAGATCATGGGAAACCTCCGGGTTTATAATAATCGGATTTGCAACTAGCCAGTGATGTCACAAAAATATCTGACGTAAAGTTCAAACCTTAATATTAAGTAATCAGATTCTTCACAAAGTGTCTGATAGCCGTTTTGCTGCCTTTAATTCTGTTTAATTCCAGGTTGCCAAATCCGTTGAGGATTCTTTAGAATACACGGACCTGGCATTCGTCTTCATTTGGTGCACAGACAGAGAATACCGATTTAAATCGGGTAACTGGTGTACATGCTATGAGAAATCTGATTACTGAGATGAAATCCAGCTCTCTTTATTAGATTTCTTATTCTGATTTCTAAATCGGAATTACGCTTTATACATGACCACTTAATCAGATAACTGCTGGAATCAGGTTATTAAGTGCATGTAAACATACTCAAAGTAGTTAAGAATAGAGTGCTGCGTGGCTGATTAAATAGTTTTGTATGATTGACTTGTAAGGAGAGCTCCAAGGTAGGGAGATTCATTGGAATGCCACTGGTAGATGGGAAAAAAACAAGTGTGATGTGCAATGGTTTGTTTCTTGTACATTTCATAATAAAGAACTAATCCAAAAACAGAAAAAAAACTGCTGATGGAGTGTGCATCAGTATAACATAGTGGATTGTGTTAGAGAAGGCATCTTGTGTTAACCCCTCCTCCACTTTCCTTTCCATGCTCACAATTATGAACTGCATTCATGGACCAGGGTTCAACTGTAGCTGAATAATCAGATAAGGATCTGATCAGATTAGTATTCATACGCATGTAAACACACCGGGTGCCTGGGCTTCTGTTTGTGTAGCAAGCTCTGCATGTGGTTCTGCTTCAGTTATGCAAATGAACAGGTAGCACTGACCGTGCAGAGATGCACACATGTAGACAAACATTATCAATGACCTGCAATGCCCTAGTTCGCTGTTATCCTTGCGCACACTTTCCATTTTTCTCAACTCTTTTTCTCTTTGAGAGAGTCCATATTGTCATTGTTACATCTCTCTGTTATTCCTTTCACTTGCCTCTTTCATTCAGTGCTGTAATTACATACCATATCTGTTTAAGCACATTGACTTTTACAGTGCAGACTCTGACCTACACAAATACATGAACAGAATAGACAAATCCTTGATGCAAAGTAATCTTTTGTGGGATTTTAATAGTAGTTTTTTGTTTTTAAGTGTGAACGTTCTGAGACATGATCATAATGCCTGGATAATATTTGCGGCAATTAGAACGTGAAATGTTTTGCTGTGTAAGCCATTAATTTCGCTCGCATACGCTGTTTCCTAAGTGGATTAATTAAAAAAAGTACTAATTAAATTAATTCCTGCATGAATCTAATTTACAATGTATGTATTTTTTTCTATCATCAGTAAATAAAGCACAAAGACAGAGTCCAAACCAGTTCTACTGATAAAATGCAACAATCACCCTGCTTAAACAAGAAGGGTAAATATATTGGTGATAGAGTGCTGAACGTCAAAAATGCAAGCATGAGTCAGCCATCTCTGCTGAAAGTAAAACATGCACTTGCTTTAAAAGAGCTACAGTGTACAATGAGCTATAAGTTCACAGTGGAGATAAAAGGGGCCCAAATCCATGTTGGTCCTCAAATCTGTTTTTATAGGTTGTTCATATTTAATGTGGCCCATATCCAATACTAGTCTGAACTTGTCATGCGTTTGAACTGGTCTCCGGCATAGAAGAACATCCAGCCACCCGTCACAGCAGCAAACTAAAGTTGTTTTTCATCTTAATGTGTAGTGAAATGGTGACTCAGAATCCATGGAGCCATAATAATGGGGACATGGAGGTGAAAGACAGCCAAGATATACATGTTTTTCTATGGAGAGACCTGTCTCCACAGCCAAGAGAGGTGGCCATGACACTGATGGCTTTACATACACTGAATTGATCAAAAACGTTACGGAATGTCAAAGGTGTAATTATCCATGTGCACAAATCTGCAAAGCAGGACACCAAGATAAAAAGTGAGTAGGGGCTGGATTGTACTGGCTGGCAACAGAAGCAGCATGCTGGCTAACCAATTTGGCATCGCCAAGTACTTGGTTTGTTTGATTGTCCATGAGTTTTGTAAAACCGTTCATTATGTTTTCATATCCCATTACATCAGGCTTTGAGATCCAAGATTTTCAAGAGAAGTATGGATTCCCTCTGTGTGTGCTGGAGCCATTGACATTAAAGTCATATGATTTGTGATCTGACTGTCCAGACTGCAGTCATATTGCCATATATCAGATACCAGAATCTCGTATGAAAGCTGACATGGTCGGACTGAATGTGTGTTTTGCCATTTACACTGCCATGAAAGAAACAAACACTACTGTGCAAAAGTCTTAGGCCACCATTTGCTTAGATATATCATTGTTTTAGCAATGGCTTAATGACCATATATAATTAGTTATCAGTCCCATTATTAGAATACAACCAGAATTCAGGAAGTTGACTATGTTGACCTTTCTACAGTCTGATGAATCTTGATCAGGAATGGTCTTTTCCAGAAGGGGAACAGGGTGAAAAGCCTAAGGTATGCGAAAGCTCCAAAAGATCGGAATGAAGTGACAAATCCAAGTTTAAATTTTTGTGTCCAGCCGTCGACAATATGTTACATACGTTCAATATAGCATTGCTGAAACAACAAATCTAATGGTGGCCTAAGACTTTTACAAAGTACTGTATGCGGAAAAGTTCCTGCTAAAACACACAGTATAAGATTTATTGTTGAAATAAACAGGAATGAATAAAATTAATCATCAGTCCAATGAAAGTTCCTATTTTGACTCCCCTTATGTTGGTCACAGGCAAGTCCCATAGGAGAAGACAGTACATGGTATTTAAAATAGTTACCTAAAACAGTACCATGTACAATTTGACACAGCCTTTCTATGGGACTGTGGTAGCCTAGCGGTTAAGTCACTGGACTATGGACCAGAAGGTCCAGGGTTCAAATCCCACCTCTGCCAAGATGCCACTGTTGGGTCCTTGAGCAAGACCCTTAACCCACAATTGCTTGGGTTGTAAGACTGCGTCTGCTAAATGCTGTAAATGTAAATGTATGAGTAGATACACACTCAACGAGTAGAATTCAAAAACTTTAATTTGCACGAGTTAATGGTCTATAGAAACGGATGCAACTTTTCTTCCTGTGCAGTATTATTCAATCTGTTCATGCTGCGTATAAATGCCAATTTGACTTTGGATGGTAAATTAAGTTCTCAATGACAGGGGTAAAACTTTCCAGCTGTAAGTTTAAACTGTGCATTAGTAATCACCCACATCTGTGAGTCAGTAAAGGGATAAAGAAAGAGATTCAAGTTTGAATCTTTGTATTTGGTGGGAAAGCAGCTTATGTTGAGGGCAACCGTCATTTTTGATTATATTTGTGCAATGGTAGCTCTGAAAACAATGGATGTTTGCACAAAAAAAAGACAAATGGACCAACAGTGAAGCTTTATCGAGCCTACATGTAAAGGAGGAGGTAGTCCCTGGAGCGGATGTAGTTCTCAACCTCACCAGTTGTTCACATTCAAATATGGCATGTTTTGGAAGGTACTCATTGGTCACCCATCAGAGCATCTGTACACAAACTGGAGGTCAGGCTCAATCCCTGTTTGGTTGTGTCACCATGGAATATCAGTGAATGAAGAAAATGTTATTACTAAGCAAACTGAACAAAAGATTTACACACACCTGTAGAGACACATCGCTACAGACTGAGAAATTCAAACAGATTGCCACCACTTTAGCAGATCAATAGCTAAACAGGCAGAGGAAAATCTGCTACAAATCAAAGATGATCACTACTCCAGTTATCCTCCGTGATGGAAAGGGGGAGGGGAACCAAATGTGTCAAGGTACCGCATGCCCACCGCTTCTCCTTGGGGTGACAGCAACCATATATTCACGCGTTCTCATCTGCATTCCTGTCCTGCCACCTCTGCTTTGGGTCAGTATTTACCTCCAATACCAGCAAAATGTAAGGACGCATTCCAGGATGTATAGACTGGATGATTAACTAAGCTATGCATTAGCCTTTCACCACAGGGAGGTACCGAGCTCTCTCACACGATGGCTGCAGATTCATCAGCAGGACAAAAGCGTAGCAGGAAGGGAGGCAATAATTAACTGGAGGTGTGTGTAGACTGACGGAAAAGAACTGGGACAGTTCCCACCCAGGCACTAATGACCCGGGCACAACTGTCCCTGGTGAAAGAGGGCAAATGGAGTATTCCTATATTTCACTCAATACCTCTTCGAGGCTCGTTCTAAAACAAGGAATGACGGAAGCACCGGCGGAAGAGCGGAACAGAGGGAGGCGAGGCGAGGCAGGAAGGAAATGCCTCAAGTGTCAAATCCTTAAAATCCTCAAACGAAGACTTAATCAGCTGTTTGTAGTTTACACAGTAGGGTGGATGTTCATCTGAGGGTTTTGTGCTAACACTATGATAAAGACAATGAGCATTTTTACACAGTGTTACATTTTTGGTTGCATTTGAGTGAACATGGTAGATTATTTGTCACTGATACTGCAGTCAGGTAGATTTGGCCGTGTGAAATGGTATCTCTAAATGATAATTAGAGGATACTTCTAAAATATTCAAAAGTTCTTTGAACCCATCTCTTTCATCTGCTTGAACTGGGACCATGTCTTTCATGATGTAACTGGTGACAGCATTTGTTATGTCTTGCCATCTATTGCTATTCTTGTCATAAGGTATTTTTTTTTGCAGAATGATTCCACTATGGTTTACTGAGCGTGTTTTTATGTTGGTATCTTGGCTGGTTTAAGCCTATCGTGGACAGCTGTCTCCCCAATCTTGTCATAATCTTAATATTATGCTAAGGTTGGGTATCGTTTGCATTTTACAGATTCCGCTGATCGATTCCGGTTCTTATGGATTCCAAACTTTAATTACAAATGGTGAATAAAGGTGTCAAATGTATAAAGAATATCTCCCTGTTTTAAACTTTCAACTGTGTGATTCGTGAATTTTAGTCTGTTTTGTACTGGATGTACTAGCGCTGTCTGTGGAGATGTCTGTGTCGATCGAACACGGTACACTTTTGGAGCTCAGGGTGGTTGCTGGTGCCTTAGATGTTCTGCCATGTTGGAGGTTCAACCTTCTTTCAAACAGCTCAACTTTCCACACAATACATTTCACCTTTTTGCTTTCTCTCACAAAGTGGAGCCAAACTTCTGAGCACTTCCCAACGTCCATCTGCTGCTAATGCTATAACAGAGCATAAAAAAAAAAGAAAAAACTATTGCTGGATAGGTGCCTCCTTAAAGACACATTTTTGCACTAATCGTGGCCGTGTATTTGAAGCAAAAAAAATTTTAACGGGTTATCCGTTTCTTGTATTTTTTGAATGAGTGACAGACTCGATAACGTCAGCTCGCATGTTGTTAAAACAACAATTAAGGTATTATTGTAGACTCATGCATAGGTTCATGCGCCTGCATTGGCAAGCTTTCACTGTTGGCCTCTTGAGCAAGACTCTGAACCCATAATTGCTTGGATTATACCTTGTAAGATTGTATCATTTGTAAATCTGACAAATGGTTTTTATTACAAGCCTCTCCCACAACCATACCAACAACTGAAAAGAAGTCTTGCTTTAATTCAAATTCTATGGCAAATTACTTCATGAAAAGTCCTCCAACTAATATATATACACGTGTGTGTGTGTGTGTGTATATATATATATATATATATATATATATAATATATATACGTGTATATATATATATCTATATATATATATATATTCTTATATATATATATATAATATCTACGTGTATATATATATATATAGATATCTCTCTCATCATCTCTCTCTCTCTCTGTGTCTCTCTCTCTCTCTCTCTCTCTCTCTCTCTCTCTCTCTGTGTCTACTCTCTCCCGCTCTTCTCTCCTATTCCTGTGTCTCTCTCTCTCTCTCTCTCTTCTCTGTGTCTCCTCTCTTCTCCTCTTCTCTCTCCTTCTCTCCTCTCTCTCTCTCTCTCTCTACACGTGTATATATATTCATAAATAAAATAGAATAATAACAAGTAAATACAAACCATTTATTTTATTTTATTTTATTATATATATATATATAAGTAAAATAGAATAATAATAAGTAAATACAAGCCAGCATTACTGGGTTCAAAGGGTCAAATGAAATAAAACATTCAAAGTAATGTCAAACATAGCTAATTATCTTATGAATGTACATGTATTACATTATAAAGTATTATTTTAGGTTTCTTATATGGTGTAGTATGTAAAGCATTACAATATTAATGACGATCTTATTTTATTTTGGCAGTATCAGACCTCCCTGGTCTGATGTTCAGTGGTAGAGCCCTGGTTTCGCACTGCCACACTGGTCCCTGTTCCTGTAAAATTTGACAATGTATCATGTTCCACTTTGGTCCGGTCCAAGTGAACTGAACTACAAGTATAAACGTACTTCTGTGGTTTAATCTGTTGGTTTCTTAGAGTACGTTTATACTTGTAGTTCAGTGGAGCCTGAATCCATTGTCAAACTTTAGCCATGGTTCGCTTAGCGTTCACCCTGGCATTCTTATCATAAAACCAAAACGTGTAACAGATGTCTTATAAATAAGATCACATCCTGACTGGACAGCTTTTATGACGTTTAGTGACCGAACTTGCCAAATATTCATAACTTCTGTAACAATGCTGTGTGCTTGGCTAAAAACATTTGTGGAACTTCTAATATGTACTGGTATTTACAGTTTAATTCCTCCATTTTACAGACATGTTGGAAGGAGACAGCGGTTAGGATGCCTGAACCGATGTGTAAATCGCCTCCTATAAAGAGATGGAGCAGGTATGTTTTGAGTATTATTTTCTATGGAATGAAAGAATCAAGTAAACCTACAGTTCTTTAACATAACCAGAACTACATTTACTACTACATATATCAAGTTATATACAGTACTGTGCAAAAGTCTTAGGCCTCCATCAGATTTGTTGTTTTAGCAATGGTATAATGACCATATATAACATTGTCGACGTTTTGACAATGGTGTTGACTTGGCATATCTTAGCATTTCCACCCTGTTGTCCTTCCGAAAAAGTGGTTTCCTGGCTGCTACTCTTACAAAAAAAAAAGATCATTAATGATCAATGCAAGACCTCACTTGCCTTTGTAGCCTATAGAAGCTGTTTTTTTGTTTTGTTTTTAATACTGTATACAAATTTCCTATATTATCTGGTTGTATTCTAATAAAGACACTGAGAAATAATTATATATGGTCCTTATGCCATTGCTAAAACAATGGTGTATTTAATTGAATTGTGTTTTTTTGTACAGTACTGTATGTTTTGTTACATTAAATGTTTTTAAGGGTTGCTTTTTGTAATGTCATAACCTGCATTTAGTTTGCTTACGCATCTCTGATCCGTGCTGCTACATCAATCGAACCACATCTGAGTTTAACATTTGTTCAAATGAAAAATGAGGGCCTGAACATAGCCTTCTTCATAAGTCTACTATAAATGTTGGTGCTTTGTGTTTATTTTTATCTATTTACCCACCATGACCTGGCATGTTCATCACATCTACATGCAGGATTTTTTTTACACGCATTCCTAATAACTTCCTTCACTATGCTTGTTCACAACATATGGTATTAAAAAAGGTGTTGTTTAGCTGAGATAAGATCTGCATATCCTGCTGCGTTCGCCGTTATTAATACTCCACGGAACTCCTTGATAGAACTATCTAAATTAAGTGATGTGCAGTAAATGAGGTCATTATGAAAAGCATTTCTTTCACAATAATTCGATCTGATGGAAGCAGGTTTCTGGCAGTAAAATTCACATTTTTAAAATAGCTCGCATTATGTGCATAAAGTCAACAGATCCTTCGCTAATGATGTTTAGAAATGATCCTGCTCCAGATGGTAAAATACTGCAAATACAGCATGTAGAGGGGAAAAAAAGCCATCACTATACAACCAGCAGAAATGGGTACGCGCACTCGGATACTGTCCGTCAACCTGATAATATTAGTGTTTTCTAAACGTCTAGTTAAGGCAGGGGTGAGCGCATGCTACGTATCTCAACAGATTGTCCTGCAGCGGATCCAAACAATTGCAGCAGCTGTCTACAGCCGCCGACGTTTCCATAACACTCGGTACATTTGTGGCCAAATGTGGTCCGAAAGGCTAAACAAAGGAAATGGTTGGAGTCAAAAAGTGCAGAGTGCTAAATCAGTCTCAGGTTGGGCTTCATGGTAAACACAGCGAGTTAGCCGTACATCTGTGATTGATCTCAAGGGGAAAGCCGTGTGGAGACCAGCTGACAGTGGGCCACGTTTAATGTGCGTATGGTTTTTATGTCTGTCTTAGGAATAGCGTCTAACATTTCCTCTAAAAGGGCAGCAGAAAGAGAGAAAATAAAGAGAAAAGCATACAGGAGGCCCGGAGTGACATTGAGTAAATAGTATTAAAGTGGCAGCATGAAGGAAAGGACAGCGGAAAGGAGAAGAAAAATACAACATATCACATGCCACACAGACTGATGACAGTGACCTACCAGATGGGAAACTGAAAGTGTGAGGGCAATTCTTTCTGTCTGGAAAAAATGACACCTTTTTTTAAACTATAATGGGTATTTTCAGACAAACTTATACATAACCTAAGGACCATTCTCAAGTCAAATCATTCTGAGACCAGTTTGTTTCCCAGTATGTTAACCTACCCTGTTAAAAACAGCAAAGATCAGCATATGTAGTGCTTTGGACACAGGTATACTGGTCAACCAGTTTTACCACCAGTATTCATTCGAGCTCACCATTTAAAGCATGCAACTACATACCCAAAAAGGAAAAGAAAAAGCTGGGACAGTATGGAAAAAGAACCGCCTTGTGCCTTGCATTTACGTTGCCTTTTTATTTCACTGCAGACAGTGTGAAGCCAAAATATTTATATATAATGTAATATGTTATGTCTGGTCAGCTTCATGTCATTTGTTAACAAACATCCATTCCTGCATTTCAGGCCTAAATGAAGCTGATCAGAGAAAATGTGAAATATCTTCAGTTCATTCTGTCTGCATTGAAATAAAAGTCAAGGTCTCCGGTACCTGTTTTGTACTGCTCAAGTACCCCTTAACTGAATCCCATCACCTCTAAAAATAATAAAAATCAGTTATTTTTGTTGTTGCTTTTTTAAATGTAAGTTTAGCTCTGATATGCTAAAAAACGCCAAACCACAGAAAGTATATGGTGTAAACATTACATTTTAACAGTAAAAACGCATCATGTACCGCTTGCCTCGCAAATGGCATGATACAAAAATGGCTTTGTGGTTCTCTGATTTGTTGGTGTCTTTCCAATCATAGTGTTTCCCCTACCCTTTGGAATAACAGTCCAAAATTATGTTAAAATGTCCCTTTTTGGGGGGTTGGGTTGCTGGGGCTGGGCTCACTGCGTAAACCCCCTAAAGCTCTGATTCTAGAATTGCTCCTGGTGTGAGGTATGTGATTGATCATCAACAGTACTGCTAGCTTTGTGGATGCAGCGTTTGTGATAAATGTCCATGATGGTTAAGGTGGGGGAGACCATAGTGATGATCTCAGCTGTCTTCACTATCCTCTGTAGGGTCTTGTGGTTCGAGGTGGGGCAATTCCCAAACTAGACAGGGTTGCAGATGCTGAGGATTCTCTCTATAGTCCTGACATAGAGGGTGGTGAGAATGGGGGGTGGAAATATTGCTTTTTGCTGCGTATGCTGCCTTGGCTTATGGCCATAAAGGTGCAACGTCGGTGTCCACTAGGTGCACACCAAGGAACATTTGTGGTTATGACGGTCTGCACAGTGGAGCCATTAGTTCCAAAGTCCCCATGCTGATGGAATTTAGTTAGCAATGACTTGATTGAGATTTGCACGAAAAGCCTAGACCAGATCAGCGGTTTGGAATTGACTGATAGCCGCAAAGTGTAGAGATGCACCGATCATTCAGCCGATCAGCTGGAATCGGCCTGTTTTCAGCATGATCAGCTGTGACCTTTGATCGGCCGATCAGTCTTGTATAACCGATTCTGTTCCCGTCACATTTAGCCTGCACTTCTGACGCTGACAGTAGCACAAACACAGCCACATACATAAACAGCACAGTGCTTTGAATTCCATTCATTCAGAATTCAGTTCATGTGTATAAGGAGCTTTCAACTTAAACAGTTAATGCTCAGCTGCTCACGTCTTTGTTTACCGGGCCCAACATTTAGCTCGCGGCTCGATGGTCTGTTTAATTTTGGTTTCTTTTCTTGTTTTTGTGTGTATATGTATTTTTATTAGTTGATAAAACCTCACACTGCGTGTTTTTAATTGTGTTGTGCCATTTATGCCCGGGATTTAGCGCAAGAGTGTGTTTTTACTGCATTCAGTGACATGCAGTATGCATGACTAACCGTCTTGGTTGGTGCATGCTGCTCCCTGAGTGGGGTGAGTTGCAGTTCAGCATATTTGCTTGTACTTGAACCCTAATTTGAGCAAGTTTGCAGTGATTGATTTTTGTGTGGCTAAAGCTGGTGAAAGAATACAGCCATGTAACAGCCCCTGTTATATTTCTTTAGAAATTGTTTCTGCATGATGTCATTTAAAAGTCTTTGACAGAAAGGAAATTGGAAAGAAATTGGACTCGGCCAAAATCGGAATCGGCCAGTCATATACTGTATTTAAAGAAATCGGAAATCGGAATCGGCCAAGAAAATTGCAATCGGTCCATCTCTAGCAAATAGTTCAGAAAGTGTGTTATGGTTTATGTGCGGGGTTCTGGGGTTGGGTGAAGTGTACACGATGACATTGACATGGGGTTGAAATCTTTCGGTAAATAGCATGGTCTACATCAAACAGTCCCTATCTCCACCAGCAATGAGTAGTAACTGGCGATAAGAACAGCATTTCCACACTATTTGTTGCTGATGTAAACACACAGACCACCTCTCCATGTCTTACCTGCATGTTTAGCCTCTCCAGGTGAATGGCCAGCTGTCATAGAGCCATGATTCAGTCAGTATAATAACACCGAGCTCATGTTGTGAAGTCAAGACATAACCAACTATGACAACACAAATCCCACTCCCATGAACTTTATGATGGAAAGCTATATTCTGTCTAATTATTCTGTCTAAATGCTGCAACTCGCCAATTAGTTGGTGTGTCATTATTACATATTTGAAAAAATATTAATAAATCCGATTGTCCTCTAAGGGTAGATGTGAAGGTGTTACCATTTTTGTCTCTTTAGTTTTACATGTGATTATGTCCTTTGAACCAGAGATGCTCACACATAATCTATTGCAAGTCCAAGTCCAGTCTCTTATGGCTGAAATGCATGATCGTCATCCAGTCTGCCCATAACACTGCATTTCTATTTCTTATGAGTGTAAAGCATGTACTGTACTGTCATCTATTAGCATACACTATTCACTAGACTAGTTGTATGATCTTTTAAAATGCTATTGTAATGTAATGTGAAGAAACGCAAATTGTAAGCTTTTGGAATAACAATTTACCTGCCCATATTCGCTTAGTTCAACTTCTCATTCACATTACTATGTGCCTGACCTATCTGGGTGCATTTAGAGCTGCCTGATGAAATTCACCATTGTTGATCCTGCATCACTTATTCTGTTGCCACAGACTTTACATGTGGCCATTTCACTTGTTCATGCTCTGTGTGAAGATACTCGTCCTGTATTCTGGTGGGGTTATGAGAGCGAATCTGGCAACCCTGAAGTACAATCATAGCAAAGCATGCATGCAAGCTGTGGGTGTTGGGGGTTTAGTCTGCAACACGACAAACTAGCTGTTGTGCTTTATTAGGCATGTATAATGGAGACAGAGAGATGCAAGACCAAGCCCAAATAAGCAACTACACCTTAGAAACAAGCCCAAAAGACGGCAACCCGCGATTACCAAAAATACGGCTGAAGTCGCGTATATGAATGATGAATTCAGCCAAAGACCTAAGTAGGGCTGTGCTAAAAAATCGATATAGCAATATATTGAGATATGTATTTTTGTGATACTAAATAGATTTTCAGCTGAAAACATTGATTTTTTTTTTTTAAGGAAGGGTGTAAACTACAATCTCCGCTCCTGTAGAGGTCACAGTACAGTGTTCTGACTCAATTTGTCTGATGAATTATCAATGTTGTGATGTATTAAGACAACGCAGATTACCGTATTTTCCGGGCTATAAAGCGCACCGGGTTATAAGGCGCGATATCAGTGATCAACTTCTAACTGGTATATTTTCATACATAAAGCGCACCGGGTTATAAGGCACATGAAATGAAACAAAACTATTAAGTTCCGTCGGAAGCTCAGTTTGGTCTTTACCTGGCGCAGGGCGTCTTCTTGCTTCCTCCACTTCCGTACCATTGATTCGTTAATATTGAATTCTCTCACAGCTGCTCTATGTCCATGTTGTACTGCGTGACTGATAGCGTTGTGTTTGAAATCCGCTTCGAAAATGAATGAATGAATGAATGCACATACCCTAATGCTGAAGCACATACCGTATTACCCCGCGATGCTGCACACTACGGTTGCCGCAAGCTTCGTAACTTACCAAGGCCGTGCTAAAACATTTTGACAGATTTATGAGCGCCGTGTACCATCTACAATCGGTTCTACGTCAGAAGGCTCAACCAGAATTAATTCATACATTAGACGCACCGCATTTTAAGGCGCACTGTCGATTTTTGAGAAAGTTAAAGGATTGTAAGTGCGCTTTATGGTCCGAAAAATACGGTATAGACCATAACTTTCAGCTGTTTTTAGATTTTCAGTGAATTATGTGGAATATTGCAATATTCGTGATATAATCGTATCGTGAAGTCCTTTCCAATACCCACCCCTAATTATAAGACACAAAACTGAATGAAGTACATGAAGATAAAAAAAAATTTCATGAAATAAAGATTGGTCACGAGTCCTGAATCTCGAGTCCAAGTCGAGTCAAAGTGACTGTTTTAGCGACTTCATGCATGTCAGAAAGTGTCTCAGACTCAAGTCTCTAACTCTACTGGGGACTAAAACACCACACTAAAAAGGTGTTACTGAATATATTCTTTTAAAAGTTTAACTTGATCAGCTCCCAATTAAAATGGTTCCTAACATGGCTCTATTGTTTTTGTTGACATTTTTTCCACGTCGCGCACCCGTGCCCTCCGCAAACTCTTTTCATCATCCATTGCGAAGTGTTTGTTTGTCATCGTGAGATAGAATGAAACAGATAATACAAAAAGAGAACAGAAAGTGAAGGACAGCAGGAAGACCGAGGAGGGTACAAAAAGAAAAAATCTTTAACAGATGAGGCGTTTTTTGGGGGGGGGAATAGATGTTTTACTGAGACAAACTTTGGCATTAAGCCTGAATATGAATTGCCTAAAAGCCACAGGATAGATGATGGGGCTCTAACAGACTAGCCTGGAAGAAACTGTATGTAGGCCAATGCTATTAGGCCATTAGTGCCGGTCAGCGCTTAACCAGAGAGTGTGTGTGTGCCGACGTGTGTTTTATTACAGTCTGCTTGGCGGCCCAACAAAATAGATACAAGATTAGCATAGTGATATTCGTCTACATAAAAAAAAAAAAGAGGTAGGCAGTGGAGGGAAGTACATCTGTGTGTGTGGGTGTGTGCACAACTCCAACTGTCCATCCTTCAGGCCCCTGGGGCAGCCTCAAACCCCTCATTATAGAGGAGAATGACGGTGCGCTGTCAAATTTGGGTCACACTGGGGGTCGGAATTATTTCCATTTTTGACACTTCATGAAGGTGAATATGCTTTAGACACAAATGTAAGCAGTTGACAATGCTTACTGCGCGGCAGCACACAAACCATTACCAGAGTTCTTGCACTCCAGGGAATGCAGACATCATTTTATAATACGCTTCAATTATGAAATACTGCACGTTAATGTTTTACCACATCCAACTTATCTGCTGGCCAAAGCAGAGATCTCAGTCTCTGTAGCCATTACCTGGGGTTATGCCTGCAATATAAACCATTTCCGCAGTAGAAATTGCCTCTGTGAGACAACGTCTGGCTTGGGATGTATGATCTGGCCACCATCATAATTGAATATGTTGAGCGGTTGCTACCAGTAAATGATTGCATTGATGATTGGTTTATTGTAGGTGCACTACAAGGGATTTATACGCTTTTATAACGATTTAATTTGGCAATTCACAGTACTGAAGGGGAAAAAAGAGGGCCACATTCCTTCTGTCATTTAGTCTGCCTCGCTTTCATCCTTTTACCACAGACTCCGGTCAGTCGGCTGTGTGTTTGTCCAGCTTCTGACCACGTTTGCCAGCTGAACTCGAATTTCCTTTTGGCTAGTTTCTGCATAAGCGAGCTTAAGAAAACAGGAATAATACAGTCTGTTCTCTGTTTCTCTCTCCTTCTCCATCTTTCTGCTCTCACAGACCACAGCATAAAAAAAATCCACCACCCAATTCTTCGTCCTCTCTCCCACTGAATGTTATTCGGCTTGCTGGCAGATATTGAGAAAGAGAGAGAAGAGTGGGCGAGAAAGAGACTTGATTTAATCCATCAGATCATTCCTTTGTAGCTAGCCAGACCCCCTGCCTTTATGTGTGCACAATAAATCCTGGAGAAGGAGAGGGGGCTTGAGATGTTCACTACCATCAAACGCAGACTCACAATTGGGTTTGCTTTCATGAGAAAAGAAGGCTGAGCATCTGGGTCTGGGTATGTTTGTCCACACGGCCAGGGTTCACACTGCATTTGGGAGCAATGGCCTGTGATTTCAAACCGGGCAAAGCACGTGCGAGTGTGTGTGTTAGAACACTGGCGTTAGTTGGCCTTAGTTTTGTGCCTAAGCCACAGGATGTCTGGGAGAACAGTCTGAGAGAGAACGAGACATGGGATTCCTGTTTGTTTTTTCTAGTGAGTGGATGTTTGGACTGAGCTAAGTGAGTTGGTTGTCTAAAGAAGCAGCTACTTTTAACTGTCTACGGTATTATGCAAAAGTCTTAGGACACCATTAGATTTGTTGTTTTAGCAATGGTGTACGGACCATATATAACATGTTGTTGACAACTGGATCCAAATATTTCAAACTTGGATTTGTCACTCCATAATACTCTTTTACACTTATCTTCATTCCAGTCTTTGTGAGTCTTTGTGAGCTTTTTTGATCAACTTTCTTCTGACTGTAGGGTCTGACAGATGCTGCCATTGCTGAAGTGTAAGGGGAGGTCACACTAAATACTTGCCACTGTAGCCTATAGAAGCTTTTTTGTCTTCTGTTTTTAATATTTTTTTTAAATACTACATACAAATTTCAGGTTGTATTCTAATAAATATACTGATAAATAATTAGAAATGGACTGCAAAAAACAATCTTTGCAAGTGAAATTATCTTATTTAAAGGCAACAAATCTTATTTTTACTTTTACAAGGCACTGTAAGAATATTTTGCTTATTTTTAGAAGAACTGCCTTGATCACCCTCATTTACCTTATTTTAAATAATACAGCTCAAATTAAGCCAAAAAAAGTCACCGGTTAAGTTATTCTGATTCAAGATATAAAACCCTTGATTGAGTTATTAGTATTATTATAGCTTACTTTATGAATTTTTTTTTGTTTAATATAAGCACTTTCTTCTCATTTTTGGTATATATTTTTTCTAGTTTCCGTAAATTGCTTTTTGCTGTGTGGTCGTTATATAATTGCTAAAACAATGGTATTATTATCTAATCTAATCTATAAATTGTGTAATCTAATTGCACAGTATAATACTTTTGCACAGTATGTGTCTAATATATAAACTATCTGCAGCTGTAACTATTACCAAGAACCATGCTTTTCTCCGTACTAACTTCATTGACCTGAAACTGCCTGATAATGCAAGTCTATTGACAGCTTTTGAGTGTCAATTACTGTAAATAATTTAACAATCTAGCAATGGAATTAAAGTTTTTAAGCATAGTTGGCTAGGCTACTTGGGTTAGCAGCTTTAGTGGAAAAGATACATCAGTAAACACATGAGAAACTGCATTCATATACAGACTGTACCATTTACTGGCCAGTCCACTTGTATTATAGAAAAAAAAATACCTATGTGCATTTCAAATCTCTGAGTTTGCCAGGCTCTTGGGCCAAGAAAGTTGGAAATAGGTCAATGAAAAGTACAAGCAGGTCGCATTTAATGGTGAAATTTGCATTATGTTCTGTTAAGAGCTAGAAAGCAGTAATGGAATGAATAACTGTAACTCATAAAACTGAGCATTAAGTCCAAACATACGTCTGTAGTCTGAGATGTACTCTGTTACGATACTAACTCCTACTCAAATTATGGCCTTTTAATGGCGTGTTAAGCATATTTAACAAGAATCACTTTATACAGTATATCCCTAGTGTTAAGAACTTGCATAAAACTACACAAGATAAGCTCTAGTTGCAGACGTTTTTCAACCTATATGGTTGTGTATTCAATCCTTCCATTATACTTCATTAACAGGCAAACAAATGCAGTGTATAGCTATTGAAACCAGTTACAGAGTCATGTTATGTAATATTCTAAATAAAACTTTCTCTATAAATTGTATGGTACAAGTATTTTCCTTATAAAGACATGGAGTTTGCAGCTTGTACAGAAGTTATAAATAAAAAAAAATTATGTAGGCCCCTTGGTGTTTGCAAAACTGGGAATGCTCTTAATTTTCACTGAGTCACGTGCTGGCAAGCTGGAACGCCCCTCAGAAGGTGTTAAACCTCCACAAAAGAAGCTTACGGCCAGGTGGTCGTGCCACGCTTCAGAAGGCTGCACTTCCTTTGACCTTCAGCCCGCCAACCGAGGGGGGCAACTGAGAGAGGTTGAACCTGGGAGGTTGGGTGGGGGGCTTTGGGGGGCAGGAAGAGTGACAGAGCTTTACCATAATTCAATAACACTAATCCCCAATGAAGAGACAATGAAAGAGACGGTGGAGGGGGCGAACTAAACCGAGCGTGGCACGCCAGGCCCTGGGGCCCGTTGAAAGGGGAATGAGTGCAGCTGATGGACTGTGTGTGTAAAAGTGGGGGAAATTAGGAGCAGTGGGACTGGGAATCCAGCTGTCTGCCTGTCAACCTGGTGAGTTAGTGTCTCCGATCTCCGAGGACGTCTGCGTGTGAGACAGAGACGAGTGGAAAGACAAAACGTAATCGATCATCCGAACGGGTCAAGCTTTATCATGCCCAGTCCCATTATTTATGAGGACACATTGACTTTTGACTGCTGGGAAAGAGTCCATTTTGTTTATAGATGTGATCTTGTCGCTTTGCAGAAGTCCCGTCATCCTTCACGTGCATATCTGTGTATATTAAACAGTCAGCTCCAGAATTATTGACAGCCGTGGAGCATTGAAGTACAGTGGTACCTCGGCTCTTGTCATTAATTCCCTTGTGGTGAAAAAAAAACAACAAATTTTTCCCACAAGGAATAATGTAAACTGAATTAATTCATTCCAGACCCCCAGAAGATGGCACACTATAAGGCATTATATGCATTAATGGAGTTGTATTGTACAGGTGCGCCCTGATTTACGAAGCCGATATGCTTAGAAATCCATCATAAGTGAAATGTATTATGAACTGAGGAGTTTGAGTGTTTGGTAGAGCAGCCTATAATAGTAGAGCCTATGATAGGTAATGATAAGTATGTCGATGTTTAAAACGATTGCATTAACCTACAGTTGGCCAAAATCATTAACATTTTTAAAATAAAGAAAGAAATCTCATGTAATTTAGTGAGTAATGGATTGAAAGTGAAAAGCGAAAGCAACACTTATTCAATAGATTAACTCTGGGCGCTTGCATAGCTACTAAGCTAACTGCAGCCTCTGTTTTGGAGCATTCGATTCCTGTTTTGCTTTCGATTGGCTCTTATGAACATTTTTAGGACCCATGGAGACTTATTTGCACTAAGAATACTGTACTGTAGATCTAAAAATAAAGAAAAACACGATAGAAATAGTGGAGATCTGAGCAGCCGCTGTTGTAACTCTGAATCACTGTGTACTGAATCGTGAATCACGGCTCGACTCATACACGTTTAAGCAAGTGCGCCAAGTGCCGAGCAGACAACGAGAACTGAGGCAAATTTTTCTAGTCTACATGCATCCAGAACTGAATTCGACGAGTTCCGAGGTGGTCAAGAAACGGTGTATCACTGTTTAATTCAAGTATATTAACACAAAAAATCATCAAGTAAAGACTTGGAGAATCCAGGCATCAAGGAATCAGAGAGGATTTCTCGATAGAAAATTTTTGCACATCCTCCAGGATCTTAGGTTTTTTTCTTGTGCACTTTCCATTTCTCTTCACCCCATGAGATGTAGGTCAAGGGACTGGGATGGAAGTCAGATTCTGTGGTCACCGAACCATTTTTGAGTGGATTTAGACAAATGTCTTGGATCATTTCAACCACAATTCCCATGTAGCTTCTTGGAATAGGCAGCCAAAAATCTCTTGGTTCATCATGGAGTCCATGATGTCATGTATCCCAGCAAGGTTCCCAGGGTCTTCGGAGGCAAAACATTTACATTTACAGCATTTAGCAGACGCCCTTATCCAGAGCGACTTACAATTGGTACAGTCTTACAATCCAAGCAATTGTGGGTTAAGGGTCTTGCTCAAGGACCCAACAGTGGCAGTTTGGCAGAGGTGGGATTTGAACCCTGGACCTTCTGGTCCAGAGTCCAGTACTTGAACCGCTAGGCCACCACAGTCCCAAACATCCCAGATCCTCCACCATAATTATCAGTTGGGATTAGATTATATTCTGTATAGCCAACCTTCTTCTTCTGCCAAGCCCATATTGAGCATTCGTTTCCAAAAAGATCTGTTATTTTCTCGAGCGCCCAGTTCAAGACCACGTTCCAGACGCACCTTGTGAACCCCAGGTACTTTGTGGTTACATGTTTTTCTTCTAGCGCACCTTCCAAATAGATTGTTTCCAATGAGGTGGCGTCTAATTATAGATTTGGAGACTTGGTGCCAGCAAACTATAAATCGTCTGCAAATTTGTGCTCCTAGGAGACATTTTTGCCCCTCGCTGTGTGCCGGGGAAAAATACACTTACATCCGTATTCAGTCGTGCTGCATAATTAGGAACATCACTTACATTATACCTGGCGACTGACTGGCTTATGCTGCTCTCCAGGATATTTGCCAGTCTTGCTCATGACCCAGACCAGCGATAAAATTTGAAAAAAAAAATAATAATAATAATGAATTTGGTTCATAATCATTTTTAAGGGTTGCAGTGATTGGAACACTTGGTTTTGTGACAGTATAGTATATACACAGACTGACCAAAAAGGAAAAAAAAAGTCAATCTAATATTTTGTTGGCCTTAGTTAGCTTTCTCTCACATTCCCAGTGTGACATTAAGCTAATTAACCATGAACATTTCTCATAACCTCTCTTACCCATCATTACCGAGGGTGACAATAATTCAGTAGCTGACTGTATATGCTTCTAACAAATGGGTAGTAACGGCTGAGTAGTTAAGGCTCTGAACTAATCTGACCTGACAGGTCAAAGCGACTAAAGTAGCTATAATGGAGTCTGTCAGTCAGTCAGTTTACATATGGAATAACATTTAGTTTGTTCTAAATGGCGTTTTAATTAGGTACGAGTAAGTACACACAAACATACACAATCCCTCCATTTTATACTTTATAAATTGTCAGCTGTCAATGTGTCGTGTTGTAAGACGAAAACAGGCCTGGTGAAGGAAACAACAGGACACATTGTTGGGCATTATCTCTAACATAATGTGTTTATGATCCTTGCCTGTAATTTAATTTAATTTAAGAGTAGCATGTCAACTTATATGTTCCTCTTTGGATTTAACATTGTTAGATTAAATGCTTTTAGCAAATGTTGTAGGTAAGTGAATATGTAAACTTTATAGTCTATTGTATTAATAAGTAATTACTCATGTTTCTCTACATACTTTGTTAGTCCCCTTTACTCTGTTCTCTAATGGTCAGGACCCCCACAGATCAGGTACTATCTGCAGTGCTGCTGGAGTATTGAAAAACTGTTCCACACACTGTCCAGTTTATTAGAGACATTCACCTTATTGCTCCATCTCGTAGATGTAAAGTCAGCGACAACAGCCCATTTGTCATCCTCTGATTCTTCGTATATGCTCACTGGACGCTGTCTACAGGATGCTGGTGGCTGGACATTTTTGTCTGGTGGACTATTTTCAGTCTAAATCACTGAGGTGATTTAAAACACCTGCTCGTATCAGTGCTAAACACACTAACACACCACATCAGTGTCACTGCAATGCTGAGAATGATCCACCACCCAAATAGGACCTGATCTGTGGTGGTCCTGACACTTAGAGAACATTTAGCAGACGCCCTTATCCAGAGCGACTTACAATCCAAGCAATTGTGGGTTAACAGTGGTAGCTTGGCAGATGTGGGATTTGAACCCTGAATTTTCTGGTCCATAGTCCAGTACCTTAACTGCTAGGCTACCACAGTCCCAGAACAGAGTAATGGGGACTAGCAAAGTATGTAGAGTAACAGATGCACTACAGTCTGTAATTGTAGAACTACAAAGTGCAGTAGTACAGTGACCACTGAAGGTAGATATGTAGCCCTGTTTCTTGGCTGCTAACCTTCCAAAAAGACCATTCCTGTATAAGGGGAGGTCACAGTAAATACTCGCTACTGCAACCTATAGAAGCTGGTTTTTCATATTTTTTGATAGTGCATACAAATTTCCTGTATTTTTTTATTGTATTTATGTACTATTATTGTACCATTTTATACCATATGCATGTATAATATGGTGGACCCAAGTTGCCCAGTTGAATGCTGGATGTTTACATGCCGACAAAGTATGATGATCCCTATCACTTCTGACATGTTACAGAACTCAGAAGGCAAACAGAGCTGTTTTTCTCATTAGTCCTCCCTCTGTGCTACATCTGCTACCCAGCCAAGTGAATTAAGACCACAGCTTCAGATGTTCTCCCCAGGGCCTTCACATACATAGCAGACAGGAGGATGATTTGTCCACATGTAGGTGTGTGTTTAACAATGGTTGAGCAAAAGAAGACGTGTAGCTGTACTGGGATTGTGAAAGAACATGCAACCTCAAGTAAGCCACAGCAGACAGGGCTGCCGTTTCACAAAAAAATGACCACAAAAATGCACACGCACACATTGTACGAGTGGACGGTGGAAGCTGTTATTACCAGAGGAGACTGAAAGGCTGCATATTTAAAGCCTCAATGAGCAAGAGCAAGTCAGTATTGGTAGCAGATAGGCTGCAGGTTTGGCTCTAAAAATGGCTTCAGCTGGGGCGTTTAAGGCTTGGTTTTTACGTAGGTGTAAGCACACAGCTGCAACGTGAGGAACACTGTTAGCAAATGTATTTCTGTATGTTTTGTGTAGTTCGTGGATTAAAAGTTATGGGTTTAGCTTAGAGCCTAAACAACTGTATGCAAGAGAAAAGTCAGGCTGTCTCACAAACCAAACACTAATTCACTGAATACGTAATATGTCAAATTAGTACATAGTATGTGGTTTAGGATGTAGCACCACTTTTAAGCTCTTAATTATTGTTCTTCTAAGGTGTGTAGCTAATTTAA
The DNA here is from genome assembly GCA_025084515.1 of Ancistrus triradiatus. NCBI lineage: Eukaryota > Metazoa > Chordata > Actinopteri > Siluriformes > Loricariidae > Ancistrus > Ancistrus triradiatus. The sequence continues at coordinate 615,949 of JAJAGP010000130.1, forward strand.
ACCATGGTCTGGTTTAGAAATGTCACACTTTTACCATGCTGATTAATGACTAAGGATATTTGGGTGAGGGGGCGGACCCTGAGGTAGAGAGGTGTGAAGGTCCCAAAGAAGAAGGACCTCCTCTTTACCCTTATAAATATACAGTCATAAAGGGACGTACATGGTCAGCACCAATACTATAGTAGGCTGTGGTGTTTAAACGATGCTCAATTGGTATTAAGGGGCCAAAAGTATGCAAAGAAACTATCCCCCATACCATTACACCACCAGCAGCCTGAACCATTTGTACAAGGCAGGATGGATTTATGCTTTCATGTTGTTTACGCCAAATTCTGACCCTACTTTCTAAATGTTTTGCAGCTGAAATCGAGACAGTTTTCATATCTTTTGGTGAGCTTGTGCGAATTTGTAGCTTCAGTTGCCCATTGGTAGCTGAGTGGCACCCTGTGTGGTCTTCTGCTCCTGTAGCCCATCTGCTTTCAGGTTTGACATGTTGTGCATGCATAGATGCTCTTTTGCATACCTTGGATGTAATAAGTGGATATTTGAGTGACTGTTGCCTTTCTATCAACTCGACCAGTCTGCTCATTCTCCTCTGACCTCTGGCATCAGCATGGCACTTTTACCCACAGAACTGCCCTCGCTGGATATTTTCTCTTTTTTGGACCAATCTCTGTAAACCCTAGAGATGGCTGTACATAAAAATCCCAGTAGATTAGCAGTTTCTGAAATACTCAGACCAACCATCTAGCACCAACAACCATGCCATATTCAAAGTTACTTAAATGTCCTTTCACCCCATTCTGATGCTCGGTTTAAACATCAACAGGTCCTCTTGACCATGTCCATGAATGCCATTCAGGGAAAACATAATCAGCTTCTCTGTATCAACTAGCCATTCAAATACAAAGAATATGTGTAGAGACAAGACGGAGTGAGGGCCCTCTTGAGAAACCTTTTTTTCTGATTCACACCTACATATTTGAGCAGTGAGAGAATTTCATTTCACAGAAGAGACAAAGAGAGAATAGAACTGTGTTATCTACTCTTCCATATATAATGTGCCAACTTTTTATGTATGGAAGAGACTTTTAATTTTCAGTGTGAGGCCCTAGCTGTCGAACACTGAGTGGAACATCTACATAGTCCTTACAATCAGTGGCCATTTTGTCACATCTCCCTGCCATTCAAGATCACTTTGTGTGCACTCTGTATCCTGTGCATTAGGAGAAATGGATCACCACATCATTAGAACCACCAGCAGCTTGTTTGTGTACATGTATAATCTCTAGTTAACTAGATGCTGGCTTTCCCCTAGTCCTTCATCTTGCAAGGTTGGTTGGATAGTAAGTAGTGATGGTTGATTATATACTGTAGTACAGTGTAAAAGGCTTACATGACCATCAGATTAGATATACCATTGTTTTTGTATAATTATTCATCAGCCTCTCTATTAGAATACAAAAAGAAAATACAGCCAATTTGTATGCAGTTTTTAAAAAAAAAAAAGAAAAATAATTCTATAGACCACAGTGGTAAGTATTTAGTGTGAATAGCAGCATCTGGCAGTTTCATCCGGAAGCCAAGTTGACCCTTCTACAGTCCAAAGAAGCTTGATCAAGACTTTTTTGGAAGGGTAGCAGCCAAGAAACCACTTTTTCAGGACTGGAATAGGGTGAAAAGGCTAAGATATGCTAAAGCTGACAAACATTGGAATGAATATCAGTGGAAAAAGGTATTATGGATTGACAAATCCAATTTATTTGGGTCCAGTCGTTGTCAATATCTTATATATGATCATTATACTGTTGCTAAAACAACAAATCTAGTGGTGCCCTAAGACTTTGGCACAGTACCATATATCCAAATATATTTTTGGTATACACCTTTTTACTTGATTTCTAAAATATGTCAATGAACAAACATCTGAAACTCGATTCATGATTCACGATTCAGCTCACGGTGATAGTGATTCACGTTCATAACAGCTATGGCTCAGAGAAGAAAGTCAGTTTCTTTTCCGTTGTTTAACGTGTTTTTCTTTATTTTTACATCTACAGTACTGTATTATTAGTGCAAGTAAGTCCCCATGGGTCCTAAAATGGTTAGTAATGACAGCCAACCGAAAGGAAAACTGAATCCCCTTGGTCTTCAGGCTGAGCAGTTAGCATTAGCAGCTATGCTAGTGCCCGGAGTTCACCACTAGAGTAAGTGCTTTGCTTTAACTTTTCACTTTCAATCCATTACTCACTAAATTACATGATTTTTTCAGCACTTTATTATAAAATAAGCTGTGTTAATGATTTTGGCCAACTGTAGGTTAATGTAAGTATTAATATGTAATAGGGTCCATTGTGATACAGTATAGACTATATTCAACAGTTATACTCAACAGTTAACAGTTAGTGATACATGTAACTTATGATTTATTTGTCAGAACATATCATAAATCAGGGAGCACCTGTACTTTACAGCTCCATTAATGCATGTAATGCCTTATACTGTGTGGATTTCCTGGGGGTCTGGAATGGATTCATTCAATTTACATTATCCTTTATGGGAAAAATTTGATTTTGGTTCTCGACAAGCCTTCTGGATTGAATTAATGATGAGAACCGAGGTACCTAGAATAACAGTGATCTAGTTTGATACAATTTTCACTCAAGGTCTGATGGGTTAATTGTATATGCTATGGCAAATGGACAATTTTCAAGTAAAGTCACCAAATTTGGCACACGTTTAACCATGTGTTGTTAAGGCATCAACCTGTGACTAATTTCCGTTTGAGCAGTGTACATCATGCTGAATTCTGTAACACTGGGTCACACGGTTATCATGCCGAAACTTGCCTGATTCAAATCTTTTTAAACACACACGAATTTAAAAGGCTAACTGAAGTAAGCCTACTGAGAGCAGTAACAGAGAGGTAAATAGTTCAGTTTCTTCTAAACGCACTCACCGGTCAGACCTGCTTAATCCTTAAGGCAGGTCACGGTGATCATGGAAGGAGGAAGTCTTAAAGGTAGCTCTGAAATCGACGCCGGCTCAAGTGGAGCAGATGTTTGCTTTGAGTGCTGAGATATTAGTGAGTAATCACTCTCCTGTGGGAACTTGCACTTCTGTCTGAAATGGCCTTAGAGAACAGACGCACATGGATGCATACGTGTGTAACACATCCCAGATAGGTTTTTTTATTTAAGTAATAACATAGGTTTGTTCCATTATATTTGGAAAACGTGTAACCAGCGTTACGTTCATCGTTCCATGTACAACCAAGGCAACAACGTATGCGAAACTACAAATAACATAAATCATTAATGCAAAGTCATTCCCACAATGCACCTATATAACGGAAATATCCAGAACCGGCCAGACAAAGGCGCACACACACACACCAAGTAATCAGTGACGAGACGGTGGGTGTGGGAAAAAGAACAAAGCCTTGAGCCACAGTCTGTAATATCAGACAGAAAGACACTGTAATTGCACTGTGGGAACACCTGAAAGGTTGCAAGAGACCTTAATCCATTAGAAGGGCAGACTATGTTGAAATCTCAATAGCTGAAAAGATGGGGAATAACAGCTGCTATCTGCTGGCTCTTTAAAATCCACGGGCGCAGCGCAGCATTCTGCTTTCATGCTTACATTATCCCATCTCACATTAATAACCATGTTACATTTCCAGGAGTGAAGTCAAAAATGTTGCCCTATGGGAGAATATCAATAATCTGTATGCGCTGCTAGGAAACAGAGAACGTATTTAAAAATATATAGGTTTTAAAAAACTTATTTCAGCCTCTGGCAAGAATCTGTCTTGCAACTTGGATGAATCACAGCGGGGGCATGATTATGTCCATGATTGAGATATATATACTACAATACTATGTAAAAGCCTGTGTAAAACCATTAGATTTGTTGTTTCAGCAATGGTGTCATGAACATGTATCCCATATTTAAGACATTCGACACTCCATAAATATATATTTTTCACTGATCTCCATTCCAATGTTTGTGACCTTCAGAAATCTTGTCGCCCTGTTTCATTCCTTTGGCTGCTCCCCTTCCAAAAAGACCATTCCTGATCAAGCTTCTTCAGACTGTAGGAGATTCAACTTGGCATCCCAAAGAAGCTGCCAGAAGCTGCTATTGTTCAAGTGTAAGGGGGAGATCACACTATATACTTGCCACTATAGACACTTGCCACTTTTTAGTTGTTTAATACTGCATACAAATGTTCCAGTATTTTCAGGTTATACTCAAATAAAGAGGCTGAGAAATAGTTATATAACTCTGGAAAAAATAAAGAGACCACTGCAAAATTTGTCTGGTTTTACCATTTGCAGGTATTGTTTGCTTTTGGAGTGAAATGGAACATATTTTTTAATTCTATAAATTTCTAATTAAAAATATTTATAGACAACTGGTCAAAATAACAAAAGAAGATGCAGTGTTTTCAGACCTTGATAAATAATACAAAATAATACAAGGAAAACCAGTTTAAATTCATTTCTTAAACAATACTAATGCTATAAATTTGGAAAGTTCAGAAGTCAGTATTTCAATCAGAGCTTTCATGTACAGTATCTTGTACTTTTCCTTGATAAATAAGATTTGGTTCAGGTGATCACCTAATCAGTAGCTCAATAATTATAATGAAGTGTGTCTGTGTTGGAATTCATGAGATGCTGGAATGGAATTGCAGCCCTACGTGTAGATATGTTGATCTTAGCAAAATTTGGAGAGATCTTTTTTTTTCTAGAACTGTATATGGTCATTATACCATTGCTAAAACAATCTAATAGTGGCCTCTGACTTTTAGACAGTACTGTATAATCTATCATCTACCTTGATGATTGCCAGCAGTTCATGATTTGCATTTGCACAGTGCAGTTTCCATTTCCTAAATCCATGCTCTGACTGATCAAGTTCTTGTCCCGGATCTGCCTGGAGATGGGGGGGTGTATAATTCAATAAACATCCAATCCGCAAAGTAGAATAACAGACTTCCACCAAACACAGCATCTCAGGACGATATAATTGGAATGGAAGGCAACCAAGGACAGTGTGGAACAAATAATGTCCCATGGGACTGGTGAGAGATGCAAATTGAAAGGAGGCATAGCAGGGACACCTGAAATTACTGCCGGAACGAAAAGCTGCAGTTGGAACTCGCAGACTCTTAAACTTTTGAGAGCAGGTAGACCGACTGTACTCGATTCCCCATTGGACGGGTGTCTGGAGAGGTCCCTTCACGTTTTTGGTATAAATCAAGCTAATTAGCCTGTAAATGAGAAGCCAAACGTCAGCTCCTGCTGACTAGTGGGGCCGGGAGGATAGCGCTAGAGGCATTTTGGAGGAAAGACAAGTCAGCTTTTTCCCGTCCATCGCTGTGTATGTAGGAACGGTGTGCAAATCTGCGTGACGATGAAACTTTTTGTGGCGTTTTACCTTGTTGCAAGGGAAAAAAATATATAAAGAACAATATTTCCCTAATGGCCAAAAAGGTTTTTTGGCTCGTGTCCACTGAGGTACCGAGCACAGCAGATTAGCGCATTAGTGCGCTAATACCAGACTGTCCTTCACTTAGAAAAATCCATTCGCTTGGATCGAATTTTCAAAGTGGGGCTCTTTGGGAACTTTGAGAGGATAGCTGAAATGAATCCTAAAACCACCTCAAGGTTACTTGGACCACACAAAGAAAGGCAGCATGGGATGTTCTAGGGGTGGGCAATATGGCAATATTTTATCGTATCGTGATAGACGATATGCGTTTCATATTTTTCCCATATTGGACACCCCATTTGGAACTGACCAAAGAATTTAGCCGTCCTTTTTGCTTGTGTTGTTCTGTAACACTTGAAGCCTTTCACTGGTCAGAATTGAGATTTAAGTTTATTATATACTGTATACATATTTAATTTACTTGAAATCCAGCTGTATAACATTCTACAGTACATTTGTCATGTTCGTCTGATAGACAGAATATAAACAGTATTTGAACCAAAATGAACCTTATGATCTCTTCACATCTCACTCAGGAGTCAATTGATCCTTTAAGCTTGTCAGAAATAGTGTTTTTATTAATATTGTGATAAGATTCTTTTCCATATTGCCCAGCCCTAGGATGTTCGTAGGCCATGGTCTGCATGTATCTGAATTATTCTGCCACAGATTGCATACAGTTTCATGAATCTGATTGATAACTGTTGAGGAACATGCCTAAACCTGTTTTTTCCACAAACCTTGTCTAAACACATTCGGTACAGTCATTAATCTTCAGTCTCTCCGGACCTTAGGAACTACACAGAGACAGACACAAATACACATGTGGAGCTTGTCAGTGGAACATTTCAAGGTTGTCACTGCTTGTTGTATCCCCGTCATGAATCTAAAGACCGGCGGGGTTCCTTCAGCTGTTCACTTCAAGGTTCTCTTGAGCACTCTTTCACTTGACAGCTGGTTTTGGGCTCGAACCGTCCTCCCCCGGCTTTACGGTAACTCGAAACCGACATATATTTAAGTGGCTATAAAGCATCCTTCAATCCATCCAGACCCCTACAACGTTCAGACAAATAAACTTTCTCTGACTTTTAAAGAAAGCTCACCAGAAACCCCCCAGACCCCTTGGCATGGGGCCTAGCTGCTATCCATATGGTCCCCCCTTCAATGGCTTACTGAAGCTGAGCTGCATAATGTGGTGGCCAGGGGAGCCATTAAACAGCCATTAATTGCAAAGTTGAGGTCTCTTATGGCAATGTTATGCTAATATTTTAAACCATGGAGAAGCACGGTCTGCGTTCAAAAAGAGAAAATGAGAAGAGACGCCCGAACAAAGAGCTAGAGCGACTGAACGAGAACTGTAGGCACATGGAAAGGGTGAAGGGTACAGAAATGGGAATGGGGAAGAAAGAGATGAAAAAAGAGAGTCCATAGCAAAGAAACGGGTCTCTCCAGGTCACCTCGGTACCACATCTCAAGCATCCTGTGTATAACTAACTCACACACACACAGACTTAGGAGTGCAATGACACAGTCGGTGGGAGAGAAAGAAGCTCCAGGCACTGAAAACAAAGAGCTTTGTGTTCAGGAATAGAGTCTGAAATTTAAGTGATGTGTTTTAACTCTGTTCTTTCAGTCTCCACACACGATTGAGAGAGAGCGAGAGATCTCGGCGCTCTCCACAAACCGCTTTCTCGGTTGTTTGTTTTTCCCATTCACAGGTTGCACTTATCAAACGTTTCGAACGAAGCCCAACGCATGCAGTTTACCTGAAGGAGTTATGCTTCTTCATCCAAGCACTAATTTCAGTAAGAAACACTAAGCTTTCTCATACATGGCCCCCCAACTGAGGAATAAACTTCCCACTTTAGTATGATATTCAGACACACTCCAAATTTTTAAGTCTAGCCTAAAGACATACTTATTTACACAGGCCTTTGGTTAGACTTGGACTGGGATGCATGGCTCGGGTTACTGGGGCCGGAGTCTGTAGTCATGTCTGGCCCGCCTGCATCGTCATGCCTTGTCCTTTAGCTGGGAGTGTCTGGTGGGCAGTCTGGCTGGGCTGGGCTTCAGTCCTCTTGATCTTGATTTGCACGTTCTTGCCTTAGACTAAGGGCAGAGCTGGGGGTTCATAGTCAAAGAGTTTTGTGGTCTGGGACATTGGGTTGCTGTCTTCTGCCTCCTGTGGGGTTGCTGATGTCTCATGTGATCCCTCTTGGCTGTGTTACCTTCTGGTTCTCCTCTTTCTAGCTATGCTGCTATAGCTAATGCTGCCGGGGTCTCATGCTACACGTGGCATCAGTGATTGTTAATAGACTCTTAAAAACTACCTAATTACATTTTCAGTTTTCTCTCTGAGCGGTGTTCCTGTACCAGTTCCTGCCCCACACATGATATTCATCCGCTTCAGCTTACTTCAAGCTGTTTCCATCATCAGCTCCAGCCCCACCATACCCGAGCCACATCAGAGGGCAGTAACTCTCTCCCTTCTCTCGTTGGCTGGGGACGAAGTGCTCCCAAGGACTTTCCTGCTTAGACTCAACATCCTAGAGTGACTCTGTGTATCGGACTACATAATGCCGATATGCCTATTTTACATCATTTTATTTGAACTATCACTATAAGACTTATTTGTTTAAATAAATTACATTTATCATCTACGCCACCCAAGAAGGATGTGTCCCTTTTTGAGTCCTCCCAAGGTTTCTTCCTCATAACGCTTAGGGAGTTTTTCCTTGCCACTGACACCCTAGGCTTGCTCAATTTGGGATTGGCCATAGATATTAGCAGATAATCTAAAATTGTAGTTGCTTTGAGACAATGCTTCATTGTAAATAGCACTATATAAATAAATCTGTCTTGACTACGTAAGCAGTTACACACTGAAGCCTTTCAACCAGCCATATGTTCAGCCGTGATCAGGAATTCCATTGTACAAGCAAATAATTCGCTTTATCAGCTTCATATAAAGGCAACCGAGAACTGCAAAAATGACCAAACACCAGTTACTGTTTGTTCTGCTTACGCAAAGCTTCAACTTGCAGTGAAAAATGTGCGTTTCAATATTCTGCATCACAAACAAAACCACGCGCCCTTTACAGATGCTAGTGATAAAATCCCAATCTGCAACCCTTCTGTGGGAAAGAAGCAATTTGTCTCTGATTGTCACTCCTTATTGGCCTGCTTTATTGACTGCAATGGTGTATTACAAATCAGAAATACAATAATGTTGTTAGCATGCCTCAGGAATATTTCTGAAAGTTAATTTAACTCGCTTACACCATTAGCTCATTAAAATACTACGATCTGGGAGCATTCATTAATAAAGTGAATACTGAAAACCTCAGTCATCAACAGGCAGATTGACTAATGCTATACAGGTATGCGGAGCATATCGTCCGAGGTCCCATAAGGGTTATTATCAATATTATTAAGGTTATTAACCTTCTTAACCCATATACAGTGGTATCTCGGTTCTCGTCATTAAAGAAGACTTGCCAAGAACCGAACAGGATGAGTACCGAGCCAGTTTTTCCCGTAAGGAATAAATGTATATTGAATTAGTTCGTTCCAGACCCCCAGAAAATCCACACTGTATAAGGCATTATATGCATTAATGGAGTTGTATTGTACAGGTGCTCCATGATTTACAATGTTCCGACAAGTCCATCATAAGTTAATGTAACATGAACTGAGGAGCTTAATGAGTGTTTGGTAGAGCGGTCTATAGTGTATCATTGTGTAGCCTATGACAAGTAATGATGAGTAAGTTAATGTTTAAACCACTTACATTAACCTACAGTTGGCCAAAATCATTAACACAAACCATAATTTATAATAGTGTTGAAAAATCTCATGCAATTTAGTGAGTAATGGATTGAAAGTGAAAGTAAGCAAAATACTGAACTCTGGGCACTAGCATAGCTGCTATGCTAACTGCAGCCTGTTTTCTGGAGCATTCATTTCTTGTTTTGCCTTTGGTTGGCTCTTATAAACTAACCTTTTTAGGACCCATGGAGACTTCTTTGCACTAAGAATACAGTACTGTAGATGTAAAAATAAAGAAAAACGCGATAAAAAATCGATCATTCCTGAGGGCTATTGTGAACCTGAATCACTGTGTACTGAATCGTGACTCGTGAGTCATGAATTGTGTGTCAGCTGAAATGAGTCACACAGTTCGACTCATAAGAGTTTAAGCAATTGCCCTGAGTACCGAGCAAACAACGAGAACCAAGATGCATTTTTCTAGACAAAATGGGTCAAGAACCGAATTTGACGACTCCCAAGGTGGTCAAGCACCAAGGTACCACTGTATTACCTTGTCCAGATACATTATCTGCTGTGGTACAGTGGTTGTAGTGGCAGATGTAACACACACAGTTTCTGCACGCTTCTCAGTTTCCTGCTCTCTTATGAAATACATGCACATGACATAACTATAGTCATACACTTCGCATATGAGACTGGCATTGACATCAGTCTAATATAGCATGCCATCCAGGTGTAGGATGTTTGGGCTGATTAGCCCACAAAGCACCTTGGCAAACCTATTTTCTTCAGTGGCAACAAGCCAGAATGCACAACTCCTCTATGTTCAGAGTCGGTGGTGCAATTGCTGGCTTGTACTGTGCAGAATGCATGCCCATTGCCCCAAATGGTGGCAGCAGTGTCATGAAGGACACAAACATGTCTAAATATATTAAATAAGCTCAGTTTTATGGAGTATAGTCAGAGCTAGCTGACCAGTACCCAGCTGTGGATATTACTCGTCATCCACCTAATAACTGAATACAGTGAAACTGTACAACGTCATATAAATGTGTACACTACAAATAAAAGTTACCCTGCTTATGAAAGTGAACAGATGCTTATTATTTCATTTACTTTGTTACTTTACCATGAGATCATGTAATCAGTGATGCGAATATTAAAGGAAAACTGTTCTGCAAAAATGTAGTTTGCTTTGATAATTATTACTTTTCAGATTCTGCATATTCTTGGATTTCTTAAATTACAGTGCCTCTCTTGGTAAATCTAATCCAGCTCAAACAGGCCTTTAATTTATGAAAAATGTAGGAGAAAAATTAGGCAAATTCTGCCAAAGGATTAATGGTACCATGAGACTTTAAAAAGTTAATGGGCCTGTTAGACTGACCGCAGCTGCCTTTGTCTGTTTTATGGGTCTTTAATATGCCTTAATGTGTTGCCTCTCTCAAATGACTCGCAATTTGTTCTGATGTGGTGAGTTTTTCTCAGGATGGAAAGGACGACACAGAACAAAGCCCTTAGAACAATTTCAACATGCAAGAAGGTCATCCCATATAAGATCTTCAGAGGATGGGACAGAATCATAGTGACTCTTGGATTTTATCTGATATTGAGATGGGAGCACAAAGGCCTTATATGGTACTGCAGCTTTTCAATCTGACGATGTAAGAAGCAAGAGAAGGACCCAGGCGGCTTAGAAGGCTCAGAGACGACCCCTCAGAGTAAATATATTGTTTTCCTTCATAGACAAACGGTGATGGTTATTTTTGCGTATTTGGGACAGGAAGTTATTGTCGTTTGAAAGGAAAAGCAATTTCCTCTGTCTCACAAAGCAAAAATATCTTGCTGTGTTGGAACTATGCACTCAGTGATACCATTTTTAGAAGCCCAGCATGCTTCTTTATTTTGTTTTTAACCTGGACTTGGCCTTATTTGTATAACAGATTAATTATAAGAACATTCATGAAAGGCATAGAACAGGGCTTATGGGCCAAAAGCTGCCAATTAATGTAATGAGTGGTAGTAATTATTAATGATAATAATGTTAAAAAATTGAGCCCAAACTAATTGAAATACTGACTTGGATTGTGTCCCAAGTAGGGGGTTTCAATGCAGTTCAAACAGCATATCAAATTCAACGAGATTTTACGCTTTAAAATATTTGAGATATCAGCCGAGGTGCTTAATAACACACTGCATTTAATCCATTATATTAAGTTAAGGTTTTGAATAAAATGTACTGTAATTAAGTTACCTTTTAGTCTTACTTGAGTAAGTTTATACTTTTACTCCATTAAATTTGAACTACAGGATTTGAACACGATTATATCACACACTATACAGAGCAGGTGTGATGAAACACAGTCGTTTAGGATCAGATATTTTTGTTTAAAAATATATCTGCATGCAGACATAATAATATTATGTTAATTGCCTTCTCACGAGTTGCTTTGTCTAGGAAAGTAACACATTTAACATTTGTCTTGAAATGTGCCCCGGGTTGGTGTCACATGATAACTTTATCAGTTTAACTTTAACCCAGCTAAATAGAGGTTTGTGTTGCTTAACATGCACAACAGAATCTGTAAAAGTGCACACTATGTATCCTGGACATTGAGGAGAATATTATATCATAATTAGCAATGCTATGGGATACGTTCTTGTACCTGTGTTGAGTAAACAGTCAAGGTACCGCAGTGTTTCCCATATGCTGATTTATTTAATATGAACATTGACCACCCCATTTTTTTACTATTTACCGTATTTTTCGGACCATATGGCGCACTTAAAATCCTTAAATGCGGTGCGTCTAATGTATGAATTAATTCTGGTTGAGCCTTCTGATCTAGAACCGATTGTAGATGGTACACGGCGCTCATAAATCTGTCAAAATGTTTTAGCACGGCCTTGGTAGGTTACGAAGCTTACGGCAACCGTAGTGCGCAGCATAGCGGAGTAATACGGTATGTGCTTCAGCATTAGGGTACGTGCATTCATTCATTTATTTTCGAAGCGGATTTCAAACACAACGCTATCAGTCACGCAGTACAACATGGTCATAGAGCAGCTGCGAGAGAATTCAACATTAACGAATCAATGGTACGGAAGTGGAGGAAGCAAGAAGACGCCCTGCGGCAGGTAAAGACCAAACTGAGCTTCCGATGGAACTTAAGAGTTTCGTTTCATTTCATGCGTCTTATAACCCGGTGCGCTTTATGTATGAAAATATACCCGTTAGCAGCCGATCATTGATATCGCGCCTTATAACCCAGTGACTTTATAGCCCGGAAAATACGGTAAAATAGGTAAACTCATTTAACTGTAAAGCTGCGTGCTGTTCACTGATTCACTCAGCCCTTCATTACACCATGTGTTCACGTTCACACACTCTCTAACAAATAGCGCAATCTTTTTCTGTTTGGAACGAACAGGAATTTCAGAATAGAGCAGGGAACTGACTGAGAAGTGTGCAGAAGCTGTGAGAAATGAGCGCATTTAGCCCTGGTAGTTGCGATGCAAAGACGTTTTTGTTTCCTCCCATTGTTTCTGTGATGTGATACTTCTTACTCCACTTGTTTCTCCACCTGTGGTGCGTCAGCTTACCTCCACAAATAGAAACTAGTTCTCAAATAGAAACTAATCCACAACTGTCCCATGATCCACTCATGGGCTCTACGACAACAGCTAATGTATATGGCAAGGTAATATATGGGTTAAGTAAGTTAATTACCTTAAGATTAAGAATAATAACCTTATTGGGCCACAGACATCTTTTGCAGACGTTGAACAGATGTTATTCCTGTATATTTGGTTAAAAATAAAACAAAAAAACACTGAAAAAAAAATGGTGATCTGTATGGTATTTTAGTGCAAGTCAAAGTTGAGACGTCTTTCCAGATTATCTATTTTACAACTTCTATGTTGTTTTTGACAGGTAAGAAACGTTTTAAACTAATCCTTTTATAGAAATGTGTATACAAATCACAAGACGTAAATGTAATCTGACTTCTTCACAAGCCTTTTTCCATTTGTGTATCCATCTGCGCAGAAAAAACTAAACTATAGTTGGCAGAAATGAACAGCAAAAGATTGCAGTTACTTAAAAATGGGAAATGTGTGGGAATTAAATAAAACGCAGATGTTTGTGGTTTCCTACCCCACCTAAATCACCCCATAAACAAACGACCATTAGTTAATGAGTTGAATTAGGTGTGTTAGCGCCGAGAAATCACAAAAAAATGTAAGTGCAAGGGCTCCCCATGAAGCGCCATGGACGTTTCGCCTCAAGGTGTACAGACAGACAAAGTGCATATCCGCTGACCAGACGTGACTGAAACGGCCCGGCAGAGGAAAGCAAGACACTCAGTGGCGAGCCCCGGAAACCCGATCTGGCTCTGACACATTTCATCTTATTGCAGTGTTTAAACGCGCCAGCACTCCAGGGGAAAACGCAGACCAAACATCACGCGTATTGTGTTACAGAGGAGCAACCCTGGAAGCCAAGACTGACACTGGATCCTCGTCCCCCTCAGCGCGCACACACCTTTCAGCTGTTACACCCTCTGCCAACGAAGTGCGTAACTGCAGAGGGGAGCTAGGGCTAATGTAGCATCTGGGGTGTGTTAGCGGGATTACTTCGGCTTGATTCGATTTTGGGTATCGCCTGATAAAGCCCGCTTAGCAGTAACTGAATTAGGTTCCATTTCCCCTGTTAGTGCCTAGAGCCAGTTACAAAGCTAGTGCGGTCAAAGTGAAAATCCAAAGGAAAATACAGGGCTAGTCAAAACCACTTCACGTTGCAATATTTTATCCCGCAGGAAAATACGTACGCCAGCAACAACAGGGATGTATTCGTGCTGACTGCGGCGAAAACGCACGACTCTGCGCTTATTAGAAGTTTATACAACCTGATGAGGCAGGGCACAAACTGTTGATCTAGCCCGAGGTGCAGCTGTTTACTTGCCCCGGTGAGGGTAAGAACAAACAGACCATGGGTCAGACGCACACACTCACATTGCCTGTGGGGCTGCACCCCTGCTGGGGGAGCAGCTGCTTTCAGCGAAGCCAAACTGTGCGTGTGTTTGTGTGCGACATATGCAACTACACCGGCACCACTGAGGATACCCCTGTCCGTCTCACTCAAAGAATCAAGAACCGGCATGTCAGCTGTTATTGAGCTGATTCTGTAAATCATTAAATGAGACTAATTCCCATGGGTGACAAATTCATGTGCTGACTTTTTTTTTTTTTTTTCTTTTCAAGGAGCTGAGAGGGCACTTATTAGAGAACACCAGTACTAATAACAACTCTTTTGGTCATTTTCACTAATGACTTAACGATTCTTTAACTACTTCAGGGTTCCTATTCCAGAAACTCCAGACATAAGGCGGGAATGCACCACTGACATGGTGCCAGTCCTTCTAGGCCATGACATGTTAACCAATTCATTCACTCGTATGAAGGGTCAAACTGGAGTAATTCATCATAGGTTGGAGGAAACCCACACGTACATACAGTATAAAGAACATACCAAACTCCACACAGGCTGTAACCACCGGTGATGGTTAAAACCTGCTTTCCAGAAATCTGGAACTATCCCCACCAACACTTTCCTCAAACCCAAGGTCCCTTTGAAGTTGTCGCTCTTGTACTGACATACAGTACTGTGCAAATGTCTTAAGCCACCCTTACATCTGTTGTTTCAGCAATTGTTTAATGACCATTTATAATATATTGTCAAGTGGACCCAAAAATGTCAAACTTGGAGCTGTCACTCCATAATACTCTTTTCCTCTGACCTTCATCTCTGTAAGCTGTAGCATATCTTAGCCTTTTCACCCTGTTCTCCCAAAAAAAAAGTGGTTTCTTGGCTACTACTCTTCCAAAAAGACCAATTCCTGCTCAAGCTTCTTCATAATGTGGAAAGGTCAACTTGGCATCTTGATGAAGTTCCAAGATGCTGCTATTGCTCAAGTGTGAGGGGAGATCACACTAAATACCTGCCACTGTAGCCTACAGAAGCTGTTTTTTTTGGATGTCTTTCAGTTTTTAATACTGCATACAAATTTCCTGTATTTTTTGGTTGTTTTAATAAAGAATCTGATAATTGAATATGGTCATTATACCATTTCTGATACAATGGTATGTCTAATCTAATGGTGGCTTAAGACTTTTGCACAGTACTGTAGTTCCTCACTTGTAGGTCATCACCTTTTTATTGCCAAATCTGGCCCATCATCAAAGATCCACATGCCCACAGATTTGAACAGCAGCACCAATCCCTTCATTTATTATCAGCTAATGGATTTAACATTGTGGTTGAATAATAAATGTCAACTGAGCTTTAGTCCTGGAGGAAACATTGCTTGAGCTTTTATCAGTGTTCCAGATCTTACTACAACCCAAGTCTCTGCATTTCAATAAAATGCCCCAGAAGTGCAAAACAGGTGTGCCAATATAAGCAGTACTTCAACTGGACCCTCTGATTATTCATTAATGAATATATCGATAAGGTTTGACTGGTCGTAGGCTTTTTATACCCAATTCTAGCATGTCATCCAAGATTCATACAATCACGAATGCTTCCACACCAAGTAGAGCGGCAGCAACAATTTAAATTCATGAGTCAACTTATTATACACCTTGAGAAACACTACCCACTTCTCTGGACTGCACCACTATTAACTCATGTAAACTCTACAACTTAAAAAGAAATGCAGATGTGCCCATCATACTCTCAGCTGGATTAGAAGAGTTCAGTCATCTACCCTGCCCATCAATTCCATACACATTGTCTGATCCAGCCAGAGCCTCTACAGTCACGTCCCTGAGCTAGTTTCGCTCTCCCTCTCGCTTTCTCTCCGATTGTGTAATGGCACTACACGGCCCTGACCTTGCTCTTTGTTCCGGCATGGTTGTTACCACTGAAACAACTGCCATGTACCACAGAATGAAAGAGCCCCAAGCCAACCAACCACAGAGCGAGAGCTGATGGGTTTTGAAATGAGAAAACAAAAAAACTTCCATCATTAACCCCGTGTAGTGGAAGGTTTAACACCACCTTCACCACATGGTTTTATATTGTGCATGCAGTCGAATACAATAGAGGACTAGGTACTGAGAATAAAAAAATAAAAGGAAAGCACATGATACTGTTCTGTGTTATGATGAATATGTTTAAGCAGGCCCATGCCCATAGGGATCCGACTGTGTATGAAAGGCAGAGAGATGCATTGGGGAATGGAACCTGTCAATGCCCATTAGTAGCATATGAGCATGGCATCATGGGTGAAACCACTGGCTTGTATCTCTGCTCCCTGTCAAGGTAGAGAACAGAGTGGAGATGGTTCGCAAAAGACTTTCTGAGGGAGATGTTATTACCCGTCGTTTGAAACATTATCACATGCTATTACATGGAAGTCAGAACTTGTTAAGGGTGACGGCCCTAAGCCTGCTCCTCCAGGGCTAATAGAAACAGACAGTGAGAGGCAAGGAGACAGGAAATTACCATTAATACTGGAATGAGAACAAAGTGAGCTCTACAGACCAGACATGTCTTAAAGGTATAAAAAATAACCAATCCACAAACAATCATATGACTGTCTGATGTAACACAGAAATATGAACAATGAAACTGTTAAAAACAGAGTGTGCCCTTTAAAAGCTTCCCAAAATGAAATTTCAACAGAGCATTCCGGTAGTAACAAAACAGTCACGAATAAGATTACCTTTTTTGACACTAAATTTGACCTTAGTGATTTTTTTTCTGGAGATTGTGGACCCAGGTTGTTTTTGACAGTTGGGACAGTGGTAGCATAGTGGTTAAGGTACTGGACTATGAACCAAAGGGTGTCCTACTGTTAGGTCCTTGAGCAAGACCCTTAGCCCTCAACTGCTTTGATTGTAAGATTGTATCAATTGTAAGTAGCTCTGGATAAGGGCGTCTACTAAATGACATAAATGTGAAATGGAAACACTCATGATTTTGTGGTGGCCTAGCAGTTAAGGTACTGGACTATGGAGCAGATGGTCCAGGGTTCAAATCCCACCTCTACCAAGCTGCCACTATTGGGTCCTTGAGCAAGGCCCTTAACCCACAATTGCTTGGAATGTAAGACTGTATCAATTGTGAGTCGTTCTGGATAAGGGCGTCTGCTAAATGACAAATGAAAATGGTTCTTGTTTCAGCTGTACAATTTCAGCCCTTGCTAATTTTTGTTTCTCACTAAAAAGAAGATTATTGGCAGTTCACATACCTTTACATTAAGCTGATTATTTTTTCCTTTACCCTTTTTGGACAGTAGACGTTTATTTTATTTTTTTAAGTATTGCCAAGTACAAACATATTGTACAGCCTTAGTACAAAGACAGGCTATATCTTATGTACACTCTTGACCAAATTGCAAAATCGGTGTTGTTCCACTCAATGGTAATGACCTCAAAGAGTTAATGAGTAGCTGAAAACTGTTTTTCAGTTCCTTTGTGTTTAATGTGAGACCCAGTATTTTCTATAGGGTTCATAATTGGAGCAGGCCAACACATGAACCTGGTAGACTCTGGCAGATTAGCAACTAATGACTAATCTTTTAAGAAAAATAACCGGACAAAGATATTTTGGAAGATTTTGCACCCTCAGACACAAGCACATGAGCTAGTTTCACTTTTGTAAATCCCAGAAGTTGAATCTGTTCATCTGGACATAGAATTTGTTGGAGAACATTTCGTCACTCATCTAAGTGACTTCTTCAGTCTCAGCAGTTGGAAAACTTCCCCAATCTGAGACTGAAGAAGTCACTTAGATGAGTGACGAAATGTTTCTCCAACAAAATCTATGTCCAGATGAACAGATTCAACTTCTGGGATTTTCTTACCTGGATCATTGAGCATGCATCAAGAACTTTTGTAAATCCTTTCATGATTTTATATTTGTGTACAAGAAGACTATAAGTGAATTTCACCCTTTTCCAGCAAATGGTGACACGTGTCTCAGGGGTGCATTTTCTTAGTTCTTGCTAATTTTCGAACCATTGATTTGTTGTTAGGACCATTAAAAGCCTAATATTTTGTAAATTTAGGTTTGGCCCTTTTTGAATATATAGTCTGTGCCTCAAAATATATTTAAAAAAAAGTAAACTGCTGGAATTATTAAACAGAGACTAAATTTACTCTGTGTAATGTTAGCATACTCTAACACTGTCCTTGTTTAAGCTTGGATTTACTTGTGCTCATTTGCTCTTACCTTTGACAAAATAAGTTTCTATGTGAAGTATTTTGCTTTATTAATCATCGCTTAAAGCAGTAAATTCAATACAGCAGCTGTATCCCTTTTCTGGATCACAAGATGTTTTCATGTTACACAATCTAAAAAAAACATACAGTAAAAAGTGAAAGGTTGACAAACAGCTGCTGATGACAGCTGTGTTGTTTAGTCGTATATGAAAACAGCTGTGTTGAATTAAGGTGAGGTGAGAACAAAATGACACTTCTGTTTTGAGATGTGACGGAGATTCAGAAACTGTCTAATTAAAAAAAACAAGTAAAATGAGCAAAATAAATAAAAGCATTCGGTTTTACCTTGAATCAACCTGACTCTAATTGGTTTGGAGTGCATTTTCTTTTGCCAGACATGCATATGCAGCAAGTTTCATGGTTATCCTGTCTACTCTAGTTTTTTATCTAATTTTCTACCACTCTGAAAGACTACAGTAATGAATTGGGTAATCACAGATATCTAACCCATTCATGTACTTTGTAAAGTAAATCAATACAGTCTGGCAGCAGGCCAGCAGTCC
The DNA here is from genome assembly GCA_025084515.1 of Ancistrus triradiatus. NCBI lineage: Eukaryota > Metazoa > Chordata > Actinopteri > Siluriformes > Loricariidae > Ancistrus > Ancistrus triradiatus. The sequence continues at coordinate 635,013 of JAJAGP010000130.1, forward strand.
ACTCTGATGGACGGTGAAAATCTATATTTGGATTCGCTGCCAAAACAATCCAGTGTCGTATTCCTATTTCTCTCTTACCTTCTGTCAATTGCAACCATTGATATTCGGAAAACTGGCTTTCGTAGAAAACAAATACTCTCAGGTCATTCCTGCCAAGGCCTTTTGCATGGAAGCCATTCATCAGGTCAATGGACATGCATTTGTATTTTTGGAGGGAACATTCATTCAATATTGATAAGCTAATTGTTAACACACACAACTCCCAGTGTGGCAGTCATGCTGAGAAAGGAATGCTAAAAGCTTTTGACATGAAATATCTACTTACAAGCTTCAGAATTAATCGCTCCTTTGGTAATGAATGGGAAAAATGTCTTTGTGGTAAAATGGCTTCATCTCACTTTAAAATATTACAGAAACCTAACCTGTGGAGTAAATGCATTGTAATAGTAGATTAGGGCAATCCTCAACCTTGGCACATCTCTCAAGATCTGTTGAAGGGATACATCTCATGCTGACTTTTCCAACAGTTCCTAGGGACAGTAGGGATTGAATTCTTTTTACATCAAACCCATTTTTTTTGTTTTATCTGACTGTAGGTCTGGTTCAGTCAAAGTCCAGGTGATTAGGTGTTTTTGTTTTTGGCATGAAGATGACATCTACTCACTGAGCTGGAAATTTGGTGAATCTTTTTCAAATGTCTTTTTTCTTACTATGTAAGGCAGGTTTGTTACAGCTCCAGGGTTTACTTCATAACCTTGCACTTGGAAACAATCTAAAATTCACGAGCGTTCCCCCGAAATGCTTTGTAACTGACATAGTACTTAAACTCGTTCGTAAATTTAGATCTGCACTCAGATCGGCTAAAAGAGAAAAACAAAGTACTTGTCTTCTCGTCCAGTATTCAATCAGTGAACAGGTTTTATTTTGAATAGTCTGGGGTTAAGATTGCAAGTGTGCATTTTATTGTACCCTGTTTTATTAATTTTATATCAAAGTCTGCTCTTCACAACACACGTTTGTGGAAGTGTGTCATGGCACAAACAAAGGATATTTCTGAGAACCTTAGAAAAAAAGAGCTGTTGTACAAATGGAGGAAATCCAAGACCATTGTTACCCTCCCCAGGAGTGGTCGACCAACAAAGATCACTCCAAGAGCAAGGCGTGTAATAGTTGGCGGGGTCACAAAGACCGCAGGGTAACTTCTAAGCAACTGAAGGCCTCTCTCACATTGCCTAATGTTAATCTTCATGAATCCACCATCAGAAGAACACTGAACAACAAAAGTGTGCATAGCAGGGTTGCAAGGAGAAAGCCACTGCTCTCCAAAAAGAACATTGCTGCTCGTCTGCAGTTTGATAAACATCACATGGACAAGCCAGAAGGTTATTGGAAGAATGTTTTGTGGACGGATCAGACCAAAATGGTTTAAAAGAAAAGCGTTATGTTTGGAGAAAGGAAAACACTGCATTCCAGCATAAGAACCTTATCCCATCTGTGAAACATGGTGGTGGTAGCGTCATGGTTTGGGCCTGTTTTGCTGCATCTGGGCCAGGACGGCTTACCATCATTGATGGAAAAATGAATTCTGAATTATATCAGAGAATTCTAAAGGAAAATGTCAGGACATCTGAATCTCAAGAGAAGGTGGGTCATGCAGCAAGACAACGACCCTAAGCACACAAGTCGTTCTACCAAAGAATGGTTAAAGAAGAATAAAGTTAATGTTTTGGAATGGCCAGGTCAAAGCCCTGACCTTAATCCAATGAAACTGTTGTGGAAGGACCTGAAGTGAGCAGCTAATGTGAGGAAACCCACCAACATCCCAGAGTTGAAGCTGTTCTGTATGGAGGAATGGGCTAAAATTCCTCCAAGCCGGTGTCTCAGTGTCTCGGCCACTCCCAGTCTTGGTCTTGACTTGGACTTTAGAGGTCTTACTTTTTTATACCAGTAATTTAAATACTTATTAGTTATTATTTATTTAAAAACTATTTTGTATCATTTCACTGTATAATAATGAAAAAATATATAATCAAATACTGAATATGGCCATTTCAGACGCAAAGCTTTTATTGGTACTGCCTTATTTGTGACGATCAGCACACCTTTGTTTTACTTCATTTGTGTATCTCTATTTGTATTTGTAAAGCAAATACAGCATACGCCGACATAAATTAGATCTGTTGCACTATGCTCATGATGTGTCATTCTAGAATGTGTTTTGTGAAAATAACTGATTTCACATAGTTACATGAACTTAGTGCTAATATCCTATATAGGGCCATATCAGGAAAAAGTTGACCAGATTCCTACAACGTGCCATTATCGTAATCGGCATGAATTCGACCCTATTGCAGTGATTCCATTAGCCCAAATAGCGTTCCGAGTCCTTTCCAGCCTGAGAGCAAAATTAGAATCTGTATTGCACATTCCGAGTTTGCTTTGCTAGGGTGGATTATATTGAGACATGGCAGCCCCTATCATTATCCACTGCATTTATATTCCAGCCGAGGGGACAATACTACAGCGGGAGTGGCGTGTGCTGCCCATGGCTGTCCCTCTCAAGTGATAAGTGATGCTAATCATAGAGAGCTTCATTTATTCATTTCCTGATGTGAAGAGTGATTAACTCCACCAGTCAGCAGGGTCATTTGTTGAGCTGCAGATCAACGGCGTGCGCGTTAGGAAATAATAAGTTTGGGGGTGGAAGACGTTTACGGGCGGCGCATCGATAACGAGCGCGGGTATGAATAAGCGCGCCTGTTGTCTGGTGGGTATACGCGTGCAAAAAAGGGTTCTAAAGGGACGGCATTAGTAGACAACACAAATGCCTAATCATCTCTCCAGGCAGAAGAGATGTGTACACAATCCAAGCGTGATTAGAGGCGGTTGTGCTTTGTGTACGCAGATCTAGACTGAAATCAAAGATAGCCTAATAAAAGCGACACGTACTGCAGGTAGCACCGGGAACTGACACGCCGAGCCGAACAGACGGAGCAGGAGAAATGATATTAAACAGATGAAGAAAAGAACCGAGAGCAAAGGAGAAAGTAAGGTTAGGTTCTGAATGCCAGTAAATGGCACAGCTGCAGTGTGGGCAGTTATGCAGCGCAGTGACTTGGGAAAAGAGGAGTCTAGAAAAGATCCCCCTTACAAACAGAAGTGACAGGGTCATAGGCGCATGACCGAAAATAGACAAGGTGAGATTTAAAACCCAGCCAAGTATATAAGTGAGCAGTATTCAGGGGGCAAGAGTGCATTCATTTGTATGCGGGTATGTGTTTCTGAAGGATGAATAGAACAGCAGGGGCCGGCCAGCTCTCTGTCTCGAATGTAACTTGGCACTTTGCTAAGTTCTGGGACTGCTCAGGCTTGGAGGACCTGAATGAACTTCGCTTCACAATGGAAACTTTCGGTGTCGACCATCGGTCAGCCCCTATTTCTTCACCTATTGACCAGGTGAAATATTAAGCCAAATGTACCTGCCTTACAATATTCAATTGAACCTGGAATGAACATAAACAACCAAAAAGTCTTGGAAAGGAGTGTACATAGTGCTATATGATGCCATTAGAAATGCTGCCAGATGAAACGCTTGGTAGTATATATGCTTCTCACATGCATGTATGCACACGCCATATAATTCGCATATATACAGGGTCTGATAAGGACATTATCCTTGTTATTAACACATATATTGCATTGGCAGTTACATTGGTTGTTGCAGTACATCAGTTATATTTCATACATAGTGCAACCTCTGGAGCAAAAACCTTTCTTTAAACACGTGGCATCAGCGTGAGCAGACTGAATGCTGAGCCATCTTTTGCTGGCACTGTGCCTCTTGTAAGCACCGAGATGATGATGATGAGCAGGTCTTCCACAGCAAGAGAACGCTACATGGACTGCTGCATATTAGTTTCTATCAGAGAATTAGTTTAGAAACTCAGACGGGGAGAACATGCAAACGCTGGGAATTTCAGGAGCTGTGAGGTATCAGGATTGTCTTTTACCTACTGGATTAAATCTAATTTAGGTTCTCTTAGAGTTAACTCAACGGAAATAAATGCCTAAGATTGGCGAAACAACTAAGCTAAAAGGTGTCAAATGAAAGGTTGTGTGTGACTATTTTTGGCCAGTGCTTAAAGGTTTTTGTTTGTGTTTTTCTTTTTAACCAATCCCCAAAATGCCGCCGAATGAATGTCATGGGTAACCTTGTGGATAACAACATTTAGTCTTAATTCTCTATTGTTCCTTTCTAATTCAAGGATGAATGCTTTCTGTCGACCCCCAAATTCTCATTGTCTGACGTGAAATTAAGGCAAGCTGCTCCTCAAAAAGGTGCAGAGCAGCTCCCAATTTCTCTAGCCAATCAGAGGGACTCGTTATTGCCAGGAGGCAAATTGAAGCGAAATTGCCCAGCATACAGTAACATGATTAGAAAGATTGTTTGCAATCTTCCCGAGTGGCAGCGAGGTAGCGTTTTGGGTGTAGTACCAGCTGAAATCACTGCAGATGATCATTTTTACCATAATAACCTCCTTGTCCCATTAAGGGAGCTTTAATCAAACTGGGTTTCCTGAAAGCAAGTGAAACAATCAAGTGTTGCAAATGACGCATCTACAGAGCGAACAAAGGATACAGAGAGCGAGCCGTTGGATAGATGTAGCCAAGGAACCGGCGAGAAACTCATTTATATGCCTCATTAATGAGTCTTCCATATAATGCCTAAACCAAGACTGTAACATTTAGCTGGATGACTAATCCTGCGGACACGATGCCCATTGGCATTTAACAAGACACGGTGTTGCACCTTCCTCCACATCTGAGCCTGTGCTATCTGAAATGCACAGATAACAGATATCACTGCCAATTATCTGCCAAGCTGAGTATAAAAAGAGAGTTTGGCTTCTTATGTACCCATATTATCAAGCTTCTTAGTAATTTTGCCTCACATCAGCCCAGCATACAGTACTGTGCAAAAGTCTTAGGCCACCATTAGATTTGTTGGTTTAGCAATGGTATAATGACCATATGTGACACGTACAGGTACTCCCCATTTTACGATGATCCGACTTTATAGTGGGAATCCGATAATACACAGAAACAGTATTCTGAATTTAAAATTTCAGTGTTGCAAGCAATACGCAGTACGATACACTCCTGCACTCTCCTGTGCTAGATGAGGAAATCAGCAGTGCGTGATGTAGGGAGTCATGTGGCGGGAGTGAGGAAAAGCCATGGCACTTTGAATACATCACTTAATAAATTACATGAGATATTCAGTACTTTATTATGAAATAAACTTTATGTTAGTGATTTTGACGCAGCTGTAGTATTTCTGTAAGTATTTTAAGCATGTTGTGGGGTACGCACTACGATCCTCTCCCGTGCTAGAAGAGGAAATCAGCAGTGCGTGATGTAGAGGGTCACATGATGGAAGTGATGAGCCCTGGGACATTGTAGTGAGGAAATGTCATGGTCGCGGTTGTGTTTTATGCATGTTTAAGGTAGGTTTGCAATAAATTCAACTTACGATGGATTTGCCGGAATGTATCCCCATCGTAAATCGAGGGCTACCTGTAGTCGACGTTTAAATCGAAACTTCGAACTTGGTTTCATCACTCCATAATACTCTTTTCCACTGATCTCCATTCCAATCTTTAAGCTTTAGAATATTTTTCACCCTGTTCCCCTTCCAAAAACGTGGTTTCTTGGCTGCTACCCTTCCTGATCAAGCTTCTTCAGACTGTAGACTTGGCATCCAGATGAAGCTGCCAAATGCTGCTGTTGCTCAAGTGTAATGGGAGGTCACACAAAATACTTGCCACTGTGGCATATAGAGTCTGTTTTTCTGGTTTTGTTTTGCATTTTTGTAAATACTGCACACATAAATAATTATATAAGGTAATTATACTGTACCCTTGCAAAACAATTGTATATCTAATCTAATGGTGGTCTAAGATTTTTTGCACAGTGCTGTAGCTAATCGCTGTAGAAAAACAATATGGTTTGTAAACCCCTGCCTCAAAAAAAAGAACCTCAAAACCATTTATTTTTAGCTTTTTTTTTACCAAACCATGCCACATGAGCATATTCTCTGATGGCAGGCTGACTGTAAATAACTTCTCAAGCCTTCCTTGTGAGCTTGGCTAAAGATAAATTTCCATGCATCAGCAGAACGCAGCCACAAAAAACTAAGCAGCAACGGCTCTAATCCGAAAATCAGCAATTGTATCTCAATGTGCAGTTTGCACTAGAGTTGGTGTCTACATTCTTTTGGTTGTGTCAATTGTCTTGCAGCAACTGGAGTGAAGAATGCTCCTTGGGGATGGCACGCTATTCAATGGTTGCTATGAGCCTGGGTTGTTGCTAGGGACACCCTCCTCCATGATGGCCTGGGCTGCCACTGCTGGCATACAGAAACAGTCTCAAACACCCCCCACCCCACTACCATCACTACACTCACATACACCCATTCATCTGCTATGACCAACTCTTTTTGCTCCTGTCTTTCTATGTGGTATCTCGCTTGTAGACAAAGTAACTCAACTTCACCTGTACTTATTACAGTATCCGTGCAGAGGAACGACAAATCACAGGAGCAAAGGTAGACAAACAAGTGGCAGGTGGCACTTAGTAGATGAAAACAAGGTGGCATATGATGAGGATGTCACTCCATCAAAGGTCGGCCAAATGGCACGGCCACATCTGCGAGGGTTAAAGACGCAATGAGAAAGCATGACAGTCATGAAATGGAAATGCTCTCGCAGAGTCAGGAGGAACTAAATGAAAATCGGTGCTGGGAGCAGCTGCCGGTGTTGCTCTTCAAGCCAGCTGCCCTTTCATGTGCTACGGTCGGTTATAGCTCACCGCTGCGTTCCTGATTCAGACTCTGATATCGTGCACTGGGGTCAAATGGATCAGTTCAGTCAAGAGAGGAGTGGGACTACAGCCCAGATGCTCACTTGACCAGTTCAGTGAGACATTTGTCCAATTAAGGTTTCGGGTCATTTGCCAAGAGGGACACACCTGAACCTGGCTTTCAAGTCGCCGCGACAAACAAAATCCTGATTATGCGCTGGAACGACATGAAAGGAATTAATTATAGGGCGCAAGTACACAAGGCCTGTTTACTTTTGCCATGTACTGTTGGAAAGTCCGACCAGATGAGATCAAATCAAATTTGAAGACGCCTCATTGAGGAATTTGCATTTCCGGAGCGACAGTCATTATCAGTCTAATTACATAGGGGCAATCTTTACAAAGGCATCTATTGATAATTAATATGGAATTATTTGGCACCACTGGCAGTCAACCCAACTGCCATAGCACAGTTCTGTGTGCAATGCAAATACAGTGGTACCTCGTTTCTCGTCATTAATTAGTTCCAGAAGGCTTGTCGAGAAGCAAAAATGACAAATACAGAGAACATTTTTCCCATAAGGAGCAATGTAAATTAAATTAATCTGTTCCAGTTCCCCAGAAAATCCACACAGTATAAGGCATTATATACATTAATGGAGTTGTACTGTACAGGTGCTCCCTGATTTACGAAGGGGATATGCTCCGACAAATCCATCGTAACTTGTATGTTATCATGAACTGGGGAGTAACAAGTGTTTGGTGTGTCATAGCGGAGACGATGCTGAAGTTGGCTTTTTATTCGATTTTCCAGTCCACCTTAAATGAATGCAGTTACATTGTGGCGCCTGTAGATGGAGATTCAGCCTCGTGATAAGTTAATGTTTAAAACACTTGCATTAACCTACAGATGGCCGAAGTCATTAGCACAACACTTATTTTATAATAAAGCGCAAAAAAATACACGTAATTTAGTGAGTAATGGATTTAAAGTGAAAAGTAAAAGCAAAACACTTACTCTCTTGGTGAACTCTGAGCTGCTAGGCTAACTGCAGCCTGTGTTCTGGAGCATTCAATTCCTGTTTTGCTTTCGGTTGGCTCTTATAAACTATTCTTTTTAGGACCCATGGAGACTTCTTTGCACTAAGAATACAGTATTGCAATAGCCACCGCCCTTCATTCAGTACTAACGCACCTGGAGAAACGGGGGAGCTACGTCAGGATGCTCTTCGTTGACTATAGCTCTGCCTTCAACACAATAATACCGGACATTTTAATCCCCAAGCTAACCAATCTGGGGCTTCCATCATCAACCTGCTCCTGGATCAGGGACTTTCTGATCAACCGACCACAGCAGGTGAAACTGGGGCCTCACTTCTCTTCCATCCGTACCCTCAGCACCGGCTCCCCACAGGGCTGTGTGCTGAGCCCACTTCTCTACTCAATCTACACATCCGACTGCTGTCCTGCCCACCCAGAGAACATCATTGTGAAATTTGCTGATGACACAACGGTGGTGGGTGGTTTGGTGGGACAGTAAACAGGGGGTACGGAGGGCGGGCGTACAGAGAGAGGTCCTGAAAACTTGGGGCGTGAGGCAGAGAACAAACTTGGACACTAAAATATAACCAAGACTAAAGCAACTCATCCAGATTCGGCGAAACAGGGATTGCCCCTGCCCCATGTTAAAACAACGGCGAAAGTGTGGAGCGAGTAGAATCGTTTAAATCCGTGGTTGTACACATATCATGCAGACCTTCTCCTTGTCCGTCAACACTTTGCACTGGTTCACGAAGGCCCAAGCAGCGGTACACTCTTGAGGGTACTCAGGAAGGAACAAACTATACACACAAGGCCTGCTGTGACCTTGCACCGTTCCCCATCGAGAGCCTGGCTGACCTATGCTGTGTCAGGTGTGCACTCAGTTGCACAGAAGCTGACAGAAGAAGACTGCCAACAATGCGGAAAAAATAATTGGCTGCTCTGTGCCTTCCATAGACTCAATTATAACCTCGCTGTCTCACCAGAGCCAGGAACATTCTCAAGGGGCAATAACCACCCCAACTTCCCACTCTTCAACCTGTTGCCTTCTGGTAGGCGCTACAGGTCCATACCGGCCAAAACAAATAGACTCAGGGACAGCTTCTTTCCCAAAGCCATCACAATGCTAAACAGAAACCTGCACTACTGACATATCACACAATACCGAAAACATTTTGCACAGTTTTTGCGTATTTTTTGCACTAGTAGTCTTAGTTTTTTTTATATTTTTTTTATTATGCTGTGGAGAAGCATTGTATTATGTATACTGTGTATGCGGCGTATAATGACAATAAAGGCTTTCTATTCTATTCTATTCTATTGTAGATGTAAAAATAAATAAAAACACAATAAACACAGCGGACATCTTCTTGGAGCAAGGCTATTCTTTGTTAGGTCTTATTCTCTGACTGGTCCTACATTTACATTTACAGCATTTAGCAGACGCCCTTATCCAGAGCGACTTTCAATTGATACAGTCTTACAATCCAAGAAATTGTGGGTTAAGGGCCTTGCTCACCCAACAGTGGCAGCTTGGCCGAGGTGGGATTTGAACCCTGGACCTTCTGGTCCAGAGTCCAGTACCTTAACCGCTAGGCTACCACAGTCCTCTCTTATTCTGTTCCATACCTTAGAGAACCAAACCCATTTGGGGAAGTGAATCATAAAGCTGGATTGTTAGTTGCTGGCCAGATTGAGCTGTATGAGAAAGATGTGAAGCGTGGAATGGCAGAAAGGCGTAACTGCATTTGGTGTGGACTCTGTGACACTGGTTGTAAAGAAAAAATCACCAGACGTAGTATGGGATCATTTGTACATTTGTGATTATGACAAAGAGAGAGTATGTTCGTGAATAGGGGAGGGGGATCTGCTCGTTAGAAAATGGAGCCAATCCAATTAGACTCAACAGTGCGAGCCCAGTTCCGTCAGCTCGGTTAAATTCTTATTTCGTCGGTCTCTCTTCCATTCCGTCTCCGTTACTCGGCTGCTTTATCTGCTCACTCCCTCATTTCATTCTCATCCTGCAGTCAGTGCCATCGTTCAAAGGATAAGGCAGCTCACACCTTAGCTTCTATATGGCGCTGCGGCACCTTTGGCGTGGCAAATCCTGTAAACCTATAACCCCTTTTGAACTTTGGACTACAAAAGGCAGATTCTTAGCGTTGAATAGCTTGGAATGGGCTTATCGCTGCGCTGCAAACACAGCCATGCAAGCGCACTGGGGATTTCCGGTGGTCTCGGTGCCCGTCAGTGCTCTCCAGCACTAACACGAGTGCATGCCCAATAGACAAACATAAGTTACAAACTGACAGCCCATCCGCTCCCACGTACACTGTCATCCACCTGGCCGGATGTGTAATCGCATTCTCATGGGGTTTGATGGGATGCAGAGTTGCTCACTATTACAAAACATATCTGAGTTCCTGTTGGGTTCTGTGTTCCCACGAACTGCATCTGCTTGGCTAAGCTCCTGACTATCAATATGAGCAGAAGGATGAAGCAAACAGGTCTTAGCACCACTGTGAGGTTATGCTCAACCTGCCACCTAATTGAATTCAGCTACGAGTAAGGGGAGGGGGTAGTATTCATTAATAACCGGCTCAAACCTGGGGATTACACCGATTCCAATGCACAGATGCCATGTCCTGATAATGCTATCGATTCAATTAGAGATGAAAACTGCTTCTATTCATGTCTTCGAATATATGAATAATCCAAGAGATTCAGTCAGAGCATGAGGCTAAATTCAAGGGGCTGTGTTAGCAGTGCAATAGCACCCAGTCTATTGTCCTAGCAGTGTTTGCAGTCCTCTTTTTCTACTGTTAGAAGGAACTAAATATCTGGTGCCAAGTAAAGCCAATGTTAGAAGGAACAGGTAACAAGACAAGGTCCTGCTTCATTGTTTGGCTTTGCAGCTAGTGCTTCCTGTGAGGCTATCTAGGCTCTGTGGGTTTTGCTAGCTTGTTACCAAAGCCATGCTGATAGTTTGTGCAACTGAACTGATATAGCATGGAGTTTGTCTAACATTAAAAGAGCAGGGCTGACAAAGATAGTGTTGTTTAAATCAGGTCAGAAAAGGGACATCACTCAGTGGCATTAGAGTATTACTGTATTTGATAAAGCAGACTGCTAGAGTGAAGCTGTTTCTGATAGGGATGTATCAGACATTGTAATCCCATTTTAATCGACACAGGCTGTTGCAGATTCCACTTTTTGTCTTATTCTAGATTTGTTAGAAAAGTACATCTCGCATCAAACCTAGTCTCACACTATAAATACAATAGTCAGTTGGTTCATGGTGGATGTATCTTCATATACGCTATATTTTATATCAAGCTAAGAGGTAACAATCTAATATCACACACAAAATCAGCTGAACTGGGTAACGAGTTCCATTTACACCCACATTAGCAGACACTAATTCTGCGTAGTATCCAGCATGACTTACAACTCTTAGCAACCTTGCTCAAGAGCCAGGCAGTGGCACCGTGATACTTTAACCTTCTCGTCAATAGCCTAGTGCCTTAACCACCGTGCCACCACTGCCTACAGTGGAAAAGAGAGCTAAAACTGACCAGACATTGATGGAAACCTTACAGCACTGGTGTTGATATTAAGGTATGAGGCGATGTGACCTAGTATTACAGAAGAAGTAAGATGTTTTTTTATTGGAGCTTATCTAGCCACACTGGTTGTCATGTACAGTTGGCCAGAATGGACCTATCCATCAAATGTGACCTGAGCAGATAACGGAAGGGCCCTTATTACCAACAGGCATCCCCCAGACTGAAAAGGGTAAACTGACAAGGGCATGTAGCAGGTAAAAATCAGGGTCTTTAAATCATTCCTTCACCACCATCTTTTACACCAATCAGCCGTAACATTAAAACCACTGACGGGTGAAGTGAATAATTTGACAGTGTGATGCTCTGCGTAATGTTCTCCTGGGAATTCTTGGGTCATCCATATGGATGTTATTTAGACACACACAACCTACCTTAATAATAATAATAAATTATGAAATCGAATAATGTAAAAATGCTGATTTATCAGTAATACACTAACAGTATCACTTTCTTAAAATCAGGCATTATTTGACTAATTCAATAAGTTTAATGTTATTGCACTATCTAAGGCTTGAAAACGAGAAGATAACACCTTCACAAACAAAACTGAGAGCAAAACAGTAGGTGGACTACTCATACATGACGAGCTCTACCTTATATGATCAATATGTGAACACCTTCCTGTTTTTGGCTATATTTAAATAATTCCATAATATAAAAATAAAACAATGCCTCAAACTTATCAGTTGTTTTGACACAGAACACCAGAAGACATTGCTGCCCTTAAGGTGGACTTAAGGAAACAAAATTGGAGTAAGGTTTTTATGCAAAATATGATTATAATAGAGCCTATGAACCTCTTTATTTATGCATTAATGGCGTTATATGACCCAGGATTATGGCGAATAAGATCGAACCAAAATTGAGATGCACCCTTTCCAGTGGCAGTTCTAGGGCTGCTCTAAATGAGGAGTGAGTTAATTAGTCAATCCTCTTAATGCCCGCAATGCACATTTAGGTAGAAAGTAATTGGGCCCTCTAACATAGCCACTGGTCCCAGCTTCTAGACCCACTTCAAATGGTCTAGAAGCGCCACTGAGCATTTCTGTAAAATGCGCATGAATCATTTCTGATAACCTCTAGACCATGGCAGCATCAGGCCATTCTGTGCAGACTGGATCAGCCAGTGTCTAGACTGTTCCACTCAGTCAAGGTTGGACAGGTGCTTATTAAAGTTAATGCCCTTTGACTGTACTGGTAATTGAGAGCTGCCTCCAAGAAAAAAAGTTGAAAAAGTGCCAGACAAGTTCTAAAGGACAACATCAAGTATTCAGGAAGTCTTCAGGACCTTTCTGGCAGTTTCGCCCGCATATGCACTTTTGAATATGAAATGCGGCCATGGCTGAGCGGCAGTTCAGAGCTGAGCCATAAGGGCCCAGAAAAATATCATACTTGACCTTAAATCTCTGCAAATCCTTGGCTGAAGGGAAAAAAAAAATACGGAGACTAAAAACCTTAGACGCAAAATCACGGACTGATTTTTTCCCAAGGAATAATAATGGCTGACTTTGAAAACGTTCCAAAGGACAGAAGAAATCAGTCGCGTCTTACTTACGCCATCACCGGACGTGTTGAAAAATGAAACGTATATCCAAGCTTACCTTTTTCAGACGTCCACTTTTAGTGCCCACAAAGGCGATGCAGTAGCCGTTGTAAACGTAGGAGGTCACTGAGGTCATGCGGTCTCGGCTGTCCGTGTAGAGTGTGTGTCCGGTCACCAGCTGTGAGCCACCCAGAGGCTGGTTAATGTCCAGACCACAGAAAGAGTCATCGATGGGAACCGGCTATGAGTAAAAGAGATTCCTGTTAATCAGGATTTGAGCGCTTCTCAGAAACCTGAAGCTAATGAGTAAGGTGACAGCCAGAGTGCAGTGCAGTTGCTAAGAGGCAGTGAGAAGGCAGTAAGCAAGGCAGCCTGCCTCATTACCACCTTATTACAGCTCTTAGACCAATTAGAGACTTGACTATAATGTACTCCACATATACGTACCCATTATGACACACACGCACAAATTCACAGAACATGTGTCTTAATCACAGTAAAACCACATGCTAAATATTCATGCATCAGTCTAAAAGATGTTGTTAAGCCAATTATCTTGCCCAAAAAAACCCCACACTAAACAAATCTTCACATGAATCTAAATAGAGAAATGGTGCTAGTTTAAGCCTGGATACTTTTCCTCAAGCAATAGCCAGCGGAATATGCACTCGCTAGTTTGCCTAGCTAATTAGCAAACTGTACTAACGAACAGATTCTGGCATGTCGCGTTTATTTTTTTCATCAAACTATTAGGATTCTTGCATACGTTTAACATTTGCCTTAAGTCTATTTTTAAACCCTGATAAATTACAAAAAAATGATTTTAACAATTTCATTTTAAAATCCATTACTATCTACTATTGCTAGCTGTATATGTACTGTAGCTGAATAAAAACTTGAAGACAACATCTGAATTTAAATAAAAAAAGAGTGCTAGTTTAAGCCTGGATACTTTTCCTCTAGCATTAGCCAGCAGAATATGAACTCGCTAGTTTGCCTAGCTAATTAGCAAACTGTATTGCCCTTTGAATCAGATAATAAAGAATAGATTCTGGCATGTCACATTAATTTTTTTATCAAACTATTAGAATTCTTGCATACATTTAGCGTTGTCTGTTTTTTTAAACCCTGATACATTATTAAAACAAAAAGACTTTTTGACTTTTTAATAATTTCATTTTAAAAGCCATTGCAGAACTTATCTGTTTGTATGTATGTGTGTGTGTGTGTGTGTGTGTATATGTGTGTATATATATGTATATATATATATATATATATATATATATATATATATACACTGACTGAATAAGGGCTGACTGAATCAATGCGCTGCTTGCAGCTTTACAGTGAGATAAGATTTTACCCATCTTATATAGTTAAAAAAAACAAAAAAAATCAATATGTGGCTGATGTTGATATTAACGAAATTAACATCAGAAAAAACAGCAGTATCTTGACTCTTTTGTCAATACCTATGCACTACAACATTAACACTTATGCTTATTTTATTATAAAGTGTTGAAAAATCTCGTAATTACTGAGTAATGGATTGAAAGTGAAAAGTAAAAGCAAAAGACTTACTCTATTGGTGAACTGGCACTAACATAGCTGCTCAGTGCAGTGTCCTGGAACATTCAATTCCTGTTTTGCTTTCATTTGGCTCTTCTCTGAGTGAGAGCTATTGTGAATCTGAATCATTGTGTACTGAATTGTGAATCAAATTTTGGCTGAAACGAGTCACGTGGCTAGACTCATACAAAATTAATCAAACGACGAGAACCGTGACGATTTTTTCTAGTGAAAATGCGTCCAGAACTGAATTCGACGAGTGGTCGAGAACCAAGGTGCCACTGTAATCCGATTCAGTTCAAAGCCCCTTCTGCTCCACTTGCAACCAGTTTTCAGGTCTTGTGGAATTGAAGGTTAAAACATGACCTTTTCTTTTACAACCTGCCAAGATCCTTTATGCTTGATTGGTCACATAATCTTCACACATTAATATATAAGCATCAATCTCCATTCAGAGATGAGCAGTTACAGGAATCATCTCTCTCCCACAGTGGCTGCCTCGATTGAGGTCAGGCCATGCCCTGTGACTGGCATGGGCATCAAAAAAAGGCGACGGAGTGTAAGAGCGCGCTGATTGTTCATCGCGGACACGACACAGCCTTCACAGACATTAGCATTGACTCTCCAGATACAGGCTGTAAACTTTATGGCTGCCCGGTCATTTATATAGGCCCGGGGAAAGATGTAATGTGCAGAGTGTAAACTTAGGCAGGCCGACCGCGAGACAATGGCCGCAGCAATTCTCCGAGGCGAGCTCAAATTCCTGACCTCAAGTGCCAGTATGTGTCTGCAACGCTGTATTTTCCGGGCTGCTAGTGAGGTCAGACAGCTTGAGGTGCGCGAGAATGTGCGCGTGCATATGTCGTGGTCATTTGAAGGCTAAGACTAAGACTAGCCATGTAAATTGAAAAAGCGTGTGGGTGTGGCGTTGCAGGTGCAGTCGTCTGCTCAAGTCTGTGAGGTGAATTCAGCCCATTTGCATGAGTGTTTAGATGATGTGCATAGATGAGGTATGTTAGATTAGGGGTGGGCGATATGCCGATATTTTATCATCAAATTGTTTCATTTTATTCTGTTTCGATGTCAGCTAAACGTTTTCTTTTCGGGTTAATCCCTACATTAGATGCTAGACATCCTTGGTATAAAAGGTTATGGAAGGTCTCCTTTGCAAGATATAAAAAATGTAACATTTATAAGTGAAAATAAAGTTCTTTGACGAAAGTATCAACACTACGTGCTGTTATAAGTAGGCTCTTACTTATGTTCGTTTCTTGTTATACAGTATATTACTATTTTTGTTTCTCCGAGTGTTTAGGAACTCTTAAGCAGTCATCCACTGTTGTTTTACTGAGGCATAAATATGAGGTCTCAGAGGAATGAGTGGAAAAAGCGAACGCCTTCATAAATCATGCAATGGCTATATCAAATAACAAATAGCTGCACTGCTGGAATACACTATACACGGGAGGTTATTAAGAAGTTTAAGGAGCTGTAATGAGTCTGCCTGGAAGAGGACATGTGTGTGTTTGCCCCCAGCACAAAGTGAGGAGGATTTGCAGAAGAGCCTTCAAACCTACAATTAAACACTGAACTGAACTATTTGAAAGGCATACCAGAAGAAAGCCTTTCCTTTCATCTAACCTCTAGCATAAGCACGTGGAGTTTGCTAGATGTTACTGCAACTTAAACTGGGGTTCATTGGTCAGATGACAAAAAACAAGCTATTAAGAGTCCAGACCTTAACCCAACTGAGATGCTGTGACATACTACAAGAGGCTAATTTATATTCTCTATTTTTCTAATATGTATTTACTTATTAACATCATGATTGTTTTACATTCTATAGTATTTGTTTATTATTTGTTTTATTATATTCTTCATAATATTGTCTTTTCTTTCATTTAATATAGTCTATATTTTATTTTAGATTTTAATTATTCTATTTGGCTTCTGTGTATTAAACTACTATTACAAATCTATTATTTAGGTAATTCATTTAATTCTAACATATAATCATGTCGGCTGCCCAAGTAGGTTGTGTTCCTCTCTGAGTCTTGGTTCTCCCAAGGTTTCTTCCTCATCACATTTATGGAGTTTTCCCCTGCCACTGTTGCCCTAGGGCTCTAGTGTTTGCCCTCAATTGGGGTTGTGGGCTTAGAAAGTTGTAAAGCTGCTTTCAGACAATGCTCTGTTGTAAAAAGCGTATAAATAAATTTGACAGGACCTAAAGAGAGCTGTTCATGCAAGCAATCCCAGAACTTCTCACAAAGAAAGGTCTAAAAGTATAAGGACCTTAGTTGTGCATTGGTAGTTAAGACAGAATGTGTTTGTCTATTGTTATGACCTGGATAAAGAAGAAAAACAAACAAAAATGAACTTCATTTATTTTGCTGTCCTTTGCAGTCATGCTTGTGTGTTTCACACGTCTTAATTTCCATTGATGTCACAAAAAATGTTATTCTAAGATCTAAAAGTACTGGCTTCAATCTGTTTTTGGTTCATAGCGTGTAGAAACTGAGATTAAAAATACAGGATGGTCTTTTACACAAAGGTAAAAGTGTGAAAAGATTGAAACGCTTGATACTGGATTAAAAAGTAAACTAACGAAAAACTAATCAATCTTCCAAAATATCTCCAGTCTGTTTAAAGATTAGCCGTTAGTAAGTATGTTTTAGCCTGGAGTTCAAATTTGACCACTATAGAGGATATGGTCTGACATTAAACACAAACTAACTGGGAAACATTTTTCAACTACTCATCAACTGTTTGTACCACTGAGTGGAACAATATTGATTTTCCAATTTTGGGTGTGGCCCATTTTTGTCTCAATAGTGTAGATTTAAAAGGTTACACCCACTCACTATTAGCTAGGGCTGCAACTAACGATTATTAAAATAATCGATTAATCAGTCGATTATTTTTTCGATTAATCGATGAATCGGATTTTTTTTTTTACTTTCCATGTCTTTATTCAGAAACATAACATTAAATAACAGAGCAAATAAGTGCTTACAATAAATGAATAATAATAAATTAAATTCATTAATAAATTAAAATAACAAATTAAATAATAAAGAAAAATAAGTGCATCTCTGATGCAAACACTACATACAACTCATTCACTCCTTTTCTTTAGGAACTTTGCATTGCAATCCGAAAATGTTATCATGTCAACATGCTCCAGGCTAAGGCTGGCTCTCTTTAGAGACTATGGCCCCGTCCACACGAACACGGGTATTTTTAAAAACGTAGCTTTTTCTATACGTTTTGACCATTTTGCAAAACTCCTTCCAGGGAGAAGATTTTCAGAAACTCCGTTTTCAGCGTTGCTGTGTGGACTGGGGAAATGGAGTTTCTTGCTTGTAACGTCACTTTGTGCGCCGTTATCTCCTTTGTTTATATGAGGCGATTTTGTGCAATAACGGACGTAGCCAAAATAGTGCCAGCTGTAACACTGCTGACCGAACTTGTTACAAATCTACTAATAAATGCACAATTATTACTTTTCCATTACACTGAAGAACAGAGGCGTCAGAATGCGCTACGGAGGTCACTACTATATCCATCACACCCACGAAGCAGTTCCCGCCCCCAGCGTCGCCGGTTTGGGACCAGACCCGGTCGGACCTCTCGTTGGTGGGACAGCTTTCAAAACGAAGTGGTTGTTGAAGAACAATGGCGAGAAAATGTTCGTATGCACAGGACGTTGCTGTTGTCGTTGAGTGAGCTGCTTCGCCGGCATATAGGACTGCTGGTTTGGCACTGCTCTTGGCAGCGACTGTGTGCGTTTTTACGTTTTCATGTGGACGAAGTTTTTTGTTTAAACAGTGCTTGTGTGGACGGGATGTTTTTTATAAACGAATTGGAAAACCCCCGTTTTAGAAAAAAACTACCCGTGTACGTGTGGACATAGCCTTAACGCTAACTTATTTTGAAGATTCCACATCCGCGCTGGCTCCGCCTCGCTCCGTTCAATCGCTCGTGTTTTTTTTCCAGCGCTGACCGCAAGTGCCGCAAGTAACGTAAGCGGAAATGATAAGGCGGGGGACACATAAATCATGCAACACAACGAATCGATAATTAAATTCGTTGTCGACGCTTTTAATAATAGATTTTTATTGATTTTATCGATTCGTTGTTGCAGCCCTACTATTAGCACCACCACAGGTGATTTAGGGTGCACTTAAATCTTAATTCGTATTTGCAATTTGCAAGAATTCACTTCTTATTCGCATTTTCTGGTCCACCTTAGATGTTACATTATGGCGTCTGTAGATGGAATCTGCCTCATGTTAAGTAATAAGTAAGTTAATGTTTAAAACACTTACATTAACGTACAGTTTGGCCAAAATAAAGTGTTGACAAATCTTATGCAATTTAGTGAGTAATGGATTGAAAGTGAAAATACTTAAACTTCAGCCTGGTGCTTCAGTCGGTTGGCTCTTATACTTATAAGGACCTTTTCAGAACCCATGGAGATTTATTTGCACTAAGGATACAGTACTTTAAACAAAGCACAGATCTTCTCTGAGTGAGAGCTATTGTGAATCTGAATCACAGTGTACTGAATTGTGAATCATGAATCGAGTTGTGTCAACTTGTGTCAAATTCAGTACGATTCGTACAAGTTTAAGCAAGTGCACCAAGTACCGAGCAAACAACGAGAACCGAGACAAATTTTTCTAGTCAAAATGTGTTGAGAACCAAATTTGACGAGTTCCGAGGTGGTTGAAAACTGAGGGTCTAAGTAAAAGAATATTATAATTTCAGTATAATTCACTATCATTTGTTATCAAAACATAGAGGTTTTTATATAACGTTGAAAGTAAGGCAGTATATTTCATTTTTGCTGACTGTAGGCTTTGCTCTTTGGAAACCCTCCCTCTCTCACACTCATGAAAACAAAAGGAAGTCGGAATCAAAAGAAAAACCAACTGTAATAACTAAGTCCCACTGTTACACTCATGTGTTTATACCAGAAGCACCCTGTAATGGACCAGTAGAAAAAGCCACAACTGTGGTCATCAAAAATAGATATAACTAGCAGGAAATTAAACAAAAACATTCATGTCTGACTCCACAGAGTACTGCTCTTAATGTTTATAGGGCAAAAAAGTTATTTTCTGGTTCAGACCAAACTAGGGAGAGCATTGTAAAACATTTTATGCTCCTGCTCTTCTTTAAAAGGGAATGAAAAACAGTTGTGTGGCAGGAAGAGGGTTCTCTAAAGCCTCCAAGGCCAGACCTGATCTGACCGAGCTTAGACTGCTTCCTGTGTGAATTACTGAAAATGCTGCCCGTGCAAGCCATTAAACGCTATCGATTTATTGAGCAGGTATTGACAGAGGCATTTTTATAAAGTGCATTTTTGCATTACTAATGGCATGTTCCTTAGGCTGTGCTAGAAAAACAGAGGCCAGAGTGGTTGAAGACGGGACGGTTATAAATGAGACCCAGGAAAACAGAGTACTTTAAGTGACATCATTACTGGTGACATGCCCATGGCAGGTTTATGGGAAACGTGTCAGTTGGGACATAACGGGACAGGAATAGAAACTACCTTGGACTATTGATTGATGGTTCCACCCATACTCACCTGTTTCCAATTTCAGCCCATCAAATGTACTGTTATATATGGACTGTTCAGAGAGGTCTTGCCAGTAATTTGAGCACAGCTGAACCATTTGTGTTTATCAGTCTCAGTTTCTGTCTGCTTCTCAAGTTGAGGCTTGAGGTGATTTGTATTTATACTGATTGTCATTCTCCCATTCTGGTTTTAAACTGGTTGTATTGTGTGTTTTTTCTTCAGCAGTGAACTCCATAAGAGTTTTATGAACTCTTCTCACACTGAGAATGACTTTCTTCCATATTTCAATTCATGTTCTTATCTGTTTAGATATGTGTACATAAAGTATCCAGTACTGTGAAAAAGTCTTAGACCACCATTAGATTTGTTGTTTTAGCAATGCTACAATGACCATATATAATTATATATCAGTCTCTTTCTCTCTCAGAGTACAACCAGAAACCACTGGAAACTTCGTAAAGCCAAATTGACCCTATCACAATCTGAAGAAGGTTGATCAGGCAAGGTCTTTTTGGGAAGGGGTAGCAGCCAAGACACTACTTTTTCAGAAGGGAAACACGGTGAAACCCTAGGATATGCTAAAGCTCACAAAGATTGGAAGTAGGATCAGTAGAAAAGTGTATTAGGGAGTGACAAATACAAGTTGGAAATCTTTGAGTCAATAATACATGGTCATTATACCATTGGTAAAACAACAAATTTAATGGTGGGCTAAGACTTTTCCACAGTACTGTATATCATTGCTTTTATGTTCTGTAAAAAAAGATAAGATACAATTACAGAGCATTTTATTAAGAATGCCTAACGTGTACTGACAGTCGGTGACCATTTTGTCAGATTCTAACCACAGGCTTTTGGCTTGGTAACTGCATCCAGCAGGAGGACAGATTTTCCTAATAATGCTGCCAGTAAATATGTACAGTAGTGTGGTTAAAGGCCTTACTGAGCCTGCCAGCCCCACACACTACCATATTCTATCACATCCTCACTGTGTTATTGATGTTATAAAAAATAGTATATTGTTGGTGGATCATGAACATGTCCATTAGGTGTAAATATCAAGTAGATGTTTCTAGTACAGAGGCCTGAGAGTCTGTATCTTATATTTTTACAGATACAGTACAGAATATGAATATTTGATAAGTTATTAGTTAAAAACATTCCTTAATTCCTTAGTCCTGTAACCATTAAAATTTGTGTTGCTCATAGACAGTAGAATATTCACGCTGGGTTTTAAGATGGCCACAACCTGTCCTTTCGTCTACAGGGTTCCACATTGCAAGCATTTTGCTCTAATGTTTT
This sequence comes from Ancistrus triradiatus, assembly GCA_025084515.1. Lineage (NCBI taxonomy): Eukaryota > Metazoa > Chordata > Actinopteri > Siluriformes > Loricariidae > Ancistrus > Ancistrus triradiatus. Next base: position 656,542 of record JAJAGP010000130.1, read on the forward strand.
TAAAGCAAGTAGTAGTAGATGCAGTGGTGTGAAAAAGTGTTTGCCTCTTCCTGATTTCCTATTTTTTTGCATGTTTATCAGACTTGTGTTTCGGAACATCAAACCAATTTAAATATTAGTCAAAGACAACACAAGTAAACACAAAATGCAATTTTTAAATGAAGGTGTTTATTATTAAGGGACAAAAAAAACCTACATGACCCTGTGTGAAAAAGTGATTGCCAAGTCATCCACCCCTCCACAGCCCGTTAAAACATAACTATGGTTTATCACACCTGAGTTCACTGTCTCTAGCTACACCTGTCACTTAAATAAGACCTGCCTGACAAAGTGAAGTACACCAAAAGATCCTTAAAAGCTACACATCATGCCAAGATCCAAAGGAATTCAGGAACAATAGAGAAAGAAGGTAATTGAAATCTATCAGTCTGGAAAGGGTTATAAAGCCATTTCTAAAGCTTTGGGACTCCAACGAACCACAGTGAGAGCCATTATCCATGGAACAGTGGTGAACCTTCCCAGGAGTGGCCGGCCGACCAAAATTACCCCAAGAGCGCAGCGACGACTCATCCAAGAGGTCACAAAAGACCCCACAGCATCATCCAAAGAACTGCAGACCTCACTTGCCTCAGTTAAGGTCAGTGTTCATGCCTCCACCATAAGAAAGAGAATGAGCAAAAATGGCCTGCATGGCAGAGTTCCACGACGAAAACCACTGCTGAGCAAAAAGAACATTAAAGCTCGTCTCAATTTTTCCAGAACACATCTTGATGATCCAAAAGACTTTTGGGAAAACATTCTGTGGACTGACGAGACAAAAGTTGAACTCTTTGGATGGTGTGCGTTAAAAAGTAACACAGCATTTCAGAAAAAGAAACATTATACCAGCAGTAAAATATGGTGGTGATAGTGTGATGGTCTGGGGCTGTTTTGGTGCTTTCAGGACCTGGAAGACTTGCTGTGATAAATGGAACTATGTCTACCAGAAAATCCTGAAGGAGAATGTCCGGTCATCTGTTAGTAACCTCAAGCTGAAACGAACTTGGGTCCTGCAGCAGGACAATGATCCAAAACACACCAGCAAGTCTACCTCTGTATGGCTGAAGAAAAAAATGAAAGACAAAAATGAAGACTTTGGAGTGGCCTAGTCAAAGTCCTGACCTGAATCCTATTGAGATGCTGTGGCATGACCTTAAAAAGGCCGTTCATGCTCAAAAACCCTCCAGTGTGGCTGAATTACAACAATTCTGCAAAGATGAGTGGCCACAATTCCTCCACAACGCTGTAAAAGACTCATTGTTATCACAAATGCTTGGTTGCAGTTGTTGCTGCTAAGGGTGGCCCAACCAGTTATTAGGTTTAGGGCGCAATCACTTTCTCACACAGGGCCATGTAGGTTTGGATTTTTTTGTCCCTTAATAATAAACACCTTCATTTAAAAACTGCATTTTGTTTACTTGTGTTGTCTTTGACTAATACTGAAATTGGTTTGATGTTCCGAAACACTTAAGTGTGACAAACATGCAAAAAAATAGGAAATCAAGAAGGGGGCAAACACTTTTTCACAAAACTATATAGCAGAACTAACATTTTGACTAGGCTACCACCCTGACTTCAGTACATTTCTATGATAAAACAGAACAACATCCCACATTTCCTACTGGCCTGCAGGATGTGAAAATCGAATGCTGCTATTTTGAAGAGAGGAGCAGAACTGCAGTGCTAGCACAGATAATTTTCACACTTTTCACAAGCTAGCATAATGAGCTTGGTAAAATAGCTTCACACACAAATGTAAGAAACCCTAGTGCTCCCAAATGGGTTTTTTTCTGCCTTGGGTTTAAAAATAAAAGTACAGTTGGGTGGAAATGATGATCAAGTAGCAGATTACAGTTTAGATTGTGTAGGTTCAGAATTGCATATTAGGAATAGTAAACCTTTAAAAGTCCCAGTATTCTGAGATCCCCTTCTGGTGAGGTTCACGGTACAATTAAGAGTTGTTGTGGTAAAGAGTCACTTGTCTTATGCTATAGTTTTATTTTCTCCATTTTGTTATACTTTTCAAAATATTACATTACCTGTAATTTATTAAACAATTTTTAAAATATGTTCTCCCTTAATGTTTAGCTTTTTAAAATTTAAACTACTACTATCAACATATTAATTAGATACAATTAAGTATTTAGCTTTCTTCCTTACAACGTTTAGAGAGTTTTTCCTTGCCAGTAATTTAACCTTTTTAAAACCTTTTTTAGGGATTTTTAAAACTATCACAATCAGTATAGCGATATTAACTTATAGATACTATAGGTATCTAGGTATCGGCTCAAAGAAAATCGTTAGCGTCACTCACATCTAGAAAGAACCCATAGACCGATATAAAATTGTATTACCTCAAAATCCAAACGTATTGTTAAAGATCCCAATTTACCAACTTATATGAGCCTCCAAAAACCAAGACACTGAGTGATGATGGTGTCTAGGAAAGCAGACCAAGTAGAGGACAATATGGATACACGTGTACATTTTATGAGTAGGTTTCTACATGTTTTAAGTACAATACAGTGGGGCAAAAAAGTATTTAGTCAACCACTGATTGTGCATGTTCTCCTAGTAAGAACTTCAACTATGAGAGACAAAATGAGAAAAAAAAATCCAGGAAATCACACTGTAGGATTTTTAAAGAATTTAATTGTAAATCATGGTGGAGAATAAGTATTTGGTCACCCACAAACAAGCAAGACTTCTGGCTCTCACAGACCTCATTCTCATTTTGTCTCTCATAGTTGAAGTGTACCTATGACGAAAATTACAGACTTCTCTCATCTTTCTAAGTAGGAGAACTTACACAATCAGTGGCTGACTAAATACTTTTTTGCCCCACTGTACCAGCCTCATCTATGAATATGTAATAAACACTTGAATTGATGATGAATTGCTTTCACTGAAAAACATGCGTAATAGGACAATTCTAAAAACAGATTTGAATTCAGTGTAAAAAGTACCATAAGGTCCACCTATAATCACCTGTGGGACTAAAACGTTAATTTTTGTTTTTGCCTGAAGTTATTATTGGCTGGCAGACAATAGCATGATGGCATCACAAAAAAGCCTTACCGCCTTAGTGCACTGAACGTCCTTCCCCAGCAGCCAGTTAAGCTCCAGGTTGCCTTCTCCTTGGTAGCAGGACTGCAGACGCTCCTTGATGCGGGCATTGATGTCCTTGATGGTGAAGACACAGAGGGCCGAATCGTCCGGAGGTCGGTGGTACTGTTTCTGGCCTTTGGAGAAAATGGCAAAAAGAACATCATCCGTGATGCTAATATTGAGCGAGGCAGCAAGCACCCTTCCTGGTTTGGCCAGATAGGCTGCCTGCAGTAAGCGGTACTCCACCCCGTTGCGCACGCAGCCAATCGGAAGCGACACGTAGGAGTGGAACTTGTGGTCGTTCTTGCAGAGGCGGACGATGCGCGAGATGTAGAAGAGGTCATTGGAGGAACCGCTGGAGGCCATGCCGTTTTCGGGGGTCTCTGGTTGCACGGTCAGAAAGTAGACAAAATTCCCACTGGCAAAGCCGTAGATATAATATATGTCAAAGTGGGAAACCAGTGCCAGGGTATCTGAAGGAATCTTAATGAGTGAGGAGACAAAGTCAGTGTGTAGTTCGTAGTCGAGCATGGCTGAGGACTCTGGGTCACGTGGGAGTTTGCGACTCGAGATGGTTGGGAAGTAGTCTTGCTTTCCGTCGACTGCAGTGCCAATGAACAGCGTACCATCCTTACCCTGGGAGGGAACGATAACACCGTACATGGTGCCTGTCTGGTTGACGCTAGAAAGATAATGCTCTTTCTTGTGGGACGGCTCCACCAGAATAAAGAGATCATCCAGCCGAAGCAGCTTGCATACGCCCTGATACAGGCTGCCGCAAGCAAGCAGCCTGTTCTGAGAGTAATCAATAAGAAGCAGCTTGTTGACGTTGTTGGTGGAGACTAAGGGTTCAGAACAGGGCTGAACTATGAGAGGGGGGTAGCAGGCCTTGTTGTCATCTTCCGGGCCAGTGTCATGGGACACCAGGAGAGTGAGATTGGCAGACAGTTTATAGACACGATTAACAGCACCGATATAGAGCGCCCCTGTTGCCTGGTGGACTGTCAGATGATTGAAAGCCCATTCTCGCCTTTCGGGGTGGAAAGTAGTAAATGTCTGTCCACTGCATGTCGTAGCAAGGGTCAGCACTAACAACCAGACCCACAATGGCACCCTGAAAGCTCTTGATGAGTTTACACGGAAAGTCCTGTGTGAATCTTGCTGGCCCTCCATGATCTGCAAGGAAGGTGCAGTGGAGAAATCTAGCAGGGAAGTTACAACCTTCCTTTGTGTCCTAGAGGTTCAACTAGATGGTTCTTCTAGATGGTTCTTTCTGATGAGCAGTCTTCACATAGTTCTGAAAGAGGCAAAAATAGAAAGTTAAAAAGCAAATAAGTAAAGTTATCGTAAGGTCTAGTTATGGTAACTTTACATTCACGTACAGTACAGTACAGTTTTAGGCCACTATTAGATTTGCTGTTTTAGCAATGAGTTAGTTGTTTGCTCGAGCCGCGCAACTCGTTTCAGCCGAAAATCGATTCACAATTCAGTACACAGTGATTCTGGTTCACAAAAGCCCTTCCTCAGTGAAGATCTCTGCTCTATTTTTCGTGTTTTTCTTTATTTTTACACCTACAGTACTGTGCAACTAAGTCTTCTTGGCTCCTAAAAAGGTTAGGTATACGAGAAAACCAAAAGGAAACCGAAAGGAGACACAGGCTGCAGTTAGCTTAGCAGTTATGCTAGCACCGAGAGTTCACCAATAGAGTAAGTGTTTTGCTTTTACATTTCACTTTCAAACCATTACTCACTGAATGACATGAGGTTTTTCAACACGTTATTATAATATATGCTTTGTGTTAATGATTTTCGCCAATTGTAGGTTAATGTAAGGTCTGCTATATAAAGTACAGACCCCTCTACCAAACACTCATTAACCTCCTCAGTTCATGCCACATTTAACTTATGATGCATTTGTCGGAACATATCCCCATCATAAATCTTGGAGCACCTGTACAATACAACTCCATTAATACATATAATGCCTTATACAGTGTGGATTTTCGGGGGGTCTGGAGTGGATTCATTCAATTTACATGATTAATTATGGGAAAAATTTGCTCGGTACTCGTCATTTTTGATCTCTAGACAAGCTTTTGGAACGGTTTAACAACGCGAACCGAGGTACAACTGTAATGACCACTTGGATTCGTCACTCTGTAATGATCTTCATTCCAATCTTTGTGAGCTTTAGCATATCTTAGCCTTTTCACCCTGTTCCCCCATCCGAAAAAGTGGTTTCTCGGCTGCTACCGTTCCAAAAAGACTATTCCCGATCAAGCTTCTTTGAACTGTAGAAGGGTCAACTTGGCATCCCGATGAAGCTGCCAGATGCTGCTATTGCTCTAGTGAAAGGGGAGGACACACTAAATACCTGCCACTGTAGCCTATAGGAGCTGTTTTTAATGCTCTATACAAATTTCCTCTTTTCTGGTTGTATTCTAATGAAGATACTGAAAATTATTATATATGCCATTATACCACTGCTAAAACAATGGTATAGCTAACCTAATGGTGACCTAAGACTTTTGCACAGTACTTTATCTGCATCTAATTGCTAAGAGTGAGTTTCTAGAGGTGGTCCGGATATGATCCTGGCACTTGTTCGCATTATAAATCAGCTTTAGGAACAAGGCTTTCCAAGTTAAAGCAAAAGAGATAAAAGTCAATGGAAAAGCTAAATCACCAGGCTTTCTGCCTCTGAGAAGCTCCTGTTCAGTCACTCATGGAAACAATGGCAGGAAGGTCTTATCTACATGTTCCGAAGGTGCTAACTGTGAAGAAAAGCATGATGTAGGAAGGTGAAACACTTTATAGCAACGGAAATTAGTATGACCTTATGCCATTCCACCAAATCTCAAATGAAATGCATAGAGTGGGGCCAAAAGTGGGAGATCGTGTGAAAATGCTTCTCTTTTACATTTTTCTTTTTTTTTTATGACAAATTAGAAAATCAGGATGACAGTTTGAGGGACCGGTTGAATCTTTGGGACAAGAATCAGAATTTATTTGTTTGGTATGTTCCCCCTTTTTGCTGTAATGACAGCATGCAGTCAAGCTGGTATGGTCTATATGCATTTGTGCAAAATCTGATAGTCTATGTATATAGATAATTGAGTTGGACCCCCTTTTGCCTTCAGAACTGCCTCAATTGTCAATTCTTCATCTGCTTCAATGTTCGACGTGTTGTGCATTCAGAGATGCTCTTCTGCATACATTGGTTGTAATGATTGATTATTTGAATTACTCTTGCCTTTCTATCAGCTCCAAAAAGTCTGGCCATTCTCTGCTGACCTTTTGCATCAACAAGCCATTTTTGCCTAGAGAAATGGTGCTCAGTGGGTATTTTCTCTTTTTCAGACCATTCTCTGTAGACATGGTTGTGTGTGAAAAACCCAGTAGATCAGCAGTTTCTGAAATACTTAGACTAGCCCGTCTAACACCAACAACCATGCCACTTAAATCACCTTTGTCCTCTGTTCAAATGCATTGAGATGCTGTCATGTGATTGGCTGATTAGATGTTTGTATTAATGAGCAGCTGAACAGATGTAGTAAAGTGGCCAGTGCCTGTCTAGGGGTGTCTAGTTTCATTTTTTAGTTTTCCAGAGCCATTCTTTACTCACAATGCAGTTTCAGTATCAGTTTCAGGCCCAGAATCCATTCAAGTTGCTTTATAGTTCATTTTAATGACATTAACCAAATACCCATTAATAATAATATGTTAAATGACTCTGAATAAACTTTATACGCATAGATGTTCCTCTTTTCCACAAATAAAAATTTCTAATTTCTAAATGCTAGTGCTGCCTACATTAGGACTCTGGTAGCCTAGCGGTACGGTACTGGACTATGGACCAAAAGGTCCAGGGTTCAAATCCCACCTCTGCTAAGCTGCCACTGTTGGGTCCTTGAGCAAGGCCCTTAACCCACAATTGCTTGGATTGTAAGACTGTACCAATTGTAAGTCGCTCTGGATAAGGGCGTCTGCTAAATGCTGTAAATGTACATTACATTTACTTCCATCCTTCCTCAAGCATCCCGAGCACCTATCAGTAATATATATACGGTCTATAGAGGAAAAATTAATTCAGCACAGTATGTAATTTACGTAACAGCAGGATGAAGAGGGCATCAGAGATGTGTCTACTTCAAACAATAAATCAACAGGGAGGCCCCCTTTCTCAAGTGTATCTTGGGGAGTTAATTATCTCGTCCACCGCGCAGGGGAGGTCTGAATCTTATTACTGGAACAAAGTGTGAACAAATTGGGTGCCAGTTCCATGCACCCTCCTTTGCTCATTGCTCTTTAAGGGAGCTGTTTAACAGGATCTGAATCTATTAATTATTCTTTGCTATTTTGTCCCAGTGTGTTTTTTTTTTTCCCCTCTCTCCACTTTTTTACCACTACATCTGACGCAATCAAACCCTGGGGGAATTAATCACTGGCAGGAGAGTAATCATTCCTAAACGAATCAGGCTTCCATTGGAGATAACAGCATCCGTCGTCCAACCACATTTGTATTCGTTGCTATTCCTAGCTGGCTGATCTGCATACATTAACTGCGGCGAGCGACATAAGAGGGCAGCAAACGGAGACAATGGCTGTGCCTCTGAAAATCAAAAATGATTAAGCCTAGCAGGCCAACATATGTGATTATACAAAACAAGGTGCTAGATTTGGCCGAATAGGAAAGCACTGTGCAAGTACTGCAAGTGTAACTTCTCGGCAAGTAAACACCATTATTTTAATAGATTAGCACTGGCAACGGGGATGTTACATGATTAAAGGTGAAAGACAAAGTCAGAATTATGAGCAGCACCTTCTCCACTATAAGAGCCTACAGTACAGGCGTACATTTAATGACCATCCAATCAATGCAGCCTCAAATAGCTGGTCAAATTAAAAATGTGTGTTTTTACCGCCATAAATATAATTGATGACATATTTTGATGTTTTGTTTACATTTTTAAGTGTAATTTATTTTAATGAATATCGACAACACATGCATACATAGAAACTACATTACGGCTTGTGTTGTGCATGGGCACTTTTGGGACGTGGACACAAGCAGAGACATGAAATGGAAAAGTTTGTACTCTGCTTAACACCACAAGAGCCATGCCGGCTTGACCTATATATACACCTAGAAAGGCTGAGCCAGTCAGAAAAACAGCCCCAAAGCATGAGGTTTCCACCCCCATGCTTCACAGTAGGTATGGTGTTCTTGGGATGCAACTCAGCATTTTTCTTCCTCCAAACATGGCGAGTTGAGTTTTTACCAAAAAGTTCTATTTTGGTTTCATCTGACCACATGATATTCTCCCAATCCTCTTCTGGATCATCCATATGCTCTCTGGCAAACTTCAGACGGGCCGGGACATGTACTGGCTTAAGCAGGGGGAGATGCCTGGCACTGCAGGATCCAAGTCCCTCTCGGCGTAGTGTGTTACTGATGGTAGCCTTTGTTACTTTGGTCCCAGCTCTCTGCAGATCATTCATCAGGTCCCTCCGTGTAGTTCTGGGATTTTTGCTCACCGTTCTCCTGATCATTTTGACCCCACGGGATGAGATCTTGCGTGGGGCCCCAGATCGAGGGAGATTATCAATGGCCTTTGTCTTCCATTTTCTTACAATTGTTCTCACAGTTGATTTATTCACACCAACCTGCTTCCCTATTGTAGATTCACTCTTCCACTCTTCCAGCCTGGTGCAGGTCTACAATTTCTTCCTGGTGTCCTTCGACAGCTCTTTGGTCTTGGCCATGGTTGAGTTTGGAGTCTGACTGTTTGAGGCTGTGGACAGGTGTCTTTTATACAGATAATGAGGCCAAACAGGTGCCATTAATACAGGTAACGAGTGGAGGACAGAAGAGCTTCTTAAAGAAGAAGTTACATGGCTGTGACAGCCAGAAATCTTGCTTGTTTGTGGGTGACCAAATACTTATTTTCCACCATTATTTACAATTAAATTCTTTTAAAATCCTACAATGTTATATCCTGGATTTTTTTTTTCTCTCATTTTGTCTCTCTTAGTTGAAGTGTACCTATGATGAAAATTACAGACCTCTCTCATCTTTCTAAGTAGGAGAACTTGCACAATCAGTGGCTGACTAAATACTTTTTTGCCCCATTGTATATGGCTTTAGCCAGCTCCGTTTTAAACTATTAACTAGGAGTGCCGAGCGCAGGCCATTGGGTCCTTTGTGAGTTCCTACTAGTAGCACTGCACTGGATTTATTTAAAGGTTTAAAGTGTTTAAAAAGTGATACTGCATTGCCTGTTCTGGAAATTACTGTTTCTTCCATTGAACTCATGCCATCTTGGTTGTGTGCAGCCAGTGATGTATGTTTATTCATGTTTATATTCCAACGTGTGCATTTATATCTTGGTTCTGCAGCGTATGTGATCCTTATTGTGTGCTTGTAACTGAAGAACCATGGTTGTGTATTTCCTGAAGGGAGTGACACCTGCAACAGTTTAGGTTTCGGATGCTGTGTAGATGGTGCCTTTCAACTCGTGTTTTCAGTGGTATCTCTGATACATTCATTTGTTTTCTTGTGAAAATAGTGTTTTCACACCTGGCTGCCCTTACCAATTTGAAAAATGGATCTTTTCTTCCTAGCGAATGAAGAGCAAAGACATGTGTGTGTTACTTCACATGTCTTGCTCCCAAGAGCAGGGCATTAGCATGGATACAAAATGGCCTATAAAACTAGGACTGGGATTGGGCCTGCCCTTCACACAGTGTCTTTGTTTCACTTAACATATACTGGAGATGCATTGGCACATCCCTCCGGATCGGTTACTAACACATGCTGAGCCAGCACTTTACCGTAACCCAGAATCTCTTTTACCCTTTAGGTACAAATGCTTCTTCTTTCTCTCCTTCCCAGTTCAGTTCTCTCACTGTACTTCTCTGTCAGTCTTTTACTTTATCTCTTGAACATTTGTCATTCTTTGTCGTCGTCTTACTGATGCTTCCTGGCTCCTGAGAAAGAAAGAAAGTGTCTCTATCTTTTTATGTTCTAGCGACAGCTGCGTTCAAGAAGGGACAGAATAGTGTAAATAACGACTGTTCAAATGCCTAGCGGTAGAACTGCGAGGAACGTAGGCAAAAGGGCCTTTGTTTATTGGGTTTCTCTCTTTTTTTCATCTTTGTGATGCCTGACAGGTCTCCTTTCATTACTTAGCCCAGATGCAGAAGTGAATGGAGAGGACCGATGTGCCTGTTAGGTTTCCTTTTATTGCCCGAGGTCATTATTTTGCCTTAGCAGTAAGCGATTACCATGTCAGCGTTAGCACCTGTGAATCATGGTCGTGTCACCGCACAGTCAATGGCGACGACAGGGCAATTCGAGCATTGTGCGGCATTTGTTTGGTGAGGATGAGAATACAAGAAGCGTGTTGGCAGGGGTTGTATTGTACCATAGCGGTGAGTCACAACCTCATACTGAACCAGCGGAACAGTAGAGGCTTTCTGATTCAGCGTCACGACCGCACAACCGCTAGCGTAAAGAAAAAGGTTTCGAAAACAAGCATTCACTCTGATTTACAGTTGATTTGTAGATGCAGAAATTGCCTTGCTACCAGCCTAAATATTAAAGGCATGCAGGGAATGACATGCTGATAAGCACACACAAGCCAAGCGACGCTGTGCATATTTTCAAGGAGTTATTTTTGGATGCTTCTCACTTCCACTCAAACTCCGATCTTATGACTCTTATTACCGGTGAAAGAACAGAGGTTGAACTGAAGCTGCTGAATCATTCGAAGCCATTTGTCAAACTACAAGACAAGTCCACATATCAACATCACAGAAAGAAATGAGTGTAGATTCCGTACACACACACACCAAATCTAATGTTTTGTAAGCTGCAATCAACTGAGTACCAAGACACGGTAATACTCACACAGTGCGTCATCTTTAAACCCACCTAATCCTTTCACATGTCCGTTAAAGTGACCTCCTAGGCACGTTAGAGCTTGCTTATGATCCCGTTTTAGCCTTGCTAATCTTGTTTAGACAATTGCACATTAAAAGCTAAGCTTACAGAGTTATTCTTCATATCTGCTGAGTTGGCCTTCCCAGTGAGTGTAAGCTTCTTTGACAGCAATATCTAAAGGCAGCTTATAAAAGTAAGCCTGGCTATCTATGAGATAGGATTCTGAATAGAACAAGTATGGAAATAACAAGTGACCACAGCATTCCTTCATCCTTGGGGGCCTGTGATTATGTGGTGAAAAAATAGCTTGCTTTTTTCTTAATGAACAGTGTGGAAAAGTGAACCACGCGTTAGTTTATTATGCGTATCGCCTTTCTGTTGTCAGCTCCGTGCGCTAGCGTTACCACAGTGCAGCTTGGGTTTGGTGCGCTATGCCAGTATTTACACCACCAACATTATTGAGGGAAATCGAGCAATTCAACTATAAGCCTTGATATATATTAGGCCTGGGATATGAATGAAGGCTTTGGAACAGATCTCATTCAGCTGAAACCCTGGCCTTAATTTAGACAGATTTCAAGCTTCAGGAGCCAAACACTGCCACCAGTGAGCCTAGTTCAGAAACTCAAGCCAACTATTCAGCAACCAGTATTTTTCTTCTATCCTAAGTTAAGCTTCTTAATAACACTGCAAAATTTGTTTGATCTTCTAAATTCATATTTACAGCTATGGAACTGAGGCATTTAAAGAGCCCAAAGCTTAATCCAGTTATGGTGGATAATCTCATTCATTGTTACGTAAAGGAAATCCACTTTTGTCATTCCCAATTTATTCATCACTCTTAATTCACCTTTGTGCAGTCATTTTAATGATGAATTATGGATCACCATTAATCTATAATTAATCATTTTTAATGCCCAGTAAAATATTAAAATAACTCAAGAATCTGCAGCAGGCTAATATACTGTTAGCTTCTATTTATCACAGACAGACTTGAATAACATTTTAGTATCTGCTTATAATAATAATAGAATTTTATTTCTTGGCACCTTTCAGGAAACTCAAGGCGTTTTACAAATAAAGGCAATTTGACAAAAGCTCAATAAAACATACATACAATAACAAAACACATAATAAATAGAAGAGAGTTAAAAAGCAATTCCAAACAAGTACGTTTGTAAGTGCTTCTTAAAATCAGAACATGATGAGCAGGTACGAATGTACAATGGGATTGAATTCCAGAGCTTGGGACCAACAACGCTAAATGCTCTATCTCCAAACTTACGTAACTTAGCAGGAGGCTGAGAGAGTAACTGCGCTTCAGCAGATCGTAGCACGCGAGACGGGCAATGGGAAAACAGAAGATCTGAGAGATATGAAGGTGCTAAACCATGTAGAGATTTGAAAACCAATAACAGTATTTGGTATTGAATACGTCAAAGGAATGGAAGCCAATGTAGATCTTTAAATATAAGGGTAATGTGTTCCCATGGTCGAGTATGGGTAAGAACCCTTGCGGCCGAGTTTTGTACATACTGCAACTTCTTGAGGCTACTGGAAGGAAGCCCAATTAATACAGAGTTACAGTAATCGAGCCTAGATGTAATAAAGGCATGTACAAGTGTCTCAGCTACAGAGTCGGGGATAGAAGCGCGCAATCGGGCAATGTTTTTTAAGTGGAATAAGGCAGTTTTTGTGATACGGCCAATATGGGCATCCAAAGAAAGGGTAGTGCCCAAGATGACACCAAGGTTACTAACTTGAGCCACAGAGGATGTTACAAAATCTGGAATTTAGAAAACTGACTGACCAAGCTTACTGGGTGTAGAAGGGGAGGCAATATGACTCTCAGAGATTATTATTATTAGGCAGACCAGTTAAAATACATTTACAGCTATTTGGTTGACGAAGGTATTACATGTTCTGTGGTAGCCTAGAGGTTAAGGTAATGGACTATGGACCTGAAGGCCTAGGCTTCAAATCCCACCTCTGCCAAGCTGCCACTCTTGAGTCATTGAGCAAGGCCCTTAACCCACAATTGCTTGGATTGTAAGACTGTATCAATTGTAAGTTGCTCTGGTAAGGGTGTCTGCTGAATGCTGTAAATGTAAATGTTCTTAAACTAGAGTACACACAAACATCCCTTCTGGCTGAAACCCAGCCCAGGAAAAAATGTATTGTGAAATTTTACAGCAGAACCATGACGTGTCAAAAATTAACATCAGAATTCATAGAAGAGTTGTGAAACAATTCATGGTCAGTTCATAGTCAACCAAGTTTAAGGTTGAACTTTGAAATTCCACAGTAGAACCATGAAGTGGCCAAATTACCATCAAAAATTCAGAGTAGAACTGTAGACATGAATGTTAGGTTAATTGGTTACGCCAAATTGACACTGACTAGAGTATATATATATATATATGTGACTTGAGGTAACCTTGTGTGTAGATGTGACCTTGTGTATGTCGCTGAACATGGCCACTGATGCTGATAGCGACGTTAAATGAATCAATAAACAAACAAACAAAGACAAAGCAAGGTTAGCTAGCCACCTGCTCATAAACAAAAGTAATTGGTCTTGATAGAAAGCCAGCCACCTCCAAGTGTATCGTAATAATTGTGATTTTATGGAGGTAGCATGAGCACAAGTTCAGCAACTAGCAGTCGGTCTATTCTTGTCAATCAAACAAAGGAGGAGGAGAAAACAAAACGAAAAAAGACTAGAGCCGAGGAGACCAGATACCAGGTAGTGAAGTGTCGACGCGAGAGGCAAGGTGGATAAACAAGACTGTGGCTACCTGGCTAGCAATTATCGTCGGATAGAACCATCACAATCATAGGTAATGCCAAAATTTTACCTTAACTGTAACTTTAACACCCAATCCTAACGTTCTATAAAAAAATAAAAAAAAAACAGCAGAAGTAGCGCCTAGCTGTTATCCTAGTACATGTATGTGTAGGAATATGTAGCTTTTATGGACACCCATTATTCCCGAACAAACTTAAAAACTTAAGCAATTTGGAGGAAGAAAAGTGTTCTCTTTGCAACAGACCCTATCCTCTACGATAAATTATTAGCATGCTAAAAATAGAAGTTTAATCTTCTTAATGGAAGTTTCTCTGACTAAAAGCGATTAGTCAGAAAGGTTAGCCCATTAGTCTTTATTTCATGTCTGGCTTTCTCTGGCAGTGATAATGAGAGGCTCTGCTTGTGTGGGGTGTCGAGTCGTGATATTTATAATTTCCTTTATCTCTGCTGGATCACTGCAACGCCGTGGCAGCCGCGCTAGCGCCGAATCTCGGCTTCCGACGTGTAGCATATCTACCCCCCTGCATGAGGTGAACGGCACAGTAAAGTGGTGAAAGATTATACTCGGGCTAACCACGTGCCTTAGTTAGTCAGCTGCATTCCTCTACTTTGCAAGGACCTCCGCTTGGTCTGTGAGTGCACTGAATGAACAACATAATTAAATATGACTGCTCACGGCTCCGTCCGCAGGATGTGCGACCACAGACGTAGTCTAGCCGAGTGGCTCGTGTTTGTTTTTCCTTTTTGTCTTTTGTCATATTTTGTGAAGGGCTCTCAAGGTTAAACGAGGAGCAGGAACTAACAGTGCTTCATGTTTATCTAGAAATCCCCAAAGCTCCAAACTGAGCTAAGCAAATGCAGCTTATTAAATGAGCATCATTACTCATGGACTGCAGGCCAGGGATAGCCGGGCGTTTCACATTTTCTCTAGTTGGAGCGCTCTGGTCACGTCATGACTATGGCCATAGCACGATTAGCCTCCCTGGGGCACAGTGACCTCTGTAATAAAAGCATCGCGCCAAATTAGCGCACAGTACGTTAACTGTATGCAATGCTGATAGAACCGAACTGCACCAAATTTCAGAATTTGGATTTGGATTACAATCCTTTCACATATCATAGTTAAACAAAGTCAGATTTTGAGCAGAGATATGAACTGCTGATTAGCTACACTGCCTGGCCAAAAATAGGTCTCTCACACTAATATTTTGTTGGACCGCCTTTAGCTTTGATTGCGGCACGCATTCACAGTGGCATCCTTTCCACAAGCTTCTGCAATGTCACAACATTTATTTCTGTCTAGGGTTGCATTCATTTTTCCTCAAGATCTTGTATTGATGATGGGAGATTTGGACCACTGCACAAAGTCTCCTCCAGCACATCCCAAAGATTCTCAATGGGGTTCAGGTCTGGACTCTGTGGTGGACAATCCATGTGTGAAAATGTCTCATGCTCCCTGAACCACTCTTTCACAATTTGACCCTTCTGAAACAGATGAACATCTTTTCCACGACCACAGGATGTGTCTTTCAACATGGTTGTTTAACAAATGAGAAGCTCCTCACTGCATCAGTTAGGGTTAAAGAACTTGTTGCCAGCTGAAACCTAATCACCAATGCAGTCATGATCCGATAGGAGGCTCTTTTTTTAACTATTTAACTATTTGCTTAGTTAAATCCAGGTGGTGATTTTTTTTTTTTGGCCAGGCAGTGTAGTTAGCTTAGTAATAAACTTTAGCGGCTCTCTTTAGCATCTCTTGATTCAGATATTGCGCTGGATGTTTCGGCTTGACGAGCCTCTCCATGCTGAGCCATGTAGTACTGACTGAAGCATATCAAAGTCTATTAAATCCTTTACAGAACACAGCCCTTAACAAAAAGGCATGTCATCGTGACATTAGAATTAGCAAGCATCAGCCAATGCTGTTATCCCTGAATACAAACAAGGGGCGCCTGGATCTAATCTCAGCCTTTCACACTCAACCTGGAGAGACACACTGCCTCTTCCACTGTCTTGCTCGAGTAAATGTTTAGCACTCTCACTTATCATTCCCAGACAGAGACCCCTGCCATCAGGAGGCATTCGGATATTTCGTTCCTACAGTCATGCTCACAGCTCTTTAGGTAATGTATGCACTTGCATTCACCCAGAGCTTTAACTCAATGGGGATATGGCTTTGACCTCATGGCTGAGGTAGTTACTCACAGTCTTTCTATATAGGCTCTATAACAAATAGGGTATTTTAATACCAACACTCTGCACTCTTTAACCATTCTTTGGTGGACCAATTGTGTGCTTATTGGATGACACCATTGAAAGTTGAAAGAGAAATTGTTGAGGTTTTATTATTATTATTTTAACTTTTTTTAATTACCACAGTGTTCAAGAAGACATTCAAATATGAGTGATGATGAGCAATGGGCTAAGGGTTTAGACACATACAGTACTACCACAGGAAGCACATCTAGCTTATAAGTTTCGATTGACTTTGCCTATGCTCTATTACTTGGCTCTGTGAGTGCGTTTTGGTTTGACTGTTATTCCCGAATTTAAAAACTCAACATTATGGAGATGAAAGTGGGTGGGATTGTTAGTGGTAATATGTGCCACCGCCTGTTTCACATTTGCTCATTTGCAACGTTGGAAAAAATGTTTACTCACAGGAGGTTGTGTGGGATTTCTTTTTAAATTGCAGGCAAAGACTTATTCAGTCTACTCAGATCTTTTCAGTGTAACTGATCATCTAAAGCCCCAGATACCCAATTCAGCCTCTCGGGAGATTCAAAGAAATATAAAACGCACTCTGATTGTACTGTAATGTAAACAAAAACTGCCTTCACATTCCTTAGCTTTAATGTGTGGGGTTTTTAAGACGCGTAACAGCAGTACAAAACGTTTCAGTCTGTAATATCACCATCGAGGTATGATATACAGGTTTGCACTGTTTGATGTCCATTCGCTTTGATGGCTGAGGTCTCAAAAAGTATAACAAATTATAATAGGATATAAAAATCTGTCTTTTAACTCCAGATGAAGCGGCCATATCCAGACTCAAAACTGCATAGACACTGTACAGCGCGTCACAACATATGATGTAAAAGTATACAGTGTTGTCCTCTCCCATATATAGATTCCTATGTTAATGGTCGCACAAACCAATCAATGCTGTGAATCCACGAGCAGAGGTGGGAGTTAAAGTGCAGATGTCTGTCATTAAAATGATGGCTCAGCAACTTACCGGTTGGCCTTGTTAGACTAGAGCCTGTTCAGTTTTTGTGTTTAGAGACGTTTTTATGCAAGTTACTCTTATGAACGTATTTGTGATAAGCCGTAAATGGCGTTCGTAAGTGTATGTGGCTGTCCTATTGTAGGTAGTGCTCGTTTCTTTGTCCCCTTACTACCTGTGTATTCTCACTCGCCCTATAATTATGTACACTTGTTCATATAATTATTATTTCATAATAATTGTACAGAGGCAAATGTGTCATCCATTCATTGCTGGTTTCCATAACAATCCCACAAATATCAGCCAGTGTTGCTGCTTTTGCGTAATCCCCATTGGAATAATGCTAATTACCTACATGCTTATTATACAACCCGTGCTTTTAATTCTGCCTTGTACAGATGTTTAAAAGGTTTAGAGCTAATAGAGGTTGGTTTTAGCATGGCTGGAGTCTATCACAGCCAAAGCACCTTATTATTAATATTGTCTTACAATTTTAAGGTTTAGGCTAATAGTTAAAGTTTGGGTTAGAAGTTGGATTAAATGAGTATTCACTCTCTAAATAAGAAAAGTGTAGCTCTGTGGTTAAGGTTTTGGACTACTGCTCAGGAGGTTATGACACTAGCAAGGGAAACTAGTGAAAATGCTTCTCTTCTGCATTCTTCTAGAAAAGAATCACTTTATTAGGTACACGTCCTTGTTTCTACAGTCATTGTCCATTTTATCAGTTCCACTTTCCATATAGAAGCACTTACAGACTGTAGCCCATCCATACTTTGTTCATGCCCTTTACTTTGTTCCCTAATGGTCAGGACCCACACAGATCAGACACCATTTGGGTGGTGGATCATTCACACCACTGCAGTGACACTGATGTGTGTGTTGTGCTGGTATGAGTGGATCAGACACAGTAGTGCTGCTGGAATTATTAAGCACTATTCACTGACTGTGCAATCTATTAAACACATCTACCTTATTGCTTCACTTTGTAGATGGAAAGTCAGAGACAGTAGCTCATCTGTTGTTGCATAGTTTGTGTTAGTCATCCTCCAGTCTTTGATCAGTGCACACGAGATGCTGGTGGCTGGACATTTTTGGTTGGTCGACTATTTTCAGTGCAGCAGTGCCACTAAGGTGTTTAATGACTCCAGCAGCATGGCTGGGTCTGATCCACTTATACCAGCCCAACACACACTAACACACCACCACATCAGTGTCGCTGCAGTGTTAAGAATGAGTCATGACCCAAATACTGCCTGATCTGTGGGGGTCCTGATCATTAGAGAATGGAGTATGTGGGGAAAAATATGGACTACAGTCTGTAATTGTAGAAATACAAAGTGCATTTATGATAACTGGAACAAGTGTAGAAACAAGTAGTGTACTTAATAAAGAGACTGGTGAGTGTATAATCGGTGTAACAAATTGAGTGAAAAGTTAAATATGTGAAGACAAAATCTGATGTTAAATCAGATTTATTAATATTTGGTATGAGCTGGAATTTACTCTACAAGTTCTGTGCAAAATCTGATGATTCATGTTCTCTCAGCATGATGTTAAAAACTGTAACTCCTCAGCAGTTAAAGCAGACTAAGTGCGTACTGAAAGTGCCAAACTCGTTAAACATGAATATGAATGGTTGCATATATATATATATATATATATATATATATATATATCTCTATATCTATTATAATAGATAATATCTTATATATTCTATATATATATCTATATATCATAGTTAATAAGCATCCTGAGAGTAATCCACTCTGAATGTGTACAGTGCAAATTTTACAGACAACGCATTACATAAACAGTCTTGTGATTCTCACAGCTTTGGGAGGCCTTTGCTGTTACACTGGAGGCTTTTGTCTGAGAGAAACCATACTAGTTCTACCACCTATGCCACAAGCAATCTAGTTTCGAGTCTGTCATGTAAAAAAAAAGTCCTATATCCAATAACCAGGGCTTTCAAAATGCCACAGGATCTGACTGCTTTGTGTAAATATGCACCAATCATCTTTTATTCCAGTATCAACTTAACAGCTTATTCATATCCAGACCCTAATCTTGAGCTGAATCAAGACAAGCACGATTTCCCATTAGGTACCTGAATAAGCCGCTTTTATTTACATTGTATCTATGTGTGTGTGCTCATGGGCCTGGCTGGCAGCCTGGCAGGGAGGCATGCCCATGTGAGACTCTGGCACCCAAGTGAGAAGGATAAGCAGAGGAACCCCAGCCATTCATTATTCCAGCTGGGCAACAACCCGTTACAACAGCAGTCACAACTCCAAAAACTGGCATCCGCCAGCACTCAGACCATTATCTACAGCAGATTTACACAGCCCGAGAGAGAGAGAGGGAGGGCGAGAGAGAGAGAGGGAGAGAGAGAGATTAAAATAGTAACAGAGGATGAAAAAGATGAATAAGCGAGGAACAATGGGAGATAAAACTGAGGGAAGCATAAGCATGTGGTTTGTACAGCCTAAAGCTTCTGTGCAGTATTTGTTACACAATGAAGGCAACAGGGCCCAGTGTTACTTCAGTCAGCTTAGCGTGAAAACCACCCTAAAATCCGATCAGGTTACATAACTGATTCAGCGAAATGAAAGGGCGGCTGTCAAAATAATCCGCTTCGCTCGGTGGCTGCTGTTTCCAGCTAGCGCTCGGCCCTCGGTAATCACGCAGCTACTGAGTGGATCGTGATCTAGTGCCCAAAACAATACTAAA
This sequence comes from Ancistrus triradiatus, assembly GCA_025084515.1. Taxonomy (NCBI): domain Eukaryota; kingdom Metazoa; phylum Chordata; class Actinopteri; order Siluriformes; family Loricariidae; genus Ancistrus; species Ancistrus triradiatus. The sequence goes on from JAJAGP010000130.1 coordinate 676,399, forward strand.
CGGCTTACAGCGTTCCCTCTCACACACATTCACACGTTAAGTGAAGAAGCATGTCATGGTTTTAAAAAAACACACAAACCTGACACTTCAAGCAAAACCAAACTACCAACATTTATAATTAATACCTTCACACTTTGCAAGCACCCTTATTAGATGTTAGGGCTGGGCGATATGGAAAGCAATCTTATCACGATATTTTTTTCCATGTCAGTCGATAACGATATATATCACGATATTAATTAAAACACTGTTTCTGACAGGCTTAAAGATTCATTTTTACTCCTGAGTGAGATATCATAAGGTTCATTTTGGTATAAATATTGTTTATATTCTATCAGACGTTTGTTGAACACGACAAATGTTATACAGCTGTATGTCAAGTAAATGAAATAGGTGTATGTAATAAACTTAAATCTTAATTCTAACCAGCGTAAGGCTTCAAGTGTTACAGGAGAACACGAGTGAAATGGACGGCTAAATTATTTAGTCAATTCCAAATGGGGTGGGCGATATTTACATTTACAGCATTTAGCAGACGCCCTTATCCAGAGCGACTTACAATTGGTACAGTCTTACAATCCAAGCAGTTGTGGGTTAAGGGTCTTGCTCAAGGACCCAACAGTGGCAGCTTTGCAAAGGTGGGATTTGAACCCTGGACCTTCTGGGCCAGAGTCCAGTACCTTAACCGCTAGGCCACCACAGTCCGTGTCTGGTAAAATGGTAAAAAATATCATATCACAATATTTAAAGACATTTTCACGATGCGTGACATTTATCACGAGACATGTGATAGCAAATAAAATGCACCAGCAGCGACATTGTAAAAGACTACTTTTCAAATATTATCCCGTACTTAGTAAAGTGATTTGTTTTTATTCAAAATGCACTGCACTTCATCCAGTTAAGGAGGACTAATTATAAATAATTAATCTGCAGTTTTGTCAGTGTTCTTTAGGCACAGACGATATCCTCGATATGCTCAGAAAAGCATTGTATATCACAATAACAAAATGTATCACGATACGATAAAATATTGTCATATTGCCCACCTCTATTAGATGTCAAACTTCAGTTTGACTTTTTGTGATGTATCCCGCGTTTATTTGACTTGTTTTGCGACTACATTTCCCACAGTGCCATTCAGCTGTACTCGCCAGTTAGCCAAATCCATTCAGCTGTGTTGTTCAGACACTCCAGGCTCGCTTGTCTCTGCTACTTCTTGTCATCTTTGCTGGATTGCATGGAAAAACAGTGAGTCAGAAGCTCTGTGTTTTTATTTCAAGATTTCTTGTTAGTGCCTGAAAAGTACTAACAAGACAACTTGAAACAGCATGGCCACTATCAACTTCAAGGACAAAATGTTATAAGCACACTGAATGCCTGTGTGTCACTGAACGTTCCTGTATCATACAACACTTAGGCTAATCACTAAGATTAAATTCTCCCTACCACCCCCTCTGCTTGCTCTCACCTCGAACACATGAACATCACAGCATTTAGCAGGGCTATGGCTTCTGCCCCAGCAGCGTCCCTTTTGTGTTTTCCCTCCGACTGCGCCTGCTGGGACAGCTCTTTCTCCCCCGTCATCATGCGCTGATCAATTAAATAGATGCCAATCCCATTAATTCTGGCTCGCTACCCCGCGCAGAAACCCACGGCGCTACACAGTGAGCGCGGTGGTGTCAGAATCAAACTCTCAGCAGTGTCGCTAAAGCGTGTCACTTCACAGATCAGGAATAGTTCAGGAGTATTAATACCCTGCCGTGTAACAACTCAGGAGTAGCCTCTCCAGGGTATATTCCTAAGCAAATGACCATCCTCAAGCAGGTGCTAGAGGAGGGCTAATTCTAACTTGACATTAGCATTCCATTCCTGGATTCATACTCGGTATTGTTGTGTACCCTGGCTTTAATTAACACCATTGTCCTGAACTAGGCTGTGGATCCGACACTTGTCTTCATTAGGAGTCTCTTGGATGCATCACCAGGGATTACCAGAGAATGCAGCATCCACAGAAACACATTCATTCATGACCATTACATTTATAGCAGACACCCTTATCCATGGTGGCTTACAACTGATACCATCTTAACAATGTTCAGGCCACAACATTGGTAGCTTGTCAGTGTTGGGATTAAAACCCTGGACCTTCTGGTCAATAGTCCAGCACCTTAACCGCTGTGCCTAATACTAAACACATAGGGCAAGCTGCAGTATGACTTTCCAGTATTGGATACACCATATTAACAATTCTTTACAATATATAGCAATATTGTTGTTACTGAAGACATTATTCTGTCAAGGTAGATATAATCATGTATCTTGTTGAACACACATCCATCGTTTTACATTTACAACGTTTAGCAGACGACCTTATCCAGAGCGACTTACAATTGGTACAATCTTACAATCCAAGCAATTGTGGGTTAAGGGTCTTGCAACCCAACAGTGGCAGCTTTGGCTGAGGTGGGATTTGAACCCTGGACCTTCTGGTTCATAGTCCTACCCCTTAACCGCTAGGCTACCACAGTCCCGTTTTGTATATATTCTGACTGTATTAACTAAACCACTTAACATTTGGTGTCGAAACCCACAAGTCTCAATTGGCATGCATCATTAGCAATGCCATGATGACTTTCTACAAGCTGGCTCAATATTTTTGGGCTGAAGTATGAGATCTGGCAGTGCGTACCATTTATGTAGGAAATGCTATAAATTATATGATATATTTAATAATAAATAATGAATCTGCACTGAAGACCACATTGCTGGTTATGAAACTGTTTGGTCTGCGTCCTCCCAAAGTCTGAGTGGGTTTACTCCAGGTACTCCGGGTTCCTCCCATACTCTGAAGACATGCTATAGGTTATTTGTGTTTATTAATATGAGAGCGTGTGTGTGAGTGTATGTGCCCTAAGATGGATTGGCTACACCATTTTTAGCTACACCAGTTTTAAAATAACCATTTTTCTAAGAGCTAAGCATGGGAACTGATCTGTTTAAGCAATAGGCTGTCGAAACCAACCGTTCCAAACAGGTCGGTTTAGCCCGTGTGAGATGGGTGCTATGGTGCTTGATCCTTGTGGCATTGTCACAGGTCATACAGCATGTCACATACATGTCATTAAAACTCCCAGGGTTAAGGCAGTTCTGTTAAGACACTTCCCGGGGAACGCTGGTAACGTCTGGTACAATGGTATGTCCGCTTTAAATACAGTCTTTAAAAAAAAAATACAGTGGTTTGAAAACTTGTCTCCTGACCTAAACCAACTTGAATGCCTGTGGGGTTACCATAATAAATTTACTTCAATTAAAGGTTGGATTTCTTTATATTTGTCTATTATATATTTAGGTGATTAACCACAAAAAGACTTTTTTTTACCCATCTTTACCAAGGGGGGGCTGTAAGTGGAGCTGGTACCTCTTATATGTAAACAAACACTGCATCCCAAACTACATATTATGCACTTAGATAACAAATTAAGACAGTTGGTACATTGGTTTTAAAGTCGAAACCTGTTTTTTAAAAAAGTCAGGCTTAATGTAATCTTCTCAAAACAGAAACAGAGGTCATGATGGAGGCTTACATCATATGTAAAGTCTGTTTTTTACTTTAAAATCATAATTATCACATTGCGATGCTAATCTAATCTATTTTTTGTGTTCTAAGGCATTCATTAAAGAACATACAGCAGACATCAAATGAATTAAAGAGTAAATGGCATTTTTAATATTTATAAGTATCTGTCTCTTTAAGATACCAGACCTCTGGAAGGGCAACATGTTCAGAACGAGCACTGATGTTAGGAAAAAGTTCAAAATTCATAAAAAAGAGTTAATAATAGTGTAAAATGTATTGTCAAACTAGTTTATTGATGTTATCAACCTGTTAGCTTTCTGGCTGCTAACAAATGCTAGCTAAAGTGTTAATGTTGCCTATATGAAGTGCTATTTAGTAGGAATAACCTTAAAAACTGGCACACTTGGTACAGGTGGGTAAAACAAGGGCAAGCAAATTTCTTTGTGGTTAAAATATGAGAGAAATATAACCTTTAACTGAAGTAGACAGAACTGAAGCATGATATATTTATGGTTCACTTCAAGCTTGCTTTCAGTTCACCTACCTCTTTAGAAACCCTTAAGCGAGTACATAAAGGAAACATGACAAAAGAGCATTAACCTTCATAAATCAGTCAGCAGCTATGAAAACACCTACATACCTCAAAATATCCTCTAGGATATTCAGGACATAATTAAGACTATTAAAATAACCAAAGTAGTAACAGTAATGACTGGAAGAGGATCCAAGTGTATGCTGCGCCCACACACGGTGACAAGAATGGTTAGAGAGGCAAAAGAAATTCTCTACGGATCACGGCTGGAGATTTGCAGAAGATTTGCAGTAGCATTTTGAGGTTAATAAGTCTCCAGATCTACAATTAGACGCCACTTCCATTCCAGCAAAGCATTTAGAAGGCATGCCAGACGAAAGCTTTTTCTTTCATCTAACCACAACTGTAGGCACCTGGAGTTTCCTAGACGCTACTGGAACTAGCTGTGTTCAGGTTGTTTTTTATAGCTGTCACAAAAATTTAGCTTTTTTGACCACAAAGTGCGTTTTGAAGTAAAAGGAACACAAAAAAGAACCTAATCCCCGCAGTTAAGTATGACAAAAATGTCAACGAAGCTACAACTGGGTCATGGTTGAATGTTTCAGCAAGACAAAAAAATTTTGTGTTCAGTATTGTAAAATGAAGTGGCCAGAATCAAGCTTTTGACATGGCTATCCAGTGCTCCTGACCTAAATCAACTTTGAGGTTAGCTTAATCAGTTGACATCAATTTCAGGTTGGGTTTCTCTCATGTTACACATCAATAAACCACAGAAAGACATGCTATAGCCATGTTCACCAAGGGTAGCAGTAATTCTGTAGCTGATACCCGTTTGAATGAAGCTCACCCTCTTACTACCTGTAAAAAAATGATTCCATACCAAACCACGTATTATTTACTTAAATGACAAACGAAGGTAGATGGTACATTGCTATCAAGCACCTGGACCATTTCCAGGTGCTTAGCAGAAGGACATTTTTTGTCACGGCACCATTATTACCATATAGTCTTTAGCAACAAATCGAGTATGGAGGCCTCATGGTGAGCGCTTCAATCTAGCCTTTGCTGTGGTGTAACACACTGCCCCAACTGCTGGTGTGATGATCTGGGTACCCATTGCATATGACATTCGGTCAGCCCTAGTAATGATGAGGTACACTAACAACCTAGCAATATGTGCAAGACATCCTGTGACCAATGTGTTGCTTCCAATTTTTCAGCAAGATAATGCTCACCCACACACAGCAAGAATTTCCCAGGTTTGTCTGGGCCAGATTGCAACACTCGCTGAGCCTTAGCCTCCCGTAACCAGATTTATCACCAATTGAGCATTTATGAGACCAACTGAGAAACCAGCTTCGACTGTGCAGGATCTACTGGCCCAGCTGTAACAGCTGTGGGTAAATGTCCTGTAGGATAGCATACAGAACCTGTATGCCTCTAATGACCAACTGTATTTCATCTTGTATCCAAGCTAGGCAGCCCAACAGGGTACTAGAGCCTCCTTTCAATTGTACAGTTTTCCTCGATAAGCTTTTAAGCTTTTTCTCTAATATTGTAATCACTTACATATATAATCATTATAAAGTTTCATTTGATCCCAACAACTCCTTTTTGGTGCGTTATTATTATTATTTTTTTTGTCAATGAGTGTAAGTCACCACTGATCATGCAAGTGCTCCTACATAGAAAGATGAGAGAGGTCTGTAATTTTCATCATAGGTACACTTCAACTATGAGAGACAAAATGAGAAAAAAAAAATCCAGGAAATCACATTGTAGGATTTTGAAAGTATTTATTGTAAGTATTTGGTCAATAAATTTGGTTCAACTCAATACTTTGTAACATAACCTTTGTTGGCAATGACAGAGCTGGTATTTTGGCCCATTCCTCCATGCAGATCTCCTCTAGAGCAGTGATGTTTTGGGGATGTCGCTGGGCAACATGGACTCCACAACAACTCCTTCCACAAATTTTCTATGGGCTGAGGTCTGGACACTGGCTAGGCCACTCCAGGCCTTGAAATTGTCCTTCGTTGCCCGAGCAGTGTGTTTGGGATCATTGTCATGCTGAAAGACCCAGCCACGTTCCATCTTCAATGCTCTCACTGATGGAAGGAGGCTTTGGCTTAAAATCTCACGATACATGGCCCCGTTCATTCTTCCCTTAATACGGATCAGTCATCCTGTCCCCTGTGCAGACAAACAGCCCAAAAGCATGATGTTTCCACCCCCATGCTTCAAAGTAGGTATGATGTTCTTGGGATGTAATTCAGCATTCTTCTTCCTCCAAACAAGAGTTGAGTTTTTACCAAAAAGTTTACCAAAAAGATGATAGTTTGGTATCATCTGACTACATGATATTCTCCCAATCCTCTTCTGGATCATCCATGGATCCTCTGGCAAACTTCAGACGGGCCTGGACATGTACTGGCTTAAGCAGGGGGACACGCCTGGCACTGCAGGATCTAAGTCCCTCTCGGCGTAGTGTGTTACTGATGGAAGCCTTTGTTACTTTGGTCCCAGCTCTCTGCAGGTCATTCATCAGGTCCCTCCGTGTAGTTTTGGGATTTTTGCTCACCATTCTCATGATAATTTTGACCCCACGGGATGAGATCTTACGTGGAGCCCCAGATTAAGGGAGATTATCAATGGTCTTGTATGTTTTCCATTTTCTTACAATTGCTCCCACTGCTTGCCTATTGTAGATTCACTCTTCCCAGCCTGGTGCAGGTCTACAATTTTCTTCCTGATGTCCTTTGACAGCTCTTTGGTCTTGGACATGGTGGAGTTTGGAGTCTGACTGTGAAGCTGTGGACAGGTGTCTTTTATACAGATAATGAGGTCAAACAGGTGCCATTAATACAGGTAACGAGTGGAGGACAGAAGAGCTTCTTAAAGAAGAACTTACAGGTCTGTGAGAGCCAGAAATCTTGCTTTTTTGTGGGTGACCAAATACTTATTTTCCACCATGATATACAATTAAATTCTTTTAAAATCCTACAATGTGATTTGCTGGATTTTTTTTTTCTCATTTGGTCTCTCATAGTTGAAGTGTACCTATGATAAAAATTACAGACCTCTCTCATCTTTCTAAGTAGGAGAACTTGAGCAATCAGTGGCTGACTAAATACTTTTTTGCCCCACTGTACATCATATTTACAGCCTATTCTCTATATTAATATCACAACTATAGTACAGTGTCATAATAGTAAGTCTTTTTTTTGTATGATTGACCAATCTTTAAGAATGACTGAAATACTGTAGAGAGTAAATGACATTTTATAATATCTATCACAAATAAAGCAGTGGATAGAGACTCAGGAAACATGACTGCATGTGATTACCCGAAGTGTCCGTATATCTCATGTTGAGCTACCGGACCTGCGGAAGTGCAACATCATGCCTTCTAAGCACTGACACGTCAAAGTGTCGAGTCATACTTTCCGCTTGGCTTTGGGTGAAAGACCAACAGGATGAAAAATAAGAGCATGGACTTCCTGTGGACTCAAGGTCCCACATGCCCTGGCATCGTGTGACTCAGTGTGTGTGCTTCCTTTGCCGTGCACAAACAGCAAGTCCTCCTGGACACCATATACCCAACACTGTGTCAGTGACGGTCGCTTTATTTATCATTTACTAACAGAAGCTGTAAAATAAATGAAAAGATACAGAAGCTTTTAGAGAGTGAAAGTACTAACATACATCGAAAGTGTCTCAACAGATCAGCGGAGATGTATTACTAGCTGTGTCGTGACCTACAGTGTCCGACGTGGCCATTGTGAAAGTGCATTCATTACAAAAGTGATACTGTAGCTGCACTTTGCAAAGGTAGGATAGAGAAAAAAATGTCACGCCGAGCCGCGAGTCCAGTGGTGAAGAATCGCTTGTCACGGAAGCAATACCAAGGCTCTGGCATTTTTCACTTGATAGCAGTAGCTGGATGTAATCTAGAAGGTCAGGCATGAGAGACTGAGCTCTACAAACAATGTGCCAGAGTAAGAACTGGTATTAAGCAGACTGAACGGGAAACGGATGATGAAATAAAAGAACCTACAGCTCTGGAAAAAATTGAGACCACTCCAGAATTTCTCAATCACCTCGGACCTAATTGAAGTCGGTTCTCGATGCTTTTTGACTAGAAAAATTTATCTTGGTTCTCATTGTTTGCTTGGTACTTGGCGAATCAAGCCACGTAACTCAATATAGCCGAAACTCTATTCACGATTCATGATTCACGAGTCATGATTCAGTACATAGTGATTCAGGTTCACAAAATTACATGAGATTTTTCAACACTTCATTATAAAATAAGCGCCGTGTTAATGGTTTTAAGCCTTTTAGAACAAATTAATGATGGTAAAGTAGTACTGTGGTGGCTTAGCGGGTAAGGTACTGGATTATGGACCAGAATGTCCAGGGTTCAAATCCCACCTCTGCCAAGCTGCCACTGTTGGGTCCTTGAGCAAGACCCTTAACCCACAATTGTTTGGATTGTAAGACTACCAATTTTAAGTCGCTCTGGATAAGGGCGTCTGCCAAATGCTGTAAATGTAAATGTAATGACGAGAACCGAGGTACCACTGTATCTGCATTATTAACCAAGGTCTGAAAACACTGCATATTCTTTATTTTGACCAAGTAATTTATAGTAAATAAATGTCCTTGTCATTGCTGCAAAAATAATTTATAGAATAAATCAAAAAGAAGTTCCATTTCACTCAAACATATGCAGTATCTACAACTAGTAAACTGCTCTCTTTAATTTGATGCCTTTCATTTTAATGCCTAGACTGTAATTAGGACCCATAGCCACACTTCCTCTTTTCATTTGAGAATGAGAAATGAAAAAATGCTCTTTGGTAGCTGAATTTAGGTTAGGTGTTATGTTAGTTCAGGATGGGGAACTAGGGCTGTCACCATTAAACGAGTTTTCTAGCACTGAATGTACAAGAGATTGAAAAAGAAAGTAAGTTTGTTTGTTTGTTTTTCAGTTTTGCTTCTTCTGGCAGAAAGTCTTCGCTCAAAGCATCTTCTTTCTTTTCTCAGTAGCTAGCTTCAGGAACCACCCCATAATTCATTCTTCTACAGCTGCAGTAATGTGGAGACCAGGGTTAATGGAACACGATTACTGATATTATCACACGCCAGGACCCGGACCTACTTTAAGACAGAGCAAATTGAAATTCAGAGCATGGATTTGCAAAATCCTGCCCCTGTGTGTGACCAGAATAGTAATTGGAATGGTAAGGGTATCGTAAGGATTTACAAACCCCATTAATAACCAACTCTACCTGTTGCACCAAAGAAAGATGACAAGAGATTGCATTTTGAAGCTTCTTCCAATTATGGATAAGATGTATGAGGTGCTGACGTCCACAATCTCTCACTTATCTTTCTTTCTTTGACTTTTTATGTCTTTATGGAGAATATTCGGTCTGAACGGAATTAAACGGAAGTGCTTCTCTCCAGTGTTATGGACATTGGCTTTAAATTAGCACAAGTGCAATATGGCTAAATGACATTACCACAGTTGGATAAATACACTATATGGACAAAAGTACTGCGACACACCTCTTAATCATTAAATTCAGTTGTTTCATTCAGTCCCATTGCCACAGGTGTATAAACTTAAGCTCCTAGGACTGCACTCTGCCTTTACAGACGTTTGTGAAAGAATGGGTCGTTCTAACAAGCTCACCGGATTCGAGTGTTGTGCTGTAACAGGATACCAACATAGCAGCAAGTGGGATCCTGAAATTTCTTCCCTCCTAGATATTTCACGATCAGATTTGAGTGATATTATTGAAAGGTTTTGGAACCACAGCAACTCAGCCATGAAGTGTCAGACCACGAACAGTTACAGAGCGAGGGCGCTGAATGCTGATTCACATAGTGCATAAAAGTCGCCAACATTCTGCTGAGTCAATCACTGCGGAGTTCCAAACCTCCTCTGGCATTAACATCAGCACAGAACTATGTGCTGGGATCTTCATGGCATGGGTTTCCATGGCCGAGCAGCTGCATGCAAGCCTTACATCACTGACGGATGGAATGGTGTAAAGCACCACCACTGGACTTTGGAGCACCGGAAACATTCTGTAGAGTGACAAATAACGCTTCCATATCTGGAAGGCTGATGGACGAGTTTGGGTTTGGTGAATTCCAGAACATTACCTGCCTGACTGCATCGTGCCAACTGTAAAGTTTGGTGGAGGAGAGATAATGCTGTGGGGTTGTTTTTCAGGGATTGGCCTAGGTTCCAGTGAAGGGAAATCTTAATATTTCAGAATACCAAGCCATTTTGGACAATTGTATGGTTTCAACAGCTTTCATAAGGCCATGACTGTGCCCCAGTGCAGAAAGCAAGGTCCTTAAGGCATGGTTGAGCCCTGACCTCAACCTCGAACACCTTCAGGATGAACAAGGATGAACAGGATGGGACTGTGGAAGCCTAGTGGGTAAGGTACTGGACTATGGACCAGAAGGTCCATGGTTCAAATCCCACCTCTGCCAAGTTTCCATTGTTGGGTCCTTGAGTAAGACCCTTAACCCACAAATGCTTGGATTGTAAGACTGTATAACTTTTAAGTGGCTCTGGATAAGGGCGTCTGCTAAATGCTGTAAATGTGAACAAGAATGGAGATCATGAGTCAGACCCCCTCATCCATCTTTAGTGTCTGACCTCACCTTATGGATGAATGGTCAAAAATTCCCCCAGAAACAGTCAGAATATCTAGCAAGTGGAACCAATTCCATATTAATGCCTATAGGTTTAGAATGGGTTGTCATAAAAGCTCCTGTAGGTGTAAAGTGTAGGTTTCCCAATACTTTTGTCCATATAGTGTATGTGCATATTTGCAATAATTCAAAATTAGAAAATGTGTATCCAAACAAATTTTGATGTTTTGCTGGAAAGAGTAGGAAAAAAGAAAAAGTGCTCATGTCCTCTACTCCACTTATTTTTGCAAAGCTAATTTCTCAGTTGCACTTCATGAGGGAATTAATTAACGTGAATAAGTAGAGCTACGATTGACCACGCAAAAGTAAGTAGAGGTAAACTCATTAAATTAGACTAATCTTCATTTGCGTTTTTCTCAAAATGGATGGCTATTTGTTGTGAACCTTGTCAATGTTGTCTCCTACAAACCACAAGTTTTTTTTAAACTCCACTTTTTAACCCTGCCAATCCTGGTTGGAGTCATGGGGGAGGGCAAGGTCCCAGAACCACAGAAAGTGCACAGGCGACAGGGCCCGGTAAGGGGTTGTGGTTGCAATGCTGGGGGATGATCATGCACTTAAGCTGTCTTCCCTGTGATACAGCAAATCATGCCTGTGTGACACCCACTTGGTCAGAATGCAATGCCGACACTCAGATCCATGCAATGATATGGATGGGTAGCGAATGCCCGATGCCACCTGAACACTACCAATGAACCAAACTTCAGTATTGTAGCCTTTGTTGTATGATTTGCAGAATAGGTGACATTGATTCTAAATCAGCATATTGTTTGACCTTAATGTGCAGTAACTAAAGTTTGCATCTCCTTCAACTGAGATAAGAGATTGGCTGGCAATAAACCAGTTGCAGGCAAAAAAAGAAGACAGACAAAAGGTCAGGCTTGTATCAAACTGAGACAATCCAAGATGGAGACACGGAGTCAGAGACGGATAGACAAAGACAGGCAGAGAATGCAACACACAGGGAATCCATGAGTAAGAAAGAATGGCTGTTTGCTGGAGCGTACTGCAAAGTCACCTCTCCCTGCCTTTCAAGATTAAGACCATCAGTGGGGGGTCAGTCAGATCAGGTTGTTTTTGACAGACAAAAACACAGCAAGCCAGAAAAATGATGAAGAACACAGCTGCAGTCCCACAATAATCATTTCAAGCAGGCACTTCATAAGCAAGGCCGGAACTTTTTAACATTAGGTGACTTGAAACCAAGGACTTCCTAGGGACGTCCAGGGGCATCCTTCTGGCTGATATTGAGAAAGGGATACCCAGAAACATATGCTGTAATCTCACCATAGTATCACATGCTTAATCTAATAACTTTGATGGTTAGCAAAGCAACAGTAGACCAGAGGCCCTTCTTTGTATATGACATTAATCAGTGTCATATACCATTAAAACTTCAAACTGCATAAAGTGTTTGTGCTTCTTTCCTTGATTTCTTGATATTTAACTAAATAATACGCCCTACAAACATCTTGCTTCTCGTGTCAGTAGTTTAGGCTAGTTTTAAAGCCTGAAAGTTGTAATGTTGGCTAGTTAGCAGCAACAGTGTCAAATATGTATAGTGGGGCAAAAAAGTATTTAGTCAGCCACTGATTGTGCAAGTTCTCCTACTTAGAAAGATGAGAGAGGTCTGTAATTTTCATCATAGGTACACTTCAGCTATGAGAGACAAAATGAAAAAAAAATCCAGGAAAACACGTTGTAGAATTTTTAAAGAATTTATTTGTAAATCATGGTGGAAAATAAGTATTTGGTGACCCACAAACAAGTGAGATTTCTCACAGACGTGTAACTTCTTCTTTAAGATGCTGTTCTGTCCTCCACTCGTTACCTGTATTAATGGCACCTGTTTGACCTCGTTATCTGTATAACAGAAACCTGTCCACAGCCTCAAACAGTCAGACTCCAAACTCAACCATGGCCAAGACCAAAGAGCTGTTGAAGGACACCAGGAAGAAAATTGTAGACCTGCACCAGGCTGGGAAGAGTGAATCTATAATAGGCATGAAGGGTGGTGTGAATAAATCAACTGTGGGAGCAATTGTAAGACATACAAGACCATTGATAATCTCCCTTGATCTGGGGCTCCACGCAAGATCTCATCGTGTGGGGTCAAAATGATCATGAGAACGGTGAGGAAAAATCCCAGAACTACACGGAGGGACCTGATGAATGACCTGCAGAGAGCTGGGACCAAAGTAACAAGGCTATCATCAGTAACACACTACGCCAAGAGAGACTCAGATCCTGCAGTGCCAGGCGTGCCACCCTGCTTAAGCCAGTACATGTCCAGGTCCGTCTGAAGTTTGCTAGAGAGCATATGGATGATCCAGAAGAGGATTGGGAGAATATCATGTGGTCAGATGAAACCAAAATAGAACTTTTTTGTAAAAACTCGACTGGAGGAAAAAGGATGCTGAGTCGCATTACAAGAACACCTTACCTACTGGGAAGCATGGGGGTGGAAACATCATGCTTTGGGGCTGTTTTCTGCAAAGGGGACAGGACGACTGATCCGTGTTAAGGGAAGAATGAACGGGGCCATGTATCGTGAGATTTTAAGCTAAAACCTCCTTCCATCAGTGAGAGCATTGCAGATGGAACATAGCTGTTTCTTCCAGCATAACAATGACCCCAAATACACCACTGTTTGGCCTAGTCCGTCTCCAGATCTCAAACCCATAGCAAATTTGTGGAGGGAGTTGAAAGTCCGTGTTGCCCCAAAACATCACTGCTCTAGAGGAGATCTGCATGGAAGAATGGGCCAAAATACCAGCTACAGTGTGTGCAAACCTGGTGAAGACTTACAGGAAACGTTTTTCCTCTTTCATTGCCATCAAAGGTTATGTTACAAAGTATTGAGTTGAACCAAACTTACTGACCAAATACTTATTTTCCACCATAATTTACAATTAAATTCTTTAAAAATCCTACAATGTGGTTTCCCGGATTTGTTTTTCTCATTTTGTCTCTCCTAGCTGAAGTGTAGCTATGATGAAAATTACAGACCTCTCTCATCTTTCTAAGTAGGAGAACTTGCACAATCAGTGGCTGACTAAATACTTTTTTGCCCCACTGTAGCTAAAGTTAGTTATGTCCTTAGCTGCTAAAGAAAATCAAAGCAGACCAAAATACAAGCAGGCTTAGATTGTTAGCTAGTTAGAAACAGTGTCAATTGTGTAGCTAAAATTAGTTATGTCCCTAGCAGCTAAAGAAATCACAAGCAGGCATAGAATGCACACAACTTGAAGGTTTGTAATGTTAGCTAGTTAGCAAGTGTCAACTGTGTCACAAAAGGTAGTTATGTGCCTAGCTGCTAAAGAAAATCACAAGCAAGCTTAGAATGCACATAGCTTGAAAGTTTGTAATGTTAGCTAGTTAGCGACAGTGTCAATTGTGTAGCTAAAGTTAGTAATGTCCCAGCTGGTAAAGAAAATCATAAAGATAAACCAAAATACAAGGAGGCTTAATGCTGTATCTGTTGTACGCTGCTCTGTTTGCTAAATGGCTAGTTACAAGCAAGCAGTTAGCATACTGTGCTAGGTACATAGCAAGATATGCTTATCCCTGTTGAAAAGAGTAGCATAGTGAGGATGCTGGTATTGTGAATATGCTAGTCATTATACTCACTGGTGACTGGCATATAAAACACATGCTAATCGTTTTAGCAGGGTACCAGTAATGATTTTACTATCCTAGTTCAACCAGAGCTGGAGTGAATCTGTCCATAACTACATTGTTACCGGTGTGAAATGCCTATTACTGGTAGTAATGTTTGCTAGGTAGTCAAGCATTAGCCTCACACACACAGTCTCTCCAAAATAAAACCTCAGCCTGTGCAACTCTACAGAAAACGCTCTATAAACAAAAAAAAGTTGAGGGGAGAAATATAATTTTGTCACCAGTGCCAAGCGGGCTGAATTTAAAGCCACATTTATTTCAGATATTGCTGCTAGTGGCACTCCGAGAGCTCCATCCACATATTCATGTCTTTGTTTCTGGCGCTGAAAGGGCACAAGGTGAAGGGTAGGTGGGTTTGCAATTACAATGAGCAAAACAAAACATGGTGATTAAGGTATCTAGTGAAAAGAGGAACCGCTGAGAGGAAATATTTGTGTAGCTGCATGAATTGCAAAGTATAAATCACATAAATGGACAAAACAATGTTCTGAAATCAGGGTTGCTTTGCCTGTTCCCATTTAGTGTTGTGCTATCTTAAATAAAACATTATACATTTAGCAGATACCCTTATTTGGAGCACATTTCAACCGAAAGTCTTACATGGCACAGTCTAATCAATTGAGGGTTAAGGGCCTTGCTCTATCTTCTGGTTTATAGTCCAGTAGCTTAATCGCTAAGCCAACACTTTCAGCACCAGAGACACGGAACAAAGACAACCCAAAATCTTGTACCAGGCCAGTGAATCAGCAACTCCAGCCATTTTCAGCTTGTTCATAAGCATAGGCCTGTACATAATTCGCTCAATTTATTATTATTTTTATTTTTTTGCATTTCCACAATAAGGCAATAAGGCATAGCTAATGCTTTACCGTTGGTTATTTCAAGAAATAGAGGTGTCGGAGTTCCTGACCTTGATCCTGTTCATCCAAAATTGGTCACTCCACAGGGATTTGTGCCAGCTGTGCCCTAGTGGCTGGCATGCAAAAGCCCAAACTTCTGCCTTTTCTGGCCCATGAGAATGGCTGCTCTAGCGCCATGCCCATCTGTCACACTTCCCCCGAGTGTGTCTAATATAATACCCCCTCCCAACACAATTTCCTTCCTGTTCCTGTCTTGCTCAGTGTCATGGGGAACAATCCAACACAATATCTGTGGCGTGCTTCTTTGCTTCGTTCCCAGCCTAGGCTGTTGTGGGCCACAGATGTTGTCTGTCAGTCTGATGAGAGGTTTCCAAGTCAACACTGACCCGTGACATGTCCAGCTAAGAACCATGTTGCGTTTGGAGGTTTATTCGCGTCAGAAACACTCAAGAATATTCAAGCAAAAATAATGCTTCTGTGAGAGTCCAAAGACAATGCTTTATCTTGTATTACACCACAGCACCAATAAACCCCCCCGACTCTGATTGGTCAGAAGGTGATTAATTTTCTGTAACAGCATGGCTCTGATTTGCACAGCTTTGAAGTGGTGCCAGCTGCGGGCTAAACCAGAGCTATATTTTAATGCATTCATTCTAATACATTAATTATAATTCGCATGGACGTGTTTGGCAGATGCCCAGCATCGTGTAATGTGTTCTCCCAATAAACTGATTAACAAACATGACTGTCAACTGCTATTTTTTGGTTGAGTCCACTGTCAGAGAGATTCAAGCTTCAGCAGTGAATTCTTCAGGCGTGTAATTATCTGACTGGCCTTTGTCTTCTAGACCTGCTGCATGTAGGCAGATGTCAGTTGGAACACAATGTCTCATGGCGGCTGTTCACCACACTTGTTGCCATCAGTGAACCCGTGTCTTTTTGCTCCCTGTTTTTTACTGTGCTGTAGGTTTGCAGGAAAACAGACTTTGGCCTGCATGTTGTCATCAGCAACCAGTAGAACTGTAATTGTGAACCATGTAGATATGAACAGAATGAACGTTACCGCTTTTGGCTGCTAATTTTTTGTTTTCTGTGTTTCAAACTTCACAGGTCACTTTACCTACAATCAGAAACTGACTGGATGACAAACTGAAGTTTCGAACTCTGCATCCTACAAGCTGTACCAACAATGTAGGTACGAGTCTAATTATCTGACAGTAAACCCCACATCGTGTTTAAAACCCCAGTACATTAACGTTTGGCCATTTAGAAGATGCTCTTATCCAGAGCGACTTGCAACTGATACAATCTTATGATGTCCAATTCAAGAAATTGTGGATTAACAGTAGGAGCTTGGCAGTACTTGGACTTGATCCCTGGATTTTCTGTTCTATAGTCCAGAAATTTGACAACTGCACCACCACAGTAACACTGCTACACTCGTACCAGCACCACACACTACATGATCACAGTCCACCTAACGGTCATGGTCATTTCTCCAGTTATCTGATCATTCAAGTGGTCATGTATACAAGACACTCCGATCTAGAAAGCAGATTTAGAAATAGCTCATTTATTTTAGCTCAGTATGTATTTCCATAGTATGATTTCAGTCAGGGGTGGGTGGGCGATGTATGTTAAAAACATGATGTCACAATATCTGAAGGCATTTTCACGATACACGATATTTATCATGATACACGTGATCGCAGACGAAATGCATCAGTAGTGACCGATTCTCCAGTTACACAGGACTAATTACACCCTTTATAATAAAACATGCAGTTGGTCTGTGCTCTTTAAGCACTGGCGAGATCCTTGATGTTCTCAGAAAAGCAAATCGTCTAGCACGATAAAGAAATTGATCATGATACAATGAAATATCATAATATTGCCCACCCCAATTTCAGTCAGTTTTCACAGGCTGCACAATCACATGACCAATAGAGAGTCGAGCTGTCCCAGAAATGGCTAGTTGCCAGGTCCGCTTATTCTAAGCAACTTTGAGCTTATTTTCTGTAAAGTTACTTACAAATATTGGTAAGATAGTTGTGGTTTGTAGGTTTTTGGGTCTTCAAACATACAGGTGCTACCTGACTTACAAAGGTTTTACGTTCTGAAAAACCCTACACAAGTTGACTATATTGTAAACTGAAGAGTTTAGATATACGGTATCATAGCATAGCCTAGCTTTATAATAAAGTGTTTAATATCGCATGTAAATTATTGAATACCGCATTTTCCGGACCATAAAGCGCACCGGGTTATAAGGCGCCATATCAACGATCGGCTGCTAACGGGTATATTTTCATACATAAAGCGCACCGGGTTATAAGACGCATGAAATGAAACAGAACTCTTAAGTTCCGTCGGAAGCTCAGTTTGGTCTTTACCTGGCGCAGGGCGTCTTCTTGCTTCCTCCACTTCCGTACCATTGATTCGTTAATGCTTGAATTCTCTCGCGCTGCTCTATGTCCATGTTTTGTACTGCCGTGACTGATAGCATTGAGTTTGAAATCCGCTTTTTTTTTTCGAAAATGAATGAATGAATGCACGTACCCTAATGCTGAAGCACATACCGTGTTACTCCGCTTACTTACTCTCCGCTGCGCACTACGGTTTGCCATAAGCTTCGTAACTTACCAAGGCCGTGCTAAAACAATTTTGACAGATTTAAATGAGCGCCGTGTACCATCTACAATCGGTTCTAGGTCAGGAAGCACAACCAGAATTAATTCATACATTAGGCGCACCGCATTTTAAGGCGCACTGTCGATTTTTGAGAAAGTTAAAGGATTTTAAGTGCGCCTTATGGTCCGAAAAATACGGTAATGTAACGTATTTGAAAGTCAAAATGTTTAGACCATTGGCACTGCTACCCTGCTCTGCCCGAAATATGAGAGACTCTGAAATTAAACATGGCAGGAAACACTTTATGGGAGACTCTAAATATAAAGTTAAAAATAATAATAATAATGAAAATAGTAATTGTGATGATAATAGATTTGATGTTTACGTCACAAAACCAAATTTATTGCCTGAGTCATGTCAGGTTTCTTATTCGATTACCCAAGTGCATGTAAACTCATTGATGAAGTTACTGACAAAATCTGATTTTCTGCAGCAATTGGATTATTAAGTGCACGTAAACGCATTTGTTGATGTATTAAGAATCGTTCACCTTACATCCAAGTGGTGTTCTTATGGTAGGCCAGTTCCCTTAAAGGATAGCACATGGTATCAGACTGCTTTACAGTGTGGTTACAGATGACAGTACCTTCACAATGTACAATGCCAAATTTCGTGTAGCTAGCAATGGATTACATAAGAGAAAGAACCTCAGGCTATGCTGGTCTAGTAAAATCAACTTTGAAAATACATACAGTGCGGGCAGATCAGTGAATGTGAAACTACGTTAATCAGGGGACATGTAGCTGCTCATTCCTTCTGTAGCTGTATGGAGCTGAGGGCGACAACACAAGCTGTTCATGCTTTCAGCAAGGATTTGTAGATAGGACAGCAGGCCTTTGCAGAAAGGCAAGCTGATTTTTATCCCTTCATCGGCAGGACGCCGCAGTAGATACGGTCATAATATATATCCTAAGTATGGTTGCAAAGGGTCCACTTTTGGACCTGGCTGTTTTTATCATTCTTGGGCAGCACTCTCAATCGTTGCTCTGCACTGCATTCCACAAATCATAAGTCATGTCCATGTGGAAAGGTAGCTGTGTCTCAAACAGGTAGCTGTACCCACACAATTATGCTATCACCACTTTGCAGTGGTGGACAGTAATGAAGTAAACGTGATTTGTTACTATACTTGAGTAGTTTTATCTGTACTTTACTGGGGTATTTCCATTATGGGTGACTTTTTGCTTTAACTCCACTACATTTCAGAGTCAAATATCTGACTTAAAACTCCATTGCGTTATGTGAAATGTGTCGCTCCTTTTGGCTTTCATAAAAACGTAACAAAAACGAATGAAGCGAGTTGCAAGCACACTAATCAGGTTATACCGCACACTTTGTTTATTAACTTGTTTTGACCTGTTAGACTAATTAATGACATTCTGTAAAAAAAAAATGGTGCACCTAGAGTGCTAGATCTTGGCACCCTAAAATTAGTTGATTCAGAAAGTGTTTTGTTACAACAATGATAATAGGACATTAGAGCCATAATAAATCTGACGGCAAATACTTTTGTGCTTTTACTCAAGTAGAGGTCTAAAGGGAGGACTTTTACTGGATTAACATTTTACCTTGGATATCTCTACTTTAACTCAAGTACATGACTTGTGTACTTCCACTGCTATTGTTGAGCTTGTTTACTCTAGAAATATGCATTTGAAAAACAACCTGTGTGATATTTTAAGTGAAGCAGTTCCACAACTGCAGCTGCCTTTAATACAGTACTATGCAAAAGGCCACCAACAGAATAGAAATGGCATTATTTTAGAATAAATAATTTAAGGTATAAAGACCATATGTAATACGAGTACAACCAGAAAATATAGGAAATGCGTATGCAGTATAAAAACCTGAGAATACTCAGCTTCTATAGGGGCAAGTATTTCGTGTGAGCTCCCCTTACACTTGGGAGATTGCAGAATCTGGCAACTTCATTGGAATGGTCTTTTTGGAAGGGCAGCAGCCAATAATCCACATTTATAGAAGAGAAACGGGGTGACAAGGCTATGCTAAACCACACAAAGATTTGAATGAAGATCAGTGGGAAAGAGTATTATGTAGTGAAGAATCCATTAGAATCCATTATACCATTGCTCAAACAACAAATCTAATGGTGGCCTAAGACTTTTGACAAAGTACTTTAAGCGCAGTCAAACCTGGAATTAGTCTTAGGCGACGGCAGTGGAATTGCGAGCTGGTTTAATAGCTGAAGGCGTGCTAATATTCCTGCTGCAAGACTAAACACTCGATGCAATTTCTCTTCTTCCTGCCTGCCAAGAAAACAACATGACATGGAGTAAAAATTGACGGTCAGGAAGAAACTGAATAAATGGTGCGTGCTACAAATGTCTTACTGCCAGGTTTGGGGAAAAAATAGCAAGGACATTTGCTGTAATCCATTTGTATCCAGCAA
Source organism: Ancistrus triradiatus (assembly GCA_025084515.1). Classification (NCBI taxonomy): domain Eukaryota; kingdom Metazoa; phylum Chordata; class Actinopteri; order Siluriformes; family Loricariidae; genus Ancistrus; species Ancistrus triradiatus. Next base: position 696,894 of record JAJAGP010000130.1, read on the forward strand.
CTCTATAATTTGGCCAGACTTGTAATTGACATGTTTGTTTCTCGAAATACGAAAACCCTTTCAGAATTGTATGTGCTTCCATCGTAGCTCTGCTTTTCTCTTACTAACGCCCACACATTCAAATTTGGTCAGTATGGGCATGATGCGATGTGGGTGGCTTGGCTCTTTCGCCTCTGACCCTACAGCAGACTGAATCCTACACTGTTTGTGTAGGATTTTTGTTTGCAGCATACAGCGCATCGACGAACTCTGGGTTCTTTTCACTGGTATCCTTAGGTGAACGCTAGCATCGTTCTTTACTGCCAAGCGAGGCTTATGACTTAAAGCAGAAATGAGGCTTAGAACAGAGTACTATCACACTGCAGGAATTAAGACTAGATTGTCTTACTCGAGTTCGAAATCCATCGATGCTGAATTAACACAGTGGCAGTGGAAACCAAAGAAGAACTCTGTACTGTAAAGCACACTCTAAGGCAAAAGGCAAGACGTTAAAGTGCCACGCTTGGCACGTTCTCATCTTTAATGTGTCAGGCAGTAAATAGCATTATCAAGTAATCCCCAACTGTTACACACAGACACATGAGACTGTATTCATTCACATCTTTCAAGTCAAAACTTGCCTTTCGCTCTACCATCCCCCTCCCACCTGCCTCTGTATTTGCTTATCTCTCCCACTGTCGTTCGCGCCCTAGTCCTCTCCTATCTCTCCCCGGGGGCGGCAATTCCAAAGCAGTCATATTCAATCATCATCTCTGCGGCCGACGCGGGGCTCCGCATTCCTCCGCCAAGGCCTCTCGACGCCGTCGCGCTCGGGATAATTGTCTCCGATACCCTAATACGCCGGTTGCTCTCTTTAAAGGCAAAAGAAAAGAACCTTGATTGACCCACATTGCTGTTGATCTGCGAATTATACATGATGTCACCGTCGTTTGATTATTTATTTCCCGTGACTTAATTCGAGAGTGTTCAGCGCCCGTGTTCGTATCTGTGCAGATGCTGACATAAGAGGCTGATGGAAGATGCTGCTGCCATTCATCACATTTCATTCGTTTTGACACCAGAGATGTCGCGCTATTAAATCTGCCGAGAGGCCTGCACGTATCAGGATGATGAGCATAAGGGATCAATGTTTCAGTTTTAATGTCTGCTTGTACTACACAAAGGCGTTTTGCAGGTGAACAGGTGAGCGGCGTTTAATGAAAATCCGCTTGACGTTCGTTCGCTTTAGCGACCAGGTCTTAACAATTTTAATAAATTAGAATAGGAAATAAAAAATGTCTTTCAACTCTGTAAGTTGTGGATCCACGAGCAGATGTGGAAGTTGAAGAGCAAAGGCCGTTGTCTGGTTGTGTGCTCGCTTGCTCGTTAGCTCACGTTTGGACTAGACACCGTTCTAACTTGGTTGATGTGTTTAGAGACTTTTTTGTGCAAGTTATGCATGTTTGTATGCCTTTCCGCTATTTATTTGTAACAAGCTGTGACTATTCCTGTCCTATTCTAAGTAGTACTCCTTTGTCCGATCCCCCACCACCTGTGTATTCTCTCTAACCTCACTGAGTCTCTGTTTCATCTGGCTGGTCTTCCGTGTTGTTTGTAATACTGTCTATCAATACATTTTTGGCTCCGGAAAAACAAAAGTATCAGGTCCATCATACCATCCTCTTAAATGTTCCAGCTTTCCTCTAGACAGGCTCTTAACAGTACAGTACTATACTGTTTTATAGCACAGTAGCATAAAAAGACTATGTGACTATGGTAATGTCCGGGCAACATCCATTTTGGTCAACGACCTGTTTCACAGAATGTAATGCGTACCTGCGTACCTGTACTGTGCAAGATATTTAGATTATTTGGACATAACGGATCAGATCAGGTAAACAGAACCACCAATATCTTGCACATTTTGGCCAACTGATCTACAAACTTGGTGGACAATTCAGCTAGAAGTTGTAGGAGACTTTTTAACTCAAGTTGATTCAAGGGAAATGCAGAGTGGTGACTTCCTTTGACTCCCGTGCCCTGCGGGGGGCCGCAAGTGGACAGCTTGACCTACCACTGACCCAACCCCCTACCCCTTAGCCCAGATCAGTAACTCAGACTGATGGAAACCACTGATGAGGTGGAACACAGACAAACAGAGGGTACCGGAACTCAGCCCTATGAGTCGGACACCAATCAACACGCAATCCAGGTGGGATATGAACTGGGAAGGCTCAGTAATGGGAACCAGTGCTTTACCAACTGCAACACCCTGGTTCGTATTCCACCTCTGGCAAAGTGAGGTTTGTCTGTCGGTTTGATTCCTTCCCTTGCTGCCCGGTTCAACCAGACAGGGATACCAGGTGTTCCACTGGGTAGTTCATGTACGTTTCCGAGGTACCAAATCCACATTGGTCGACGCCAGTCTCAGGTTGAGTCCGGTTTCGGAATCACACTATTAGGGTTGAGTTCCATTACTCTGTTTTGTATTCAACTAGAAGCTTCTGAGTGTCAGAGTTACTCCAGTCCAGGGACTGGGTCTGTGGTAACATGAGCAGACTGAATGTGATTCTACCATTTTGCCAGTCCTTGATGTCCTTCTTCCCACGCCATATTACACAATACACTCCTCTATCAATACACTCTCACATGTTCTGCACAGTCTGGTCAGCAATCCTATTTCACGCTACATTCATCCACATGTGCAGCTCATTGTGAGCGAATTTTGCTGGGCAGACTAACACGTCATGTCGGAGACACGAGCTCCAAACACACTTCCTTAGGCAAACATGCTAGCTTTTCTTGTCCAGGCACTATTCCAGCCTTGTGCCCAGCGTTTCCGGAAAAGGCTCCAGACCAAGGAAAAAGTGGTTATGTCTGAAGGTCAGACTAAGTTGAGTCAGTAGCAGAAGGCATCCATAGACCACAGGGCCTTCGAGTGAATGGGTTTTGCAATACTGTCAGTTCCGTTTTGCCCTGTGGTACGCTTAGAGGCGTCTGAAGGTCAGGCTCTAAATAAAAGACATCCTTGAATACATCAAGGCGTACATGGACCAAAATGTACCAAGTATAGCACTAATATAACACAGGCTTGTATTCTCGTGTCCTCAGAGGATAAATATAACAGACAAAACAGCGAGAGGAATTAAGGCACTCTCTCCAAAAATATTTTTTCTTCTGTCTGTCCTTTCTTGACCCGTCGTCCCACTGGCCTGTGTGTTGAACCAGCTACTTCTCTGTGACTGCTGTTCCCTCGAATTCAGCACTTTTCGGGGGTAAGGGAAGTCCCAAGTAAGAACACCATCAGAGGTTTGAACTTAAGAAGTCAAGACGTTGCATCTGCAGTGTCTTTCATCATCGCTTCTGGTTTGGAATTGTTTTGGTTGGCACTCTTGAAAATGTTTATCAGGATAACAGAGCTACCCTTTCTACCCCTCTCTCTCTCTCACCCTCCCTGTCTCACTTCTCCTTTCATTCTCTTTCGACTCAGGGGCCTGTCTGCTATCTGGCTCAGGAATGAATTTAGGAGGCTTATCTCTGCTCTTTTCCCAGCTGAGGCACGGAGGATGTGTTAAGGCGCCTGCCTCCCGACAGGAAAGACGAGCTATCTGGCCAGATAAGGCCACGGCTGGTTTGAGAATTGTAACAAAGCAAGCACAGGTAGGTACACGTAGGTGCCCACAGGTGAAGGAAGGTTAGAAGCAATTACCTGGCCACAAGAAAGGAATCGTTCCTGTGACCACATGGCAATGCACATCCGATACACAGAAAAGGTTTAATTTGCATTAAAAGGATTACTCAAACAGGAAGGCCAAGAGCAACAGTTAGTCACACGTCACTCCCGATTGACAAAGTTTTTAAAAATGTCACAAAAACACCCTAAGCCACCTCTTTCATTTCGGCAAGGGCAGTCCGGTAATTGACTAGGTCTTTGACTGGCACTTTCCATGGCAGCACCCAGACTGCCTTTGGCACTTCATTCTTTTTCCCTCCAACAGGTGGACTAGACAAGCACCCCCACCTCCTCTTAGTTACCATAGAAACCATGGCAAGTGGGCAGCACGGACCTCAAAGCCCCTACCTATGCTTGTGGCCTCTTTCCCTTTGAGGCCACACACACACATACACACACCGACAGGCGCACACAAACGTCTGTCAAGTGCAGATGCCCATCTGAATCTGCCACCCCCCACACACACACAGGCCCCCTCTCTCTTTAGGCTTTTGTTGCTCACTTACTGATGACTTCCACACAAACAGTGTCGCACATCTCACAGCTATGACATGGCATAACTGATTATTGATGCTAAGCACAGCCTATATAAAAGTATGCCACAAAAATACAACTCTCAATGGTGTCTTCAGAATTGTGTTTCGTGCAGTCTTGCTATATACGACTATATAGAGTACTATGCAAAAGGCCACTGTTAGAGTTGCCATCCCATTGCTGTTAACAATGCTGTAATGACCATATATAACTATTTCTCAGACACTTTATTAGAATACAACCAGACAAAAACAGGACATTTTTATGCACCATTGAAAAACTGCACTTGAGCAATACCAGCATCCTTCAGCTTTGTGAAGATGTCAAGCTGACCCTTGTACAATCTGAAGAGGCTTGATCAGGAATGGTAATTTTGGAAGGGTAGCAGCCAAGAAAGAGAGAAAAGGGTGAAAAGTCTAAGACATGCTAAAGCTCACAAAGATGAGAATGAAGATCAGTGAAAAAGAGTATTATGGAATGACAAATCCAGAAATTTGTCACTGAAATGAAATGGAAGTTTGGGTGGCCTAAGACTTTTGCATACCATGTGCAGTGTGGAAGCCTCTAGGTTACTAGGACACTTTCTGAAATTCAACATCAAGCCACAATCATGCTGGGTGAAACTACATGTAAGGCAATCAGTGGTTTCATGCACACTTTCAATGTCTATAAAATAGCTTTTTAAAACTTTTGTTAACACCTTTGACCTTGGAATGAATGTATACATTTAACGCTGATAATGAACTAATGGGCCAACTTTAGCAATGTAGTGAGTTAGCATTTATACAGTATTACAAATCCTAACTCACAGAAAAAAATTCCATAGCTTAAAGTCATTCTGAAGTAGGCTGAACGATTATGTAAATGAACTAAACATTTAGCTGTTACTAAATGGGCATTTTTTAGTATTTATGCACGACGCTAGCATAGCTTGCCGATGCAGGTTTAAACATCTCGACAAGCATGGCACATTAATAATATATCAATATATTATGAGGCTTGAATGCTTGTGCTTTTTGTAGAATTTTCTAGATTTCTGCATAAATTTACCCTTATACGTCATCAGATGTTAAAGTCCTAAGTATGAGAACCCAATTAGCCAAATGTATAAAAAAAAATACATGTATGCGTCTCATAAGCATGCACAATACAGTCTGTGAAGTTGCACGTTGTGAAATCTGGATGTTGTCCGAACACCATATTATATACATTAATTAGCAATGCTATATGTACTGTAGTGTACCAGTAGTGACAAAATAGGCAACATACTGAAGTTTCCCATGCATTAGTTTATTTAATATAAGCGTTGACTACCACCAAATAGTAGCTACAAAATAAATAAATAGTTAAATAAAGAAATAATTCCTACTAAATAAATAGCAAAAAAAAAATACAATTTAAGATAGGTAAAATCTTATTTCACTGTAGAGCTGTGTGCAGCGCATGGATTCCCTCAACTGTGTTTCATGTGACAGTGCAGTTGTATTTACAGCATTTAGCAGACGCCCTTATCCAGAGCGACTTACAACTGGTACAGTCTTACAATCCAAGCAATTGTGGGTTAACGGTCTTGCTCAAGGACCCAACAGTGGCAGCTTAGCAGAGGTGGGATTTGAACCCTGGACCTTTTGGTCCATAGTCCAGTACCTTAACCACTAGGCTACCCACAATATTGTTGTATTTACGAAGCTAGCAGATATTTCAGGAGAGAGCTTGGAACAGCGAAGCGTGTAGAAACTGTGAGAAGCGAGCGCATTTATTTAACGAGTTGCAAAGATGCAGTTCTTGTTTCTCTGATATGTGAGCGTCTATAATTAGCAGTTAATTTGAAGGTGAAATCAGAGTTAAGTGTTTTCAATCAATGGAATGACTAAGGTGTGAGTGGGCACGGTGTTGTATGTAAAGTACAGGGGTTTAACAAATTCTGATTTTCACAACATATATGTGACAGTTTTTTTTATTAATTCATAAGTCATTCTTAATTATTTTCTGGTTGTTAAGTAGCATTTAAATGGCTAACGAGCAGAAATAGTTTGTCAATTTTACTGTGGATTCAATGATAAGTTACAGAAAGTTGCCACAATGTTGGACCATTTAAAATCTCCTATATCCATCCTGATAATTGGCAATTCCCAAACATGGTTTGCATTACATAGAGAATATGAAGAGGTTCTCTGTCAGGCAAGTTATTATTATTGTCATTTATTCTAAAGTTTTAGTACTAGTTGTATCAAAGTAATTGTTTTGCTGTGTATGAAAATGAGATCATTACTCACCAGAGAAAGGGGATACTATGAATGGGCACATGGGGGAGTCAAAGGGAGAAAAGGCAAGAGCACAATCCTATAGGGAACGAGCATGAATGGGTGAAGAACCTGTTGTGTAAAAGAAGCTGATGTATTGACCGTGGCGGCCAGACTGGGGCGTTGAAGAATGGACACGGCGAGTGAATCTGTCCCATGGAAATGTGTCATGAAGGCAATTCGATTAACATCTTAATAAAGGCTGTGAGGACCCCGGAGAGCCTTGGGGCACCAGCTAGTGCGTAAAAAGAGGGCTGCACAGTTGCTCTGGCACCGGCTTGGCTTAGGAACATTGTGGCGGTGCTGTTTTTTTGTTTTGTTTTTATGTTTTTTTTTAGCCTTCCCAAAGGACCGGCCCCAGTGCATACGCTCTCCATCATGGTCCGCCGGCTCTCTTCTCCCGTGTGTCTTTCATTTACCACCATCTCCTCCATCTGCCAAAGTGGCCATCCAAACAAAAGGCTTTATTTTGGCTAGTTGGCGGCTGCAGGGCTGAAACGTCGAGACTTGAGCTGGACGTGTCACGAGCATTCGAACTGTTTTTCCTGCCGTCCGATTTTTCATCTATCCTTATCTTTCTTGTGCTCTGTCGAGCCGCCTCCCTCTTCTGTCTAGCTGCCCCTCAGAGACAAGACCTGACAAACACACACATTCACTGGCCTCCAGCGGCCCTCAGTGTCACGATCCTGACAGATATTGCCCACCGCATACTAGACATCTTAGCAGGCCAGTCTTTAAACGGCAGCACATCCGGGCTTGAACTGCAGCGCTGGGCGCAGAGTGATGAGCATTGATTTTTGCCTTCTGTGTTATGTGTTGCTCATACTAAAACATCTCGAATTTGACACTGTTTCGGGCCCTTTGGCTATCCGTCTGAAATGGTCTCAATGAGACAGCGAGTTAGCACTCAAGATGATGAAGGTTGTGAAACATTACATGGGCTTTTAGCTTTAGGCCTGAGTCTCCCAATGAGCTGAGCTGTAGCGTACACCCCTAAAGCTCCAGCTTAATTGTTATTCCTAGATTCATTTACAAGCTACTGTTACAAAGTAGAAGTATGCCTCGTAGGGGTGTGCGATATGTATCGTCTTAATTGTTGTTTTAATGATGTACGAGCTGGCATTATCAAGTATCGGTTACTGTGCAAAAGACAGTCAAAAACACACCTTAAGAGCTCACTGTGTTATGTCATCAAGCTAGTGTTCCACCCAAAAGCACATGACTGAAGTTAAAAATGAGTGAACAACGTGTGGCAGGAGACAAAATACAGACACCACCAGCCTCACAGACTACATTGCTAGATTTAACTGGCTTATCCTCACTCACATGGAGTTACATTTTCATTGCTAGATGTGGCTCATCCTCACTCGTATTGAGGTGGTTTGACTTTGAAAGGACGGCTGTTTAAATTTACCGTATTTTTTTCGGACTATAAAGGCGCACTTAAAATCCATTAACTTTCTCAAAAATCGACAGTGCTCCTTAAAATACGGTGCCGTCTTAATGTATGAATTAATTCTGGTTGAGCCTTCTGACCTAGAACCAATTTGTAGATGGTACACGGGCGCTCATAAATCTGTCAAAATGTTTTAGCACGGCCTTGGTAAGTTACGAAGCTTACGGCAACCGTAGTGCGCAGCATCGCGGAGTAATACGGTATGTGCTTCAGCATTAGGGTACGTGCATTCATTCATTCATTTTCGAAGTGGATTTCAAACTCAACGCTATCAGTCACGCAGTACAACATGGACATAGAGCAGCTGCGAGAGAATTCAACATTAACGAATCAATGATACGGAAGTGGAGGAAGCAAGAAGACGCCCTGAGCCAGGTAAAGACCAAACTGAGCTTCCGATGGAACTTAAGAGTTTTGTTTCATTTAATGCGTCTTATAACTCGGTGCGCTTTATGTATGAACATATACCCGTTAGTAGCCGATTGTTGATATTGCGTCTTATAATCCGGTGCGCTTTATGGTCCGGAAAATACGGTAAAGACGGCAATCTGCAAACTATGTGAGAAATTGGTTGCTGTTAAAGACAGCTCAACAAACTAACTTGTCACCCTCTGCAGACTAACCACTATGAACATGAAGACTTTAGGCGTCAGCTGTCCACAACACTCAAACCAGCCAAGGCACTAGCACAAAAACACACTCAGCAAACCTTAGAATCATTCTGTAGAAAAAGTGCCTTCTAACAGATGGCAAGACATGACAAATGCTGTCACCTGTTGCATCACGAAACACTGGTGCCAATTATTTTGAGAGAGAGATGGGATCAAACAGCTTTTGAATACTAAGGGTGGGCGGTATGGTAAAAAATATATATATCACAATAGTTAAAGACATTTTCATGATACAAGATATTTATCAGAATACATGTGATCGCAGACAAAATGCATCAGGAGTGACAGATTCTTAAAAAACTACTATTCAGTTTTTCAGTGTTCTTTAAGCACTGATGATATCCTCAATATGCTCAGAACAGCACGTGGTCTATCACGATAACATTTATACTTTAGACCCAAGATATACACTGCCACAGTGAGTCAATAATCCGATCATAATCGTATTCCTTCAGTTATCGTATTATTCAAGTGGTATACAGCATACTCCGATCTAGAAATCAGATTAAGAAATCCGATAGAGAGCTGGATTTCATTTCAGTAATCTGATTTCTCATAGCACGTATACCAGCTATCAGATTTCAATCGGATTTGCCAGTCTATGCATGTGCACAGAGCAACTAGTGGAAAACAAGCATGGTTGCCAGGTCCACTTATTATTAAATTTTCCAAGTTTTGGGCTTTTTTACTTAGATCAGGTGGGGGATTAACTCGTGGAATCTGGCAACCCTGGAATTAAACGCCTTAAACGACTACCGAACACTTTGTGGAAACTCAGACACGCAAAATATACTCAAGAAAATCAAGAATTTGATTATTTAATATTAAAAATTGAAGTTTAAGTCACATCTGTGAGATTATTTGCTAGTTGCAAAGTAGAAATCTGATTATTGCCTGGGTCACGTAAACCCGGAGGTTTCCCATTATCTGATAACTCAAGTGCTTGTAAACTTCTTGATCGGATCGGAAACTGATTTTCTGCAGTTATCAGATTAAGTGCATGTAAACGTACTCGGTATCGTCTAAATAGTGTTATCGAGAAAATATCGAGATATTTCTTTTGTCGCACACCCCTACTACCTCATTGCCACATAATAGGTTGACAATAATGTCAGAGTTTTATGAAAAGACTTGGGCACCCATGGTCAAATAAGATGTTTGGTTGGCTTACTAATTGAAAAGACGTCAACACAGTCCTTGCAGGGAGCTGTGATATTTGTACATGCCATTTTTTCACGCCTGCTGTTAGCTGTTCAAAGACAGCAGCACATGCAGTCAGTTGAAGATTTTTTTTTCAGTTCCATGTTGACTGCCACTTGAGAAGCCAAAGCTCCGAAGCTGCAAAACGTGTCAGCACCCACACTTTGTCGTGTCCCAGTCTGCACCTTCCAAGCAGAAGATTGTTGACCACCTGCTCCTGATAATTAGGCTCAATGGAAAAAACAGTGCCTAATTAAGGTGTAGCTCAATGACGGGGTCACAACTGGAAGTGACGGTGGCTGGAAAGACAAATTATCGCAGCATGATGTTTACAAGCTTTTTTTCTGGAGATAAAGCCATACTGCGTTCCAGAGGGCAGCTAAGGTCTGCTGCACAGACCGAGGAAGACTGGGTCCTGTTATCAGCGTGACATCGTCCTGTGCATGGATAAACATGTACTCGTGTTACACACATATACACACAGCCAGAGGTAGAGCTCTGTGTTTTAGGACCGAAGGGATAAAGATCTCTGTTATGACAGCTGGACTGGTGAGAATTCGACTAAACAACCAGGAAACCTTGAAAGAAGGACACGTGACTAGGCACCTTCGTAACATGCTCACAGTTACAGTAGCGTAGAGCAAATGTGTGTGAGGTCAAGCTGGGGAAGGATGGGAACCTAACACCCCCGCCAACACACACTCATTAAGAAATAGGTCAAGGATTCCGGCTGCATGCACAGCACCTTGTCAGAATCTCTCAGGCTAAACAGTGGCAAGCCCACTAGGAGGCAAAACGGAGAGAGTGTGGAATGGGAAGAGCTGAGAGACTGATGACACAGCAAGCAAGTAAAACATCTGTGATCTTCCCACAGAACCATCACAAGGAACGTGACTATTCGTAACATGTACTACCTCATCTACTAGATTGAACCCATAGAGGGCGCTACAAAGCCACGTAGGGGAGCAATAAGTAGAGGGCAGTGATTTGTTCGAACTTAATACACCAGCGCATAACACAGAGAAGCCCAGATACTCGAACCAACCAAAAGATACTGCCAAACTGGTATCGGTTGGCTACAGACAGCCCAGCAAACCTCCTTTAAGCACATAATACCACCCAATTAGCCTCTGGGAAACATTTAACGAGTCGGGATTGACACACGCGAATCGATACCATGAGTCCAGGCATTAGAGGCAGAAAAGCTTATTTGACAATCTGACTGAGCATTCGGAACCAACCCAAGAAGCTCACGCTGTGAAGGGAGTTAGTGGGAGCTTTTATTTGCTGAGAGACGGAGTTCTGCTCGGTAAACAGCGGCAGGCAGTAAGGGAGCAACAGCCAAGAGTCCAGTGAAGTTGTGACCTTGTCTGCTTTGTGTAGCTAACCGGTATTGATCAAAAAGATACTCAGCTGCCTTTTAACTCCTTACTTGGATTGATCGAGGGGGTTACGCTAAAGCTGCGTTACCCAAAGACTGCTTGGGATCATAAATCTAGTAGGTATGAGCTCGAGCAAAGGTTACGTCGAATCTCAAGGTCAGATTAAGATGCCGCTGGAAGGGTCTGCAGATCTTACTGTCAACAGTCATACCTTCTATTCGTAACGCGCTCAGAAACCTGGAAAGTATAAGAGGAAATAAATAACCACCCTAAGAAGAGCTGGACGAAGACCGCACACAAGTGGTCAACACGCGACTTCAGATTAAGGTTATCTATTTGGTGAGGCCACAACGGCACATGCAAGCTCTATCTGGACAGCACACGGTTTGGAGTACCATCAAAGGTAAAGGATTTGATGTGCAAAAGAAGCTACTGCATATGAACTTGAAATCTGAATGAGTCTGAAATTACGTAAAGGTCATGAATGCAAATGGGCGGCCTGTCATTGTTATCGGTGTGAATCGGATGGAATGAACAAAGCAGTCCAGGTTAAGCTTCGTGAATTAGCCTACAGTATATTTAACTACACCAGGATGCTTTTAGAGCCAAGGTCAAGGTTGTTCAGTTGGTTTTCAAGGTTGTTCAAAGCTTACAGTGATCTAAAATGCTAGGCTACAACCGCGGTGACTCAGGTTCGAGTGTCCGTCGGTGCCTTTTGGTCAAATCGGGCATCAAAGACCGTGACTGACTGTGCATGAAGGAGGGGAGGACTCCTGCGATGGACTGCTGTCCCATCCATTGTGTAACTGAGCTAACGGCTTTCTATTATTAGATGCAGTTTGCTAGAATAAGTGTGGAAATTCTGCTATGGCATCTCGATTATGCAACTGAACTTACGACTATTATTAATTGTTAGACTTAAAGTAAGCACTGACTCACAGTACGCTCCTCAAGGTTGACTTACAACAGCTGGCAGGAGAAATTCTTCTCATACGGCATGTCTTTTTTTGTTACCTGCTATACTTTATATATGTTTATATCAGCATTTTAGTATGACAACTAGATCATATATCTAAGCTACAGTCTTTAAAACATAATATGGTTTTCAAGGTTATGGTTTTCAGTCAGCTTCTAGAAGTTCTCATTTTAGATCTCCATGGGTTTCAGTATTTGCAATCCTCACGTTGAATGTTAAAACTGATACATCTGGGTCTTCTACAGTATCTCCATTCATGAAACCAATCTACTGGCTTTTATTATTTGCTTCTCTGTGACTGAGTGTGGACTCGCTGTAATACTGTATGGGTTTATTAAGCTTTTCTACAGGCAGGGTTTGAAATTTCAACATCAGCCGGCTGGAGAAAGCAGCCTCTCCATGCTCTCAATTTTATTTTTATTTATTTATTTTTTTTGTTATCTGCTATATTTAGAATAAGCATTGACTCAGACTAAAACAGCATGGCTTTCAAGGTGATGTAATGGCGAGCTTGAAATTTCTAGCAGGTACACACTTCCCTACGGCGGTATTGCTATGGTTTTTATTATTCACTATTATAAGGAGCGTGGACTTGCAGTGTGTTGTTTCTGAAGCAGGTTTGAACCTTTATATGAGCTTATGATGGCTTTCATTATTTACTCACCTAAGAAAAATCTCCATTTACATCATTGAACTTTTAGTTTATTTATATATATATATATATATATATATATATATATATAGTTATATATATACTTATCATTTGCTATGCAAATCTTCATCTGTGTGACCATTCAAGGTTATCCAAGTGCAAGTTTGAAGCTACTATATCCGCTTCTCCCTATGGCTTCCCACTCACGTAATTGATCTAATGGCTGTTTATTAGTTGCTACACTCAACCAGCATGGACTGTACAGCATGATTTTTTTCTACACCAGCTGCCTGGAGAATTTATTCTCCTATTCAGAATCTCTTAATATCTTAATATTTGCTATATTTAGAATGACCACTGGCTCGAAGTAAAGCAGCATGGTTTTAAAGGTGACATAAAGCCAAGCTTGATATTTCTGCAACAGCAGGCAGGGAGAAATTTCCCCTTCTGTGGTATGTCCATGGGTTTTTATGATTTGCTTCATTCTGAATGAGCGTGGACCTGCAGTAAAACAGTGGTTTTCAAGGTTGTCTAAGGACAGGCTTGAAATGTTCTCTGTCAGCTTAAAGGACAGGTCCTTCTCCTTTGCTGTTTTCACAGTTAAAATTTCTGTATCAGCTTCTCCATTTATGTAGTTGATCTAAAGACTTGAGTCTAGACTTTTTTTTAGGTGGTCTAAATTCAAGGCTTGTCCACCTCAACTCCCTCTTCTATTACATCTCCACGAGTTTTATTGGTTTTGCTAGTCAGAAAGTCAAGTTGATCACCTTCAATGAGTCCTTTTCTCATGGCATGTCCATTACGCAATTAAGCTACCGCTCTTTCGAAATGAGTCACAGTAAACCATTAGGTCTGGTGGTATCATTAATAAAAAGCACTCGGACTATTGAATTTGAGTGATGTTCTCCATGCTCTAGGTTAATCATCTAGGATGGCTTGGATGGCAGTGGTGATAATACAGATTAAAATGTTAATCCAAATTGGAATTAAGATGATCCACCACAGGCTAAGGATGGATGAATGGATTTACTACTAGCATGCTCTTCTAAACTCGGACGTGTTGTGCACGTTGCGCGCAATTTCTAGATAATAAAGCAAATCGAGTTCATCCAGGTCATCTGCGTTGAAGATGACTCTTCCTACAACCTAGCTGTCAGCTGTAGTTAAAGCAGCCGTCATGTGCGCTTGAAAGGAAGGCATTAGTATTCCGATCTCATAGGACGAATTGGATCAGGACGCAATCCGGCTCACCTTATAGACCCGCGGATCATCCATGCGCTCCTGTGCCGGACCTCCGTGAGAATCGTTTCGGTGTCCTCGGGTTGAATTAAATCCACATCAAATCGTCCCGACCTTCAGGCTACAGTAAAGCATCGGATGAGCTGCAATAATTTCCTTCAGATTCCTCGAAAATGTTCGGCTTCAGATTCAGGACGCAAAAGGAAGGAAGGACGGACGGTTCTAGTGAGGTTCTACTGGATATGCGTCCCAAATCCTAAAACATTTAGGTCTTAGTTAGGATTGTCCTTTACGAAAGAGCTTCATGGCACGATCTTCTGGTTCGGGAAGCGCGATCTCCTCCTGTGGCTTCCTCCTGCCTGGTTGCTTGCAGATCTCCAAAACGCACGCGCTCTCGCTTTCTGCGCGGTTTCACTTCAGTAACGGGCTGGAGTAGCGGGGAGGCTGGAGCATGGTACAGTGTGAGTGGACGGCATTACTCCACTGCACAGCGTTTAAACCCCCCTCCTTCATCCCTCCCTCCATCCTCCATCCACCTCCTCCCTCCCTTCATCCCGCCGTCCCTCCCTCCCTCTCCTGCGCTAACGCTCCGGGCCAAGCGCGCTCCTCTGCCCGCCTCATTTCCATGCATGAATGGAGGAGCAACACTCCAGCCTGTATTTTATACAAATTATCAGTAGATGGATAGACAGATACACTATATAGACAAAAGTTTTTGGACACCCCACATCTAATTAGTGAGCTGATATGTTAAAACACTCACTTGTAACACATTCATAATACAAACCATTCTCCATAGACAAACAGTGGCTGTAGAATGGGCTGTACTGAATACCCCAGTGACTCTCAATATGACACATTTATACAGTAGTTCCAACAAGTCAGTTCTTCAACTTTCTGCCCTACAGTCTCCACAGAGAGCTGGTTTGCCAACTTTGATTGAGAACATGGCTGACTTGCACAGAACATTGAACTCAACTCCATCAGAAACGTTGAAAATGCACAGCAATGCCAAGTGAGCCAGTGCTTATTGTCTAACATCGAAAGCAGACCTCACAGTCACATTCCAAAATGTAGTGGAAAGCCCTATTAGAAGAACAAAGGCAGCAAAGTTGGGGGACAAACACTAATAACCATGTTTTGGATGTATTTTGAGGTGTCCACAAACTTTTGTCTGTATAGTGAAGAAAGATTGAACAAGATGTATCTCTCAATTTGAAGCCTTTTCCCCTGACATACTATTACTGCAGCTAATTAAGTTCACACCTAAGCTTAACCTCAGTAACCTGAAGCAACTCTTGAGGGTTTTCAAAAGAAAGTTGCAGTATTTTGTGAAATGGTGGATTTTGTTCCCAAAATGATATATAAAACGCACACACTGGAAATTCTCAAGTCTATAATGCTGCCGATGGTTCTATAGATAGACAGACAGGCAGACTGAACAAGTTGTATCTATCTTCTGAAGACTTTCCATTGGCATACTATTACTGCAGCTAATTAATTTGACTTTAGCCTTAACCGCAGTAACCTAAAGCAAATCTTTTTAATCTCTTGGGTTTCAAAAGAAAGTTACAGCTTATAGATGGATGGATAGTAGGTAGGTAGAGAGACTGATAGGTACACACACACACACACACAAATAATAAACACTCAAGTCTATAAGGCTGGTGATAGATATAGAGAGATATTACCATTCCCATACGAGATAAATGAGTATGATTACTATATACTCTCACATGTAAAACATTCAGTTCTTTAAGGTTGTCTGTATAATATGCACACAATAAGATAAATAGTCTGAATATTTGAATAAATGATAAATGGTCTGAAAGTCTAAATATGGATGGATATTAGATAAATACATATTTTATACGCTGACGTTTAAGAAACACTCATCTTTAAGGTTGACTATTTTATACACCTAATCATAGACAGATTGATAGGCTGATAGATGGGTATAGAGAGATAGATAGATATATGCATGCACATACACGAACACATGAAAAAGAAACACAAGGCTGCCGATAAACCGGTTAATGGTTACCCCTTCTTGCACACGTGATAAATTAGTGTGATTATTTCATACACTCACGCTTAAGAAACACTCAAATATTTAAGGTTGTCAATATTTCATATTCATATTTCAATACACAATCACATTAGTAGCTGCCCAAATGAACACACACACAACCACAAGACACACTAAAGTGTATAAGGCTGCCTAGGGATAGGTAGACAGATAATACTGGGAAACCTTGCCTTGTATAGAGTTGGATCCTGTCTTCTGGCATAGGTTATGAATAAAAATGAATGGTGAATGAATTAAAAAGTTACATTTTTACATTGTGTGTGTGTGTGTGTGTGTGTGTGTGTGTGTATAAAACTGTGAAAATTATCAAAATCAATCAATATCATAATCAATATTTGGAGTGACCAACATTACTGGTAAGCCAACAATAATTCTCTTGGGGAAACTGGTGTGCAGTTTTTGAAGGTATGTTTTCCCCTTGCCACTTGGAGAACCTGCCATAGTTCTTCTTAAGGCTCTGACTAACTTTTGTCTCTTCATATAATTCCAGTCTTGCTAAATGATGCTGAGATCAGGGCCCTGCTTGTAGGCCTTCTTGTTCTTCCCTTTGCTGGAGATAGTTCTTTGATGTTGGCCATGTGTTTGCACAACGGATAAGAATGTACTTACTCTGAATGAAAAGTGAAATAAATTTTGTCCTTTGGTTTTTGCGCATACATGAATCGCTTGACTTTGTTTCTCCCCCTGAGGGATCGATTTTTAGTCACAACTCTTCCATGGAGACCACTTTTGACAAATCTTCACTGGACTGTAGATGGGAGTACCAGGGTCCCAATGAGTTTTGCTACCTCTAAGTTAAGAACAGTCTTCTATATCCTCCACATTTGTAGAGAACTAAGCCTGAGGTACTTGTTTCTTTTGAACTCAGTTTCCATGGCCAACAACTGCATTTTTTTGCTTATGCTTGTGCAGTAGAGCTTGGGCAGCACATCTGGAAACACCTGTCTGCAATGATATGTCAACTTTGGAGAGACCTTGCTCATGCAGGATAATCACCTTGTAATCAATTTGTTGCTGTACTTTGCTCTTGCCATACTGTACGGTTTCAATGTTAAACTTTTACAGTCTTTACTTTTTTAGGAGGATTACTCCTCTACACTAGGAGGATTGTATTTCCTCTACAATGTTCTGTTCTGTAATCTATTCAGATCAATCTGCACATGATCTCTTGATCAATAGCACCTGGTTGTTAGATTTGTGTAATCTTGTTCTGAGCTATATGCCCACATTTTGTACCTGGAGAGTGGTGTGTTTCTGTTACTTTCTTTAACAACACAGATCTTATGATTAAATGTATCTCTATTTTATATATCCATACAGTCCTGCAGATACATAGGTAAATTACTGTAGCTAAATAACAAAATATTCACTACCTTAATCCCAGTACCCAAAAGAGTACAGTTTGGTTCTTTTAATTAAATGGGACACATTTGTTCCACATCAAAAGAAAACCAAAAATGCACCCTGAGCTAGAGTTAGAGCTGAATTAGCAGTTGAACTACCAACTATTCACCTGCCATTTCAAATAATTTTATTAATAAGTTTTAATAGGATTGAGGTGTGGTGATTTCACTCGTCAGTCAAAGTGTCAAAAATTCAGTGACAAGTGTCTTTTTGCTATACCAAATGTGATAACACTCATTTGTCATTCTGTGACATCTGTGTACTGACCTATTTTATACAACAGTATCTCCATTGACTCTGCTTTTCACATGCACACGCACACACACACATCTCAGGGAATCTCGATCTGACTCTATGCTACATTCGTCCAGGTGAGCAACCTATTGACACTCAATTATAGGGTTCTCAATTGCTACTGGACTTTGGTTATGTACTTAATGTACAGTATTACAATAACAGTACATTATATATTACATAGATGTATATGTGCAGCCTGTGATACTTGCATGGCAGCTATTGTGGAACATTTTGATAAACTTTTAGAACCACTGTTATATAGGATCACTTCTTTGGGTTTTGGCTGCTTTTCTGTCTTCACAAGAAAGCAAAGCACAAGTCGGAGATCGGAGGCGACAGTTTAATACTGGAATTGTGAGCATCAATTACAGCATTCCTTTGTCTTGCTATATATACTACAACAAGGGCTGAAATAGAACCCAGTCCATTTTATTGACATACTGATATCTATGTGAACTAACAGTCTGAAGTGTGGACTGCTTGCTTCAAGTCACTTGCTCAGTTTGCAGTGATAATACGTCCAAGACCAGTTCTCCATGGAGGATGGTCCTTTTTGAGTCTTTTGAGATTTGCCTTTTCACTGTTGCCATAGATTGCTTTGAAATGCTTTTGCTAGTAAATGTATTTGTGTGTGTGTGTCTGTCTGTGTCTGTGTGTGTGTGTGTGTGTGTGTGTGTGTGTGTGTGTGTGTGTGTGTGTGTGTGTGTCTATACATATCGATCAGTCAAAACCACTGATTTGAATGTTGTGAATAACATTGACAGTGTGATGCTTTGGGCAATGTCCTGCAGGAAAACCTTGGGTCTGAGCATTCATGTGAATTTTACTTCAACACATTCCATGGCAGTGGCTTGTTTTAGCAGGAAAACCCTGACACACTTCAAAAAATGTTTGGGAATGGTTTAAGGAACACTACAAAGAGTTCAAGGAGTTGATTTGAGCTCCAAATTCAACAGATCCATGGAGGGCTCACCTCACAACTTACATGAATTAAAGGATATGCTGCTAAGGTACTAGATACCACAGGACATCTGTAGAGGTCTTGTGAAGTCCATGACTCGTTGGGAGAGAGTTGTTGATTGTGTCTGTCTATCTATCCATCCATCCATCCATCCACCCATCCACATCTGCACACGCGCACACACCACCACACACGTTTGTCTTCCTGTCTTTTTGAGGACTATCCATTGAAATGAATGACAATGGAAGACTACTGCAGCTAATTAATGCTAACAATGCAAGTATTTTGTTTTGGTCAAATAAACGTTTCAATTTTTGTAAAAAAGCAGTTAAAGAAGTCAAAATAGTCAAAATTGCAGTTTTTCCCTATCCCCGTGGGGACATTTGTTCCTCACAAGTATAGCAAGACCATTAAGGTACACGCTCACGAGAGAATGCGAGAGAGACTCAGACAGAAGGATAGGCCTCGTCTGAGGTAATTATGTTAGTGCAGTGCCATCTATGGACAAGAAACAGGAATTACATTTCTCTTCACTCTATCGAAGCACAAAATCACAACCAGAAAACACTTTATTCATCAAAACAGTACGTGATCGGAGATACAGAGACGTATTGTACGTTTTCTTGGTGTGATTGGAGCCATAAATAAACAACATCCAAAAACATTGGCATAAATGAACAGTTCTGAACAGTTTTTAGTTACTAGTGCCCACGATTTGCAAACAGACATTTTCAAGATGTAACCCGCGGATATATCTGCAAAGATTTATTAGTGTGCGCATTCAGTTCCAGACATCAGGTTGTTGTGCAGATGTGATGCTCGTATTTAGCATAAACTGCACAAATTGAGGGAGCTGACGTCGAAGTAGAGAGTAATGTCAGATATTGGAACTAGAGGGGTGAGGTGGAGATGGTGTACGTGTTATGACTGATCTTGGTTAATGAGGCAGTTGGCACATAAAGAAATTGTTATGATGATGGTGATGTTGGGGCAGGTGGTTCGATAGCGTCTGCTTGATGGTAGGTGGAAAATGTGGTTGTGCTGCACGGAGTACCTGCTGTAAGAAGTTTTTTTGGACTGTAACAAGGTCAAACGGTGATGGAAGATGCTCTCAGTGATGCCTCTAAAACTGAACCATTACTGGTTTCTCAGCTATAGTATAGCATAGTATAGGATACCACAACCTTAACATTAAGTGCGTTTACGAGAACTTAATAGTCAAATATCTGCAGAAAATCAATGAGATTTCATTCACTTTGGTAATTAGATAATGGGAAAATTCCGGGTTTTCCAAACACGGGCAATAATCAGATTTCTGCTTTGCAACCAGCCAGTAATCACACAGCAGGATGTGATGTAAACGTCAAGCTTTAATAAAGAAATAATGAAATTCCTCAATGTCTTGAGCCGTTCTCCGTTTCAGAGTGTCCCCAAAAGTGTTTGGTAGCCATTTCGCCAGTGCTGCATTTCTTTCCATGGTTGCTGGATCCAGCTAGAGAAACAAGCAACCAGGTCTGTGGTAACAAGCCCAAAAGAAGAGTGAGTGGATCTGGCAACCAAATTTGAAAACTGATTGGAATTAGAGTAAAAGGATACATGCACTGAGAAGTCCAATAACTGAGCTAAAATCCAGCTCTCATTACTGGATTTCTTAATCTGATTTCTAGGCCTTAATCCAAACTGAGAAATCGGAGTATGCTGTTTGCATGACAGCTTGAATAATCAGATAACTGCAGAAATATGACTATGATCAGATTATTAAGTGCATGTAAACACGCTCAGTGACCACACACCATGCTAAGTCATGCTAAGCCACTGTCGCCCTAGGCTTGCTCAATTTGGGATTGGACGTAGTTATTAGGAGATAATCTAAACGTGTAAAGTTGCTTTGAGACAATGCTCCATTGTAAAAAGCGCTATACAAATAAATCTGACTTGACTTGACTTGACCGCACACCATGCTAAGTCATGCTATTTCCTCAGAGTAGGAGTAGGCAGATATGCTGTTGACCTTTATCAGTTATAAATTTCCTGAAGTGTGAACTGACGGGAGAACAGAAATGTAGTCACTGGTGTATAGTGAGTATAGCAGAGGTGAGAGGTCGTACCCCACTGGTGCACCAGTGCTGAGGAAAACTGGCTCTGACAGCATGTTTCCAGTCTCCTGTCTGTTAGGACGTTGGCATGTTCTGGTAGCACAGAGCAAAACCTCACAAAACATACCATTATGCATTATTTAATCCTAAATAAATAATAATGAAGCCTTTCAGCAATTTTCAATACAGACCCTGGCAATATGCATCAAAATTTGACATGCTTGTCCAGCTTAGATGATCCACGCCACTGCTGCCATTTCTCTGTATGTGTTGTCAGGGCTAATGATCACTTTAGGGGGATAATAGGCAAGTTGATCATTAAATCCTTTATCCTCTGGCAGGATAGCATAATGGAATGCTTTACAGAGCTGCTTACTAACATACTAGGAGAGTGCATTGTATTGGATTTTATTGTTCCAGTATGTATTGAAAAGAATCTGCATTCAGTGTCAGAACTTGAACCTAGCAAGCAGACTTAGATTTGCAAGAGTAAAATGTTTAGGAATCCTTTAAATATTCTGGGTAATAATAACAGACAAACACAGTCTGTCTAAAGTAATAACACACAAGCAGCTGTGCTTTTCGTGTATTAATTGAAAACATTGATTCCCAGTCCAGACAGGATAATAGGCACTTTGAAATTTCCTGCATGGATGCTTCTCTTCAGGTCAGGCCATAGCATCTAAATTTAAAGGTCTGGCGTAATACACTATATACACAAAAGTTTGTTGGACATCCCTTCTAATAATGGGAAATATACTAAATTTCTACTTTGCAACCAGCCAATAATCGTACAGAAGCATCTGATGTAAACTTCAAGCTTTAATAATTAAGTGATTAAATTCTTCAATTCCTTGAGCATGTTCTCCGTTTCAGTCTCCCCAAAAGTGTTTGGTAGCCTTTTCGCCAGTGCTGCATTCAATTACATGGTTGCCAGATCTCGCTAGTGAAACGGGCAACCATTCCTATGGAAACCAGCACAAAAGAAAGAGCAACTGTACCTGGTAACCATGTTTGACTCTTCTAGCCGCCTCTGTGATAGCTCTACACTCTCTCTGGTTCTGTTTGCGTACATGAGCAGACTGAGAAAGCCAACTGGAATCAGAGTAAATGGATACATGCGCTGAAAAATCAGATTACTGAGCTAAAATAAGAGGATAATAGACACTTTGAAATTTCCTGCATGAACAATCCTTCAGGTTATGAAATAGCGTCTACATTTAAAGGTCTGGACTTGTACACAAAAGTTTGTGGACACCCCTTTTTTCTATTTTAGCATCACTTACTTGTAACACAAAGAATTGGTTTGCCAACTTTTGATTGAGAACTTGACTTGCTTGTACAGAACCTTGACCTCAACTCCATCAGACTGCTAAAAAAGTCACTGGAATCACAAAAGTGAGCCAATGTTTACTATCTAACATCAGTAGCCGACCTCACAGTCATGTTCCAAAATCTAATGGAAAGCTCTCGTAGAAGAACAATGGCTGTTGTCGCAACAAAGATGCAGGGCAAACTCTATACTAATACTCATGCTTTGCATGTAGCTTAAAGTTATGTTTATATTGTGTTCTTCCAAAAATACACAATGAGTCAATCTTAATTTGCTCACGAATTGTGGGTCATTGTCTCGTTGTGTCATCCTGCTTCTATTAATCTTGGTAAAATAAGCAACTCCTGGAATAGCATGAATAGCAGGCCCAAACCATGCAGCTCCCACCACCATGCTTCACAGCTGAGATCAGGTTTTACTGCCGTTGTGCAACATCTTTCCATTTCAAACAAAGGTTTTGTTTTTTGTTTTTTGTCATTTTTGCCAAAAGTTTTTCTCAAACATTATCTGAGACACCATTTGTAGGTGTAAGTTTGACATGTTATTAAGGTCGATAGATTTGTGGAGTCATTGCTTTTCTTATTGTTACTGCAGGAACAGTAACTTGAGAAAATCCTAAAATATTGCAGATATTTTGCTGATAGCCTTGGGTTCTTGTTCACCTCCGTTTGTCACTGCACATTCTGTTCTGGGTTTGATCTTCAAAGTACGCCCACGCCTAGGAAGATTATGAACTGTACTGAATGTCCCCTTTTTGTATACAATTTGGTTTGTTGTGGATTCTTAGACTTTCATCTGAAGTCTTCTGAAATGTATTTCAATTGGTGCACGGTTTGTATGAACAGATCCTGTTTCAGATGAGCAGAGTGAGACATTATTCACAGTGATGGGCTGCAGCTTTCAATGGCAATGTGATGAACAGAAAGAGCCATAATTGCCACTGTAGCCCAATCAAAATTTACTAGAAGGAAGTCAGAACTAATCACGTTTCATCCTGCATCCTATGTGATTATACTGTCTAGTTTACACATGCCAGGATAATGATCTGGTGAGAAATTTGTAAATAGGAAAACAATATTCACTTAGGTAGTGTCACACAGGTACAGTTGGCTTTGTCTAAGGCTTGAGAGGCCAGACTGAGATCATCCCCCCAGAGCTAGAACAATGAACCACATACAGTGGGGCAGAAAAGTATTTAGTCAATCACTGATTGTGCAAGTTCTCCAACTTAGAAAGATGAGAGAGGTCTGTAATTTTCATCATAGGTGCACTTCAACTATGAGAGACATAATGAGAAAAAAATATCCAGGAAATCACATTGTAGGATTTTTTAAAGAATTTAATTGTAAATTATGGTGGAAAATAAGTATTTGGTCAATAAATTTGGTTCAACTCGATACTTTGTAACACAACCTTTGTTCGCAATGACAGAGGTCAAACGTTTCCTGTAAGTCTTCACCAGGTTTGCACACACTGTAGCTGGTATTTTGGCCCATTCCTCCATGCAGATCTCCTCTAGAGCAGTGATGTTTTGGGGCAACACAGACTTTCAACTCCCTCCACAAATTTTCTATTGGGTGTGAGGTCTGGAGACTGGCTAGGCGCACTCCAGGACCTTGAAATGCTTTTTGCGGGCGGGAGCCACTTTCCTTCATGTGCCACTGAGCGGGGTGTGTTGTTTGGGATCATTGTCATGCTGGAAGACCCACTGCACGTTCTATCTGGAACAGGTTCAATGCTCTCTCACTGATGGAAGGAGGGTTTTGTCTTAAAAATCTCATGATACATGGCCCCATTAATTCTTCCCTTAACACGGATCAGTCGTCCTGTCCCCTTTGCAGAAAAACAGCCCCAAAGCATGAGGTTTTCAACACCATGCTTCACAGTAGGTATGGCGCAACTCAGAATTCTTCTTCCTCCAAACACGGCGAGTTGAGTTTTTACCAAAAAGTTCTATTTTAGTTTCATCTGACCACATGATATTCTCACAATCTTCTTCTGGATCATTCATATGCTCTCTGGCAAACTTCAGACGGGCCTGGACATGTACTGGCTTAAGCAGGGGGACACGCCTGGCACTGCAGGATCCGAATCCCTCTCAGCGTAGTGTGTTACTGATAGTAACCTTTTTACTTTGGTCCCAGCTCTCTGCAGGTCATTCATCAGGTCCCTTCGTGTAGTGCTGGGATTTTTGGTCACCGTTCTCATGATCATTTTGACCCCACGGGATGAGATCTTGCATGGAGCCCCAGATCGATCTTCCCAGCCTGCTGCAGGTCTACAATTTTCTTACTGGTGTCCTTCGACAGCTCTTTGGTCTTGGCCATGGTTGAGTTTGGAGTCTGACTGTTTGAAGCTGTGGACAGGTGTCTTTTATACAGATAACGAGGTCAAACAGGTGCCATTAATACAGGTAAAGAGTGGAGGACAGAAGAGCTTCTTAAAGAAGAAGTTACAGGTGAAAATTACAGACCTCTCTCATCTTTCTTAGTAGGAGAACTTGCACAATCAGTGGCTGACTAAATACTTTTTTGCCCCATTGTACTCCTTTTCGGAATTAAATACAGATCCACCACATTTCAATTTTCACCTTTCAGAATCGAACTACCATTCAGTGATCCTCTCTGCTGTCCTGGTTATGCAATGGGTTTTTCTCTACCTCCAGTCTTGTAAACCTGATCTTTGATTCACAAGGTTTGGATGTACAGGTATGCACCGTTTAACACTTATCCGATCAATGTCTGTTTGCTTTTTCAGCCGTCATCTTAAGAATTAGAATAGGAAATAATTTGTCTCATCTATATAATTCATACCTGAATGACAGAAAACTAGTACGAGCGAACCCTTGCGACACCTGCTGACAGAAAAGAGAATTGCAGTCTTGAAAGAAAGAAAAAAAAACTTGGTATCGTTCTACTTTCTTTTCCATTTTCGATTTGTTTTGAGTTTTATAGAAGATACAAATATAGGAATTGCTGTATTGTACAGTATTCTACTAAATATTTTCATATTGTATTTTAATTCATATTGTTTTATAAAATAAGACACTGTGCAAAGTATATAAACTATGTAAGTATCACCCGATCAACCTCCTGTTTCACAGAACGTAATGCAGACCTTAAACAGTGTTTACCTGTATTTTCCAGTTTGGACTGATAATGATTGAGTCCATATGATTGAATGAAGATGTGTGTTATTAGGTTAGACAGAATGCCTAGAATTACAACTTAATTGAAGACCAGACAATTAATGACTTATTAATGGAGCATTCATTTTTGGAATTCCAAAGAGTTCACAAACTTGTAACTGTAAGTCATTATGGTCCTCATTTGTATAAAGAGATAACAAATATTGTCTCAAAAGGATTAGATCTGTTAAATTCACTTTATTATATGCACTAAGGCACTGTCCAGGTACTCCGTGTATTACAATACCCCCGACTTACGATATTTCAGCTTTATGATGGGAATCCGGTAATAAACATAAATGCACATTCAGAAAAAAAAACATTCTGAATTTTGAATTTTCCCAAGAAAGTGATGCGTTGTATACACAGTAGTTTCCTGCACTAGAATGATGAAGTGGGAGGTGCATGCTGTAGGGAGTCACGGGGCGGAAGTGATAAGCGATGGGAAATGTAGTGAGGAAAAGTCATGCTCGTGAAAATTTGTTTTTCACTTTCAATAGTTTATTTAATAAATTGAATGAGATATTAAATACTTTATTACAAAATAAGCTTTACATTAATGACTTATCCCAACTGTAGCGGTGGTTGCAGTTGTGTTTTAAAAGCATTTAATGGACACTACAACACACTCCAGCACTCAGCACTGAATGACATAAAGAGTCATGTGATGGGAGTGATGTGTGCTGGAAAATGTAGTGAGGAAAAGCCAGGGTCGTGTTTTTTAAATGCTTATGTAGACTGTGTTATGATACAGTCTAACCTCCTTATTTCGGCCCCGGTTATCTCGCCAATCTCTGCCAATCTCTCGCCATCTGTGATGGCAGGACGGATTTCCTTCCATGCACTTTACCTCGAATGGCCGCCAAGCTCGCCTCTCACCTTCGCCAAGCATAAAATGTGAGAAATGTTTTGCCTGTAAGTAAATTCTATAGTGCTAAGCCGCCATGTTTCAGACTGTCGGTAGGTGGCACGGATGATGTACAGCCCCTGTCTGTTATCAGAGATGTTATATAAGGAGTAGACTGGTCAGTGGTTGAAAATATGAATGGGACTGTAGTAGAGAAGCCCCGCCCTGTCATTGGAAAGAACCAATTTGTATATTAGTAAATGTGTCGGAGAGGGGGGCAGCAGGTCTTGGCTTTCATTATAGTGTTGGGCTGCGCATGCTCAGTACCCAGATTAACCCGAAAAAATCATATTTTTTTGTGTTATTTCAACCCAGCAACGCAACTAAATTATATCATTTTTGTCAGATTATACCAGAGATTCTAAATATGCATTTTAAATGTTAATTTCTCTTTCGGTTTCAGATCTATAGGTCTCTCTCCATTCAAAGAGATAGGAGTCTGGTGTTGTATGGCTGGAAATAACTGCCTGGTGGTGTTACCAAAATGCAGTGAACAGATTTATCCTATGACTTTGCTGTTATTCATCGCAGTCTGGGCTTCATGCGCTTCGCATCACAACAACAATCGTCAATCACGGACTGTTTCTGCAATTTGCGTAAATGAATAGAAACCGTACATGTACGTACAGTGGGGCAAAAAAGTATTTAGTCAGTCACTGATTGCACAAGTTCTCCTATGAGGTCTGTAAATTTCATCATAGCTACACTTCAACTATGAGAGACAAAATGAGAAAAAAAATCCAGGAAATCACATTGTAGGATTTTTAAAGAATTTAATTGTAAATCATGGTGGAAAATAAGTATTTGGTCACCCACAAACAAACAAGATTCTGGCTTCACAGACCGTAACTTCTTCTTTAGAAAGCTCTTCTTCCTCCCAACTCATTCCTGTATAATGGCACAGTTTTACCTCGTTATCTGTATAAAAGGACCACCTGTCCACAGCCTCAAACAGTCAGACTCCACACTCAACCATGGGCAAGACCAAGAGCTGTCGAAGGACACCAGCAAGAAAATTGTTAGACCTGCACCAGGCTGGGAAGGTGAATCTACAATAGGCAAGCAGGGTGGTGTGATGTGGAATAATCAACGTGGGAGCAATTGTAAGAACAGGGAAGAAGAGACATACAAAGACCAGTGATCATCTGCATCGATCTGGGACCCCACGCAGATCTCATCCCGTGGGGTCAAAAATTGGTCATGAGGACCGCTGAGCAAAAATCCCAGAAATACCGGAGGGACCTGGATGAATGACCTGCAGACAAGCGGGACCAAAGTAAACAAAGGCTACCATCAGTAACACACTACGCGAGAGGGGACTCAGATCCTCCTGCAGTTGCCAGGCGTTATCCCCTGCTAAGCCAGTACATGGTCCAGGCCCATCTGAAGTTTGCCAGGAGAGCATATGGATGATCCAGAAGAGGATTGGGAAGAATATCGGTGGTCAGATGCAAAAACCAAAAAGAACATTTTGGTAAAAAAACTCAACCTTCATTTTTTTGGTGAAGATACCCCTACGTGAAGCATGGCGGTGGAAACATCATGCTTTGGGCTGTTTGTCTGCAAAGGGGACAGGACGACTGATCCGTGTTAAGGGAAGAATGAACGGGATCATGTATTGTGAGATTTTAAGCCAAAATCTCCTTCCATCAGTGAGAGCATTGAAGATGGAACGTGGCTGGGTCTTCCAGCATGACAATGATCCCAAACACACCGCTCGGACAACGAAGGAGTGGCACCGTAAAAAGCATTTCAAGGTCCTGGAGTGGCCTAGCCAATCTCCAGACCTCAGCCCCATAGAAAATTTGTGGAGGGAGTTGAAAGTCCGTCTTGCCCAGCAACAGCCCCAAAACATCACTGCTCTAGAGGAGATCTGGAGGAATGGGCCAAAATACCAGCTACAGTGTGTGCAAACCTGGTGAAGACTTACAGGAAACGTTTGACCTCTGTCATTGCCAACAAAGGTTATATTACAAAGTATTTAGTTGAACCAAATTTATTGACCAAATACTTATTTTCCACCATAATTTACAATTAAATTCTTAAAAATCCTACAATGTAATTTCCTGGATTTTGTTTTCTCAGTTTGTCTCTCGTAGCTGAAGTGTATCTATGATGAAAAGTAGGAGAACTTGCACAATCAGTGGCTGACTAAATACTTTTTTGCCCCACTGTACGTTTTTGTACGTTGTAAATGTGATCGAACGATCATGTAGGCTGCTCAGTAAAACACATCATGTCTGCATCAGGTATAAATGTCACTTGGTCTATTTTTTGTAATCTTGTTAAGTTGCCAAACTCGCCTGATGCCAGAAATTTGTTGGAACCTATCCCAATCTAAAATCGTAGAGTACCTGTTGTGGTGTTGTGAAAAGTCTTTACCCCTTATTTGAATTTCTGTGTTTTTGTTCCACTGACTGTCACCAAGTCTTTCTGAACCCAGCTGAGGTTCTATTTATCCTTTTAATTTGGGTGCAAACCTAAACATTATCTCAAGCTTTTGTGTCATACTGCGATGAAAGCTTTTTCAGAGCACTGTATGTAAATGCAACCCTGAAGCTTCAAATTGGCATTTCCCATGATCAATAAGTTGACTTTACAGCCAGTAGAATTTATATTAACCTGCACTCTTCATCTCCCCACTCAGATGTAAAAGCATTTGCAGCCATCCAGGGTCATCCTGTGATCCATCAATAATGTAGAGTGGGAAAGTTCCCGATGGCAGCCATCAAAAGTATTGCAAAACTGCCTGTGGGACAACACTGAGGAACCGATACGGAAGTACACTAAAAGCCGAAGCCACTTCTAAAAGATTGAGTCAATACCTGGAGGGCATCCATATTCCGATTTCCTGCTCTACCCCTCAAATGCACATTGGTCAGTCTCTAGTAATCAAATCTTCTTAATCCATTACCACCACTGTGGAGAAATCAGGCTGCTAAACATTACTGGAAAGTACTTGTAATGCAAAATATAATTTGTAAGCCAAAAGAATCTAATTCCACTATAACAGTGTGGCGTAGTAAGAGAATTGTGCAGCTGTGGACCCAACATCACACACTCTTGGCCAGAGCTGCAAAGGGCTCTTATTCAAGGTTGGCTCGACTGCCAGCTCCTGAACGAATGCTATAATTGGTACAATCCGTGAAACATTATCCGGGCCTGACCTTGGCTGAGATGGTACAATCTGAGCTTAATTACAGATGATTGTTCAACTCTGATAGGCTATGAAGGCGCCCAAATTAGGTTCAAGTTCCAGATGTCGAAAAAGTGAGATTCATGCGAAATCTGACAGGGGAGCGTGAGCTCAATTAAAACAGGATCATGTCTTTGCCAGCAAAAGTTCACTGGATAATTAAGAGTCATTCTAGAAATTAAAGAGTGACGTAGTAATGGACCTGCCGTGGGTAACAATGATTAAGGTGTCATGTTTGGTAATAGTGTTTAACCTTGGGGTTGTTTATGTGGAAAAAAACAACAGGTGCTAAGTAAACTCAGCCGTCTGCATATGTTATTTATTTATTTATTTATTTTCAGAGACTGTTTATAGGCTGTACACAAACATGCTCACTGATGCCCACTGAAGCAGTTTACACTTTCTTAATGATGATAATACTACAATTATTATTATTATTATTATATTAAATAAATAAATAATTATTATAAAATATTATTGTAAAATAAATATTGTAATGAGTATTAATGAAATAATAATAATAATAATAATAACAACAACAATAATAATATATTAAATAAATAAATAATTATGATAAATTATTATACTATAATAAACATTGAGTATTAATGTAATAGTAATAAGAATAATAACAATAATAATACATGCTCACTGAAGCTGTATACACTTAATGATAATAATACTAAAATAATAATAATAATAATAATACTCATTATTATGATGATGATGATGATTATGATTATTGTTGTTGTTGTTATTGTTACTATTATATTAAGTAAATAAATAATTATTATAAAATAGCATTATAAAATTAATATTATAATAAGTATTAATGAAATAATAACAACCACAACAACAATACTACTACTACTACTACTACTACTACTACTACTACTACTACTACAAGTAATAATAATAATAATAATAATATATTAAAATAATAAATAATTATAAATTGTTGTTCTAAAATAAACATGCCATACATGGTTATTATTCTTATTATTATCTTAACTCTTCTTCTTATTGTTATTATTGTTATTATTCTTAATGATAACTATGCCATTATTATTATTATTATTAAAGAAAGAAATAATTATAAAATATTATTATGTAATAAATATTATAATGAGCATTAACGTAGTAACAATAATAACAATTCGGCTCTCGACGCATTTTGACTAGAACAATTTCTTTGTTGTTGTCATTTGCCCGGTACTTAACACACTCGCCACGAGACTCGTTTCAAACGAAACTCGATTCACGATTCAGTAGACAGCGATTCAGTGTTTCAGATTCCCAATAGATTTTGCTCAGTGAAGCGGTGTTAATTGTGTTTTTCTTTATTTTACATCTACAGGATTATAATCTTAGTGCAAATAACTCCCCATGGGTCCTTAAAAGGTTACTTATAAGAGCCAACTAGAAGCAAAGCAGTAACTGCATGCCAGAACACAGGCTGCATTTAGCTTAGCAGCTATGCTAGCAACCTGAGTTTACCAGTAGAGTAAGTGTTTTGCTTTTACTTGACTCCATTACTCACTAAATTACATGATATTTCTCAACAGTTTATTATAAAATAAGCTTTGTGTTAATGATTTTGGCCAACTGTAAGTGTTAACCTAAGTGTTGATGTGTAATATGCTCTGCTATGATACAGTATAGACTATATGTAACCCATCGGTTCATGATGCACTATTAACTTAACTCATTAACTTGGATTTGACGGAACATATCTCCTTCGTAAATCACAGAGCACCTGTACAATACAACTCCATTAATGCATATAATGCCTTATACAGTGTTGACTTTCTGGGGGTCTGGAATGGATGAATTCAATTTACATGATTCCTTATGGGGAAAATTTGCTTGGAACTCATCATTTTCGGTACTTTATGAGCCTTCTGGAACGAATTAACGACGAGAATTGAGGTACCACCATACCTCAATTGGTATGTTTCATTCGAAACCAACATTTGAGATTACTGCAACTGTTAATTCAACACCACTCTACCAAAGCTGAGTGATTCTTTATGATATAACACTGAGATTTTTGTTAATACATCCTGACACTGACCTGAAGAGGCTGGTTCTTCCCTTTCTTAAGAGGAGGAAGCCTTTTGAAACAGTGCTTGCTCCAAGACACGGTAATAGGCTCATATTTTCACACTCAGGTTTCTAATGACACATTTTGTATTGAAAAATGCCACTTAAAGTATTAGAAACGAACACAAATTGGCACTCAGGATCAAAGGAGTGCTACAAGAAACTATAATCCTTTGCTGGGAAAAAAGATGTTTTGAGGCAGTATATAATAAAAGGTGATTTGAAGTGTCTTTTAAAGCAGGTTCATCAACAAAAGACCTGAGAATGAACCTAAGAGTGGAACGTACTGATGCTCAGTATATCTTAACAAAGAAGGAGTCTCATTACTGGCAAAATAAATAGAGTAAGAGAAGGGATCTTCTACTTAAGGCCATAAAGTCAACAATCTTGTCAAAATGCTAATTAGTGATTCGATTCCAATTGCTTCCATTAAAGCCCTAGGACGCTACCATCTCAAAGATATGCATGGGCTTTGGCACTGAAAGGGCAAACAAAACTGTGCGAGTCATCTCTCATAGTGGTGACAGCTTTCCGTTGCCGTGATCTGCCAGTGCATCTTTGCAGCCATTGCGCCAAGCTGACAGGCTGCCTCATTTTCCTCTACAGCCTTTGGAACGCATTTGCAAACAAAACCAACACCTCCGATTTAGCGATTAGTTGGCCACCGGTGTTCATCGATCTGTTAACTGTCATGTTTTGTTCACCCCTAACAACGAAAGCACTGTTCACCACATCCCACCTCTTGTGATTTAAGAATATTATTATTTCAAATCACTTAATATAGCCACTTTTGACCTGCTTTCAATGCATTTTTTTTCTTTATTTTCGCTGTTTTATTCATCTTACAGTGGCACAAAAAAGCTTTGAAGAAGTAAAGTAATATAAATCAAATATTTAATTGTCCAAGGGAAAAAGTCCTGAAAGAGTTCCCAAAAATTCTGGGCTCATGTTTGCTGCCCATAAAGCAAAGCTCTAAGTTTACCAATTTATCTATGTTACCACCCTCACCTATGGTTATGAGCTTTGGGTAATTCCTGAAAGAAAGCGATGGCACATGCAAGCAGTGTATTAGAATTTTCTCTGGTGGATTGCTGGGAGTGAGGAACTTGGCGATCCAGTAGGAGCTTGGAGAACTGCTGCTCCTTCACGTTGAGAGAAGCCAGTTGAGGTGGCTCCTGGATGCCTCTTTCTCAAGGTATACCAGGCATGGCCATCTAGCAGAAGGCCCTGGAGTAGGCCCAGGACTCACTCTAGGGACTATATCTCTGGGCTGGCGAGTGAGATCCTCCAGGAGGAGCTGGTAGAAGTTGCAGGGGACAGAGATATCTGGGCTTGTTTGCTTGCCCTTTTGCCATCACGACCATCAAATGAATAAGAAGACAAGATGAGATGCTGTTGGTTGCCTTGCTTTCACTCTTCAGTTCAACTCATCCTAAACAAACTCTGTAGTGCTCAGATTGGATGATTTTGTCAGCCAGGTCATCTGAATAACCACGTCCTCTCTTTCCTTGTTTACAAGATGATTTTTAGACACCCTTGACACATGCTTAGCGGACATATCTTGATGAAAAATAATTGATAGGCTCGCTAGGCACCAGATGGGATGGCGTGTGGCTCCAAACTTCTGTGGTAGTCATGCTGGGTCAGTGCCATGCTTTCAGTTTTTTTTAAATCTTCAACAGCGTCACCAGCAAAATTCCCCCACACCATTACAGCACCTTCCCCAGGCTTCACAGTGGGGACCCCACAAGCTGGCATCATCCGTTCACCTTCTCTATGACTCACAAAAACTGGACAGTTGGTGCCAAATGTTTTCTTTTGCACTTGTCTCACTGATGAACAGATTTCAAGTATTTTAGTGTCCACTGGTTGTGTTCTTTTGGCCAAACCAAGCTTTTCTTCTTGTTGAGGTCTCTCAGAAGAGTTTTCCATGCAGCAATTTTGCCCTGAATAACAGGGGCCATACTCATAAAGATTTTAAGAATACTAAGAATACTTGGAGAGCTCCTAGCCTAAAAACTCCTGGCTAGGAGCTTCTTTTAGGTTAAGAGTGATTCAGAAGCGATCTGAAGGCGACTCTGAGCAAGGAGAACACACAAACTCTTATCTCAGTGAGGAGGCGGGGTTGACCCAGTTGCTAGGTGTGACGCATTCTTTTGAAGACTGTGATTGGTTATCACACCTGTCATTCACTCTGTTTCTCTCACACAAACAGAAACACACTCTTAATTAGGGAAATACTGTATAGCCTATGATAAGCCTCTAAAGTGTCAGACATAGGCTATTTCTGCGTATTTTACACTAATCACACACACGTATATATGCTTAATTTTATTAACAGTGAATTTACAATACCGGTAAGAATTATAGTGTATTTAATCTATTGAATAGTGTGTGAACTTTAGAAAATGCAGCTCTGCTCTTTTCGGGTATCTGTTTAACTGATGGTGTTGGTTTGTACTTAGCTTTCATTTTGGGTGTTACACCATTGTTGTGCTGGGTAAGGAATGTGAGCAAATCTCTATTAAGGTCAACCACAAACATTATTCCTCCATTATCTAATCGGTAGTGCTTGATTAACTCACTGAAATTCAGTGTTTGGAAAATGTTCTGCAGCCTCTTCATCGTTCCTCCATTTTCTTTTTATTTCCCATTACAATGGAAAATTATAGCATTATAGCAAATGGTAGTTGATCACATGGACATTTAAAGTTGCATACCTGTATACGTTTATAATATTAAAAACGGAAATTTTGTCCTAAGCCGAACCGAACAGATTGGCTAATATAAAGGCATGATGTGGGT
This sequence comes from Ancistrus triradiatus, assembly GCA_025084515.1. NCBI lineage: Eukaryota > Metazoa > Chordata > Actinopteri > Siluriformes > Loricariidae > Ancistrus > Ancistrus triradiatus. Next base: position 731,397 of record JAJAGP010000130.1, read on the forward strand.
AATGCGAGGCGATGGCCCTCAGCAGGGCTGCCACTCATCTGTTTAGGGATCAAAGTGCTCAACAGCCCCAGTTTCATACCGAGCTGGACGCTTTCAAAGGGCTTCTTGTTTTGAAGTTTCACCCCTTTCCACTTCATGGTGTGCAGGAACATCACGAGGGGGAGGCATCCTGCTGGCCTCCCATTCCTGCTGCCATTTCAGCCATGAGTCCACTTCACACACAGAGATGATAGCTTACAGACTACCATAATAGTATACAAAGTATACAAAGCATCATACAGTGTAGGCCTGAAAGGTTTGTGTGCTGACTGTGGTGCGTTATTGTTTGGGTTGCGTATGCCAGACAATGACTTTTGCCATAAGGTCATGGGGACAGGCTGCTTCTGAGGACACTTGCCTGCTGGCCGTGTTTGTGCTGCTCAAGTTGAGGACTGAACTGGTTAAGTCCTTGGCAGTGAAGTGAGGGTATTGCTTTGCATATCTAACCAGTCTGAGTGCTTCCGTTAGAGTTTGGTCTACCAGAACCTCTGTTTTCTGATCTTCAGTCAGGTAGTTAAAGCAGCCCATATCTGTGGAGCGTAAGCACTGTACTATGAAGGACGTGGTCGAAGAATTGATTAGGATTGGATTAAGGTCTAAGAGGTCAATTCATTCTAAGAAGATCATCTAAAAAGGCGTATTTGTCCTCACCTGTCCTTGCGTTGTAGACTAGCAATCATAGGTGGAAAGTAATTAACGAAAGTACATTTTAGGTACCTGTACTTTACCTGATGATTTCTGTAACTTTATACTTTTTGCTTTTACTTACTAGATTTCAAAGGAAAAATCTGTACTTTTTAACTCATTTCATTTTCAAAACAGGCTGGCTACTTTATTATTTTTTTTATGAATCTCTTTATTTGTCTATTTTTCTTCCTTATTTATTTTTATTTCTCCTATATTTTTTCCAAGCATTCACGCAGGTTTGCAAGCCGTGCGCAATGTTCTGAAAGTATAAAATGTATAAAGTCTTTCTAACACTTTTAAATGTTCAGCACAATGCATTCTACTCCCAAAAACAATTAAATACGCTTTACAGTTTTTTTTAAATCACTTCACGCGTTTTTATTAATCAGACACCATGTCCCTGGCACAGTGAAATCTATTTCTGTGATGAATAAAAGAGGTATATTAAAAAAAGGTATAATATTTAGTTTTGCACAAGTATTTTTCAAATTAAGCAGTGTAGTGATGTGTTTAATAGAAGAACTGCTCTAACAATGTTGATACTGCAGTTTGATCAACTAAAACACAGTGAAAGTTAGTCGGCCGATATATCCACTATTCAAAAACGATAGGAAAAATTCAGAGAAACTTTGTTTCCTGCTTTAGACCTTGCAGCTCATAAACTGGGAGTACTGAGTGACTAAAAACAGAGGGATGTTGAGATTCAGTGAGGATGGGGCCATTTATGAGAAGATGAAAACTTTGTTTCCAGCATTACAACCTACTGCTTTTAACTGGAACTGGGATTAAAAACAAAAAGATGCTGATACCAGTGGTTAAGGTACTGGACTATGAACCAGAAGGTCCAGGGTTCAAATCCCGTATCTGCCAAGCTGCCACTGTTGGGTCCTTGAGCAAGACCCTCAACCCACAATTGCTTGGATTGTAGGACTGTATAAGTAAGTCACTCTGAGTAAGAGCGTCTGCTAAATGCTGTAAATGTAATGTAATAATCCATACTTCAATTTTTACTTGGCTGTTTTTTACAATCAATTAGTAGTACTTTTAAGTAAAGAATTTGTGTACTTCTGCCACCTCTGCCCGCAACATCATCGCACTGGTGCTGAACTGATTCCAGCTCTTTGCACTGGTACCAGCACTGGCATCATATTAACGAAAAAAGGTTATCTTCTTCCATTTCAGTAACAGATACATGCTGTTGCAGTCAAACATCATTCTTTCACATACACACACCTGTCAATGTCAGTGTGGAAGGAGGCTCTAGGGGCTGAACGATGTGCGCCGCAGACATGCAGGTGGTGGCCTCGTGATATTGGGCCACCTGGAGAGATAACCCGTGGTGAGAGCCACCGCTAAGCCATTGAGGCAGGATAACAAAGAGATTTCCTTTATTCTTCATCCTGTCAGACCGAGCAGCGGACGATTTATAAGGAAAATAGAGCGGTTGTCAGTCTCTTAACACACGAGAGAAAGGCTAAGCGAGAAAGGCCATAGATACACAAAAAGTCCTTTTGAACAGGACTTCCATAACCAACAACTGAATTCTATTACATAAGGGTATAAATCCATGTTCGTGGCCACAAAGGTCAACCCATACAACTTGTCATGTCGTGTCTTGCAGGTTACTTAGAGTGGGGCAAAAAAGTATTTAGTCAGCCGCTGATTGTGCAAGTTCTCCTACTTAGAAAGATGACAGAGGTCTGTAATTGTCATCATAGGTACACTTCAACTATGAGAGACAAAATTAGAAAAAGATCCAGAAAATCACATTGTAGGATTTTTAAAGAATTTAATTGTAAATTACATTGTAACATAACCTTTGTTGGCAATGACAGAGGTCAAACGTTTGCTGTAAGTCTTCACCAGGTTTGCACACACTGTAGCTGGTATTTTGGCCCATTCCACCATGCAGATCTCCTCTAGAGCAGTGATGCTTTGGGGCTGTCGCTGGGCAACACGGACTTTCAACTCCCTCCACAAGTTTTCTGTGGGGTTGAGGTCTGGAGACTGGCTAGGCCACTCCAGGACCTTGAAATGCTTTTTACGGAGCCACTCCTTCATTGCCCGAGCGGTGTGTTTGAGATCATTGTCATGCTGGAAGACCCAGCCACGTTCTGTCTTCAATGCTCTCACTGATGGAAGGAGGTTTTGTTTTCTTCCTGGTGTCCTTCGACAGCTCTTT